>JAWWLV010000183.1:19941079-19990925 GCA_035041135.1 Platyrinchus mystaceus | reverse complement strand
TGAAACAGATCTTACCTTTCCAAATTATTTTTGTTAATGCCCAGAGATTCTGTTTTCATATATATTCTGGTGTGATTCCTAAGGTCTGCCATGCATTTTAGCCTGTATTTTACTAGTGCTTTCATAGTCAGACTAAAACTGAATTATGGTAAGAGTAGAGCAACACCAAAAATTCAGTCATTCTGAAATTCAAACTTTCAAAAGTCACTCAAATTCCTTTATATTAGCAAATTTTAAGCATGACAGTGAAATCTGACTATTTTATTGCTTGTTTTTAAACTCGGTGGTTATTTCCTCCATCAGTCTTGCTAACAGAATTCTGTTTGCCTAAAAGAAGTGTCTGGTTTTATCAACATTTGTCAGAGTAAATCTGAATTTCTATATAAATGAGGTCATTAGTATTAATTTTTGTCACTATCTGACTGATTAATGAGCTGTCTTACCATTAGGAAAAAAATCATAAAAACTCTTATTGAAAGGAAAATCTTCAAAAAATTACTAATGACTAAATCTTGAGTGAATTGAGGCTTCAAATAATGTCAATGAACAAGCCAATATCCCTTGTCTTCTGACAGTCCCCACTTTTGCTGAAACCCAGGTGCTGCAGGCTCACATTGCATAGCATATACCAAACCTGCTCATTGCTAACATGGTTATTTTTCTTTCATTCTGGGTATTTCTCCTGGGTATTTGTAGGAGTGATTTTGTAATCATGCATTCTTCTCCTGATTACTTTCTCCTTTATCAAAGTTAGGATTGGTTTTGATCACAGGCTTTTTAGAACCTTTGTGAGAAGTGCCCTGGATATTTTTACTTCTTTCGTGCTATTTGTTTTCAAAGATTGTCTCTTTAATGAATTTACATAATTATCTGCTATGTCATTTTCTTTGTTCTAAAGATGATACAGAACAGTGGTAAGTGAAGTATCAGTCTTTCATATCTTTATAAGTGTTTCAGAGCTCTTTGCCTTCAGTTATAAATAAGCATAGAAGATAACACAGTAAAGCCTAATGCCATAATTAAATGAGTTATAACAGTTCTGCTGAAGAACTGTATAAAAGGACATTGATACAGTGATTACTGTATGTAGGAGCAACTTAAACTGTGATTCTGCAAAGTGTTACAGAGTGTAGCAGAGCTGTGTGATTCTCAGGTTTTGTGTTAACATTCACTTACCATTTCTCATACTGCACAAAGACTGCTGTGTTTATAATGCTTTTTAAAAAAGTTTATCAGTGTTATCTTCTCATTTTAATCACTAGAAGGGTATGTTTAACTATAGAAACTTAATACAAGATAGGCAAAATAAATTGCTAGTGTTGTACATAGTGCTGGAATTTTTTTAAGCTAATTATTACTTAGAAATAACGTACAAATTACACATATTGATTGCTTATAGGCATCTGTTTAATTAAAAAATCTAATCATGTGGGTGCAGATTTAATTCTATATTGTAACTTCTTCTTAAGTAAGTGACTACGAATATTCCAGTAGTTTTGAAGACAATAATATATTAAATATACAAGCAGATTTAGTGTTTGCTTTGCTTAGTAATCGCAATTTATAAATGGTGGTTTATGTGTTGTGTTTATTAGAGCTTTAACTGCTAATCTTATATGAAAATATTGCTTTGTAGGACAAAATTCAGGGAGAGGGCCTGGGATTCCAGAGTGAACTTGTACATTCCTTCAGGGCATTTTTGCAAGGGAGGTTGTTGTGTTTTAAAGGTAGTTGATAAGAGACCTGCACCACCAACCCCAGACCTGCACCACCAACCACCATCATGCATTAGTCTATAGAAGGTATTCGGGTGAACATACTCCTGTACCACTCCGTACCACCATTTATCCAAGTGAAATTTTTGACCATTTGCAGGATACATTATAAATCAGGATGTCACTACCAGACAATCAGATTTGAACATTCCTTGCATAAAGTAGCTTGCCTATATCCCTAAGGAATACATCACTTAACTGTGTTTATGTGACAGTGTTGATATGCCTGGTTTTACATGAAAGTTAGGGTAGCGTGTTATTTATGTCATCATGAATTCATGAAGTAGGTGGTTGTGCTTTATATGTACTGAGGTTATCTTCTCTGGACAAATCACTCAGAATAATTGAAAGATGTAGTTTTATGGCTATTAATTAAATCAGGAAACAGGACTTTTTTTCTTCAGAGTTGGACTTTGCTACTACCTCAGGTTTTTTCAGTGTTCCCTTCTCTGAGGTGCTGACAACAGATTAATATGAAACATAGTGCTGTTGAACCTAATTATGTTATAGCTCATTGTTTTGGGAACTATAAAACTGTTCACTCCCTTTTTATGAGGCCATAGTCACAATGGAAGGCCATAAACAGTGCCTTTTCTCTTTCCTATGGGACTGGAGATTTCATTAGTTGACTAATAAAGGCCTGATCGAGCTGCATTTACACCTGGGAATGAATGCTTCTTTATCAGGTCTTACTGCTTAGTAGGTCCAGCAGGAGGGAATGACATCAGGACAGCTTTTGATCAGCCATAAATGGCTGAACGCTTAATTTATTTAAAATTATTTGCTATTCAAACCTTGACTGAAGACGTGTTTTCTTGTACTTCAGAGAAAAGATTTTAAATATGTGGACATTATTAAAAAACAAAACAAAACTGAGATCTCTCTACACTTTCAAGCATTTACTGCTGAAACAAGATTTCCACATTAGCTAAAGGGATTATTATTATTTTTTAAAATCCTCGTAGACTTTAGAGACCACTAATGTTTAACATGTTTAGCCCTTAGAAATAATGTGCAAAATGATGCCCTTCCTTTATTTAAAATCTATACTGCTTGGGATTTTAAAATTGATTCATTCCTGCTAAATAGGTTTCTGTTTCTCCTCTGAGAGTTCTTTAGGTTAATTTTCCTTTTTAAAACTGTTTTTGTTTTGTTTGTATAATATACAAATATAAAAATTATTGGAATTTTCTAACAATATAGTTGGGAATGTCTTGTAATGTTAGGGATGGTTAATTATTTTTTTGTTTGACTGGGTGTGATTTTGTTTGACTGATTGTGACTGTGATTTTTTATGTATGTACTTTTTAATATTTTTTGTATTATTGTAATATCATTTTCTCTCCTTTGTGTGCCACAAGGCAATGGATATATTACAGCTGTTCAAAGGGAATGAACTTCATTGTCTGTGTTTATGTGCCTGCAGCGCTAACCTGCTCGTTACTCTGCTTTACCACAGGATGTGAGCGGGGGCAGTTTCGCTGTGGGAATGGTCGCTGTATCCCTGCAGATTGGAGGTGTGACGGGGCCAGAGACTGCTCGGATGACACAGATGAAGTTGGTTGCCGTAAGTGAAACAAATACAGAGAAATTTTTTTGTAATATAATTAATAGGATCCCAATGTACCTGGGGTACAAGAATGAATACTGAAGAGGGAAAAAACTCCTCGCTGTCTTGAGATACTGCAGAATCTCTTTGAGTCATATTTCATGAGTTTATTTGCTTTGGTAGTCAGAAAATCAAGTAGTGCTCAGCTTCTAACATGACTTAATCTTTTCTTAAAAATCTGACTGTCCAATAATGCAGTTTCATTTTATGACTAATGCTCTAAGTAGATGTAGAAATGTATTGCATTCTGTTACTGCAGTCATCCTGAATATTGCATGTGTACACAGCTATACCAGCATCACTTGTGCTCCAAATCATTGAATTTTTCAAGCCCTGGAAAACAAACTCTGCCTACTGCACCTAAAGTAGAGTTGTGCTTAGCTGGCTAGAGTTAGTTAGCTGTGCTGTGCCAGCAGCTCAGGGGCAATTGTATTCATATGGACTGTAATATCCATGCACAAAGATTCTCTCAAGCTAAATGGAAAAGCTGTGAAGATGAAGAATTTCCTTCCACAGTCTGTTTTCAGGAACTCACCTGCATTTTACCTTCTTGGATACAGTGTTTTTTGAGGTCTTGTGGGTTGGTGCAGTTATCAGCCCACTTACAGGTTAGGCCAGTTTTTGCCCCTCAGCTGATGGGAATTGAGAAAGACTAATTTATGTCAGTTCTTTTCACAATCTATTATTTTTTTGCTGCTTGACCCGTATAATAATTGGAGGTCATTGACATGGCTTGACAGTCTGATTTGTTGCATAGCACTTTAGTTAACTCTTAAAAAGCTGTGCAGTTCTGGGTGAAGAATGCCTTTAAACTGACAAAACAAAATGGTGTTGTCCTATAGCTTTTTTTTTCTTTCTAGCTGTTTCAACTAGACGTGTTATGTTTCAACTTAGTTCTAAACTGCAACTGAAAAGTTGCAGTTCACTGGGCTTTGGAAAAGGAGTGGGTAAAATTCATCTTGAATTTGTGAAAGAATAAGAAAAACAAAAAAACAAAAACAAAAACAAAAAACCAACAAAAATCTGGACCCTTACTACATTTGTCATAGTTATAAACATGAAGTTGTTCTCATTTTAATACATGTGCTGAATTAGGAAGATGAAAATTAAACTTTTCAATTTTTTTTCAGTTAATTGTACTTCTAAAACCAGTATGTTAATGTGCCATAGGTAGTAGAGCACATCAGGTCTAGCAAGATAGTTTTAAACTTTAAAACTTCTCTGAGGTTAAAATCATATTAGAAGATTATTCCTTGGTTCTCAACGCAGGAATTAAAAAAGTATGCAAGAAGTATATGTCTAGTATGTGATCTATTTTATCCCTCTAATTAGTTTACCTCTAATGTTATTTTGTTTTTCGCAACTCTAAGTCTACACATTTTCCCCACTGATGCTTTGGTTACATTGGAAGTTGTGCTTCTACATCATCCTATGAGCACAAAGTGTTTCTAGTTGACCTTGCACGACTGCAAAAACATGATCTTGAGACAAAAAAGATGGTTAAGGCCAGGATCCTGTCTACTGGACTGTGTTGTGCTAGTGATTCTTCCCAGGAATATTAACTAGGGACAGAGTAAGCTGTAACACAGTTTCAAATATTTATTTTGTTCTTTCTCTTTGATGGGTTCCCTGTTGTTTGTCTATTTGAAAAGTACAGGGTGGAGCTGGGACAATAATTCAGATTGTTCTGACCTGGCCCTCACTCTTTCCTCATGAATTCACAGGGAAGAACCACAAGCTTGTCTTGAAAGGCCTTCTTCCCACCAGGGATGGAGCACCTGAGTGGAGTGAGAGCAATTGAGCAGAGCCCTGTGAGACTAGGGAGGCTGGTGTGGCTCCATAGATCAGTGAAAAAAAGGGGCTCTGCTAGAGGGCAGTTCAGAACCTGAAACTTTTTGGGGTCTGCCCTCTAGAGGAGCCTGGGTCTCCAGGAGAGGATATAAAGCTGAAGATTCCTGTGCAGGAGTTCACTAAGCAGAGTTTTGCCTTTGAGCACCCTTTTGCTGGTCCCCTTTCCCCTCTTGGGTCTGTCTGTTTTCTTTGACCTGTTGAACGCTTCATATGTTTTGTGGAAACTAAAGTTCATCAACACTTGAACCTTAAGCCTTCTTTTCCCTTATGTAATAATTTTCTCTGAAAGTGCTTTCCCAGGTGTCTGTGAAATGATAATTTTTTTTTTGCTTACACTAGCCCAACCTACCTGTGAGGGAAATCAGTTTCAGTGTCAGACTGATGGTGAATGTATTCCACAGTCATGGGTTTGTGATGATGAGGAAGACTGTGAAGACGGCTCAGATGAGCATCAACAATGTCGTAAGTATTTTAAGTTTAATGTTATACTAGTTTTGTGAAATAAGGTAATTTACTTAGCACCATATTGAGAACATACCCAAACAAGACTGCTCTAAGTACAGGAGAGTCTTTTTAAAGTGTTTCTAGAAATGAAATAAACTGAAGTCTGAAGTAGATAAAATACAGAAAATATGTCCAAAAAGACACCTCCAGGTATTGAAATCTGAAAATTACTGATGTTTCAGTTAATTAAAAAAAGAAAAATATACAGTGTATATTAGTTTTACACTTGATACAAAATTTAGTAGTTTTAAAACCAGTAAAATAGGCATAATACTGTGATGTCTGCTCTCTCCATTGCCTAACAAAATTCACACTGGCATCTTAGAACTATATATAAAAAAACCTGAGAATGATTATTGCACCAAATTACATTCTCTGCATTATTGCATAAGACGGAGTGTTCTGAAGAACTGGTTTCCTGTTACTTCTAGTATTAGAAGTTACTTAAATTGATCAGGATAAGATTAATTTATTGTTATTTTGATTCTATGTATAATTTTTTTATAACTTCTTTAAAGTGAACAGCTCTGGAGCAACTCACCAACCCCTGGGGAGGTTCAAAGTTTTAAGTTTGGAAGGATTTGCTCACAGAGTTGGTTTGTACTTTTATATCTTGATACTTGTTCCCACTGAGGATGGAAAAGTTTCAGTGAAAGTTAACTGCCTTTTGCTCCTCTCTTGCTCTGAGAAGGTGTCAGCACAACTGCTGGTTATGTTTTAACTAAGGAATCTGTAGATACAAAATGCAAAATGAGCAACAGCTCTGAGTTTGACTTTTGAACTAGGTTGCTGTAAGATTGTTCTCCATGTACTAGTTAATCATGAGTGTTAATAACTACACAGTGGCACTGGGCTGCTGCTATTTTTAAGTAATCTCCTGGTATTTGTCCTTGTTTTCTAAAGGGACATTTTATCTCTGTGTTTGGGAAACCTAGAGGAGCTTTTCCTCCTTGAAATGTTAAAAATTTTTCCTGAGGAAACTAGCTGACAGCTCTGGAAGTTATATGGGCAGAATTAAATTGTTTTACTTTACTACTTTACTTTACTGCTCTTGTTTTACCTCATGACCCTCGTATCCCAGTAGCTGATCTTACTTTGAGAACACTGCTGGTAGAAGAAGGCGTAGAGAGCCCCTGTAGAGCAGCAGATGCCCAGAAGCCAGTGTATAGACTGGAATGATGTTGAGATATAGCATGAGTTTGAAGGAAACATTCAGGTGGCAGAAGGCAGGAAAAGTTTGCAGTAAGTTTTCCCTTCACAGATTCAATTAGTTTGCCTAAAAAACCCTGAAAGTTTAATTTAACTGTAGTGGAATCAAGGTGGAATTGAACAGTTTTACGTGATTGCTTTTCACCGAACACCTGTCATGATAAGACCGTCATAATCATTCCTGATCCTCTGTTAGTTATCAATGTAAACTGTTTCTGACTGTTGAGGCCCTGGCTGTATTAGAAAGTGGTGCCTTACCTCCAACTCTGCTGTGTTTACGTTGTAACATTCTGATTGACCAAATAACTTGATTACTGACAGATTTTGACCTAGTAAATAAACTAATAGAGAAAACTTTAAATCAGTGAGAATTGGTAATATAATGTTTTAGGCAGAACAATTGTAGGGAGGTAATTTTTAACCTAGAGGTCAACCCCTTCAAGTGAGAAAAGCAGTGAACTTGCAGACTACAGAAGGCCTCACAGAGCTATCCTATCTGCTGTGTACTTGTCAAGTGTTCTTCAATCTCCCTGAGACATCAGTACATGAGAGGAGAAAGTGCTGATATTTATGAGATTTATGAGAAAGATGAAGTAGTTAAATAGGAAGAAGGAAAATATTTTTCTTCATAAAAAGTCTTGGTTGATGGAAAAGACTGATGGAGTGCCTGTTTCTTGCAGCGGGAAGGACGTGCTCAAGTGAGCAGTTCACGTGTTCAAACGGACAGTGTATCCCGAGCACGTACTGGTGCGATCGAGTAGAGGACTGCACTGATGGAACAGATGAAAGAGCCTGCCGTGAGTCTTAACTCTTAGCACGAGATCTGGTTTCATCTCATCTCTCTGTGGCATTTTAATAAATTTGTAAGATTAAAGGGCTTGTTGATAGACAGGATGACCACAATATGCTTCTTGTTACAAGAGTTTCATTTCAGATTCTCTTGTGTATTGGAACTGGTGTAGTGATACAGATCCTTTATCGCAGAACTCAAATGCAAACTGCCACCACAGGATCAGGGCTTCTTGTTTCTCATCATCTGAAAGATAATTATTACTGCATTGGGAAAAAGTAACCATATTTAATTGGCTTATAGCTTTGGGACACTCAGAGCTAACTTTGCCAAATTTTTTCATATTCTTTTTTCATGCTCCTTATGAAATCAGTAGTAGTTATAACCTGTGTAGAAAATCAGAATTTGACTCCAAATCACTTCTTTGAGGAACTTTCACCATTTCAAAAGCATTTGTATTCTAGACTGCAGCTTCCTGTGGAGATGATTTGGTCATATTGTATTCAGACAAGTTGTTTATATTGTGCCAACAGCATGCAGATGGAGAAGCAGGTTTTTTCAATCTAACTTCCCCAGAGCTGAGTCTGACTGACTGGTGACAGTCTCCCTAGGTTCTGGCCTAGGCTGAATACTAATGGAAAGGAAAGCTGGCCACAGAATAGAGACCAGAAATGTTTTTGTCTAATATATACACAACAGTGTGTAACAACATGTCTGTTCATGGTTAGTAATAAAGAAAACCTTCACACACCCTGAGTGATATCTAACATATAAGCTGCTATTCCAGCTGTTAGAATGTAGTGTGCCTTTGGGGAAAAGACATAACTGTAAACTTCACTCAGAACCAGACCCAGGATGGGAGGTGAGGAAAAGAGTATAGGATGCTAAGGGATGGATAAGAGAGCAAGAAATAAAATGTTGTTAATGGCTGAGCTTAGAGGAAAAAAGCGCATATGCACATGCTCTGTAAGGGAAAACCAGAGTATTACATGGTCAGCCAACTGCTAATATGTTTTATCCCTGACTCACAAGTGACTAAAAGGTACACTATGTAGATTGAAAAGTGATTTAGAGCTATACAGTAGTCTGGAATAAAATGTTGCTGAGTCATCCAGCTTGGAACTTATTATGTGGTAGACCCACAGCCAGTTCTGAAGTCACCAACACAAATGGCTAAAAGCCAAGATTCCAAGTACCCTATATCATTTCTGGAAGAATATCTTCTGTAGATTGGTATTTTTTCTCTCAAAGTTTAGAGGAAGAGATTGGTAATTTAGTTTAACAAATCTATGACACATTAAAAAAATCCTGAAGAAGAGATATTTGTTTTAAAAATGCATTATCTGTGATTTAAAAAAGAGGAACTGCAGAGCATCTCTGAGAAACCTGTGCAAAGTCACTGAACACAGTGTGAAACACCCAGATGCCACCATGTGATTGTTACAATGCAGTAAATCTGTGGCAGGCTGGGAGTGGAGTCCTAAGGATGATACTTAGTTTTTAAGACTAGAAGAAGCTGCTGTGATGTTTGAAAAAGTGCGCATTTTATTTCATGTTTAACGTTCTCATCTAAGTAAATTAAAAAGGCAGTTAGGAAGGGGACCTCTAAATACATTAACAGTAGCTCTCTATTGCTGTGTGGGAAACCCAGTCATTGCTGCATCAGCCAGTTGGCCCTGGTGACTGTTGTGAAGGCAGCATATTTAGCCCCAGGCAGAGGGACTGCCTCCTATCATTCAACAGCCTCTACTCTGGTTTATTAGGCTGTGTGTTGACAGTCCCTCTAAGACAGAAGAATGTCTGTGACTTGGAACACTGAAAGTAGCCGTGTTGGACTAGTTTAAAGAAACGTGACGGTGCTGAAGACAAGAGCATCAAGAAGAATGTAATGACAAGACCCTTGAGGAAGGCTGGTTAATTTTATTGCCTTTTTGCCTTTGCAAGGCCTGGAACCTTAAACAGAAACCATAAGATTAACAGTTTGGTGATTTTATGATTAACTGTGTAGTAGGGATTAGTGTAAGTGTTCGATTTTTGCAGCAGATTCTAATACTTGCTTTGAATATTATTTTACCCTACTGTTCAATGCATTTCTTTTCCCACACTATCTAATATAAACATATATAAGAGGAATATTATTAATTTAGCTTTTTCATTTGTCATTAGTTTTTCCTTATTTAATATGTACTAAAAGGTTTCATAAATACAAATGAAACATTCTTGAAAAACAAAAGAAAAAAGCTATTTATAATTGATTCTGTTATTTCACGGAGCATAACAAAATGCAAACATATGTCTGTTTACTTATGCCTTGCACTCACTGATCTGTCTGGAAGCAGATTTAGATTGTAAAGAAGATAAAGTTTTGTTGCCGAATAGGTTACACTATTTAAGGAACTAGTCGAATGCAAAATGTCACCAATATAAAGTAACTCTGCAATTAAATGTGTAGAAAAATAGAACAAAGGAATTCAGAGCCTTAGTCCATTTTACTGCTAATGGGATTAACAGCAAGGGAAAACTGCCCATGTAGAGGCTAAGATAAACATCAGAACAATGTTTCAGCTACAGGTCATTTAATTAGTGCATTGAAGCTGTTTTAATTTCATAAAATTGTGGGGTTTATTTTTCTTTAAATACACATATCAGGCTGTTTTTCTAGCTTTTTAAATAGTTAGCAGCTAGCAAATATTTTAATATTAAAACTTTAGAAACATAAAATGAAATGGCAGGCTATTTGGGGTAGCAAATACTTTTTGGGAGTAAGTAGTCAACACTGGTGTCATTTTCCGGTGTTACATACTTTATTTCTCTCAATTTAAGGTTGAATTCTCTCTTCTGCCTCAGCTTCATAGTTGAAAAAGGAAAATCCCAGCCCTGTCCATTTTATTTTGCTGTGACTGACAGAATAGTGTATCCTTCCTGGATACAGCTCTGGCAGCTGAGCGCTGCTCTGAGGCTGTGAGGGAGGAAGGGGAAGTAGGTTAAAGGCATTTGTTGTTTGAGGCTGATGGGCTGAGTGTGAGCCCAGACACTCTGTAATTTTGATTCTAATTTTCATGTTGAGTTGCTGCCATAGGTCAACTGTCTAACCTGTTAATTTTTGCGTCTTGTTTGCTGTGCTAAAGAGCTGTTATGGTCAGAAAGTGGGCAGCCAGCTTTGGGATTAATTTGTGGAGATCAAGCTGAAAGTGAACAAAGATCAAGAACTGAAGAGGTCATAGGGGATGTAGTCCAAGAAAGAAGAAAAAGGCCATGGCCTTTTTCCTACAGGGAAGTAGCAAAACTGGAGTGTGGTAAGAAAGGCAACCAAAGTGTCAGGGATCAAAATCAGGAACTGGGGCCAGGAATGAGGGTCTAGTCAGTCTGCCAGCTCTGAAAGCATCTCTGCTATGAACACTGCCTGGTATCATGTAGCTCACAGGATTCTTGGGCTTGGAGTAAGTCCTCCTCCTGGTGTCTCCAGTAGGCTGTGAGCTGTCTGGGCAATGTTTTGCCCCCTGTGAGGTGGTGACTCATGGCAGGGAGTCAAAGGGATTTAATTAATTTTATTTTGTAAAATGTTTTGGAATGTTGCTGCAATAAAGGACACTTGTAAGTAGGAAATTGCCATTTATTGTTATTTTTTTAATTTCTCCTTCTTGTAATATGGATTAGGATTACAGAAGGTTACACTTTCTGACTGTGTGACAAAAATCAGCTTCTGCTGAATCAAAAACCATTTGCAACTGTTTCCTATTGCTGTTTTCATATGGATTTATTTCCAGCTTGCAGAACAAAAATGTTAGAGAGAGAGCAAAATAATGTAGGCTTAGCAAGTCCTGTGATGTAGGTTTCAAGCATGTTCAGTGTGTCCATGGAAATGTCCATGCCATTTCAAAGGAGTTTGCAGCTCTTGCCCCAAAACAGTTACAAGGAACGAGGTGCCTCATCTGTCACTTGTGCTGGTGTTTGCCAGTTTGTGTTCTGCAACTGAAGTGCTGGCATGCCTGGGGAGACAGATTGTGTAGAAATATTTTGGCTAAGAAAGAGATACCTGAGAGAAGGGGAGAGAAAAAAGAGCTCCCTTTCTTCCTGAGCATTGGAATGAACACAGGGGAAAATCGTTTCCTCCTATTTTCACATATTATCTTCTAGGAATTGTGAAATAGGGAAACATTTTTTCTTTTTAGTTTTCTGTAAAATTATCCACAGGTTCTTGGGAGGAAAAGATAAATGAAACAATTTCATGTTGGAGGCTCTTGACCATTAAAAGCAAGGTGAAAGAAAACAATGTTTATATTTTTTCTGTCCCTTTTCTTTTCTCTTAATGCCATGTTCAGTCTTGTACTGTCTCCTTGCACTCTCCTCTTGTACAGCTGTATTCTCAGACCTCCTTGGGTGCAAACTACCTACCTTGTTGTCCTTTTAAGTCAGAACCTTATCCTTCCTTTTTAGCTCTTTCTAATTCAACTGTCACCAACCTAGAAAAAAAAGAATTTCAATTCCCTGGAAGAGAACCCTTTCAGGTCACTCACAGAGCACAGAGACTTTTTCCGTGTTCCCCCTACAACAGAGACAATATCATCAATTGCTCTGATCGGTGTCAGTTCTTGCATAGCAGTGGGTTTTTATACTCAAACACATCCATCTTGAATTGGGTGCATGCAGAGAAACCTTAGCTTAAATAAAAAGTCAAATAAAAGCTAGGAAATGTTTACTGTGCCAGCCCCAAATGCAGTGCCTAATGTAAGACCTTCCCACTTAAATTCAAAATGTCATGATAATCAATTTCCAGACTTTGTTTGCTAAAGAGCTTTTCATTAAGCTAGATTGTATAGGTCTTCCGGTTAAGGGAGTTCATCCCATTCCTGCCCTCCTCACTGCTAAGGTTCAGATTCTTCTTTTCCTTTTAAGAAGTTTCCATTTGGTGATAGGAGTAGAAGAACTAAGCTCATTCATTCCTGATATTTTCAAAATTTTGGAGAGAAAGAAAGGGAGTTTAAGTTCAGGTTTTTTGCAGTTGAAGGACAGGCATTCCTTTGTTTTCAGATATCCTAGTAGTGTTATGAAGTTCTGTTTTGGCTTCCTTCAGTCTCTCAATGTCAACACCACAAACACAATGCCTTAGGTGCATCTTGTGTGTGGTTTCCATAGGGGACTTAGCTAGACACTGTTGAAAAGTGGTTCACCCTCACAGAAGTCAGCCTTTCTTGCTTAATTCTTTTACCTTTGCTACTTCTCACATAAAAATAACCCAGGTACAGTGGAACTGGCCTGATGGCACAGATGCTCCTGAAACCTGCAGTTCATTGGCTACAGCCTTAGTGTAGCTCACAACTTTGCTTTTATTCATAAGGATTAGTTCTTAATGCCCAAAATAATTAAAACCATTTTATTAAAATAATATGCTATAAGGTACAAAGAGTACAATGTACCATGCATAATGCAGTGAAAAATATCTTTCAGATCAGTGAGCAGGCTGTGATCAGAGCTATAATTTACTAAGCTCGGTCTTTTGACAGAGGATTGGGAATGGGATTACCTGTACAGAATTTAAAAATTAAATTAATCTCCATTGGGTTTTTCAAAGAATGTTCTTGCTTGTGCAAGTACAATTAAAATAAAGAATCTGTATGCCAAGCGGATTTGAAAAGAAAATAAGCAAAAAGAAGGATTTGTTCACATTTTAGTAAACCACCAATTTAGTCAGGATGTATATTTTCAAGTGTCTTCAAAACATTTTTATTTATTGTTCTGTTTGGTATTTTTATGGTGATTTGCATTTATACAATACACTAGATTATATAATGTAATAAAGATTTTTCCAGGCTGAGGACATTGCCAGGCTTTCTGCTGGAGGGAAGACTTTGACAAAGTTTTCCTTCTTCTAAGGGAGTTTAATATAAGCTTGAGAAAATCTTATTACTGACTAGATCTTTAGTTTGCCTGGGCATTCTTGAAGAAGCAGGCAGTTCAAGGCAATGGGTTCAGCTGTCTATTTGCTTGACATTTAGTCCATCAGAAACAGCTTGGAACATCACTGGAGGTATTTCTGTGGCATATGAAGAAAAATGGAGAAAATTACAAAACTATCCAATATAAATCCCTTAAAAGCTTTTCTGCTTCAGTGCAGTTATGAGCACATACCTTGTATTCTTCTTTTTCTTCAATGTGCCCTGTAATACTTACAGTTCTCTTGTACTGCCATAGCTATACCCTCTGGAAACTAACACCACAAGGCCACAGGTAGCATGTTTTGAATTCCAAGAGTATGAATGAAATGTGTCTTAGTATGAACCTGCTCCATCTGCTTTATTAACTCCCAGGGAAGTAAGAATTCAATTCCCAGGGGTAAGAATTCAAAATGAAAATCTAAAAGGTACAAAATGTAATTTGGCTCTTCGGCGTCTTGAATTCATTTATCTTCTATATAGAGACAAGGGTTCAATAAAACTCACTTCTAAACTTAGCAATCATTTGCTTTCATACTTGCCATTTGGCTGAAATAATTAAGTTTTGTATATATGGCAATGAGCTAAACTGTGAGCTCATGCTCTCCCACTCAGCTCTACCATGTGCCTATGCTTAATTTGTTAGATAGTTCCACTGAACTCACTGACTGCTTGTATAAAGAAGTATTTTCAGAATTGGTTTTGTTTCAAATAATCTCTTGTATTGGCCTGTAGGTCAGCTACATAAAAAAATCTGAAAAATCATTATTTCTGCAGAATCTGCTTTCTTTTCTGAAGGGGAAAGCAAGTAATAAAAACAAGGTCCTAACATTGACCGTGGAGCTGGAAGTTTAATATCCTTGGCTTATTTAGAACAAAACCATAAAACCCTGAAATCTCTGAGTTTGAGAACTCATGGCATTCCAAAAGAGGACCTAGAAACTGTAAATTTCAGGAATTCCTTTGCTATCTAAACACTTTTATTAAGATCAAGGAAGTATAAAACTGAGGTACAAATAAATTAAACAAATATTCACCGCTTGCTCTCTTTTTGTGTTGCATTGCTTTCTATCATATTATAAACTGTTTGGGTTGCAAATCCTTTTGGGATATGGGAGGGCACCTAATTTTTTCCCTTGTTGCTGGCAAGGTGTTGTAGCATCTGTCTAGAGGACATTTTTGAGTATCTGTTGAGGAAGACAGTAAATGGATTGTTAGTCAGTACCAGTACAGAAAGTTTTGTATTACCTTTTTTTTTCCTTTAAATCAAGATATTCTGTTGACACTGGATATGTATGACCCATTAGAGTCTAACATTCATGCTAATACTAAAGGATTTTTATTGTAGACTACCCAAGATGTGAACAGTTATCGTGTGCAAATGGAGCATGTTTTAATGCAAGCCAGAGATGTGATGGCAAAGTTGATTGCAGAGATTCTTCTGATGAAGCTAATTGCAGTAAGTACTATGTGCAGAGTAATCCCAAACAAATATCCTTTACAGACCTCTTTTTGGAGTTAAAGACTGTAGTTTTCTGACAGATTTTCTTTATGTCTTTCTGTGATAAAATCTCTTTCAGCACGTGGCTGTACCAGCACACAGTTTCAGTGTGCTAATGGAGAATGCATCCCTCGAGCCTTCATCTGTGACCATGATGATGACTGTGGAGACAGGAGTGATGAAAACTCTTGCAGTATGATGCCTTTTTTTTTTTTTCACTTTCTTTAACTGTTTTACTAAGAACTGGTTCAAGAAAATAGGAGGAAGTAGATTGCTTGGCTATACAGCCATCAAAAACTAGTCACTGTTCTACAATGACTTTTTTGCATAGAAAGATCAAAATTGCAGTGCTACTTTGATATACTTCTTTCAGGTTTTCTTTGCTGTTAAGTCCCTGAGTGTGTGGTTACTATTGGAATTTTCTGGATTCAGTAACAGTGTGCTTCTTAATACATGTAGTTTCACTTCTTCATTTGTGACTTTTCATTCTTCACTGTCATTTTCTTAATTTCAGCATGACCCAGAGATAATTCCTTTGCTCTGAAATCTCAGTTAGATACAGCATGCTGTTGTTTTTTGTCCAGATTGATATGACTATTTCACATTTTATTTTCTGATAGATAGAATGAATATTCTGGAATTATTCCTAGTGACTATAATGTACAACTTTACAGACTGATAACGGTACAGATAGTTGTCCTTAAGATGTTCATGTGAGGTCTTTAATTGACTTCTCCATTTCTGGAAATTTCTTGCTCATTCTTTTCTTCACGATCAGGGTATCCTAAAATACTGCGTCTCCAGCCAGAATCATGGCTGTAGAGTTATCACTTGTGTGAGCTATATAGAAAACTCTCCCACTGCTTACAGGACCTAAGTTAGTTTTCTGTTTTGTGTTGCAAGAAGACCACATGTTATTATTTAGTTGCTCTGTCCTACTAAGAACATCACACCAGTACAACTCCATGCCACCCGCCCCCACACACACACTCCACCCCAAATATTTCTCTTTTATGTCTTTGGCAATGCCTGTCCTTTGGAGTACCCATAAATGTTTCTGAACTCTTAGCATAGAAGGCTTTGACATAAATTGTCATTGCTTTTTTAACTCTGAAGGCATACAAATATTTTACCTCCTGATATCTTGAGTATCCTCATGTCCACTTTCAGGAACCTTGCTACTAAGGTGTTCTGCATCTAGTTGCACAATTAATTGATAAATTTAGCCTTGCCTTTTATTACTCTAAAGATCTAGAGCAAAATAAAGTCCATACCTACAACTAGAAAAAACCAACAGTGTTTGCAATATATACAGAATATGGAACTACTTCAGTTTTTCAGGAGATATAAATGACTGTTCATTGGTGAGACAGTATTGCTATTTTTAACCTTGTAGCCACTTAGAACAGTTAGATTTTCTCATGTTTCTTTCCTTAGCTTATGCAACTTGCAGAGGCAACTTCTTCACTTGCCCGAGTGGCCGCTGCATTCATCAGAGCTGGATATGTGATGGAGATGATGACTGTGAAGATAATGAAGACGAAAGAGGATGTGGTACATACTGTTATTAACTTCTAATGATATTTTCAGAGGAAGACCACAATAAGTTACATCTATGAAATTTTGACCAATCAAGATGTTCTGAATACATTTTATTTCTGTTAAAACCTTATAATTACATCTTAGTTGTTTCTTCTTTTTTTATTTATGCAGTATTTTTACTGTTGTGTGTGAGCATTACTGCTGTGATACTGAGC
Source organism: Platyrinchus mystaceus (assembly GCA_035041135.1). NCBI lineage: Eukaryota > Metazoa > Chordata > Aves > Passeriformes > Tyrannidae > Platyrinchus > Platyrinchus mystaceus. The sequence goes on along the minus strand of JAWWLV010000183.1, from coordinate 19,973,996 downwards.
ATGATACCAACTAAGTTTAACATAGAGCAATATCTCTTTTTTTTACTTTTATGTATTCTCTTTTATATTCTGTTTTGGTTTTCCTACCTGTGGAGATTTTTCAGGTCATCTCTATGAGGACATGAGGCTTCTAATAACCAAAAGCAACTGATTGAAAATGAAAGTAACTCAGTTCCTGCCAAGATTTGTCGTGTGAGAAACAGAAACTTTTTAATGGATGAATGTTCTTTTTCATTGGCTTTTTCTACGATGAGCATTGTTCTCCGTATCCAGACAGATTTGTGTGTTTTGAAACCATAAAACTATAGTTCCATTTCTGGTGCAACAGTTAAAGCTAAAAGGCGTTACTGTTTCTAACAAAACAGAAAACTAACAGGATTCATGTGCTGTCTGCACAAGTATTGTTTGCATTGTACTTTGAAGGCCAAAGAAAGCGTGACAAGGAAGTATAGATGATGTTTCTTTATAGTCTTTCCCAGCTGTGTGCAAGAAACAGAAACTGAATATCAAGGAATGGAGAAGTTTTGGGAAATTGTTAGAGAAGAAATTCTAAGCAATATTTGAAACATAATCTTCAATTATTCCTGTTTTTCTTTTCCATAGAAAGTGGTCGCCATGAGTGCTACCCAGGAGAGTGGGCCTGCCCTGGCTCAGGGAACTGCATTCCAATTGGAAAAGTGTGTGATGGGACTGCAGACTGCCCTGAAGGAGAAGATGAAACTAACGTCACTGCAGGCAGACATTGCAGTATGTGTTACAGTCAAAAACATACACAGAGTAGCAGAAACATCAGCATTTATATCTTTTTATATTCTTTTGTCTCCTAAACAATACTGAAATTTTGGAAGCTTGCTATTTTCATTGGCACTGTTCTGACTGGATGATCTGAAAGAGGCATATATGCTGCAAAAAACCCCATTCCTTTTGTAAAACAAAATGTCACAAATAAGGATTTTAACTCACTCTCCATACCCTAAAATATGTTCACAAAGACAGGGAAAGGTGTGCTATATGTCGATTTTGTTTAAATATCTGTGGTTTTCTCTTTGTGTAAGTGAGAAGGAATGTTTTGTACTGATAAGAACACAGGATTGAATCAGTGTATCCTGAGCTTTGGCTAATTCACTTTAAAGATTAGAGTTTTCAAAAATATCTTCACCTGGGTTGCCTGGTTCTTCAGTTAGTGGTACACTGGGTTTTCTCTGTTGGAGGCAATGAGCATGCATAGTTCTTGTTAATTTCTTATGAACATTGAATCCCACTGGGAATAAGGACCAGGGCATTTTATGTTTTTAATTTCTAGGAAGATGAAAATTTTTATTAACAAAATCTTGCTTTTTGGAATAGGAGGGTTGAAAAAAATAATGGAAAATTAAGCCTTATTGTAAAAAAGCATTCTTGCTTTGCTCCATGGTTTAGTAGTAACAGCAGATATGGACTGCAAAGCAAGGTGTTTAACAGCAAAACATGAGGAAAAGGAATATGAGAAAGAAGGAGGTGGAAGTCAGTCAGCAATTGTTTTATAATTACTTGTTCACCTATCACTGAATTCTTTATTAAACAGTAGTACAAGGAAAGGCAGATGGAAAAGTACAAGATAAAAAGAAGAGAGAGAAGAATAAAGAATAAAGAAGCATTTGCCCATGTACACAATCCAACCAGTATATTCTAGTATATTGGAGTAATATAGATATTCTTCTTAATATAACATAGTAGGTTTTCTTCAGTATACAAGAGTAAATGATGAGGTTATGTGCCAATAGATGGAGTTCAAAAATATGTTGTTCACAAGTAGGTCTTGTGGAACAAGGTATGGTGCGTTGCAGATGGCTTTGTCTGTGCACCTCTTTTACACAGCCCTTACCAGTGATGGTTCATATAAGATTGATGCTCATGCTTTAACTCTGTTCTAAAACCTATTAAAAACAGTATCTTATCTTCTGTCTTCCATGTTCTTGCTTGCATGTATATAAGCATACGTGATTTTATGGAACTTTAGACACAATTTTCTGTGACGATTTGTTTTAAGAAGCTGTTCTTAAAATTCTAGGCTCGTTGTAGAAAAGACTATAGCTTTGTAACTGTGAGTAAGGCAGAAAGCTGTTCTACTGTAATGCGTGTGTTTCTGAAATATTTTATTTCCTCTTCAGACATATCCCGATGTGCTGCTCTGAGTTGCCAGTATCGCTGTCACTCTTCTCCCTCAGGGGGGACGTGTTACTGCCCTGCAGGATATACAATAAGTAGCAATGACAGTCGCACTTGTATTGGTAAGTGAAGCACAGTGATTACAGATATCTTACAGTGATTACAGATATCTTGTACCTTCTCACGGCTCATTGGGCGAGTTTGGATTCCAGGAAGATGAGTAAATTCTAAATGGATGGATGTACTGACAAATAAAAAATCTCAGGAGTCAGCAAAAAGAATAAAAATCTCAGTAGTATAATGGCAGCATGGTGACACAGAAAAAAACCAGAGAGATATCACTTAGACCTTAAAGACAGAGTGACAGCATGATTAAATTTAAAAAGATTTACTATTGTATGGCTGTTTTATTATCAAAATCTTTTGCCAGTCTTTTAGTGATTGGATAGAAAGAGTTTGTTTCTGCCTCACTCATGTGTGTTGTATGCCTGAGGAAACAGTTAATTGTTTGATACTTTTGAAAAGTGGCTGTATATGAAGACAGTAGGATATTATACTTAAAAATGAAAACGGTGCTTTGCCTTTGGAAAGGCTGTATCTTCTATGGGGTTTCAGTGTATACATGATTTACATGAAAATGAAGGCTATTTACAAGAATGTAAAGGTAAGTGAGGTATTTTGGTGTTGCATTTCTATTCTGTAGCTGCTGTAACTTGGTAGTACAAATGATTTATCTCAATAGCTGGAAATAGAGTAACTTCAGAATCATGAAGGTTAGCACTGCCTAATAAAAGAAATGGGGTAAATACCTGTTATGGCTTTTCAACCCAAGCTATGGTGTTTTGCTCTTAAAAGTATTCCAGATGCTCAGCCTCTAATGAGATTTTTTTATTTTGGGGAATACTGATTGACGGAGGGCTGTATAAGCTGCAGTGGTAGAATAGTTGCTCTTTGTAGAGACAAAGGAGTAAGGCATAAAATTTCCTCCATTCTTTCACTCTTATGTGGGAAGTACATGAAAGACACATTCCCAAACCAGGTGCAGTCTCAGGGAGTCTTCTGTTTTATTTTGACTGCCCTGTAAACCTAGCTATCTGATTCTGGCTTGTGAATCTCAGTCAGTGTATTTTGGTTTGCTGAGGTCTAGGCATATATTTCTATTGGCAGCAAGACTTGGTATGGAGGAATGGCTGATGGTCAGTAATGTGTAATTCCAGATCTTTATTTAAATCAAAATTATCAGTTTAAGGCCAGAAGAATGAAACTATAGTAATAATGAAGTGTATTACTTTTTGAAACTTTAATCTTTTCAATTTGTCTTCAGTTGGTTCTGGATTACTATAGGTTGAAGGTTTTTAACACATGGAAGCTGGAAAGCTACAGAGGACAACATTTTTTCAGTACCAAAATGTACTATCCAGGAAATATTTTATTTTCACTTACGTGTTAACCAGCATTTTAAACCGGAGTTCAAATAGGAAGCTCATTTAAGATCTCATTTTCACCTTTTTTTTGGCTTAACAGTAGAATTACTAGTTTCCAGCAATGTAACATACTGATTCTATTCAGATTTCCAAGTGAAGGAGGTCAGACTTTTAATGTCAAAATCATGTGTTAAGTATTTTCAGAAATCTGGGTTTAAATAACCACTGATAGAATGAAACACTAGACAGTGTTCAGATCTGAATGCCTTTTTTTTTCTTTATGAAAGTAATTTTCATTTAAAAAAATGACTAGTTAAATATTTCACAATTTTAGATGTAAAAGATTCTGCAGCAATCCTGTAAATTCCTTGCAGAGCACATCTGTGAGTTCTTGCTTGTCTTAGCTGTGCACTCTACCTATATGGTATTTTGCGTGTCAAAATTAACTTCTTTGTACTTTTTGCTGTCTGGTTTTGGTCCACAGCCAGCTTTTAATTGTAAATCAGACACCTGCTAGCATGGTAACAAGTCTGAGCTAATAAACACTGCCTTCTAGCAGAACTTACTGGCGTGAGCACTGCACTAACATAAAAGTAGGGCTCGCCTTCAGAGCGGGCTGAAATCCTACCAAGTGTGTGGGTGCACTAAGTGTAGAGATCTGTTGCAGGAAGAATACTGCATAGACATGTTTTGTATTGTGAAAAGTAGACTATGATGTCCCGTCCAATGATTTTTCTTCTTCCCCTGACAGTGTGGTTTGGGGTTGGTTGGTTGGTTGGTTGATTGATTGATTGGTTGTTTTTTTTCAGAAGGGCAAGGGTGCAGGTAGGTCCTCGAGCAGGAAACATCAGTTTTTTTGTTATCCAGAAATAAATACATTAAAACATTGTGGAAAAACATACAAAATGTCTTCTTCCATGCTATAGTTCTGCAAACAGATATAGAGCAAGCAGAGAGGACAAACTTGCAGCTTCCTAATTATGACATCTGTTTTATACAAAGCATTGTTTATAAATATGCCTTTTTCACTTGACAGATTTTGATGACTGTAAAATGTGGGGTGTCTGTGACCAGCTGTGTGAAGATCGTGTGGGACATCACCAGTGTCACTGTGTGGAAGGTTATTTCCTAGAGCATCATCGGCATTGTCGGGCCAACACTTCAGGTTAGTGCAGAGCACTTCAAGTCCCTTGCTGTTATTGAGCCAATAGATAGATAGTTAAATAGATAGGTAAAATGTGGCAGTTTTCATGGCTTTGCCATATAACTGTTTGATTTTAACTTAACTCTGCCCTTAAGGACTTACAGTCAGGACAGCATTCAGAATATAAACAAAACAAATATCAAAACTCTGCATGTGGTGGCATCTGCAGTCTTGTGGAGCTGACTGCCTCATCAGAGCTGCTTCTGCCAAGATCAGCAAATGTCTCTAGGCTTCACTGCTTTCTCAGCACTCCTGACTTCTGCAGGGTTGGGAGATCATTGCCAGAGCCCGTCTGAACCAAGAAAATCTTGTTCCTGTGGGAGGCAGTTTCCTGACATGCTCTCTATGGAACTCGGTGTGATCAAGAAATCAGGAAACCTCACTTTTAGTAGAACTGTGCCAGAAGGTGGTTTGGCTGACTGGTGAGATGAAGCATTTGTCTGTGAGAGAAGCCGTGCTCTTGGCTTCAAGTGTTCCAGAGTCTGAACTTGGCAAGAACTTTCACCTCTCAGAGTATGGTTCCTCATCAGCTGTAAGCAGCTGCTCCTGACCTCCTGCTCTGTTCTGAAAGCAGGCCCTGGGAAACCCTTCCTTTTGGAGATGTAATGTCCTAACAGACTTTTGTGTGAGGCAGGTGTTCCTGCCTGCAGGAAATCAGTGGGAAGCTGAGTCCCTGATTGGCATAGCTGATTAGCAGTCTTGCTTCTTAGAAAACCATGAACTGCTCAGTTCCCTCCTCCTTTTTTCTTCAGCTATATCTGCAGAGCAGTCATCTCACAATTTTCTCACAAAGTTTTTTCTCAAAAAAAAAAGAGCTTTTTGAGGTAATGAATGATATCTCTGTTAAAATATGCATATGCCAGCACTTGGAATGATTGTTCTGCTTCCAGAAAAATTCAGTATGTTTCACAAGAAGCTTTCCATTCAAATCAGTGTCTTTTGGGCCAGTGTGCTGAGTTTCTATCTTATTAATGGGAGAATTTCATACTTGCTCTAAATCAGTTTCACTGGATTCATTTTAGCTTTAGTAGAAATGGTCTTTTAGCATTTAGATGCACAAGGGGTTTATAAAAGTTTTACCTTGTAGGGCTTTGAATACATGTTCCTGCCTGGTTTTCTCCAAGTGTAGAAACCAAAGGCAAATCACAGAAAGCTAGTACTCACATAGAAACATTTATACAGATGTCTGAGCATCCATTTAGACCTTTGTGTCCAGTGTGTACGAACCAGTATGTATATATTTCAATGCCCCTTTGCAAAGTATCATGCCTTCAGAATAGTCATATATTTGTCACCCCTGCTTTCAGCTGGTGTTGCATCAATTATTTTTTCCAATGGCCGTGATCTACTGATTGGAGATCTTCATGGAAGAAATTTTCGTACTTTGGTGCAGTCACAGAACCGCGGGGTTGCAGTTGGAGTGGACTTTCACTTTTACCTGCACAGAATCTTTTGGACTGATACGGTGCAAGATAAGGTGGGTAGAAATTTCAAGAAGAATATATTTCTGTGTTTCTGGAAATAGAGAGCTGCAAGAGGCAGAATGTGTTGATAGGCCCTCATTTTTGAGAACCAAAGCTGGCTGTATTTTTGTTTTCTAACAAAAAAGCTCCTTGAAATGTTTTATGTTAATGACTGCATTTTTTCAACTATACTATTACATGTGACATATTAAACAAAGAATCCTATTATATGGGAATGTCTTGAGCAACTTTTAATTTTACTTGAGACAGAGTCCAAAAAACTAATTAAGAGAAATAGTAGACATTCTTTCAAAACTGAACAAATTTTTCTTGGTAATTTTTTGAAACATGATCATTTAAAATGTAAAACCTGTGTGCCTTCCAAGATGATAAAAATCAGATTTCTTCATATACTTCAAATGGCACTGTAATTGAGCTTGGATAACAAATATTGACAGTATTTTGTGTAATGAGCCAATATTGTGTTACTTTTTTTTTTAAGAGAAATTATTTTAGCTTCAAGACCTAAAATAATAGAGCAGAGCAACTTAAAAAACCAGTCTGGAGACTCCTGCGGAAGTTGGTTGTCACCCTTGTTCTTTTTCTCGGTACATAACTTATGGAAACCAAAAAAGTCCTAGGTCAAATGCTGAAACTCCACAATCTTCCTCTCCATGTTGATTGTCATGCAGAGTGAAGGAGGATCCATGACCTAGCTCGTGCTGACACTATGAATGGATCAGTTTGTTGTCACTGTCATTATTCTGAGTCTATGCATAAGAAGTGTAGTAAAAACTATAATTTCTACTACAGTGCCATGGTGGTTCTGTTGGAAGGCACACGAACTCCACGGCTGTCAAGTAGGACAAGATTTGTATGCACAATTTTTGACTTTTTTATTTTCACTGTAGTAGGTTCCCATTGCTGCAGTTGTGTTGTCAATGGCTGAATTAAGTCAGGGTCAAATCCGCACTTTTGTGAGACAGGAGATTTATACAGTCTCTGTAAAAACTGTAAACAAAAGTAGACAATGATGTCCCTTCCAATGATTTTTCCTCTGTAGGTTTCTCACTGTATGCCTCAGATGGCCAGGACTGCCTTTTATCTGCCCCAGTATAGTTTAATCCTAATTAATTAATTAGGATTAATTGATCTAATTAAGTCCAAGCTAGTATATCTGGATGAAAACGATAACATTTAGCATTTTCTTAAATGATGAATATTTCCACGTGGTGTCTTAAAATAATAACATTATTAGGGCATTTTTGTTGCCCTTTTTTAAGATTAAGATGTAAACTAAGACAGAAAATTGTGGGTTGTGTTTTGTGTCATCTTTATCTCATTTAGTCTACTGCCTGATAACCTAATGCCCATAAGCTCTTCAACAGGGTTTCCAAAGAACAGAAGAGACTGTCAAGTGGCTGTCTAGATTATTGTTACCTGGATCTGAAGAATATTTTAAATGATACTATTTCAGCTCCTATTTTTCTTGCATATATTTACTTGTGGCAATCTGTGTTTTCATTTAAATACATTCCAAACCTCATGCTGTTGTTTCAAAAAAATAATGATTTCTAGCTTTTCATATTACCCAGTGTTATAATCACATGGTTACTGGATTTTGTAACACTGTGTTTGGACTGTTTGCATCATGTAGCTCTGAGCTTGCTGGTAAAATAACAATACTATTTCTTCTTGAGCATGATGCTGTTAAAATTAGCCTTAGGTAAAGGAGACCACAAGCTGAGACTTCTCCTTTCTGTAAGAAAAGAGAGCTTTCCCTTTCTTTCTGCATTTTGTAGTTTCCCCTTAATGGTCGGTGTAGAAAGAGCTCCCCCTTTTGTTTCTGGTCAGTGTTGAGAGTTTTGCTAAAGCATGTTCATTTGTTGTCAATCAGTGAAAATGATTCCACGAAATCTTTCTTGATTCCACGAAGGCAAGATGCACTTTCCTCTTAGGTTTTTTTTTTTGGTTTTGTTTTAAATCCAGCAATTAGTCACGTTTGCTAAAGCACAAGGCTGCTTTAGTCTGTTACCTTGCCGATTTTGCAGAAATGCTAGTTAAAGGCAAGCTTCCTGTAATTCTTGCATTGTTTCCCAAATTTTTGCAAAAAACTCTAAGCTAAAGGGTAGCTTAGTGGGTAACGTGGTTGTAGCTGGTGGCCAATTACGAATCTGTGCTCTATGTGATGATAAAGGACAAGTACCATGTGCCTTGTCTTTAGCAAAATGTCATGTGGGCACTGACAATATTTGTATTGTTTTCAGGTTTTTTCTATTAATATTGATGGCTCTGATTTCCAAGAAGTATTAAATGTTTCAGTTGACACACCTGAAAACCTAGCAGTGGATTGGGTTAACAATAAACTATACGTGGTTGAGACCAGTGTAAACAGAATAGATATGGTTAACTTGGATGGAACAAACCGTGTGACCCTTATTGCTGAAAATCTTGGAAATCCTAGAGGAATAGCACTTGATCCAACTGTTGGGTAAGTGATACTTACCAGGTAACAGTAAAGGATGTCAGAAATTCCTTTATACCCATGCAAAAGGAGGACAAATAAGAAACAGCAAAATGATCTTTTTAGAATCAGATATAAAATATTTTAAACATTTGTATTGTGTCCTAACCTATTCTGCACCTTAAGTTATGAGAGAGCTCTGCACTGCTTTTGTTGTCAGTGTGTGGAATCTGTTTCATGGCTGGAGTAGTATGTGCACGAGCAGCACTGAAAATGGGAACTGTGGAATTGCCCTGCAGAGGAGCAGAAATTATCCTCAGAGATTTCTATTGTAATACCATCCATAGACCTCCAACTATCTGAAATAAAGAGGTGGAATGAAGCCAGGAAAGTCAATCTACTAACCCATGCACTTCAAAAGTGTATGTGAGCCATGAAAACGTGAATCCTCAGAGAATGGGAAGAGGAATTTCATGTGACTTGTAGTCTGGGCTGCTGCTTTCATAAGGCATCTATTTGGTTCATTTCTGGCAGTAAACTTAAGTATGTAATTTAATAAGGAAACAAACAGTATTTCTTAGGTCTTTGGGGTGAAAGTATGTTTCTTTCTGGATATATTCTATAAAAGAAAATGCAAATTACTTCTTGTGTAGAAGGTACAAAGTGTGTTTTCGTAGTATGCCAGCTCTGTCCTGAAAGGGTGCTGGTTTTAAATTCCATGTGAAATGTTGAGATTTCCTGTAAAATCTTCAGGAAATATATGAGACTTTTTTTTCTTTTTTTCCCCTCTCTCTCTCTAGTTACCTGTTTTTCTCAGACTGGGACAGTCTTTCTGGTGATCCTAAGGTGGAGAGGGCCTTCATGGATGGCACAAATCGTCAGGATTTGATAAAAACAAAATTAGGCTGGCCTGCTGGAATAACTTTGGATATTGTGTCAAAGAGACTTTACTGGGTTGACAGCCGATTTGATTACATTGAGACTGTAACTTATGATGGACTTCAAAGGTAGGAGAAATATTATTTCTTGGAGGTTAAAGATACACTGATTGTTTTGTATCCAGTTTGAAGAAAGATTTGTCTAACAAAATGAGATACACAAAATTACATGAAAATTAAAATTAAATGAAAATTACAGCATAATGAATGTGATGCACCTTCATCTCTGTGGTGTTATACTACTTCTAGACAGTCTTTAATTCATCATTCTTTGCCCTTTTTCTACCTTGAATACCCTTGCACTTGTTTTATAATGTACATTTACAGTCCACCGCTGCAGTACACATTTTTAGAGCTTTTGCTTTTTATTATTTTTTCAATTATATTCATTGTCTTCCATCATAATTTCTTTGCATTTTTTCGTGAATGAATTTATCTGAAATATTCCACACCAAAACACCAATTTATGGCTATTAAATGCTCTTTGTACATTTTATAAATCTTCTCTGTCAAAAATTAAGTCATCACTTCCTTATTGTGATGCTGGGGACACTAAATCACAGCATGCAAGAAGGGAGTGCTTGAACTTTTATGGGACTGTGTCTTACAGTATAGTGTTGAGAAGCCTGCTTATCTCTGCATCTGTGATTAGTGTCAGTTACTCAAACAGAAGAAATAAAATGTCCCCTTTTGCATACCTTCTGTGTACTGACTTGAAACACAGTCCCCTGCTCATTTGACAGGTTTATTGTTCCATGTATTTTTTTCACTTACAAAATTATGATGTTGTTATCTTTTCACCTTAACTTGGGTTTGTAAGACATGTAAAATAGGTAAGACATGTGTTTAGTAAAATCTCTGGGTTTTGGCAATAAAAACTTATCCCTCACAGCAATACTAAAAATTGTGTGAGTGTTGTGCAAATGGGCAAGATGCAATGGCATAGTCTGTGAAAAATGTTAAAATAGATCTTGCTATCCACTTGTGTCACATCTTGCATGCCTACAGCATGAACTTAAATCACCCAGGAAACTCTTAGAGTAGTGCTGTAGAGTTAGTCTGATTTCATAGGGCTTCCTTCATGACTCCATGAAAATAATAATGTGGTGTCATTTTTATGTATTGTGTGAGGACTTACGTGTCTGTTTTTATCTCCTAATATTTGTCCAGAAAAATATCGTCACAATATCTTTCATAGAATAAATACAGTTTATTAGCATTTGGTTTTCATTGGGTTTGCATGGGTGAGTAATTAAATCCAAAGGAAGTTGTTCTGTTTGTTTGTTTGTGGTTTTGTTGTTGTTGATTTTAGCTGATTGCTTGGGGGTTTTTATTGCATATGTAGGATTTTATTTTTGGCCAGTGGCTGTTGGGGTCATATATTTTTTACATTCAAGGTTTCCTGAATATTTCAAATTGCTACAGATGTCTTTGATTTCCTCTGTTTGGCCTTTTTCTCCAATTTTCTCTCATTACAAATCTTTTTCTGCGTTTTTGAGTCATGACCTTTACTCACTGTGTTTTCTTGGAATTTGCTACTACTTTTGCTCTATTGTCACTGCTGTATCCTTTGTTTATGAATCCTGTATGTTTATCTTCATCTCTTCAGTCCATTTTGTATTTTTCATTTGTACTTAGGTGGCTTCTCTGTTGAAACAAAAGCCAGTGAATGAATTAAAAATATTGTATCTTTTCTTCTGTAAATAAGGTTATTTTCTAGATAATATTTTGTAAATAATTTTCAAATCAACTTCACAACAGGAGAACGGTAGCTCATGGAGGCTCACTGATTCCTCATCCATATGGAATCACTTTATTTGAACACAACGTTTATTTCACTGATTGGACCAAAATGGCAGTGGTGAAAGCTAACAAATTTTCGGAATCTAACCCTCAAGTGATCTACCAGTCTTCACTGAGACCTTATGGAGTGACAGTTTACCATGCTGCCAGGCAGCCATATGGTAAGACCGAAAGTAAACTGTGAAGGGAGATTTAGGAACTATGTTACCAAAAGTTGGTAAAAATTATGAGACTGTTATTTTGGTGTAAAGAACTAATAATTGCAATACCTAAATTTCTATTGTAAAACTGGACTGATTTTTATCACACAGTGATTTCATCCAGCTCCTGGAGCTAATGAACTATCAAATACAACATAAGAGTAGGGGGAGCTTGGAATGGTATTTGGTATAGTCAAACTTGCGGTTTTGAGTGATCTTGATGTTTGGGACTTTTTTCCTCAACACTGCAATGCATGCAGTGGGAAAGGCTACCAGTATTCAAGGAATTCTGTGAGATATAATTCTGAAGAAAACTATAATTTCTGCAGAAAACTATAGCCCAAATTATGACCTTAATGCTGTGTACTGTCTCTGTACTGAGCTGAATACCTTGAATGATGGTTAGCTCTGACATGATTTCAGTGCATTCCAGGATAGAAATGGTGAGATATGTTTTCCTTGTGATGTGACTCTGACATGGTCCACACGACTTATTGTGGATGTTGAAAAAAATCCTGAAAAATCAAGATAATCATGCAATTAGGTTAATATAGGAAGTTATAAACCTATCTTGCTGTATTATTTTCCAGCAAGAAATCCTTGTGGAAGTAATAATGGGGGATGTGAACAGATCTGCGTTCTCAGCCACAAAACAGATAATGATGGACTGGGTTATCGCTGTAGGTGTATTCTGGGCTTTGATCTACATGTAGATGGACGACACTGTGTTGGTAAGAAAATGCCTTTCAATTGCTGGAAATAGCACTATTCCATTAGCTCTAGAATTCTGTCTAGAACATCCTTCTTTTCTTTAATAGCTTTGTGGGTTCAGTATCCTGAGGACTTCATGGTTTTTCACTAGAACTCTTTTTGACAGCATTAAATGTAATCATTTCTGCTGAGCTTCATTTCAAGCCACAACAACTTAAATTCACCACCTTTAATGAGTATTTTAAGAGTTAGATACAGAATATGTGTAGGCAGCTGTATGATTAAACTCTTAATCCTGAAATAAAGCATGAATGCTTGCTAATATGTAGCTTTTGCATTATTTTGAACATGTATTCAAAGCCTGCTTTCTTGTGCAGTAATGTGCAGATGAGGTTGGTCTTCTCCCTTTGAACACACATAGCAAGAAGAAGAGATTTAGTTTTGGAGCTGTGGGTATCCATCAGTGATATTCTGCTTCCTATTTGAGTGCAGATGGAGGCTTACTATGACTATCTATTGGCAAATTAAGCCAGATATGTTGTCTATAGTTTTACTATTTTACCATGTGTTTATCTGGCTAGCCCAGCTATGGTCTGTTTGTATGGAGGCTCCACAAAGCCTGTGAGTTATTTTTTCATAGGTAATTGTAAAGAGGTGAGCACAGAAGGTGATTTCTGCTTCCATAAGGGTAATATTTGCTGTAAAAGTGTTTTAGGACCACAGTAACAATGCAAGAGGAATACTTGACCACATCACGTAATATTCTGGGTTGGATTTTGGTTTTCTTCAATTTTTGGGTCTGTGAATATGTAATCCCTATTTTCTGATTCTTCTTTTTTTTCTACTTCCAGGCTATTAGCATGGAAAACAAAGCTTGTGAATAAGTAAAGACTGTGTCTGATCTTTTCTTTTGCAGCGGTGCGGCAATTCCTGCTGTTTTCATCTCAGATGGCAGTGCGGGGGATCCCATTCAATCTTTCTGCCCAGGAAGACGTGATCATACCTGTAACAGGGAGCCCTTCTTACTTTGTTGGAATTGACTTCTGTGCTCAGGATGACACCATTTTTTTTTCAGACACAAGTAAAGACGTGATCTATAAACAGAAAACTGATGGTTCAGGTGAGAAACATGCTTGGGAATTGTAGGGTAATTGTGGTAAGAAGAGTAGAAATATATCTTTCTAAAGAGAAGTGTGAAAAGTCACATTGTGAGATATACAGACAAGTCTCAGTGCCATCCCACTAACCTGGAAAATGTTTCTCCAGAATGTTTGTACAACTCGTATTAAGCTTGTTGAAGTCTTCTGTTCTTTGACAAACTTGCTGGATGTGTTTGGGAATTAACTATTTGTAGCACTTGTCACAACTGATTTTTACCCTCACCAGCCTGTTTATGCAGACAAGTATGCCTTTCAGTGGTATGAAAATCAGTTTCTATTTTCATTTCCCTGTCTGGAGAGCAGGATGTTTGTTATTACGTCATAATATAGAAAAAAACATTATGTCTGTGAGACTTCTGGAAATGCTATTTGTGCTAGTGTTTCTCTCCTGTTTATAATGCTGATCAAATATACGTTAAATCAGCATATAGTATTCTGAGCTTGCTTGCTGCCTTGGGTCAGGGTAATGGTAGACTGCAGCTGACCTTTGGGTTACTGTGCAAAGAGTGGGTAAAGTCTGGTTGTTGAGCAAGATGTCCTTACTGCATAGACCTTACTGACCTCTGACCTTCATTCATAAAGCTCCTCTTGGTGTAAACTTAGTGACAGATTTTTCTCTCATCTTTGGCTAGTCCGTATTTCCCCTCTTTTGTGCTCCTGAACGTGCACCTTCTTTGTCTAGAACAAAGGGCACCCCTGCCTACCCTTTGTTATTGGTCTTTATACTGAGTTGCACAGAGGCAGCATTTTTATGAAAGAGATCCACAAGTTTTGTCAATAGAATACTGCATTCATCTTATTTCCTTTGTTCCTAAAAATTTATAATCATTATGTGTGTTAAAAATTCTAGGAAGAGAGATCTTAACTGCTAATAGAGTGGAAAGTGTTGAAGATTTGGCCTTTGACTGGATCTCTAAGAATCTATACTGGACAGACCCTCGATACAGGAGCATTAGTGTTATGAGGCTGGCAGATAAATCTAGGAGAGCTATTGTTCAGAATTTAAATAATCCTCGATCAATAGTAGTTCATCCTGTTGTTGGGTAAGTTTAGCTTTGATTCTCATTTTAAACTATATGTACAAATTTATGGTTTAAGCAGAATAGGTGAGATTAGATTTACATCTGATTCTGGATTCTGTTCTTTTCAAAATACCATCTCTTTTCAGTTGTCTTGTCTTTTTTTTTGTTTGTTTTATTCCAGCCTAGGATTCAGCACCCAGAGGAAGGGGCAAGGTGAGGCAGATTCCACATGAGAGAATCACTCAAAAGCACCATTTTTTTTCCTTATTCTTCTGTTCATTGATAAACAGGCAAAAGAACTTTGTTTCTTTGTATCACTCAGATTAGAAAGCTATTTCTCATAATTGAAAGATAAAGTTTTCTAAATTGTTTTTAATATATTTTCAATTCCCATGTACTGCTAACATTGGTACTGTAATTTTATCTACCTGAATTTATTTGAAACATATTAGATACTATTGGCTGTATTTGATGCAAATGTTTCAAAATATGATTCTATATAAAAAATGAAGCCCTACTTTTCTTTGGTGGAAAAGCTTACCTTCAAATTCTATACTCTGTTATTTCCCAGTGCTGAAACAGTGTTTCTTTCACAACATTGTTTGGCTTCCTAATGCCATACTACTGAATTTCTTAATTCTTGGATATTGATTTTTCATGAGTAACCAAATACACTATTTTGGAAGTAATCTCATAAAAATAGTGTTGAACTTAAATCTTCGGGTATCCCCACATTTTTTGTGTGCTGCTTTGTGAAGTTTTTTAACACTAGCTTCAAGTCCTTGGCTATAGGCATAAGGCAAATGGATCAGGAGAAAATTCTTTGTAATATTCATGCATACTTTTGTCTCGAAGATGCATTTTTGCTTGATTCTTTTTTCCTATCAGTACTTAAATGAGAACCTTAGCAATTTAATGAAGTTATGGATAATTAATATCTAAAAGGACAAACTACTTCCAAAGATTCTTGAAGTTTTATAATTAAGATAAATATTAATTGTTGGTACCACTGCCAATTGAGGAGAAGGAGAGGGTCAACATACAATTGTACTTTTTTTAGGTACATGAAAGATGTGGTACAAAGCAGAATGTTAAAGCTGTTCAAATGTTTTCTCTGTTTAATCCCATTACATAATTTGTTTCATGTGTCTTTTGACATGTGTCCTTTCAGGTATATATTCTGGACAGATTGGTTCCGTCCTGCAAAAATCATGAGGGCCTGGAGTGATGGATCCCATGCCTTGCCAATTGTGAATACAACGCTAGGCTGGCCTAACGGCCTGGCCATTGACTGGAGGTAAGGGCAACACAGAAGGCAGAGGAGCTTTTTGAGCAAACCTGTTTCTTCCTTTAAACTGTTAGGGATTAAAAATAAAGGAATTGTGTCAGGTTCCATGCACTGGCACTTTTATATCGAAGACCTTAACTTTCCATTAGTTGAAAAGCCTTAAAATGTAAGGTTTTCTCAGAATCTCTCCCCATACACCCCAATAGCTTCTTGCCAGGTTTAAGACTACTATTTGAGAAAACGTTAAGAGCTTCATAATTGACTTAATGCCATTTGAAGAAATATGACATTTTCATTATTTTTAGTTCTCTAAGGCTGTACTGGGTGGATGCTTTTTTTGATAAAATTGAGCACAGCACCTTTGATGGGCTGGACAGACGGACTCTTGAACATATTACTCAGATGACTCACCCATTTGGCCTTACTATTTTTGGAGGTAGGTCTAGCACTAAAAAATATTACCTATTATTGTAACAGACTTTGTTTTCATATGGTGATCTATAAGTATGTGAAATAAAATAACATAGCCTTTGCAATACTGCTATTCCAAAAGATGCACTGTTGAAAGTTTCTATTAAAATTATATATTTAGTACTTCTTGCTTCTTTTTACAACTGGTTTTATGTATATTTGTGTAGATATAATTTGAGGCAGGTCAGTTAACTAATTTAGTGCAACAAGTCAGATATGCTGTGCTAATTATAGCTTCCAAGGTGGGCTACTCATGCTAGACAGACAAAGTGAATCACAACTGTAGAGATGATCAACAATTTCAGGATTCTAATAATTGTATGTAGAGTTTATCACTGGATTTATGTTGAGTGTGAAGAGGGATGTCAGTATATGACTCCTTTTGATTGTGTATAAAAATATCTTCAAAAATACTCTAAAATTTTCTGGAAAGTAGTCTTGATGAATACTTTTACAATTGTCTTGGAATTTGAAATGTCAGTTGAGTTTGTTGTATTTCAATTTCAGTGAAATCTGAGGTTTGATTTTTCTAAGTTATGTCTGCCTATGACTGAAGGGCTCACTTTTACTGCATTAGAGTGATAACAGTCTTTTGTCTTTTTTATGAAAAAGTTACAAAAAATTGTTAAATTTACATGAAAAGTCTTCCAGGGGTTTTCACATTATGTTGAATATGTTGCATGTTTTTCAAAACAGGTTATGCCTATTTCAGTGATTGGAGGCTTGGTGGAATAGTTCGAGTGAGGAAGTCTGATGGAGGTGAAATGACTATTATTAGGAGGGGCATTAGTAACATTATGCATGTTAAAGCCTACGATGCTCATTCCCAAATAGGTGAGCTCTTTTGTTGTACAGATGAAAGATGTGAAATAGGGAATGAGAGACAGAATATCAGGACAGCAGATTTCCACTTTCAATTCTAGGAATGGCTTTACTGAATTGTTCGGGACATACAGGGCATAGGCATTTGCAGTCACATGTTGGATATGTCACTGTTTTGTGACTGTATGCAGTTTTCCTCCACCACTTCTGTCACTTTACTTAATAACCTTGTAAAATGAAAGTATGATACTGTTGTGTAATTGTATCACCAATTACAACTTTGCATTTTTTTTTTCTGGTAGAAGTTTCAGTTAAACTAATCTATTTATTTTGAGGAATTGGGTAAATGTTTGTTAATCAAATGACTATTGTTCAAGTGATTACTATGCATAAATATGTAATTTTTTTCTTATTTTCACTGCTGAAATCAATGCAATTTCATGATCTAAACCAGGGATTTGGTATTGTAGTTAATTTAGTAAAGCACCCAGTGCCCTCATCAAACATACCATGTACTAAGGTTCACTGACTATTTGGTATCCAAAGACTGAGTCAGGTCTCCCAGCCTTGGTCAGACAGAGCTTCTCATTTGTAGTAGTCTCCTTGTTTCCAAACAGTTACTGAAAATTGTCAGAAAATTAGATGAAATTTAATAGCATGTTCTTAGCTTTCATAAACATTTGTGTCAGTGAAAAGTATACAGAATGGGACACTTCTTATTTATTACTACTACTATTGTTACTACTGTCCATGAACTTGACCCTGTTTTGTAGTGTATGCAAAGCCAGGATTTGCTACAGTATATTTTTTTACAGCTACTATGCGCTTTTAATTGTTCCCAAGCTGTTACCATTAGCGTGTACATTGATCTTCTCTATCACTTTTTAAGGCTCTAACTACTGTAATAGAGGAACAAATCCTAATGGAGACTGCAGCCATTTCTGCTTCCCAGTACCAAATTTTCAGAGAGTTTGTGGTTGTCCCTATGGCATGAAGCTGGCTCCAAATCAACTGACGTGTGTTGAAGATCCATCCAATGAGCCACCCACTTTGCAGTGTGGCTCCTACTCTTTTTCCTGTGGTAATGGAAGATGTGTGCCACAATACTATCAGTGTGATGGTGTTGATGACTGCCATGATAACAGTGATGAACAAAACTGTGGTTCTTCAAGTAAGTAATCCCTGTAATGTGCAGGTAGTGTTTATTGTTTGCAGTTCAGGAACTTTGAGACAGTATGGTTTTGTTGGAATAAACCCCAGTTTTTTAGAGTTGCATCTGTGAATAAATCCTGAAATCTACCTGGGAGGTTAGTTAATTTTGAAATTATTTGGAATAATTAGTTACTTTGGAAATTATATCACAGTATTACAGGATTCAATACTAGCTACCTAAACAATGCATGAAAATCACTCATATCTCACTAGTACTCAAAATTCAATTTACAGAGTAACAAAAGTTTATCTTCTAAAGAAAAAGAGTTGTCTTTAGTTTTTTGTAAGTTTTGAAAGATATTGGAATATCACCTGCTTGCCTTATTGTGATGCATGGGGAGATACAAACCATCTTCAGAAGGTGAAGAGACTTCAAAAATAACATCATAAGGAATATAACAAAACCATATGCATTGCCTAACCTTCCTCTAAGATTAAAGTGGCACCTTTTATTTCACTTAACGTCTGAATAGAAGTGTTATATTTTTCTTTATATTTGGGCACTGCTGAACTATTTTTCACATCTGAATTTTTATGGTGAAGTGAATTAAATGCACATTGGTTCATTTCCTGGTTTTACTTTAAAATGTGTCACACAAAATATTTTGTTGATCAAGTAAATTGAGAGAACAATGGGATAATTAGAGTTGATAAGACACTGAAGATATTTATGAGTCTTTTATGACATATGTGGTGTTTCTTTCTTCAGAGTGCTAATTCTTTTAAATCACAAATAAGACAGTAGGACACATTAATAAAATGTGCTCCTTAATGCAAAGGACTAGATAGTATGACTAAGGTATAAACTATTTCTCATTAGCGGGCTATTTAGAATAACTAGGATATCTTTTGGGGAAAAGGAAAATATAAAGCCAATGACTCCTTGAAGAATTTACTTTTCTTGTTCTTTAGATTATTTTGAAGGTCTTAACATTTTAATTTTTTTATTGCTTCTTGCAGTTTATAAAAAGTTTGTAAGTGTTCTGTTCAGTTCTGCAGCATGTTGCATAACAGACATTTTAATTCTAAGCACTGTGCATTTTAGAATTTGATGCATATTTTAGACATTCTGTAAGTATACTGAATGTCCTGATTGCTCTGTCAGGAATGGCAAGTTTTGGAGATCTTTATAAAAGTGTCTTCCTGGTTTTTTTTTGTTTGTTTTTTTTTTTTTTTTTTTTTTTTAGACAATACTTGTGCTTCATCAGCTTTTACCTGTGCCAGTGGACAGTGTATTCCAGGTCGCTGGCATTGCGATAAACATAATGACTGTTTCGATGGCAGTGATGAGTTGCATTGTCCTACACAAGAACCCTCTTCATGCCCTGGAACACAGTTCACCTGTGATAATAAAAGATGTATTCCAAGAATCTGGCTTTGTGATACTGATAATGACTGTGGTGATGGCTCAGATGAAAAAAACTGCAGTGAGTATTGTGGCTATCTCTTGTTTTTATAAACAGCTGTGTATATCAACATAGATATGTCTGTTGGTATAAGGATGATAAATGAAATTGGGAAGAAAGAACTAATATTTAAATTAGACTAATATTCTGTAGTCCATAAGATGTGGAAAACTTGTCTAATTTGAACTACCAGAGTCAAGTAGAATGCAAAAATATAATTAAGAAAAACAGAAAGATGCAAATGTGATAGTCATCATCATGGTGCTCCATCATGTCATCCACTGTAATTTCTACAAAAAGCAACTTAAGCTTAGATGTTCTAAGCACTTACTTCAGGAGTGATCTCAGTAATGACTAATGGTGCAGTCAGCTAATCTAGGCTGGAAGTTTTTACCAGCAGTAGGATATTAGTTTTTTCATGTGCTTCCTTTTTCATTATTTACCACTAAGTGGAATCTTCTGTTTATTTTCTGTGAGTCTGAGCCTACATATGAATGGACAACTACCTGATATTAATATATTAGTGCTTGTAATTTATGTGATTGCTAGGTGCTGCATTGTATGCTGCAAGTTAGTGATAAAGTTTTTCTACTGTTTCAGTATTGTTCTGATCTCAAAAGAGAAATAAAACACATCTGCATGTATTGTCATTATTAACAGCTTTTGCAGGTACTTGTGAACCCAGGCAATTTCAGTGTCCAGACCATCGCTGTATTGACCCATATTATGTCTGTGATGGAGACAAAGATTGTATAGATGGTGCTGATGAGCATGACTGCAGTAAGTGTAACTTTATTTGTTGAATGCCTCTTTATTGTTTCCTCACTCTTGCCCCCTGAGGAGTCTAATGGTGACTTCACATTACCAGCTACAAGATAGCAGAATGCATAATAAGCCTATCCATAAATTAACCCTATTTGTGATGCTTGTTTTAACATTTTAGTAAGCCCTTTGATCTCTAGGCTGGTTGTGGAGGTTTGAAATCTGTTTCCTCTGTTTTCTGTAAATACCAGAGTCACTGCATTTTCTGTGTCTCGGGGAAATTATGGTCTTCAGTAGAACTGATACCATATCAGACTTGGAAACCTGTAGGTAAATTCAGTGCAATGTAGTTCTGTAAAATAAATAAATAACATGAATAATCTTTAATTTTGCAGTATATAACTGCAGTGCCACAGAGTTTAAATGTCTAAGTGGAGACCAATGTATCAGCACTTACTACCAGTGTGATGGTGTTTTTGACTGTAATGATCACTCAGATGAGACTGATTGCCGTAAGTATATTGATGCTGAAAGAAAGACTTCAGTTATAAGGTGATGCTTCTGGAAATTTCCTTTGTCTGCTATGTTGAATACTGTCCTTAAAACCTCAATATTCTTTTTAGGGAAACCTGTCTATAAGTTATTTTCCTGAGCAGAAACTTCAAATGCAGTAGGTTCCAGCTCAAGAGCATCATAGAATCATAGAGTTGCTTGGGTAGGAAGGGACCTTAAAGATCATCTAGTTCAACTCCCCTTCTGTGGGCAGGGACACCTTCCACTAGAGCAGATTGCTCAAAACCTCATCCAACCTGGCCTTGAACACCTCCATGGATGGGGCATCCACAGCTTCTCTGGGCAACCTCTTACAGTGCCTCATCACCCTCACAGTAAAGAATTTATTCCCAATATCTAATATAAACATGCTCTCTCTCAGAGCACATATGTGCTTGTTCAAAATATAACAGTAGTTAAATTGCTTTGTTTGCCACATTGTAAAGTAGGAGTTAAATTGGTCAGATTTTGAAATGTCACGTAGATTAAATGACTTTGACTCTATAGCCTGATCTAAAAGCAACATAGTTCTTAATAGTATTGTAAGTAGTTATATAAGAAATTCATTGAACATAGTGATTTTGCTTCTTTGTCAAAAATGGAAACAGCTTCTGAACTGTTGAATGTCCCTGTTTTAGCTACAAGACCACCGGGGATGTGCCACCAGCATGAATTCCAATGTCAGTCAGATGGCAATTGCATTCCTGATAACTGGGAATGTGATGGCCATCTTGACTGTGCAGACGGCTCAGATGAACACCATGGATGTCCTGCCAGAACATGTCCTCCATCTCTTTTCCACTGTGATAATGGCAACTGTGTCTATCGGGCGTGGATCTGTGATGGTGATAATGACTGCAGGGATATGAGTGACGAGAGAGATTGTCCTACTCAGCCTTTTCGGTGCCCCAGCTGGCAGTGGCAATGTCCAGGTCACAGTATCTGTGTGAATCTGAGCAAAGTATGTGATAATACTGCTGATTGTCCCAATGGAGCTGATGAATCCCCACTGTGCAGTAAGTTACTGTTCAAGCATCTACTGTAGTCTGCTATGTGTTATGGCTTCAGAAAGAAATGGAATATTCAGCATTCTTTATTTAGTGTTGCAATATTTCTATCAGAAATGTAAGCATGCTGTAATTAGAGCTCAGATTACTCAGTGGAATTTGCTTGCAGTGAAAGGAGACTACAATGATGACTGATGAATTCATGAGCTATGTCCAATCATGTGCTCTGAATTCCAGCGGGACTTCTACTGACTTTAAATATAGGTTTATATACAACTACATGGAAATGAGCTTTGTGTTCCTGAACACATTCACTAAAGCATAGTATGCTTTAAATGCAGATGAAATGTGATTCAGTCCTTAAAATTCTCTTTTAAATTACTAACTTCAAGAATCATGAAAAAAATCTAGAAGCTCACATGTAGCCAGAATTTGTATTTATGTTGATTATGAGTTGATTTAAACATAATCTTTTTCTTTCTTTCCTTCTTTCTTCTTTCTCTTTAATCAATGCATATTCTCAGATGAACCCCAGCCAGGTATGATTATAAACGATTTAAAATTATTACTTATTTGTACAATTTTAGGTTTGGAGTGGCACAGTAAATTTTTGTATATTTCTACCTATTTTTGTAGAATTTGTTGAAATGGTTGAACAGCATTCATTTGATGGGATTCGGTAGCACATGCTTTGTTGTTACCTGCTTTTATGTGCATTGTGTGTGTTCTATTTTGTGTAAGGGTGGCAGTCCAGTCTCACACTGCATAACCGATGATTCTGAAGTCATGTTTTAGCAGCAGTCTTAGGCCAGTAATGCAATTGTAAAGAACTAAATTAAGCATAAGAAGCTTTTGTTGACTCTCTGCTTATTTTTTTTCCCAACCCAATTTTAGATCAGGAGAGCTGCTCTGACAATAATGCTGGCTGCACTCATGAATGTATTCAAGGACCCTTTGGAGCTCAATGTACCTGTCCTATTGGATACCAGCTTGCAAATGACTCCAAGACCTGTGAAGATATTGATGAATGTGACCCTCCAGGCTTTTGTAGTCAGCACTGTTACAATGAGAGAGGGTCTTTTAGGTGTTACTGTGATGAAGGATACATTCTAGAAACCAATGGGAGGACTTGTAAAGCAGCAGGTGAGGAATATTGAGGACAATCTAAAAAATTACAACAGGGTCTGGAATCTGTCCAGCTTTGCCATTTAAATGTTGTTTTCTTTTAAAAGAGCTGTTGTAAACAACCACTTAGAGTTGTTCTTGGCAGATGACCTTGAGTATTAAAGCTGTCAGTTGAGGAGTTAAATGGAAACTATTATTTCCTTGAAATAATATAGTTAAATTAACACTGTAATTTTTAACCCTGAAATCATCAAAAATGATATTCTGGAGAAAATTTATGTCAGACACCTTTAAGCCATAGGTTAAAATTTGCTCTCTATAAAGTTTGATGTTCAGAAAGTGTTTAAATCCCAGCCTTTCACAAGACTTACCTAGTGCCTATGCTGCCCTTCACTCATTTCTAAGGAGCAAACATCACTGATACAGCCTTGCTGCCAGTTGTTCTCTGTCTCTTACGTAGTATAATGGCAGTATGTAGGAGTTGTATACCCAGTGGAATTTGTCACCACAGGTTTCCTGGTTTAGGGATATACTCAGGTCGTGGAAGACACTTGCATTTTACCTGTATATAACTTTGGACCTTACTAATAGAGAGTTTCTCATAGTTTGCTGTCTTTAAGGTTGCTACTCTTCAGCTGTTTTTCAGCATCTTATCAGTGTAAGCAGCTGCACAGCAGCCTATGGCTTTCCTGTAATCTGTTTCTTCTCCCTGGTTCCCATGCAGTCTAAAGGGGGGGGGAAAAAGAGCAAGCAGGTTACAAAGGAGGAAGAGCCAGACTGCATAGATTAACTGGAGGTACAAAAAACTTCAGGGGTTGAATCAGGAGTGGAACATAAGAGAGGTTTATGGAGGAAGGAGTGTTGGTTGTCAGCAGCAAACTGGTTAGACAATGGGGAAGAAGACCCGAGGTCCAGATATGAGCCTAGAAAGGAAGTCTATAGAAAGAGTGGTGGAGAAAGGAATGAGAAAAGCCAAGGTAGATTAAAAAGTCGGGCTGGATAGACTGGTTAGGATAATATATCTTGGCCTGAGAATTGATTTGAATTTTTCCTTTCAATATGCATATATTGATTCTGTAAAGTCATGTAAAATTATTCAGTGTTTCTTTTTCTCACAGAATTACTGTTGAATAGCTTATTGGTTTATTTTAATTTCTATTCTTTTGACAGAGTCTGGGAATCTTCTTTTGCTGGTGGCAAGTCGTAACCAAATTGTTGTGGATAATATCACTTCTCAGTCACACAGCATTTATTCTCTGGTTCGGGATGGGACCAATATTGTGGCTATTGATTTTGATTCAATCACAGATCGTATTTTTTGGTCTGATACAACGCAGGATAAAATTTGGAGTGCTTATCAAAATGGGACTGACAGAAAAATAGTAAGTTCTGCTGAGTTTTTCTTGTCTTTTGTAGAGAAAATGAAGACAATATCTTCAGTTAACAAAGGGGAAGAGGAAAATCCAAACATAGTAAGAGGAGAGGTTACATAGACAAAGTGAAACAACTTTGTAGATGCTAAGCCAACATTTCATACAGCTTTTTGAAAAAGAAAACTGAATGCTTTCAAGAAGCCCTTTTTAACATCAAACTATAGCTGATTTTCCTATTGGTAAACGATAACTTCTTCAGTAGACCTAAGGAAGTTAGTAGGAGTGTTTGGATTTATGCTTTGACAGCATTTTGAGTATGTATATTGTGACTCATTCTGCATATTAGACCTAGAAAATGTTGGAGATTTGGTTCCCCGTTTTCCATATCTATAGAACTGTGAAGGGTAAAAATTTATTATCAACTTTCCCCCCTCCCCCTTTTTTTGTTATTAAACAGGTGTTTGACAGTGGTGTCACCGTGACTGAAAGTATAGCGGTAGATTGGATAGGTCGTAACCTTTACTGGACAGACTTTGTTCTGGAAACAATTGAAGTCTCTAAACTGGATGGGAGCCACAGGACTGTGCTGCTCAGTAAAAATATAACAAACCCAAGGGGACTAGTGTTAGATCCCAGAAATGAGTAAGATTTTTTTTTTAATGTTTTGTTTTGAGATGAATATTTTATGATGTAACTATTAAAATTTGAGATCTACCCAAATTGTATTGTAATTTTAAATTACAAGTGGAAGAGAAAATTTAAAACAATTTTTAGAAATAGTGTGTATCAGACTTTATTTAATATTTAAAGTTGTGCAGTAATTATTGGTTATCTGTTGCTCTGTTTCACTGTGACAAGTTGACTTTTTTTTCTATAAAAGTTTTTCCTACATTTTCTTCCTAGTTAAAAAGTGTTAATTCAAAACTATGATGTATCATTTCACTTAGTGGTATACCAGAAACTTATATGTGATTTAATGTCATATGCCTCTCTTCATAGCCCCAAGTCTAAAATAATTATCTATACTGTATTAATGTTATCACTAAAGCACCTTCCCATTTCAGATAGCAGGTGGCATAGAGTAAATGAAATGTGATGATTTGAATTGTCCATGTACAAACTTACCTTTTTTGTGGTCTTTAGTGCCTTGAACTCTGTTTACTGCCAGCCACAGGGGCTCTTCAGTTTTAGTGCTGTTAACATTATCACTAACATTACAAAAGCACAAACCTGTATCAAATTTTTATATAGGAACTAGAGAATTGGATTATAATCAACACTGAAAAACAGTGACAACAGTAGCTTCTATATGCTGCTATTACTGACAAATAGAAACGACAGTAGAAGTGTAAAAAGAATTTTTACAACAGGAATTATAGTGGTACCTCAAGTAAGCATATTGCTGAAATAAATAATTTCAGTATCATTGTGTAGGACTGTTCTTAAAAAGGGTGTTTCTATTTTTGGTCTAGTGAGTCTTTGTGTAACATTCCTCAATAGGCAGCTTGGTTTTTCCCAGATTGGTAACCACACGTTACTTTTTTCAGTGCTCATGTAATGTTCTGGACTGACTGGGGCCAAAACCCTCGGATTGAAAAAGCCAGCATGGATGGCAAAATGCGCACAGTGATTATTAATAATAAAATCTACTGGCCCAATGGACTTTCCATTGATTACCCAAACAGACTTCTCTATTTTGCTGATGCTTATCTTGATTATATCGATTTTTGTGATTACAACGGAAACAACAGACGACAGGTGGTTGCAAGCGATCTGGTAAGACATTAATGAGAAACTGGTGTTTTCCCATGTCCCTGCTGATAGTACTTAAAAATGTATTTTCACAGTGTAGACTTGGATGTATTTTTCTTCAAAATACTTGGGTGAAGCAGATGTGAAGTATTTTTGCTGCTTCCTGCTGCTGGAAAAAGAGGAATTGCGCATCCTATTCCGTCTCACAGGAGATCTTCAGCAGAGCCTGGAGCTTGTGTGTAGACTTAATTCTTTAGATCATCCTTGTTGGTTCTGTCTGCATGCATGAAGTCTGAAGGTGACATCTGACACTGCTGCTACCAGGTGGTGCATTTGCTGTAGGCAAAAGTAGTACAAAAAGCCTGGAAGAACTTTTCCCAGTCGCTTTTAGTGAGTGATTATTGTTACTGTTCTTGACAGCAGTGAAGGATTTTGTGCTACCAGGACTTGCTGTGTGCAGCAACTTCATGAAGACCATCCCTCTTACAGGCTATCTCTCAATGAAGTGCTGCTGGCAGCTTGTAGCCCTGTCTCTGTACCAACACAATAGCTCACATGTTCAGTTGGTACACAGAAACTTGTATAAATAACCACATGGATGTTTTCAAGGATTGACCCTTGAGGCTTTTACTGTTGACTGGAGAGAAAATTAGTGTGAAATGGAAGCCAAGGCAATCTTTCCACTCCTCATTAGCTGAAATTTAGATAAGCCACCTTGTTTGACCCTCTGGTAAAGTTTAGGGGAGCATACCAGGGATGCAAGTTCTTGACTGGTCTGTAACTCTCACTAGACATTTCCTGTTGTGCTCCTGAAAATCTACAATATGGTCTTTACCAGTTGGTTCCCTGTGTTCTGCCCTACAGTTAGACTGCTGTGTTAATTCCTCATTCTGTTCATCTCAAAGGGTCCATATAGCATTTTAATTTTTTTAAAAAAATTATATTTTTCCCATAATTAATGTCTTGTTTTCAGACAATAGACGGTAGTTCATATTCTTTTGCTGAAAAATATCATTTAGACGCCACTATTTCATTATTTATTTATTTTTAAAACATGCTCAGCTCTGTTATTACTTCATTGCAAGCTTTACATATGCAAATCTCCAGAACTAAACTGATAAACAGCCTTGCTTTTTTAGATATTGCAACATCCACATGCTCTAACTGTCTTCGAAGATTTTGTGTACTGGAGTGACCGCTATACTAATCGAGTAATTCGAGCCAATAAATGGCATGGAGGAAACCAGACAGTTATGATTTATAACATTCACCAGCCTTTGGGACTTGTGGCAGTCCATCCTGTAAAGCAGCCTGATGGTAAGTTCATCAAAACAACTTTGGTATTTGCAGAAATAACATGCAGTAACATCGTGCATTGGCACACTGAGAATCAGCCTTGTCAGCAAAGGGCCTGGGCTAAAACAAGCAAATAATTCAAACTATTGAGCTGCAACTGGCCAAACTGGTATTAGGGAAAGTGACAACCTAGGCAGCACCTAAGGATAATGACTAGCCAAAAAGAATAATAGGGAAGTAGTATGTGTCATTTTCTTGTACTTTGTTCTGAATGTTTTTGTAAGACAATTGGAGCATTTTCAGAGAGTATTTTAATTGTAAAAATTCCTCTGTTTGGCATACTAGACTCAATTTCTTGTGTGTTAATAGTACAATTATTTTTGAAAAGATAACTGTCATCAACCTTCTCTGAAAGAAGTTCTGCATTATTTTACTCAATGAAACAATAATAATCATAAATAAACCCCTTCATTGCATTAAATCTTCCCTCTAAGGTCTTATGCAGGTGATCTTTTGCAGCTGAAAGATTGTAAAAAAAATAAAAACTTTTCTTTCTGTTAGGGAGAGATATCTTTAAAATCAGACTTTTTCTTATTTCATGACATGACTTGAAGTGTGGGAGATATATTGATATGAATATTATCTTTCAGCTTTTGTTGTATTTCTTGTGTATGGAATGTTTCCAATTACTAAATATGACAATGGCTTACTTTTTTTTTATCTTGAAAGACACCTCCATGCCAGGGAGGGTAGAGACTTGCATTTGAGTAAGGCACTAGTAATTTCAGTGCTGTATTTGTTTTGGGACAAAACCTTCCTCAGTCATGTTTAGAACTAAAGCCACTTAGCATTCTCACTGCAAATTGTTCATTTACCAGAGGGTACCATTAATTTATGGATCATTGTTGTGGTTTAAGAGGTTTTATTTTACAACCCAAGGTTTAAAAACCTTTCTATCACTGGTGGAGAAATTTCTTTCTTTTTCTTCATTGTTTTAAGTTAGTACATTTTATGATTTTTCATTTTAAATTTTCAGTTGTACTTTATGTGGTCAGATAGAGAAGGGAATAAATCACTTGCAGAATAGCAAAACATGCTGATGTTGACAAATGAAGAAATAATTATTTGCAGATTAAAATTCCAGATGCAGTATTAAAACTGTCATCCACTTTCCTTTTTTGTAAATCATTAGATCTTACACCAACCAGAGTTTAGTTTCATAATACTGATGAGATTAATTTTCTTACAGTTTGATTTCTGAGTTTATGCTATTGTTTTATTGTCATACTGATTTGTTTTCAGTTCTTGTTAGTTTTTATTTTAGGAACAGTTGTGCAATTTACTGGAACTTCCAAGCTTCTTAGAATAAGGTCAGCTGCAATTGCTAAGGATATACTCAAAATCTGATTCTTGTTTTCTTATGAAGATGGCTCATCCTGAAAAGTCCTCTTTAGCAGCGTGTTGATGGAAGTGATCTAGGTTGAATTTTAGTCTGTAGTAGTAATAGCAGTCAGGAGAGACCCTCTTCGCTGTCTTTTTTTTTAGCATTTTACAACTTTGACAGTTTCAAAGCGATCCAAGAAATTCAGCATTGAACTCCCACTGTCTTTGAACAAGACATACCAACTATTTTCTCTTTGATTTCTCCAAGAAGTCTCAGTAAATAATTTAAATCCACCATCTAGAAGGGTTATAATAATCAAGGACTGAAAATCCCATAGGCCTTCTCGTACAGTAAAGAAAAGTCTGAAATGGAGTTTGAAAGATTTTCTATGATGCATAAAATTTGAAAAGACCACTATGACAATAGTCCTTGTTTTACATGTCCTGTATGAGTGTATTATATAGATTGTGGTTCTTGGAAATGTGGTTCTTTTTTAATTTTAAAGAAATAGCAAAACTGACTTAGTGCTGGGTTGATATTACCAGGAGCAATGAGATAGAATATTCTTTCCAGTCACTCATATTGTTACAGTTGCTAATAGTTCCTTTTTAAATTTTAGGTATTAATTCCTGTGCATCGTCCCCCTGTAGCCACCTCTGCTTGCTTTCTTCATCTGGACCGCTTTTTTTTTCCTGTGCTTGTCCTTCAGGATGGATCCTTTCTCCTGATAACAGGAACTGCATGAGAGGTAGGGCAGAAATAATGAGATGATAAGAAAGACCCAGTGCTGTCAAATACATCCCTCTCTTAGGCAAAAAGCATACTTCAGTGAGCTGCTGCTCACGAAATCAAAGTTTGGGACCACTTCAGGCAGACTTCATTTAGGACATATGGAATGTGTTCAGCCTAAAGGTTTGGAGACAGGTTTGGGAAAGAACTGGGTCAGAGATTCAGATGCTTCATTTGGGGAAAATGGATGAACTCAATTTTCTTATGAGCACTTTAAAGAAGACACATTTTAAAATTTCTCACCACACTGAATGTTTTGCTGTTGGAATACATCTAGAAGGATTTTATTATTGGTTAAAAATTAATCTGGCAGATTTTTGTGTTCCTTATAAATATTCAGCTCAGAAACATGTTTTTAAGAGTTGCAATTTTAAGAATGTTGAGATGCGGAACTAGAAGGGACTCCCTTGGTTACTCAAGTTTGTTTCCTTCTTGCCCTTGACCTCTTATCATATGTTCTCTTTCACCAGTCAAGCACTAGTTTTAGATTAATCTGAGTTCTGGCCGGAAATTCACTGAACTTCACAATTTGGTATTTGGAAAATTGATTTTTTTGTTCAAATGTAATCTTTTCCCAGTTTATGCCCATTTATGATGCCATTTTTGTCCTTTAGGATAAATAGCATTAGTAGTTCGGCTTTAGCATTGGGGTATGTTTTGTTGTGTATATTTGAAGTGACTATCCTATTCCTTCTCAGCCTTATTTTACTAAGAAGTTACGATCTTTTGGTTTCCTCTAATCAGGAGAGATGTTCTCCCTGTTCCTTATGACTCTCTTCAGCCTATCTGAACTAATGCATTTTGAAATTCATATCAGAATTTCTCATGTTGAACATTTTCCCTCCCCTGTGTAAAATAATAGTGTGCCAAATGCAGAAGGTTTAGAAACACAGCCTAAAATTACATGTTCATACATGTGATGCAGCTGTAACAGAACTAGCCTTTACAAACAAAATGTAGTGTTAGAAAGTACAACTGAGGTTGCTTTGAATAGTCCACAATGATTTGTAAAAATTATTTAGCTTGTTCATTTACAAAGAAAATTAAAAGCACTGGCAGGCAATTTGTGACTAGAAATTTGACCACATTGCTGTTGTCAGATGAAGCATTCATTAGTAATTTTTTCATCATTGTACAGATATCAAGTGTACTTTGGTGTCTCCCTGTGTAAGGAAGCTTCAGATCATTGAAATTTAAGTAGAAACCATCTTTGGGATAAGCTAACATTAGAAATATCTGTCCCTCAAAAAATCCTTTTCTTTTAAAACTATTTAAATGTTAAAGGCCATATCATGCTCTTTTCCTGCTCGATACTTAGCAGTGTGTTCTTTAAAGGGTTGTATTGCATTCACATTTTTCTTAACAGCAGCAAGCGAATTGCCAATTTATATAATCTTAAATGAAGTGCAAATTTGAAGATGGTTTCTTTTAGAAATTTGCCTTGTTTTGTTATGTGCAGGTTTATAGAGGGATCATAAAGAAAGAAATGGAACATGGCAGGGATGAAGCGTATGTAGAGGTTGACCCAAATCTGCCACTGAATTGAACTATTGACAGTTCTTTGTTTCTTGCATGTTGCAGATTTCCCTTTGTCTGCTTAGGTACAGTCGTGTCCCTTTTAGAAATTACATAATTGTTCAATATAAACTGTATAAGAAAGAGAAGTATCCTCCTGTGAAGCACAATAAATTATATGGGATTATTTTATTCTTTTTAGATGGAATTTATACAGTTAAAACAGTATGTAGAAAACATCTACAGATGTGGGGAATTAAAAAAAAGGATATTTGCTGAAGGTCAGTACATCAGCAAAAATTAAAAAATATATTGATTTTTAATGGTAAAATATTTTAATCATTGCTAATGACTAATGTCCCTGCTGATGGCAGGAGGCTTGGAACTAGATGATCCTTTTTAAAGTTGCTTCTAACCCAGGCCATTTCATGGTTACATGGGAGTAGGCATTTTTTATTTCTTTTCTAATACTTATTATTGTCCTTATCCTTGCTGTTGTTGTTTACTTTATTAGGCCAGCACAGTTTTTCAGAAGAAAGGTTAAACTGCACTGCATGCATTTGTTTGCCCAGTGTCTCTACAAACAATGATATTGCTGGTCTCTGCCTACTTAGTTTGCATATTAAATACTACCAACTTCATGTGGATGGAAAGGCATTGATTCTAGGATTGCACCATTTTTTAGCTTTATATAAGATGAAGAAATCTTGCCTTTGCACTTATTTTAAGCAGTATTTCAGGTTGATATTAAAGATGATAATGTAGCAAGCTGCCTTGGAAACAAAGAAATGACTTTGTGTGTATTAAAATATTGTATTAAAATGGTACATGTGCCTATTTAATATAACAATACATGAATTTTATGTAGATTGTAATTTGTCATGTAAATTGTTTAAAAATTGCAGAAATTATATTAATGTCTATCTGATGAAGATACACAGGGTTTTTAAATCTCTGTAGGTCAGCAAATTTGCTCTATTGTTCATCTTAAGAATGAGGAATAATCAGATTGTATAGATTTACATAGGTGTAAAACTCAAAGCAGTAAATCAAATTTGACAAATACTTCCAGCAGCCCGAGAGAGGTATAGAGAATAATTTTTGAGATGCACAGTGATGCTGTGATTTGTGGGTTTGCATGTCAGACTTTTCACTGCAAAATTTATATAAATATTGCAATTAAGCAGCCAGTGAAGAAAATCCAATCCAAACGAACAAGTCTTTGATCTATTATAAAAAAGGAAATGGGTTAGTGCTACAGCAGCCCATTTCCCTACAAAATGGTAGCTTGTGCCTATGGGGAGAAGAGGCTAGAATTTGTTCTCCAAAGACAAAAGGACAAGGAAGAGGGGAATCAGTGTTCAGGACATTCTCTTCCCCTACTCCATAGCAGACAACAAATGCGGTTGCTGACTCTCACTCTACAGCTCTCCAATGCATTTTCTCAGATCACCTGACTAGCTGCCCGTTGTTAATAAGGTTTAAGCATAACAGTACAAGTTTACCAGAAAGTAAATATACTAGAATGGAGTATGTCTACTCCCTTAGAGATTGTCTCAGTTTAATGAGACACAAGTGTTTTGCTGAGGATGAGTTATGAGGAAGACCCAAACTCCTCCCTCTAAG
>JAWWLV010000183.1:19862844-19921640 GCA_035041135.1 Platyrinchus mystaceus | reverse complement strand
TCCTTGGTCACCTTCCTAGTTCCTTCCTGGTTACAAGCTGGTCTCCAGGAAGGCCTAGAGTGAAAACTATCACACCTTCTTATATTTGAAGAAAGTGTTCATTCTTCTTCAGATGTGATAGGCGGAATGACTGTGGGGACAGCAGTGATGAAAGGGGATGCATCTATGAACCATGTCAACAGCACCAGTTCACTTGTCAGAATGGGCGCTGCATTTCCAAAGCCTACATCTGTGATGGGGATAATGACTGTGGTGATGAATCTGATGAGCTGGAACATCTCTGTAATACACCAGAAGCGACCTGCTCTCCCCATCATTTTAAATGTGACAATGGAAACTGCATTGAAATGGTTAAAGTCTGCAATCGATTGGATGATTGCTTAGATAACAGCGATGAAAAAGGATGTGGTATGTATAGATTTATCTGTACTATCTAATTTAAAATATGTGGGCAGCTTTAAAAAAATGAACTCTTAAGACAATTCCTTCATTACAATTGTATCTATCCCATGGCTGTCTCTCAGAAATGAAAATTATAATAAGTGCATATATTTTATTTTGGTTTTGTTTCAGTTAATTCATACTCATGTGCTGTTTTAACAGACTGTGACAATGAGCTAATTATATGAACTAAATATAGTTCATTCATTGTTATGTATTGCCCTTACATTTCCAAAATATGCCATTCAGAAGGCCATGCTTGGCACTCAGGGTGTTTTGTGACAGTCCTCAAAGATGCTAAAATAATTTTATATTTGATTAGCTTGTTTTCCTTTTTCCTTTATTACAGCAGCCCACATTCACATTCAGCATTTCAGGGGGTAGCAGGGAGAGAGAGACAGAGTACATTGGAAAGTGACTGCCCTAGTACTCCATTACTCCATCCAGTTCCTTGAATAGAACTCCTTTCCTTCTTCAGGTATAAATGAATGCAGTGACCCTTCAATCAGTGGATGTGATCATGACTGTACAGACACACAAACAAGTTTCTACTGTTCTTGTCATCCTGGATACAAACTTATGTCTGATAAACGGACTTGTGATGATATTGATGAGTGCAATGAAACTCCATCAGTATGTAGCCAGATTTGTGAGAACACAGCTGGCTCCTACATCTGTAAGTGTGCCCCAGGCTATATCCGGGAGCCTGATGGAAAAAGTTGCCGGCAAAATAGTAATATCTCCCCATACCTTATTTTTAGCAACCGTTACTATCTGAGAAATCTCACAGCAGATGGCCAGTCTTACTCTCTCATTTTGCAAGGACTGAGAAATGTGGTGGCACTGGACTTTGACAGGGTGGAAAAGAGGTTATACTGGATTGATGTGGGGAGGAATGTCATTGAACGAATGTTCCTAAATGGAACAAATAAGGAGGCAGTGATAAGTGATGATGTGCCCAACGGGGAAGGTATCGCTGTTGACTGGGTTGGCAGGTAAGAAAATATGTTTTTTGTCTTTCTGGGCTACTAAGGAAATGGTGTGTGAAGGTTTTTCCTCCCACTTCATATGAAATTCCTGATGAGTGCTGAAATTGTTTTGGATTGTGGATGCAGTGCATACCACTGCGCTGAAATTGTTTATCAGTGTTTAATACATAATACTTTTCTTTCATTACTCTCATATCTAGTGTATCGAGGTTATATCAGACTTGCTCTCTCAACAATCAGTCTTTTGCTAGCAGTTGTTGGGGTTGGGATGCAGGCTTCACTCTTTGCATAAACAAAATGTTATATCAGGTAACTAGATTCCAGTGAAGTGAGGAGTAACAAACATTAATGAAATTTAGCTCCTATACCAATGTGAAGAGCATACCCCTTTTGCTTTTGAAAAATGCACCTTTAATTGATAAACGACATGATCCACATCATTTGCTGACAGGAGCCCCGTATAAGAGTGAGGGATTTGGAAAGCACTTTGCATTATGGCAAATTTTTAATTGCCTGCTATGTGTCAAAAAGTCTGATTGACTGCCACAGAAACTCTGTCCTTATGTGGTGCCCTCTCTGACAGTGTTCTTGGCTGTGTTTCATAAGGTCTTGCTTTCTGAGTGCAATACTATAAGCATGAAAAGTGCATCAGACTGCAAAACTATGAGAATCATTCAAAAAGTCACTTTGGAACTTCTGTGGGAGTGTTTATATAAATATGTTGATATTTTTATTTTTAAACCACTTTGTCTCTAAACCTAATGATAATTAATGTTGCCAACAGCCTCAAATGCTTTATTATTCATGCATAGATGAGGAAGGAAAAGGCTAATTTTAGCTGAAGTGGTCCTACTATTTCATTCTAATACAGCTGTTGAATTATTTCAGCTATCATTAGGTATGTTTTAGTTTAGTCAGTTTTTGTTTAGGTGTTTCAGAAAGGCTGAAGGACCTTCAATGGTTGAATTTTTCTGGTTGTTTTCAGTGCAGGAAGAGGATTGGAGGATGCCATGAGGTGCAGGTTGGGGAAGACTAGTTTGTCCTCCTCCCTGATGGGAGTGGCACTGCTCAGGGTGGTGTAGGCAGAGATTATATCTGTCAGACTATTTCTAGAATGACCCTGTGGACGCTGGAGCTGACCAGCTCTGCAGAGAATTTCAAAGTGCCCTGCTGCAGTTCTAAGTGAATTAAATGCTTTGTTTGGAGGCAGGCTTTTTAAAATCATCACTTCTGCTTGTATGATTTCTTTGCTTACAGCTGTGTATAATTCCTCAGCAAAGTAATAGAAGTGTTAGAAAATTCTAGGTGAAGTTTAAATTAGGGTGTCAAATTACTTAGGAATTTTCTACTTGTTTGATGAGAGGTGACAGCTTGGAACAGATGATGATTCTCTCCAGTATTTAACAGCCCTGCATGTCTGTTTTCTTGCTTCTGGCCCTTGTTGGTAGGACAGGAAGGGATGAGGGGTTTAGGAATTTATAGGTAAATGATGTATTATTACTCAACTAGACAGCTGTAAGTTTGAATTGGGCAGTGACAACCATGGTTACAGGAACAGCCAAAGTGAAAAGGGCAGCCTGGAGCATGGTGTAGAAGAGATGTCAGAGGACTATCTGTTCCTTTACAGTGATATATTTTTTCTAGGAGAAAAAAACTTTGAAATTTAAAGATTCTGTAAAGCAAAATAAAAGTATAATTGAATAATATTAAATAACTCTAAAACTTAATTTCAGAAAATTGTACTGGGTGGATGCCTACAAAGATTGTCTCTATGTCTCTGAACTTGATGGAAGATTCCGGAAAAAACTGGTGGATCGGTGTGTGGATGCCAACAACACTTTCTGCTTTCAGTACCCCAGAGGAATTGTTGTTCATCCAAAATATGGGTATGACATTTCAAGAGTGCTTTTCCTTTCTTTTGAGGATAATCCTGCACTGTTCTGAAAATCTGAAGTAAATTTTGCCTGCTTGCATTTAGATTTGTGTGGCATTAGTTTTCAGTTGCAGCTTAATAGCTGGCCTGTTCGTAGGTACGTATGCAGGGCACTGAAAGTGGAAATTGGTTCCATATGGACTAGCAAGTTTTGATTACAAGGCTAAAAAAGGCTGATAAAAGTGTGTGTGATTTGGCAGATGCTGAGGCTGACAGTTGCATCCTTTGAAGACAATTGTGATTACATAACTGTCTGCTGTAGCAGTTCAAGTAATGGATATATTAGCTTTCTTCTTCCTCAATCTCTGCTTTAATTCTGTGATGGGAAATACTATATTTGAGACATGGCTTCTTACATTGATTTCAACATATTTTTACTACAATTCTAACTATAAGTAATCATTTGAACAGACAGATTTACTGGACAGACTGGGCAGATCGAGCCTATATTGGACGAGCAGGCATGGATGGCAAGGAGAAGACTGTGATTATCTCTACAAAGTTAGAGTGGCCCAATGGACTTACCATAGACTACACCAATGACAAGCTCTACTGGACAGATGCTCATCTAAATTACATTGAGTACGTACACAGAAAAGGTTAAAACAACTGAATAATTGCTCATGTCAGATTGTGGTGGGAGCAATTATAGGTGCTATCAGAATCATATGTATTAAAATGTCTGGAGTAATAGGTGATATGAATCATTAGATGATGCAGTAGCCTAGTTGCTATATTTGCATCCTAGGTTCCACTGGAAGTGGTCCAAAAAGTATAGTGAAAAGGTTTATACTCTGTACTCAGATATGCAACTTCTCAGTTTGCAGTGTACAACCTAAACAAAAGCAAAACTGAGTATAAAATCCCTAATTTTTTAATCTCTTGTTTCTGCCTACAGATAAGAGACAAGCTGTAACTACACTAGTTATGTGCTAATAAAATAGGATACAAACTGTTAGAAGGTGTCTGAATGTCCCTAGGTACGACATGGAATTTCCTGTTAGCACATGGGATTTTTTTGCTAATCGAGAAAAATCTATTCACTGCTTCTGGTGTTAGAGAATTTTCACGTAAATATCAGTAAAAATGAGTAATAGTATTCTGACTGTTTCAGTGTCATGACATTGAAATACTTTGAAAACAATAATTTGTGTTTATGTTAGTGTTTATGTTTTTATTCATATTTACATGTACATTTGTATTCATATGTATTTCTGTTCTTCTCTACATAAATTCTTCTGGCAGCCTTTTCTATGATGAAGTTTTAAAATGTCTTTTAATGCATATTAATGATATGTATGTTTCTCTTTTTCCTCTCTTGTATTTTGTAATTTCCCCATATAGCAAGGTGATAGTAAAAATGTATAATCTTATTAAAGATAACTTATCAGAGGAGGCTCTAAATAAGAAATACAGGTAAAATTTAGGAACATAGGAGGCCTATTGTTGTCTTAAGTCTTCCATTTTTAGCAGTCTGAATCATCCAGGCAAGCTAGTCTTGTGTGACAAAAGTAACTTGCTGTAAGGCAGTAAATGTGCAAAATTTCATTGGACTAGCCAGTGTGCTTCTGTGGGAAGTATACATTTCAGTGGATGTTGCTCTGTTCCATTTATTTGCCTAAAATTGCCTGTTTTACTTTCCTCCCTATATTAAAATGAATTTGCTGAGGACGGTGCTCTGTCATTAGGGCATAAAGAAGCTGTAATTCTACATTGCATGATTCTGTTCACCAATGATGTAGTACCATAAGCATACATAATAAAGATGGGAAGGTGTTTTAGCATTTATCTGATGTTTTGCACTTATTTTTCTTTGTGGAGGTACTCTGACCTGGATGGACATCACCGTCACACAGTGTATGATGGGACTTTACCTCATCCATTTGCAATAACAATTTTTGAAGACACAATATATTGGACTGACTGGAACACAAGGACAGTTGAAAAGGGAAATAAATATGACGGATCAGACAGGACTGTTCTGGTGAACACCACACACAGACCATTTGACATCCATATTTATCATCCATACAGACAGCCATTTGGTGAGAAAACAGAACTAGATTTGCATTTAGAAGGTCAGCTGTTATTCAGAGACTAGTTGTAAAGGGTCCTGAGTGCACTCAGCTTTTGACTTTGCTGAGGGGAATAAAATGCACAGATTAAATGTAGGCATCTACTTTACATTTATAAATTGCCCTTTCTTTGAAAAGCAGTGACTGGAAATGCATAATTTTAAATTATTTTCTAAAACATCATGGCTTAATAGCATACATTTCCTGCATATGAAATCACATGTATTTCTCTCATGAAGTGTCTACTTATCTAGGTTTTACTTTTCAATCTCTTACACTTAAGGTTTCAAAACAGTGTTAGAGGAATCTATTGTAGATTGAGACCTTTGTGTTCTGGAATTTACAAATTATGGTAATATTTTTCTTCTGTTTTACCAGTTAATAATCCTTGTGGCACCAATAATGGTGGCTGTTCCCATCTTTGTCTAATCAAAGCTGGTGGTCAGGGTTATTCCTGTGAATGTCCCGATAACTTCATGATAATACAGTTCGGCGATACAGCCCACTGCCTTCCAATGTGCTCCAGCACCCAGTTTCTCTGTGCAGACACTGAGAGGTAAGTCCACAGCTCACTGTTGCTTTTTCAAGGTCTTTTTAAGGATATATTTTACAGTCTCTTCAAAAAGGCATGAAATTAGGGATTCCTTCTGCTCTCACTATGAGTTTTTGGTACTTACAAAGACAAAACCAAGACAAGACAGGTTTGCATTTT
This sequence comes from Platyrinchus mystaceus, assembly GCA_035041135.1. Classification (NCBI taxonomy): domain Eukaryota; kingdom Metazoa; phylum Chordata; class Aves; order Passeriformes; family Tyrannidae; genus Platyrinchus; species Platyrinchus mystaceus. The sequence continues at coordinate 19,915,490 of JAWWLV010000183.1, read as the reverse complement.
GGAAAAGACTTCTAAACTGGTTGCTTAAATAGTACTTTTTTTACTTTTCTTCCTGTTATATGGCATTATTAATGTAGCAAATTTTGGGTTATTAGAAACAGGTACCTCCAGATACAACTTCTGCCACCTTCTCTTAATTTTTTGTACATCTTCAGCAATATATCTGCTTCTGCCAAATATATGATGTCTGTCTGTGGCTCAGGAAAGCCATTTAGCAGATGTGAGGGCACGTTTCCAACACTTTTCTGACACTGCAGTAGTGCAGTGGAGGGAGAGGAATAGTGATATAAGAGTTCTTGTGCTGATGTATCACTCTGGACCCTGTGAGGCAGATGTGCTTACTGGGTGGCCTTTTGAAGCAGTGTTACAATGCTAATCTCTAGTGAAATTCTTGTGCTAAAGTTCAAGTGAATTATTGAAATGCTACATCAGTAAAAATCCAGTTGAAGATTGATCTAAGAAGCATGAGAGAGGATGAGCACAAATATACATAAAAATCAAATCCTTATATAATTTTTTTGTGAAATTCCTTCTAGAGGCCCACCAATATCCTCTGTTCATCATCTGTTTCTGGTGACAGTATTCTGGCATATTTCATTAGCATTTGACATATGAAACAGAAGAAATTAAGTTCAAAGTGTTTTGGATGTTTCAAGAAATAACACTGAGACAAGACTGTCTTTTGTGCTGTAAAAGGACAGTTGTATATCTGTAAAGCCATATCCTCAACAAAGAAAACACTGTTTTCTCTTTGTAGGTGTATTCCTATCTGGTGGAAATGTGACGGACAGAGGGATTGTCGAGATGGCTCTGATGAGCCCCCAACCTGTCCACACCGCTACTGTCCTGTTGGGCAGTTCCAGTGCAATGACGGGAACTGCACAAGTTCACATTTCTTGTGCAATATCCAGCCAGATTGCCATGACGGATCAGATGAAGATCCTGTACTCTGTGGTATGTTCCAACTAATAAATTTAAGTGTTTTGCCAGTATAAAATGTGGAAACAACATAAAATTTCAGAATCAGTATCCCTTGTTTAAAGATGAAAAAGTGAGATAAATGCAGTCTTTTCTAGTCTTGCACCTGCTAGAGCAATTCACCTCAGTGCAAGCAGGATAAAGAAGAACAAACATGTACTGTATCAAAACATAATCATCTTCTATACTTTTAAGACAGATTTACACTGTTGTAAATCTGAGTTATAATCTGAGATATAAAATATTAGAAGCAGGAATCAACTTTGTTTTGTTCTGAGTAAAGCCATGGTGAGTAAGAGGAATTTAAGGCTTCCTAATGTCCAGGTCAGTCTAACAGGTGTGCTAATTTTCCCTGTATTTTAGCACCTGGTGTGATGGGACAAAATTACTACACCCTCTGCATTGCATGAAATGCAGTGCAATGTGGGAAGATTTGTTTTAGAAAGCTGTATGTGATGGCAGTATTATAGAAATGTAGCATAATTATGCTTATGAAATAATGTTACTTCCTTAAAAACCTAAGCTATTCCACATACTTATGCCTACTTTAAAAAAGCACATCCTTAGTTCACTTTTTGTAAATAATCTAGTTTTGGCAGTTACAAGCTTAGTAACATAGGGGGGAAGGTAGCAGTGTGGTTGTATAATTGATAATTTGTCATTGACGGATAATTGATAGTTTAGTCATTGCCTTCCATTAGCGAAGTGTTTCTAAAAATGACTGAATTAAATGAAATGTCAATTTTACTTGAGCTGCAAAAGCTAAGCTCTTAAGTGTGCCCCAGAGGAATTAAAAAAGTAGAAATGCGGCAGCTGTGTAATGCAGTGATTTTAACATAGTGGGTACAATAAAAATCATTTTAGGTCTATGTAGTTCCTTCTGCTCATTATCCTGTGCATGACAACAGAATCCTTTGGTCTAGAACATCTATGGAAATTATAATACACTGTTTTCTCTGGAACAGTTTGGCAGTATATGTTAAAAAAATAGTAGAAGGGAGTACAGTGAGACATATAAAGTCTGGAAGTAGAGGTCAGTGTTGACTCTTGTTTTCATAGACCTTCAGAGCTCCCCTAGTTTGCCAGCTCTACTGACATCAGCTTTCACTGCTTTGCTTTTTGGGAACAGAGACTATACATTTGTAGTTGTGGAGCTGATATTAGTGTGGTCTGCTGCTATGTTTTCTGACCTGCTCTTCATAGAGGAACAGGCTCATCAGGCAATGGACATCTAAGTTCATAGAATGGCCAGAGCCACAATGCTGCTTAGCTCCTCTGTGAAGTGACTGAGGGCCCCTGCCTCAATCATGTTGAATGCTGGGTTTATTCCCCTCTGCTTTAGGAAAAGGTAGTAGTGTCTTGCTCCTAGAAAAATGGAGAATCTTGGTGAGCTTTTCTAAAGATGCCTGAGGAAAATGTGATGTGACATTAGAAATGTCTACCTTAACTTGGCAAGTAAATGGGATGTTTTAAATGTTTACTGGCTTTCTTTTTAACTTTTGGTGTAAACATGATAGCAACTCAATTGATATAACTGCAGCAGACCATTCCTTTAAGTTTTGGTATCTTAACAGCCAATTTGTATTCTTCCAGCTAATCACCAGTGTGAAACTCATCAGTGGCAGTGTGCCAATAAACGATGTATCCCAGAAGCCTGGCAGTGTGATAGAGAGGATGACTGTGGTGACAACTCGGATGAAGATAGTACTCACTGTGCCAGTAGAACCTGTCCCCCGGGCCAATTTAAATGTGACAATGGCCGCTGCATCCCGCTGTCCTGGAAGTGTGATGTGGATGATGATTGTGGTGATAACTCTGATGAGCCATTCCACGAATGCAGTAAGCACACAGCTGTACGGACCATTCACTTAGGAGTTGGACCTGATGATCCTTGTGGGTCCCTTCCAACTCAGAACAATCTGTCAACTCTGAGTGCATCAAAAGCAGAGCAACCCATATTACTTAATTTTCCTGAGACTGAAAGTTTATTGGAAAGGAATTTTCTGCAAGCTAATTGCATACATGTAGTAAGAGTGTTAGAAAACACTCTATGTGATAGAGTTTGTGGTAGAAATTATCACAAACTACATGATAATTTCCTATTTACTTATTCTTGAAGAGGATAAAGCTTATTTATGCTGGTCAGATTATCAGGAACTGGCAGCATCTCACTTTGACAGGCTTGATGCTAGGATTTTCCAGTGTGCTCTAGAATGTCTCTCTGAACCACTGGCCATCTTGAAGAGCTTGTGACCAAGTTTTGCCATCTGAGGACAAACCGCCTCCTCTAGCTTCCAGGTTTGTGGCTATTGCCACTGTTACCAGATCTAAATAGTCAGGGAAGAACACTGTGTGTGTGCTTTGAACCTGTGACAGGTTTTTAGCATGTGCAGAATACAAGCAGCATAGATTGGAAAAGATAGTAAAATCAGATACATTTAATGCTTTCTCTTTTACAACACTGAAGATAGCAGAGAGCTCTTTTTAGTTGAAAAAACTGACTATAATTCGAAACAGATTTTGAAAGGCAGAATAGCAAGTACAATTTAATGGCTAAGTAACTTAACTGACATTGACAAATGCCTCTTTCAGTGGGACCTGCCTATCGATGTGACAATCACACACAATTCAGCTGTAGAAGCAACTACCGTTGCATACCACTGTGGGCAGTGTGCAATGGGAATGATGACTGCAGAGACAACAGTGATGAACAAGGCTGTGGTGAGTTTGGAGAAGATCATTTCAACATAACTTTGTAGCTAAAATATTTCTCCAATTTACAAACACCTTGATTTTCTGAAAGTCTTCAATAATAATATACCTGGATCTCTTTTGTTTGGTATCAATTAATTGCTCTGCTAGTTATTTGTCTTCAGGAGAAATTCTGTGTGCAGCAATGCATTGTGCAGCTCACATGTTTATGAGCTCTGAAGATCAGGATTTAATTATTCATTAAACAGGAAATTATTAATTAAACAGGAAATACTGGTGCTTGAGCTGAACTATTAAAAGTATTAAAACTGCCAGTATTTTCTACATTTACTTGACTTACCTCCTGTGCTGGTGAAACCATCAGTATGGGAAATATAATGATGCCCTTGGATTTATATTGAAACCATTCATACACTTATACACAAAGCTCAGAGGACTTTGGAGCACTGCAGCAGAATCAGAAAAGACTTGAAAATGTAACACACCATGATGCCAAGATGCCCTTCTTTGACAGTACTGAGTTTCTCTTTGTGCTTCCATCTCAGTTTGATGTAGTTATTTCAGCCATTTTTTAATCACTTCCCTATTACTTGGCCCAGTCTGTGGTGCAAAGATACTGAGTTATCATCTGTGCATTCTGTCTTATCCAAAGACTATGCTAATGTGTGCTGTTTTGTTGGCAAACTGTCTACACTACAGAGGAGATGACTTGCAATCCTGTTGGAGATTTCCGTTGTGACAATCATCGATGTATCCCACTGCGCTGGAAGTGTGATGGAGAGAATGACTGTGGAGATAACTCTGATGAGCACAACTGCAGTGAGTTCTCCTTTGACTGTAATGACACAGTCTTGCTTTTGACTTAACTATCCTTCTATTTCTGATGAGAATAAGGCAGACAGATCTCTACTGCAACCATTCTGTTGTTTTATACTGTAGCCTGTCTTTTATTTGCTGAAATACCACACTGATATCACAAAGATGCATCCTGGTTACATAAAAACACTGATAAATCCAGTCATCACAACAACACAAATTCCTGTTTTCCACTAAGAAGTGACATTTGAATTCTGTCCTGTGTGCAAATGTAGTATTATATAGTTTCTTAAACAATGACAATGCATCTTTTTTTTTTTTTTATTATTTGTATTGAAAACTCCTGTATAATTCTGTGATGTAAAAAAGTCCACAATGAATTTCCTTTTTTCTAAGTCAGGGGGGACATAGAATGTGTAACATCATTTAGTTTTAAGGATTTTACCTCTTTATCTGCCCACATTACATTTGTCTGGTTTAGTGAGATAGGTGTGGATGTGTTTAACTCTGCATCTGGGAAACTTTTCATATCTGTACATTCATTTTAAATGAAGGTCCTCGCGAATGCACAGAAAGTGAATACCGGTGTGACAATCTGCGCTGCATCCCGTCCCGGTGGATCTGTGACCACGATGATGACTGTGAAGACAATTCAGATGAACGTGACTGTGGTGTGTACTCTCTTACATATTCACACCCTTGTTTCTAATGTGATAAATTATTATGCCAAATAGTCTTTTATGGGAAGCATCTTTATTGAAATAATGTTCACCAGGTCACTTTAGTCATTCCACCAAAAGTAGAGGATACTACAGTTTTAATGGTCTGGGGGTTTGCAGCATTTTTTTAGAATGTTGTTTTCAAAAAGTAATAGTTCATCGGCATTTGAACAAGGCAACATTTCAAAAGTTACTTCTGAATCTTTTCAGAGCTGAGGACCTGCCACCCAGGTTATTTCCAGTGTGACAGTGGACACTGTGTTGCAGAACGCTTCAGATGTGATGGAAATGCAGACTGCCTTGATTTCTCTGATGAAGCAACTTGTCGTGAGTTTCAAACTTTGCAATTGGTGCTCATTGCGCTCACTTCCAAAAAGATTTGCACTCTCTCTTTAAGTGAGATGACTCCTTAGGGGTATAGAATTCTGCAACACTCAGTGATGTCAGTAAAAATTCAGGATAAGTATAATATTTTGAATCACCTTTTTAATATAATAATAGGTTGCCCTCTCTTATACTGGTTGTAAACACAATCCTAACAGTAGGAAACAAATGTGTTTACAAGGTCCAGGAGAAGATACACATGTGATCGAATTAAAATTTTTGACCATCCCATGGACACTGCAAGAGTCAAACTGTTTCAGTTGTACCAAATTCTAACAACATTCTGTAATGAGATTTTTCTTTATAATACCCAAATTTCTGTAAAGTTTCCCAAAGTATCAGTGAAAGCAAGGAAATAAAATACTTTTACATTTCTGTTTTCCTTCTGTATATTAATCTACTGTGAAAAAATATCTGTAGCTTGCATGGAGCTCCAGCTTCATCTCTTTACCCAGAAAGTACTGTTCACAGTTGGAATGAAATATCACCTCTGTGCTCTATCTGCGTTGACTGACATCAGCTTTTTAGGTGATACTGAAGTATTGGTTCTGACTTATATATTCACATGATTTTAGGCTTCAGGACTTGAGAGAACTCTTTATGTTGGTATCAGGGCACTTCTGTACATCTTTACATTTTGACACCTGTGCTTCAAGTAAGAAGGTGCATCTGCACACTACTATCTGTATTTTTCTGATGGTAACCACGTCCTGGAATGTACATCAAAACAGCTGTCTTTCAGAACCTGAGTTACACAACATTTGGCTGTTCTTAAAGGGAGAAGAAAGTGTATGAGAAGCCCTTGAAAGAGCAAGGGTATAGTTTATTTATATAGGTTGGTAGAATCATATTTTTTTCTTTCCTTTAGTTCAGTTTCTTTCACAGTTTTTACAGAATCTGCATGGGGTTTTTTACTATACCAACATGAGTCCTTTTGTAATTGGATGTCTTAGGTACTTCTTCAGTTATTCACATTTTGTGCCAGTGATGTTAGTTACCTTTATTGCTGAAATAGATTTTTCAGGAACAAATTAAAATAGCATTTGTTAAGTTAAAATCTATTTTCAAAAGCTTCTGTAACTTATATTGGTTCACTGTTTATTCAAACCTGAATTATTGCTACCAAGAAGTCCTCAGTCCTTGCAGTCTGTTGTTACTGTGCATCTTTGCAGTGCCTCCTATAGTATCTCCTATTATGGAGAGAAGGGTTGGGCTGAATATTTGTCAGGAAAACATAAAATTTTTATTGTAATTGCAAATGTCATAATAATTTTCCTTTCTTCAGCAACACGGTATCCTAATGGTACGTACTGTCCGCCCATGCTGTTTGAATGTAAAAACCACGTCTGTATCCAGCCATACTGGAAATGTGATGGTGATAATGACTGTGGAGATGACTCTGATGAAGAACTTCACCTTTGCTGTAAGAGAGAGAAATTATATTAAAATGAACAATATACTGAATAAATCTACATACAATAGAAAGAAAATTAGAAAATAAATTTTAATTATTCAGGATGAGAATTTTGCTTCATGTGCTAGTTCACTTCATCCTCCAACTGTGTGTTTCTCACTGCTTTGCAGATGTTTGTATATGTGATTATAGAAGTAGGGAGAAGCATAGCAAAGAGATAAGGACACTATTTCACATTTTGAAGTTGTTGATTATCTAAAATAAGAACATCAGTTTGTAATTAAAGGTTAATTCAGATGATGTGTATTCTGAAAGGTGCTGAGGTTTTAAAGCTATTGATATCGTCACAATGCCTTTGTAAGTGTGGTAGAGGAGTCCTGACTTCAGCTCTAACAATTAGATGTTGAAGGTGCTACTTGAACAGTTTTTGTCAGTTGTGCACTGTATAGCCACTAATAGCATGTTAGATTTTCAGTCAGTGTACTTCATGAACAAATCTAGAAACGTCAGTGTTATATGTAGTAGAGAATATGCCTTTGGCCAAAGATGATGTACTGTCTTCTGACAAAGAAATGTGTAATGTCCTTACATACAGTCACCAAAATGTGCAGAAAATATTCTTTTGGGTCTGAATGCCTTCTCACCTTTTGAAATATACAAAACATATAAATGTTACCAGATAAAAGTGATTGGAATAATTTGTGTCTCAATGGCATCAAGCATTGACTTGACCTCTGTGATTTCAGTGGATATTGCTTGTGAATCCCCATTCCGCTTCCGATGTGAAAACAATCGCTGTATATACAGTCACGAGCTGTGCAACCAGGAGGATGACTGTGGAGATGGAAGTGACGAGAAAGAGGAACACTGTATGTTTACACAAAATCAATTATCAAATTCAGTAATTGTGATGTGATTAATATTTGATACCAAAGAAATGTCAAAATTAAACATAAATTATGAAAGCAAGAGTATGAAATAATTTCAACTATGGTTATTGGTACTATGTATTTATAACTCTCTGTACAAGTAGCAAAAATCAGCAGACATTTGTCTGAAAAGTAGAGATCATGATTTTCAAAACACTGTTGTATTTTAATATAAGCAGCAACTAAATTTTATCATCTTGCTATGAACTCCACTTAAAATGAGGAAGAAGAAAGAGTTTGGCTGTATCATAAAATTAGGATGGATTGATAAAATAAAAGAATGACTACTTCTGAATTTGTGGCACTGTTATGCACATATTAAAAGTGTTGATATTTAGGTCCACACCCTGCAGAAGCTCTGTTAATATTCAATAGGTTTTTGTCCTCAGATATCTTATGTAGTTCTCATTGACTATGTTGATTTTTACGTTATCAAGTTTAATCATATTCTTGTTTGGTTAGTGAAATTATTTGCTGGCTTTATTGTACAAAATTCTGAAAGTTAATAGATTAATAGTATCTCAATAATCTCTTGAAGTCTGCAGTAGATGTATGAAGTTTATCGCTAAAGGATATTAATAGGTAAAAAGAACATTTAATCAACTATTAACAAGAAGAATTTTCCTTCTGTCTTTTTAATAATATTGTGAGACTTCTTTCAGTTCCGGAATGTGACTAAAAGTCAGGAGGTTTATGTCCTCGCTGTGGTTTTAGGTTTACTACAGACTTTCAAAGTCACTCTAATCATTGTTTTACCAGACTGTATCAGCTTCCCCATTAGCAATGTGGAATAGTGCTGTCTCTTGGTACTTTGTAGCTGAACTGTGACAAAGTTTATCTTCTTGACTGTAGGTAGGGAACCGACACCAAGACCGTGTACCACTGAGGAATTCAAGTGCAGTAATGGAAATTGCATTCCTCTACATTATGTCTGTGACAATTATGATGACTGTGGAGACCATTTTGATGAAATGGGCTGCAGTAAGTAATATCAGTAGAATACAAAATTACAATGCTATTGAAATAAAAATTTCTGAAACTGATAACAATACATCTTTCTTCTTGAATATCATACTAAGAAGTATTGCTTTTTAATTAGCCTGTGTGAATTATTTTATTTCTTTTAATTAGCCTGTGCTAGGATTACCCAGTTAGACATGATAATATTTTCTGGTTTTATTCTTTTTCTGTTTTCATTCTTTCATTATTTTAATTCATTCTGGTTTAATTCTTTTTTGTTTTCATTCTTTTGTACATGTCTGTACAAAAATATGTAGATGTGGCACTTAGGGTCATGGTTTAGTGGGGCTTAGCAGTGTTAGGTTTATGGTACAACTTGACTATCTTAAAGGTCTTTTCCAACCTAAATGATTCTATGATTCTATGAAAATCAGTTCTCTGAACAGTCTTTTTTAGGCTTAGAATATTTATGTATCACCAAAAAAAAAAAAAAAAGGTTTATCTTTTTTTTAATCTTGTTTTAAAATGGATTGCATTACAGAGGCAAGAACATCCAGCTATTTCAATCGTAATTACAATAGGCCAACCTGTGGAATTATTCATGGGCAGACTCTGAACTGGTGTATGTTGCTCTAGCCCTGTTAAAAGTATATTGAGATGCTTCTATTTCCTTTTTAAAGACATGACCCAGAATTCCATCAGGACAGCCAGTCATTGGCCTGACTGCCTTCTTGAATCCCCTGTACAGCTTTTATTAACTGTGTATTATAAATTTACTAACATCCATTTAGACACAAAAGCTTTGACTTGAACTTTGAGGCAAGAGAGATTATTCCATGGAATCTGGAAACAAAACTCCTAACTTTTTATATCAATGTGCACAATGATATTACGAGCATGTACTTGCAATTTCAATTTGTCAGGCTGTGATGGCTTCAAGTGAAAGGGTGCCAAATGCTGCATGGGTGATTTGCAATCCAGCAGACTTGCAGAACACAAATAACTTGGAAGTCTATAGTACAGTCCATTTTGAAGCAGCTGGTTTTTCTGTTTCACTTACCATCCCAATGATCTTTAGGTAATATAACCTAAAGCAGTGACTTGAGGAAAACACGAAAGTATAAATGCTGTGAAACAGTGTGAAACAGACACCTTCTGGCAGTCAGCATTCTGCTGTTTGGTGATGGATGTGAATGCAGGTCAGATGGTAACATTCAGAGCCTTACCAACATCAAATACCTGCTATAGAGAAAATAGAATATATGTGTGTATATGTGTACAACTAATTTATGCTTCTACACATGTATGTGAAATTGAGCTGTTTAAACTTAATTTAGTCAGCAGTGGAATGTGAATGTATAAAGGAGATAATCAGCTTAAATGTGTTTTTGCTGTACATCTGTATCTTTTCCTCATGGTCTGTCAATGCACATATTATTTATCTTTTCTGCTTATATAACAGATACTCAAAGCAGTGAGTAAAAATACTTAAGTGTTTTGTGCATATATAGAGTATGTCATAATCAACAGAATTCTACATGTACTTTAGGAAGAGTATAATTTTCATTATCTGTTACAGACTATCTATTATCCCTGACTTGACTTTTCCATTATAGGCATGTTTGAAAGGGCAGTGCATTCTGTGCAATGACCTGTGCTGACTTTAGGTTAGGTATGGCATGAACAAGAAATTCTGCAGTTGCTGCAGATTGGTGGTAATGGAGAATGTGATTTCTGTTATGGAAGGTGAGCTTTAATGGTTATGGCTTTTATCCTAACCCTGTTCACTTCTTCTTAGTTGACAGCCCTCTTGAGCAGTGGTTACCATTCTCTTCTAATTTCAGTTAGAAAAAAGGAAAGAAAACTAACTTTGTCTACTTGAAAACTATTTTCAATTACAGTAATGATAAAAATTGTTTTATACCTTCCCCATATCACATCATTTTTTTGGTTATAATTGCATAATATGTGGACTTGTTTTTTTGGTTTTTTTTTTCAGATCCTGGAACAGAGCGAACTTGTGCAGAAAATATCTGTGAACATAATTGTACCAACCTGAATGAAGGAGGCTTTATCTGTTCCTGTAGGCCAGGGTACAGGGCCAGTGAAACTAACCGAAACTCCTGTGATGGTATTTTCAATCTTATAAATGTCTTCTCACTGATAAGTTTTCAGTGGCCTGTCACTTCATGATTCTATTGTGGCCATCCATTTTCACATTCTAACAAGATTTTTGTACATTTAGCAGATGTTTCCTAAAACATTTTGCTGCTGAATCATGTTTTCTAACATGGGGGCCACATTCAACAAAGAACTGGGTCCACAGTTCAGACTTGTTTTAAGCTTTTGGTGGCTGTAGATATATGTTTTTGCTCTACAGCATATAGGTTTTGTTATATCTTTGCAATCCAAGGGACAGAAATTTAATGGGGTGTGATCCAGATGCCTCTTAAACACCTCCAGGGATGGTGACTCCACAATGTCCATGGGCAACCTATTCCAATGCCTGACCATCCTAACAGTGAAAAAAGTGTTTCTAATATCTAATCTGAGTCTCTCCTGTCTCAGCTTAAGGCCATTTGTTCTCCTCTCTCAGTTTAAGGCCGTTTACTTTGGTCCTCTCACTGCAGGCATGTAGAAGAGACCGGCCCCTACCCCACTACAACCTCTTCTCAGGTGGTTGTAGAGAGTGATGAGGTCTCCCCTGAGCCTCCGCCAGGCTAAACAAGAAAGAAATCAAGCTCTAGGAATCTTTTCTCTACTTGTGTCTAGATATCAATGAGTGTGAGATCTTTGGAACATGCACCCAGGATTGCAAGAATTCCAAAGGAAGCTATGAATGTTTCTGTGCAGATGGCTTCAGGTCTGTGGGTGATCAACAAGGGAAACAGTGCGCAGCTAATGGTATGTTAACTGATAGCACGATTAATTGCTACCTGTAAAGAGCAAGTGGAATATAGCAACTTAATGAGTATAATCCTCTTTTGTAGGAAGGGGATAATGAAAACCAATCCTTATTCTGTAAGATAGTAATATCTGTGTAGTCCACCTATTGCATAATCAGGAAAAAAAGTGCTCATCTCTCCTTCCAATAGTAAACATTACAAATAATACCTTGATTTGGATACCTCCTTCCTTTCTCCTGAAGTTTTCTGGAAACAAAAACCTGTTATCCTGTGGTTGTCATCGGAAAGAAATTAATGTTGCCTATTCCTAAAGTTTAGGTTTTCTCAACAAAGTAATGCACCAGAAAAAATTGAATTAAGCTGGTACAAGTCAAAGGCAATTTGATGACAGATTGCCATTCATTGTTCATGGACTGGTGCACACAAATAGAAGGACTTTGGCCAATGTTTGACATCAATCGTTGGCTTTTTATCATACCTCAGTGCAATGACTACAGTGTGGGGCAGTACTTGAATAGACAGAGTTGATTCAGAAAATAATAGTAATAATAAAAATAAAGAGGTAGTAGGAAAAAAGTGACAATGCAGCAGTGTTATATAAAACAGAAACAATACTGAATTTAGAAAAGTATTTACACTTCAACAGCTTTAAGAGATAAATGATAGAAATATGGTGTGCCTAGTCAAATAGTAAAATCTTCAAAACAGAATGCCTGTGACCAAACCTGCATTGCCACTGGAGGTTTTGAAACTTAAAAATTATTTGTAGTATGAAAAATGCTATGAGAAAACGATGTCTCCAGGCTTCCTGTCCAGGGGCCTAAATTCAGCAAATATTTATTGCTGAGTATGAGGCTGGAAATGCAAAAGGGCATTTGCACCTGTGTTTCTGCCTGGCTGCCTCTTTATATGCCTGTGTCAGAAATCTAGTTCTTTGAAACCCTCCTTCGTAGGATTTATTCAGGAAGCACACAAGGTTTTCAGGGCTAAGTGATGGAAGATAATATGATTGTAGCTGGTAACATAATGAAATTTGTTGTGCCTGAAGTGCTACTTCTATGTATGCCTAGAATTCTGGCACGCTTTGCAGTACAAGCTCACAGCTTTCATAAATGAGGGCCTGGTGGGATGTCGTTGAGCTAACTCCAAATGAAACTGTGGGCAGGAGAACATTTATCTGTATATGGAGACATTCAGATTTAAAGACTTTCAGGTAGAAGAACTCAGACAGGTCATGTCTTAGGGTACTGTCAATTTATTTGTACTTTCAAAATTGCTTCCTGTACTTTGAGGGGGGAAAGTGGAACCGCACAGTGTGTAATGGCAATCTATTTTTGAGATGTAAAGTGGTGATATGCCAACAATGTAATATTTAAGATTTTTTAAGGAATTATCCCTTAATGATGACTTCTGCACAAGATCTTTGGTGAAAAGAATAATACTATCCTCATTGTTAAGCATTTCAATAGCTTTTAATAAATTTTGCAAAGCCAAGAAGTTTGAATAGCTCTGAAGCTTTAGAAGTGGCCTTGTGTTCCTCTTGTCCAGGTAGGACGTGTGAAAATCCCAGTTTAGGCTTGACTAGAAGTGACTTTCTTCTGCTTCTTCTAAAATGAGAAATACATGAAAATAAATTCATGATCATTTCCCAGGTAATCCTCCATTGCTACTGCTGCCAGATAATGTGCGGATTCGAAGGTACAATATCTCATCAGAACAGTACTCTGACTATATTGATAATCAGGAGCGCATCCAAGCTCTGGATTATGACTGGGACCCTGAAGGGATAGGCCTGAGTGAGTATGCTAATACTCAACCATGCAGTGGTTGATTTAGAAAGATGCATTTCTGCAGTGTAGGTGTTTAATTTACACTGAAAATTAGATTAACTGGCCAGTTAATCTAATTGGTTGAATCTGCTCCTCCCCTCTACTCATTCTGCAGCATCAGTGTGGTTTCCTTTAATGATTTCATTTAGTTTAGATACGTTTGCTCTGGTTTTCCTTTCATTTCAGTGTGAGTTTAGCTATGGAATTGTGGCTCTTTAGGATTATGCTGCAATAGAGGATTATTATAAATTAACCCCTTCTTTTCTTTTAACTTTTCAAACCTTGCACAACTCTTGCCAGAACTAATCCTTATACTAAGCAGGAATGGCTAGTAGATCCCTGTATTAGCTTATATTTTTTGGCTCTTCCTAAGGTTCTCTTTTTTTCCCATTTTCCTAGGGCTGCTGTTCTGGGCCATACTTGCTCCTTAGGGTTATGAGACTCTAAATTACTCTCAAAATCATATGTAAAGGCTTCAGAACTAATATCCTCTACTCTTGAAAAATGTGATACATAATATTTCTTGGTAATCAAGTCATCAAGATGACTTTAGATGTGCATCTTACATTTGATGGGTGGCTTAAAAATTTTCACACAAACACAATGTAATTTAAATGAACAAATGACTCTGTTATAAATAAATGGGTCTGGTAACTTCACATAAGAGCCTCAGAAAGATTAGCATTTTCAACAAATATGGAATTAACTCGACATTTGTCATCTTTTTTGAAGGTATCGTGTACTTCAGCATTCTGGGGCAGGGTTCCGAGTTTGGAGCCATCAAACGTGCTTATCTGCCCACATTTGACAGCAGTAGGAACAATCCTACAAAGGAAGTTGACTTGAATCTCAAATACATAGTTAGTCCTGATGGGTTGGCTGTTGACTGGGTTGGAAGGTAAGTGCACTGAAAATCTAGAAAAATGCTGTACATTGAATGTGTCAAGGATTTGATTGGGCAGTGCAAAATCCACTTTTTTCTTCCTTATGAACTGTCTTTGAAGATGTCTAGTCTGAAGGTAGTTCAGTCAGCTGTCCTTGCCCAGGCAGCAGGTTAATAGGTCAAATGCATGCAGCTGACTGCATCACATGTTTTCTGAGGAAACTTGCATTACTCTACAACTGGCAGATCAGTTGCGCATCAGTAAATGATAATATGTCAGCCTTCATGTCAGATGGATTCTTCTTCAATGACCTAAGTAAGCTCCAGGGAACAAGCTTTTTCTGCTCTTGGAAGGGAACCTCTCCAACCCACAATATAATTTGTCTTTTATTTTTGCTCCTTTCTTACCAACCTTGTACTATATGAGCAACCTCAAAACAGAAACAGCTCTGAAGTTTGATGAATAGATATGTTTTCTCAGAAAGCAGTTACATTTTTGTAATCGTGTTCTTATACAGATGTTTTTCTCCATTTTATTGGCTGTAGATTTTTTTAGGCTAAAGCATGGTAACTTTTTTAACTTAATAGAAATTATGAGATCACTTTTGTGTTTGCTACCTTGGAAAAGAGCTGGGAGAAAGTTAGGCATGACTTTTGGGAGTTTGATGTTGATGGCCTCATTTATTTGCAATGTAACTTTTAAAGGATGTGCTGGACAGGCATAGCTGAAGTTCATTTGCTATAACGTTGAGAGGATCCTGATGCTTGTAGATAGACACTATGAAATGTAGTCTGCGTAGTCTGTGATTCTGTTTGAAGCTGCATGGACAGAGGTTTAAGAGATGAGTCAGTCTTCTGAATGCTGTTGCCAGATTTTGGATGTCCCTGGTACTAATCATGATAGAGAAAAATAAGTGAAAAATTCTATCTTTTTTTCCAGCAGTTTTAAAATATAAGAAAGATATATTAAGGTCTGGGGTAGCCTTCGGAGTATTTTGCTGTTTGCTTCGTGAACTGGAGGACACCTGAAAAACCAAATGTCTTTGAGGGCAAAAGGGAGTGTCTGAGTTTCTATTCCCAAATCTAAATGGTCGTGAGAACAAGGATAAAGGGTGTCTATCACAAGGATCCCTGATGAGGCTAGCACCTTCAGCACTTCAAACATAGTGTTACACTGATTTCAGAACATGTTGAAACTTATTTTAAAAACCACATTGAATTGTCTGCACATATTCCCAAGCCAATTATCAGATAATTTATTCAGTCAGGAGGCACTGTGTGATTAGTGGGTGCATAATAATGAGTCTGTTTATTATCTAGGCTCAAAAAAATAATAAAGCCATGATGATAAATATAAGCAAAATTCAAGGAAGATTAGACTGAGCGCCCTGTTTATTAGGACTAAAAGCACTGATGTGGTAACAATTTATTCATTAGCATCTTTGTCATAAGACAAAAGCTGAGAGAGGACCTGTGAACTAATAAGCTGGATACCTTCAGAGCTGCTGCAAAAATTACATGGTAAATAAATTTTTACTGGTAATGAATCTCATCGTCCTGGAATGCAGAGTCTTTAAGTACGCTTATAAGACTCCTCTACTGCTTAAAAGTAACAATGAAAGTTTTCAGTATCCCTTCAGTGAAGATTATTTGACAGGCAACCGAGGAAGCTGCAGAAACTTTTTCAGAGGGCAAAACTAGTGAGCCAATAGATCTCTTTTGCTAAACTCACCTATTTTTAGGGCCTGTATATTCCAAACTGAACAAGTTCAGATGTAATCAGTGCAGTTTCATTATATTGATTTTGCTTGGGTTAGATATAGTTTCTTCCTATTTTTTTTTTTTTATTCCTCTTCCAAGTGTAAACTATTTACTTGTGGAATGTTTTGTGTCTTACATAATTCAGACATCTTTACTGGACTGATGCAGGGACTAATCGCATAGAGGTGGCAAAATTAGATGGACGGTACAGAAAATGGCTTATTTTTACTCTACTGGATCAACCAGCAGCCATCACTGTCAATCCAAAACGTGGGTAAGTACTACAGGACTAACAGAATTATTTTCAAACCTAAAACCCCCTACAATGGTAAATTTTCCAGGAAAGACTAAGGGAATATTCTCTGGAATTTTTCTTTAATAATGTTGCAAAGTTTGCATAGGAAAGTATTTCAGGATTAGATTTCACATGGATGCTTGTGTTGGTGACAAGGCCAGGCAGTTAAAATACAAATCTCTTTTCTACATTACTGTGTGCCCACCAAATTTCTCTGTTACTCCTGAAATAGGAAAATAGATGGGAATGTCTCTTTACCAGCTCCAAGCAACACAGACATAGGCTCCTTTGCAGGGGAAAGCAACGTAAATGCACTGGTACATTCAACAGCTGTGCTTGCTACAACTAGTACTATGTGATGGATTAGAAGATACTGTGATATGTGCTTCTCTCAATTGGGGTAAAGCAGCATGGCTTCCTGAAGTCACCTGCATGCTGGAGCTTTATTGTGACTGATGAATGTTCTTTTGGTATTTATCTTCTGTACTTAAAATAAGCTTGTTCAGTGAACTCTCTGTGACCTTCCCAAAAACATCTGCAAAACATAGGTTACTGAACAGCTTTTTGTTCCACAACTGATCTTTTCCATGAAACTCCAAAGGGTAATCATGATAACCAAATTCTGATCTGTATTAAATTCTGGTTCTGTCCTTTCAGACTCATGTATTGGACTGACTGGGGCAGGCAGCCGAAGATTGAATGCGCCTGGATGGATGGACAACAAAGACAGACCCTGGTCTCTGAAGACCTTGGCTGGCCAACAGGTCTTTCTATTGATTATTTGAACAACGATAGGATCTACTGGAGTGATTCTAAAGAAAATATTATTGAATCCATGAGACCTGATGGTACAGACAGAACCATTGTATTACATGGAGGTAAGAACTTACTATGAAATTAATATAATAGTAACCAAGATGTGTGCTAACAAGCAGTAGGCTTCACAAGTGGGGCTAGATTTGGGAGCTTTTCAAAGAGTGAGCTCTGGTAATGTTTTCTTCTTTGTAGAGGGATAAATGGCACACCAGGTTCAGAGTTCATGATGCCTGGTAATGACTGCCTGAGGGTAATTTACATGACCCAAATAGAAGACAATGTGGAAAATTGGCTTCTTGCTTTCTTTAAGTATATAATTCATCAGTCTGCAGGAACAGTGACATGAAGGTCAGGCACATAAGGATATAAATATATAGCTGCAAATGTCTTAAAATGAAACAATTAGATGATATATTTAAGCTGAAGAAGAACAGCAGTTTTGTCACTCCTGCTGGAGCTTTGCTTGCTGACAGTCTATTGTTTGGTTCCTTTGAGAAGTAGGCAGTCCATACAGCCTTGATGTCTTTGAAGGCCATTTATATTGGATAGCTAAAGAACGAGGAGAAGTCTGGAAGAAAGATAAATTTGGAAATGGAGAAAAAGTGAAAGTGCTGACCGTGAATCCATGGCTTACTCAAGTGCGCATCTATCACCAGCACAGATACAACCAGTCAGGTGAGTAATCAGGATCCCAGTGAGCCTTTCCTTGCTATGAGATCAAAGTTGGTATCAATGTGTTCAAAGAGCTTATTAACCTTCTGATAATGTGTCTATCAGTATGTGATAATATTAGTTTCTGAAAACCTAAAAATTAAATAGAGGCAAAATGAAATCAACAGTGGAACACCACACACTGTTCTTTCAAGTCACTTTGTTTGAAGTTATGGCCCTGTCCTTTCTCTTTTTACTCTCCATCTTGGAGTTGTCATAGATATGGCAGGTACAGTATGTATTTATCCTGGCAAAATGCTGGCTGTTTAATACTGCCTCCAAGGGGGATATTTCAGCTATGACATGTGTTGTGGGCAGAATGGAAGCTTTAGGCAAAGTTTATGAGGGCACTCCTAGGAGTACATCAGAAGACCCTGCTGTTAAAAATTGGAACTGGGTTTTTATAGTATAAAGTGATTGACTGTCAGTCATACATTTCTAGGCTAACTATGCCAGCTCAGCAGCCTTTAGAGAAGTTATCCGTACTGTAACTTTTCAGTTCCTTTATCAGTAACTTTGCCATATCCACACCATTGTTTTTCACAGCCTCAGAATGTTTAATTTTGGGATTTGTTAGGTTGGTTTTAGCATTCTTCAACACCAAAAGCGGTGTAAACCCTCTTCTCCATCGATCACTGACAACTTTTGCAAAGTAAAGTTTGAGCTGTTTTACCCCTACTTAGGCAGGGTATCCTGCTATAACATGTCCACAATAATCACAGAGGAGAGTGTCCAGAGGAGTATCCAGCATACCCCTCATTAAAGACATTCTAGCTTTCAGACTCAGAAAGCTCCTTGTTGCCTGGAGATGTTCAGTTTCTTCTTGGTGCTACACTGGCTCCCAACAGCAATTGTCTCTCCCGTAAGAATGTAAGAAAAGGCAGAGAGAAGGTTTTGGTATAAATGTGGTATTTGGGCCTCAGTTCTTTTAAAAAGACTTGTTTAGAGTTTTGGTGCGTGTTGCTGATGAGATACGCTACTGACTATAGAATTGCCCTGCCTCATCTCTGGATTATGCTGCGTTGCTCTTCAAATGTCTTTATCACTTTTCCAGTGCCTAATCCTTGCAAAGACGTCTGCAGCCACCTCTGCTTGCTGAGACCAGGAGGGTACACCTGCTCGTGTCCCCAGGGAACTCGGTTCGTAGAAGGCAGCAGCACAGAGTGTGATGCAGGTAGAATAATTTCTCAAACTGGATATGAAAGCAAAAGAAGCTTTTCTTTAGGAATGCACATGCATTACTGAATTAGAAATATGGAGGGATGAGCTAACTGATCTAATAGATACTGGTAAGTCAGGACATCTGGCTTTTATTCTCAGTCATCACTGATTTGTGGTCATCTTGTGCATTTCCTTTACTCTCTTTGCATGTCATTTGTAAAATGGATATAGGTATATTACTCCAACCAGACCAGACCCAGCTACAAAATTGTTCACGGTTTCTGATTTTTGTTTTGAAATTCCAAAATTTTTTTTTTCATTTTTCTTAAATGCACTGATTTCAGAACTAAGAATTTCCTACAAATTATTCTTAACAATTTTATTTATTACTTGGTAAAAGGTATTGTTTAATCAGTAGAATAGAATAGAATAGAAACTTAAAACAAAGCTTATAAAACTCAGAGTTTGGACAGAGATAACTTCTAGATAGTTATCATACTCTTTCAAGAACTAGAATTTTGTGCTTGGTTGTTGCATTGCAGCAAAGCCCTCACAGTGCTTCTAGGAGCACCAATCAAATAGAACTGCTCAGCCTTTACTGAGAAGAAAGAGCATAACACTGAAGGATTTCTATTTCTTTCTAGCTGAGAGTCTGCATTCTTAGCTTACAGTGATGTGGGTGGTAGCCAGATGTCCTTGTACTTGTCCTTGCAACATCTTTAATATATTATGATTTATAAAATTATGTCTGGCATCTTTCCTATGGTTAATATTCTCTGAATTATATTCTTTTTACACTGAAAGAGAAAATGTCATAACCTTTTACACTACCTTACCTCTAAATTACATTTTCCTAATAATTGTTAATGCTTTTTCCTATTGCCACACAGTGTAAGCTGCAGAAAGAAGAGCTAATTGTATGCAATAATGAATGGAAGTATGCAATATGTGTTTAAATTAGGGATCAATAACACTGTTGATTGCAGTTGCTAATTGCTGTTTATTGCTCTGAGGACACTGATATTCTTTGCTGAAACTGATTTACATAAAACATGTAGGAATTAAGAAAACTGTGTCTGTGTACTGACCAAACATAGCTTTTCTATATACATTTGGTTTATTTGGCCCTTTCCTCATATTGCAGCTACTGAGAAACAGCCTGTAAAACCTCTGCATTTGCCTTTTTTGTACTGCATTTACTTTAAGGGAGTTTTACCTATAAGGAACATTGTAGCAACAGACTTCCTCGACCTCTGGCTGATAAAAATTTTGTGACAGAAGTGTTATGATCTAACTTATCCATGTAAGATGGATTGCCAAAGTACATCCTTAATTTATAGCCTATATTATATAATATGATAACTAAGATCCAGAGCTTTTCCTATATTAACTTCACTTTTCTGACAGCATATCCTGAGCCCTTACTAAAGGCTAATGTGATTTTTTTTTTTACTTTTGACTTGTCATTAGAATAATGCTCCCCCTATATGTGCATTTCCATCCCCTGCTTTTCCTCATAAGTAAATGCATTCCAGTGTGGCCTTCTTTGTGCAACAGCCGGCTGGCTGGCTGGACAAAACAGATAAAGCATTGCTGCTTTCTGAATGGAGAGCAAAATAAAGGGAGCAGACATACAGCTCTTGAGTTGACTATGCCTACTTTCTACTGAATAAGTTGTTATTTTCTGAGAATGGGTTTTACTTCAATTTAAATAATCTGTTTTGGCAGAAAAAATAGAGATAAGAGCAACCAACATGTGCTATTAAAAACAAAAGTTCTGAAAAGTAGCCAGTGAGTTTGCATATGCAAATTCTATAGAGAAAAATAAAATGATCTATTGGTAGTTCATATTTTGTTGAAGATGTCTTGCTAACGCATGTGTGACTTTTGGATTTTGCAGCTATTGAATCCCCTCCCACAATGCCACCAGCTTGCAGGTGCATGAATGGAGGAACTTGCTATATAGATGAAAGCAGTCTCCCAAAATGCAAGTAAGTCCGTATGTTGTCAAGGTAGTCCTGGGTCAGATTGGACTGATTTAGTGTCACAAAACAATAAACTCTTTGAAATGTGTTGTACACACTTCAGAACAGGTCATACATATGCAGGAACGTGTTTATAACAACCACAGAAAAACACACATACATAAAAATATCAACAAATAAGTAATGTAAATGCATCAGTTTGTGGAAAAAAATCCCCACGACACCAAATTCAAAAACCCAGGAAGGGAAACCACTGAAGATTCTAATAAAATGCTATACCAAAAACCTGGAACAATGGATAAGTACTGCTCAGTAAATGTAGCTTGGAACAGCCAGCAGGTGCCACCAGTACTCCATTGAAACCAAATCGTTTGACTTCAGTGCCTAGTTTTCTGACTCAGCACTTTTTATTTCCACTTTTAATTCTGTGAATTTAGCAGACATATTGTATTTGCAGTAAGTGAAATATATAATTACTGAGCATGGAGTTAAAATCTATGGCATGTAGAATATAATAATAAAGCTGATATCCTAAACTTCATAAAAGCTATTTAGTCAGTTGTCCTTCTTACATTTACAGATGTTCTTATGGATACACTGGGAACTACTGTGAAATAGGATTGTCAAAAGGAGTCCCTCCTGGAACAAGTAAGCTTCAAGTATATATTACACTAGATATTTGAGCTAAAGGATGTATAATACCTCACCATGATACCTCAGGGTCAAGCTTCTAATTCTCTGGGCCCTTTTTTGCACTGAACTGTGCTTGCTTGAATGTTTGCTTATTCTTCTGTCTTTGATAGCAGCAGTAGCAGTGTTGCTGACAGTCATACTGATCATAATAATTGGAGTATTGGTGGTTGGAGGCTTTTTTAACTACAGACGAACAGGCTCCCTTTTACCAGCACTTCCCAAACTACCAAGGTATGTTTTGAAGGCTTTTAGAGCTGGAATGTGTATGAACTGAAAATGTATGTTTGTTTCTAAATATTTCTGAAAAATCCAGTTTGCTTGCTGTGTGCCCATTCTGGTGGAATATAGGAGGTGCAGTGTTGCAGCAGTTCCAGTGGATTTTTGATTCCAAGCAATATTGTAGCTGATCATTATTGTGTAACAAAGGACTGCTGTAAAACACTTCTACATTCTAAATTTGCTTTTAAATAATGATCAATATAGAAGATTGTTTATGAGATCTGGAACTGGGTTTTCAGTTCAAAAAGATACAAAAGACCATAATTACATGTTTTACTTTTTAAAAAAACTTTGCCAGAAGATGATTCTGGCAAAGAGATCTTTTAACATAGAACGTCTGAGCTCATCTGCAACACTGTATTCATCTATTTAAAAATATGGTGCATGTGTAGTGAACTTCCAGCTGTTCCAATGCCTGAGACAATGCCTACTCTGCTGACAGTCATACTGTCCAGTGAAAACCAGCTTTGTGAAATATCACTCAAAATATTTGATGTTTTAAATCAAAGGAAGATGAAAAAATACATTTTAAATTATTTGAATTTTTAAAAAAACCTGTTGAACTAATAAAGGAATCCAACTTCTGGTGCCCTTGCTAGCTTGCTTATAGCCAGCAAAAATTACTTAGAAGAACAAATAGAAAAATCTGTATTTTAAGCCTTCTTTCTGTATAACCTTTCTTTGCTTTGTTTTGTTTTGTTTGGGTTTTCTTTGTAGTTTAAGCAGTCTTGTAAAATCTAATGAAAATGGCAATGGGGTAACTTTCCGATCTGGAGCAGATGTGAGTATGGACATAGGAGTCTCTGGCTTTGGGGGAGATTCTGCTATAGACAGAGCCATGCAAATGGTAAGGTTTAGTTCTCAAATATTTTCTTTAATTTGTGTCCTTTTAATGTAATCATTGGCTGATAGAGGGGAACATTTTATGTAAAAGTGATAGTGAAATGATACATGTATTCTAGAAAAAGAGGTGAGTAATGATTGATAGTTTCCTGAAATAGATTTGAAGGCAAGGACAAATGTAAGATGTTCTTCAAAATAATGTGACTTTTCCCAAGATTTATATGGTAGAAATTAAGTCAATTACCCCCTCTCCTCTTCCAGCATATTCATGGAATATACAGGGAATGAATAGACAAATGACAGCATTGTGACAGGGAATTTTTGAGGGCCTTTGTCTTCCACAGAACATGTTAAAATGTGTGGTTTTCAAATCTAGATGGTATGTTAGAAAATTCAGAGGTAAAACTCAAGCCTAACCACAGGATAAGCTAGTTCGTGTAACGAGTTCTAAATTCAGCAGTTTCTTAATTTATCAAGTTTAAACAAATCATGTTTAATAGTTATGGGGACATGATAAAGTGTAACTTCATACACGTTTTGTTAAGCACATCTGAGAAATAGCAGATCCCTGTGTTTTATATACTGTATAGTTTTTCACTGGAAAAAGTGTTCCCATGTTTACCACAAGAAGAACATTATGCTAAAGATTTTTACTTGTAGGAAACAGATCACAGGTATGTTTGAATAGTAAGCACTTGCTGTAAAGTACATGCTGGAAACTCCCTAAACTTTTAAATTACAAACCTGACAGTAAATTAATATGGAATGAAACTGGTAGAGAATATAAGCTCACAATATACATATATGACCTTTGTCTAGATGAAGAAACACAGTCTTTGTTAAAACTAGGCAGCTTGGGTAAGGAAATAACCATATGAACATTTTGGTACATACTGGAAAAATAGCTTTAGGCTTATATATTACCTCAGATCTTTTTCATGCGTGGAAAACTTCACTGTACTTTGCATTTTATGGCCTAACATTGACGTACTGAAGTTCAACCGATGCAGTTTATACATTGCCAGTAACAGGTCTGGATATAGACTATTTCTACTTAAGTGGCATTAATTCTCCCTATGTATTCAAAGTAAGCAAAAAGTTCTGTAGTTCACTGAGAAAGAATTCAAAGGGTTTGGTGTACTGAAGAACTGTGGGATGTGCCTCCTAAAATTTTAACATTGTGTATGCATGAGTAGATGTTAGAGGGATATTTTTCAGTGTGGCTGTTTTAGCCGAGCTAGGCTAATTTGAGGGAGCTGACAAGAGTTTACCGTGTAAAACCTGTACTCTGATAGCATAAAGCGTGAATTCTTGTGGCATGGAGCAGGGGTTTGTAGGAGAGGCAGTTTTAAGGAACTAGCTGATGTACTATTTCTGTCTTATTCCTTGCTAGTTCTGTGATGGGGCTGTAACAAGGAGCAGGACAAGTGGGTCTGGGTGGGGTTTTGTTTTCATTACCCTTACACCTGTTGATTCACAGCTGACTAGCCCTGAATGGCACTGAGTGCCCTTATGTGGCACTCAATATTTTCCTAAGAAACACTTCTCCTGGCACCTTTGCCCATCTGGTGTGATCATTCTAGCTGTAGCTCAGGGTTTGGCACAGTATGTGTGAAGCAGCTGCTATCCACACAGCAGTCTTCATGAATGGGAAAAGTATTGAGTTACAATAGATATGCTAAAAAACAGTGAAACATTATATTTCTGACAGAAGTCATCTGACATAATTAAGGGGATGTGCTTACTGCTTTATCTCAAAAAATATAGCAATATCGTTGCTGGGACAAAATGCATGAATTTCATTCTAATATGCTACTGCTTATTAGTTTGCATGTAATTTTGAAGTCTCTAAATTAAAATATTTATTTTGTGATTATGCTTCCTTTGATATCTCTTCTCTGTTGAAGGTGTGATTTGTGAGTCATCTTTTCTCATCATAAAATACTTTGAGTCAAGTATTGAAATGTGGGGGGAGGTTTGTCCAGCTAGGAAGTGGGGTAATATTGGAAAAATCAGTGGTCCAGGGTGCTAAGTCAGAGAGTAAAATAATGGATGGTAAACTGATGTTATGATTTTAACAGATGCTAGGTTTTGTCTAAGCCTATATGAAAGTAAACATGTATTATTCCTCAAGATGAAAAATTTGACTATAAATGAATTCTTAGGAGTATGGAGGTGTTTATTGCACTGCAGTTGTTGTTGTTGTTTTTTTTTCCTTCATAGAATGAAAACTTTGCAGTGGAGTCAGGGAAGCAGCCGATCACATTTGAAAATCCGATGTATACAACCAGAGATGGTGGAG
Source organism: Platyrinchus mystaceus (assembly GCA_035041135.1). Lineage (NCBI taxonomy): Eukaryota > Metazoa > Chordata > Aves > Passeriformes > Tyrannidae > Platyrinchus > Platyrinchus mystaceus. The sequence goes on along the minus strand of JAWWLV010000183.1, from coordinate 19,890,114 downwards.
CCAGCACAGCTGGTGCAGTTACAGTCGTTCGGCCAACACTTGTAAGAGAAACTGAGGCTTGACTTTCATCTTTCATTTTCCTTTATGACCTTCTTCTTTGAAGAATATTGATTCTCCTTCTTCCTCTACAGGTAGCAGCAGCTGGTAGTGAGGAAAATGAAAATTTTGAAAATCCTGTGTATGCCTCTGTGATATCTACTAGTCCAAAGGAAACCCCTCAGAGTACAGATGCACCTCAGGTAAGAAATAGAGATACTCTAAGGCTGCCTTGTTTGTTTGCTGCTCCAGATCAGCAAAACTGAATTGTTAGGGAGGGTGCAGTACAGTTTCAGTTCTGAAATGCCATGGACTTCGCACATCATCTACATCAAGTCCAGCTAACTCTACCATATTTACAGGATTTACAGTAGCTGGTCAGGAGCAGTTTGATAAGAGAAAAGCATCACAAGCACAGAGTTGCCTAAGGCACACAATAAGGGTCTGTTTGGATTAAACCCCCTCTTTTTCCTGGCCTACCTAGCTATTTTAAAGTGAACAGATCAGAATAGAGAGGGTTTTTTCAGTTTGTTGTACTACATTTTGAGGGCAGGTACTTGTAATTTTATCCATATTTAAAAGAGCTAGCAAGGACATTTAAGTCACTTGTTCTATGTGTTCTTGCAGGACATTTTAGCAATCAAGATCAAAGTATTGCTTCATCTAGATCATTACTGATTCATGGAAGATACATTTTTATATCTTAAAATCCATCTGAATGAGCTGGTAGTGGCTTGTTTACATGACTGTTTTCATACATTGTGCACTAAAGGCAGCTCTGATGAGCTTTGAAATGACAAATATCAACCTGTTGTAGTTTCACATCCCGCTCGTGTTGTTTTCAAGACAGTTTTTCCTCTTTGATATACATGTCTGGAATGATAGGCTTCCATGAATTAATTTTTATTGCCTAGTCTTGTGTGAATACTGCTTTAGGTAAGATAACAATAACTGGTTATCTAGCAGAAACGAAAGTTGGGTCCCATGCTTAGAATTACAACATGGTAATGTAAGAACATCCAGCTGAAATCACTGATTTAGCAGTCAGTGCAAGCAAAATCCAACAACTATAATGGCAGTTTCCAGAGACATTGTGAGAAAAAGTGTGTAAACTTCTAATAATTTTTTATGTTTCAGGAATCAAAGTGGCGTTTTTTCAAGAGAAAAATGAAACAAAACACTAATTTTGAAAACCCAATATATGCAGAGGTATTGTTTAATGTTGTATAATTCTATTTTTCAGATAACATATTGCTAGACTTTGTTCTTGCTCTCATAGGATAAAGATTATGGGTAGATTCTGCTGCTATGTGAAGCAGCACAGAAATTCCAGTCCAGGTTAGGGTAGGACTAAAGTAATTGTGAGAAAAGTTACTAAGTCTCCTGCAAATGAGGTGTTGAGCACAGTATGTGTGAAGCAGCTGCAATCCACACAGCAGTCTTCATGAACGGCTCAGCTCAGGCAGCACAGCTTCATTGCCCACTTCCCTGCATTCCCAGCCTGAACACTGTGGTCTGCTCCTGCTCTGCCATCTCAGGGACTGGTTTTAGCTTCCTAGTGCATTCTGGCACAGATCCAGGACCCAGCACAATTGGGAGGGTGTTGTACTGCATCAAGAGTGAAGTGTCTATTTCTGTCCTCTCAGTCCTGGCACTGCACAAACATTCAATAGCTCTGTGCACTGCAGCCCTGTTTCTATAACAGCCTTATTTTCTTATCCATATGGTTGGGTGAGACAGTTCTTTTCAGATAGTGTGCCAACAGGTGGTATGTGTGCTGAAGGAATTCCCCCTGGGCTTGGGCATGAAGTTTTGGAGTTCTGCTGACTTGAACAAGTAATTCCAGCCCTTTTCATCTTACAGTTTAAAATTTCCAAATAGCCTAAGTGACTTAAGAACCTTCTTCCCAAATTCACATGACTTACTTAAAACTGTCTGCCTTTGGTGCAGAATTTAGGTTTCTAATGCTTGAACAAGGTGAGAGAGTTCAGAAAGCCAGAGATTCATTTCCCCTACACTAATGAATGTAGCACTTACAAACAATATCTACACTCATGCATGTAGACATATCAAACTACTCCTGACACTAAGTATTAAAGTAGAAGTTCCAGAGTAATTTGTAGTATTGTATTTACTTAGCTGTACTACCTGAGGTGAATTTAGCATTTAATTTTGTTACAGGTGGTGATTTGAAGAAATAACTTACACTGTGATATTTGACTTTACAAATATTTATTTAATGTTTCTGAAAATTAAGGTTGGATGTATGGTGCATTAGAATGTAACCTTGGATTTTATGATTATTGTTCCAGATGGAAAAGGAACGGCAACAGGACACAGAAAATGTCCCTACCCCTTCTCCTTCACTGCCTCCCAAGATTATTTTGAAGAGAGACCAACCACTAGCTTACACAGCAACAGAGGATACATTTAAAGACACTGCCAATCTTGTTAAAGAGGACTCTGTGGTATAACTAGGTAACTGATTTAGGGAAAATTAGACACATCCATTTGCACATATATTTTTTATAAACAGAAGAGTAAGGTTCACATACAAATGCTTTATAAAAATATATACACCTCTTAGCCACTGGCTGGAGATGTGCTTTGAAACTATGCCTTGTTTTTTGACAAATGCCAATTTCTATTTTTATGAACAATTATCGTGATGTACTATATGTATATCTTTGCACTGAAGCTGTCTGAAAGTAATGTTATAAATATATTGTACATTTGTAAATTTTTTAAGATTATCTTGTTCAGTGATGTTGCTAGTAGAAATTTGTATGGAATTGGTCGTATATTTAGGGATAAAATAATTATATAAATGCTTAAAACTAAAAAAAGAACCAAACAAGGCAAATATAGGAACATTACCGACACACAGGGTATTTAGAGTATACCTTTTGTAACAGCACCTTTTAAAACTTCTCCTGGTGCTCTGGGCATCTTTACCACCCTTTTATATACTACTGTATGTAAAAATGGGTGTCTCTGTTTATCTTGTGTCAAACAAAAGATGGAAGAGTCAATACAGCATCATTATGCTGAATAGTTACCTGTGGAAAATGTTGTTCTTACAATATTTTAACTGCCTGAGATAATTTCCTCTCGATCTATAAGACACATACTTTTCCTCTAGGTTCCAATTAACACTGTTCCATTAATAGTCTTCCTAAAAAGATTGGATGTATTTAGATTTTAGTGCCATGACTACTTAATGAGATTTTCTCTTGCTCATCAATGGAATAGCTCTCTTCTTGGCTGGAGTCTCTGGAAGTAATTTGTGCTATTAAATGAAGTAGCTAGATTTCTGTAATGGCTTATTTCCAAACAGCATAATATGAAAGATACTGGTTCATTTAAGAAATTATTCAGGTTTTTTTTTTAATGTGAAAATTTAATTTTATTGACTATTTATTTCCTGAGGTGGACATGAATAGAAAGGGAAACAATTTCTACTAATGCAGTCTTTGTAGTTAACTGGTTGTTTCTATAACCTTCCATCAGAACATACTGTTGATCTTAGTAGCTTTTCTATTAATTAGCCAGGATAGTTCCCACAACATGAACCATTTGAGGAAACTCTGATTACAGGAACATATTCTTCAGCATTCCTGGCTAGCTACTCATATAAAAGTTATAATAATTGAGACTTCTGCTATTTGATTGTTTTATATCTAAATTCTCAAAATATATACTGTTTCTAATTAGAATGCTTGTAATTACTTTGTAACATACTTTGATTAGAAAAGACAACTGGAAAATGATGCTGCTGAATAAATCTAATAAATGTATTATTTTATCACATTCTTATCCCGTAATTTGTGTCAAGGCTCTATGTACTTTTTTCAGTTGAGGAGACTTCAGTGCACTCTGAGATGGAAACAACAGTGCTTTAGATCAAGTCACATAGGAATAGTGCTTCATGTTTCACACAGTAAACTGGCCCTTGAAACAAGAAACTCTTACTGTTGAGATACTGACTTGCAAGGTAGTATGGATGTAAGTGATTAAAATGTTAGTTCAATTAATTTTCATATCTGAGGTCAGAATTTGATGCTTTGACTTTTTCTTTTTTAGCTTTAAGCAAATTATGTGGGGTTTTTTAAAAGGCATTTTTTAATATTTGAATGCTTTAATGTAAAAAATTCCTTGGAGTCTGCAGCACAACAGACACATCTGTAAGGATGTCTTTGGGAAACAGCTTGCTGTTCTTAAGGAAAGAGTTCACAATGTTTTTTAAAGGTAGAAGGCAGGGCTGACATTTCCAAAAGACATGGTGGTATGCAGTTGCATACCACAAGAAAAAATAGCATCAGTTTTGGGAATAATATTTGTCAACAGAAAGATCTGGAACCACCCCTACAGAAAAATGCTACTCTGTCAGCCACGTCAGAGATGTGTTTTTTCCTGTGTACTAATTATAACTGTTCAGATGTGGATGAAAACCATCCCCGAGTTACTGTGTAGGTAAGGAATATGTAGGTTTGGTTGTTTAACACAGCTAATGGTGAAGGATTCCTAAGCTTCAGCTGGAACTCTTCCTCTCAGTAGCATAGCACAGTGTACTCTTCTGTTTATGTTTAGTTTTCGGTACTTTGTCCAACAGAAGCTTTAGATTCTACTCCTAGCTTCATTTTTCACTTGTATTACTTGTCCCTTAAAAGGACAGTCCCTGCTTGAATTCTTGAATTCTGAACTCTTTCTGTTTCAAAGAAGACTGATTTTTAGAGATCTCAGCAATTCTGTAATCTGCAACTACAGGGCTGCTAAATTATACCATTGAGTTTTCTCATGTCCATTCTCTTTATAGCTGTCAGACCAGATATTAATCAGGTATTTATCATGAAATGAAGGAAAATAAATTTATTCTTGAAGCCATTTGCCAGAGAATAGAACCTCAATGAAATACTTAAAGGTTGCTAACACTTCTTACATTGTCCTTTTCTTGCACATGAACAAACACACACACATGCCCCCTCTTACACATAGTGATGAAACTTCTTATGTTTGGAGTTCTGACCTGCACAAGGTATTTTGCTAAGCTTAATTGAATTGCACATTAATGATTAATCACCAGCGCAGCACTTTAGCAAATAAAACCTTTACCCCTTCAATTTTAATATCTCTAGGAACACCAGTTTGTGAACCTCTGGCCAACAGCTTAACAGATAGAAATAGTGTACAAGAGGCACAGGAACCTCAGCTAACGTTCTGCCATTCTGAACATACTCTTTGTACACTTGAAAGAATTTGCCATAGCATACACTAATGACCTGTTTCATCCTATAAGTGAAATAACAATACTTTTAACTTTCAGAGCACACCGAGGGTGAAAGAAATGTGAATGCATATTATTTTTAGTATTTTCCGAATAAATGATACTAATATTGATAAGAAATTTAAAAAACATGTTTGCATATGCTGTTTGCATAGTACAACGGAGTTTTGATTTTCTCCATAATTGCATATCTGTAAAAAAGCTTGTGTTTTAGTTCTACACAATTGAATAATCAGGTGATTAGACATGGTCAAATACTGTAATTGTAATTTTTGGAATATGTTGCAATAGCCGGGCTTTGTTATTATTTGACTTCATGTCTTGTGTTCAGAAGCTTTTGAAGATTATCAACTCCTGAATATGACCATGAGCAAACTGCCAGTGAAATAGAAGACTAAATCTGACTAAATACATTCTGTAAGATGCATGTATAGGATATGTGTTCTGAAAGACCATTGTTCTATTTTAAGATAACTAGCAGCCTGTATATTGATGAAGTTAATGTGAAAAACTGATGCTTCTAGTGATTTTATTTTCCTTATTTTAAATTTTTTTATTGTGTGAATAGTATCAACTAGCTTTGTAGCTGAATATTTTATGAATGCAGATCCTCTAGAGGTATCATTTCTGAGCATAAAAAATGGCTTCAAAAACATGCTGGATTTACAAGCCGACCTGCTAACTCAGAAATTTCAGGTAAGGAGGGGTGGGGAATGGAGAAAGTGTCTTCTGAAAGGAATTTAAACAGTCTAGTAACTGGTAAAGAGGACATCTAGTTTTGACAGTATTAGTATTTATTTGTGCAGAGCTGATAGTTTTAATACTAGACATTAATTAGAACTCCAGGAGCTGATCTCCTGCTATCTGCTGGAGCGGGAAACATCATACGCAACAGCATGTCAGATAAACATGTTGGGGCATAGGAGAGAAACAGCCAAAAGAACTTTGCATCCCATCCAGCTCTGTATCGTGTCCTGGGGTACTTTGCTATCAGGGCATGTTCCATGCATTTTATGACACTAGAAATATCATGGTCACACAGTCTTCTGACTGAAGATCTTTGTGCTTTTATATCTGGAAAGAAAAAAATAAACCTGAAAGCATTTATATGCAACATTCTCTGTGAGAGTATTCTTTGTATTCAAAGGTCTGGCTACAGCTTCAGGCTTGCTTCAAACTACTGGCTCAAGTGCTGGGTGCAGCATAGCTACAGCAGAGCAGAGACCAGAAAGGCTGCAAAACAACCAGGAGCCCAGTAAGAAAAACCTCCCTGGCCCATATTGTGAGCCAGATGTTCTGTACAGTAAGTGCAGTGTGACACAGCACAATTTTTCAGGCCAATTAGCATGTAGGCATAGCAATTCATTCCCACTGGGGATCCTACCTCTAAGTATTGAGGGACTAAGAAAGGTAGCATGACCTCACATCTCACCAGTCTATGTGTGAACTAGTAGCTCAGGCCTTACCTAACATACACATAGTCCGGAACAGTCAGTGAGGGGTTCTTGATGAGTGTTAGCAAAGTCCAGAAAATGTTCACAGAATCACAGATAGGTTGAAGTTGAAAGGGACCTCTGGTACCAAGCCCCCCTGCTCAAGCTGGGTCACCTAGACCAGGTTGCCCAGGACCATGTCCAGATGGCTTTTGAGTGACTCAAAAGTCTGGGGACTCCACAACCTCCCTGGGCAACCTGTGCCAGTCCTTGGTCATCCTTACGCCAAAAATATGATCCCTGATCAGCAGGAACATCCTGTTTCAGTGTATGCCCATTGCCTCAAGTTCTATCCTGGACAGCACTAAAAAGAGCTTGGCTCTGTTGTCTTTACAGCTTCAATTCAGGTATTTATACATGTTGATAATATCCCCCCTAAGCTCTCATACAATTCTTTTTCTACTTACATTCAACAAAGTATTTTTCTCCATAGGAGTCCCTGATCTCGGGAGTCAGTCCGTTCCAAAGTCTGAAGAGGTATTTCTCGATGATATCTGAATTAAATACTCCTGCCTTAAAGAAACCATGCTCAACAATGCTTACTTTCACTCCAAAATGCTGCATCTCTATCCTAGAAGGATAAAAACTCCAATAACCACCCAGTAATGAAATAAATATTAAACATAAGTGGAAAGTCTGTCACACAAATGAATATTCTTCAAGTGTCAGAATTATTTTGGGATGTTCAAATTAGCTTCATAGCAGTGTTCCTGTCCTGCGAAACAACAGCAGGCAATTAAATGAGATTAAAAAAAAAGGAATGTCAAGTATATTCACAGCTCTTCATGTGGTTTATGTTGGACTGATGCAAAGGATGCAGCAGCCAGCTGCATCTTTGTCATGTATTATCATACTAAAACTTTTGACTATTTCAAATACTGTTCCATCATTTTAGTTTACAGGAATAGATTATTAAAGTGTCTGGGAAAAAGTAAAAGTGAGCAAAAATTTTCAGTTGTATTAGAACTTTATTCTCCATCCTATGGTTAAAGGGCTATGGTTAAATGATTAAATGTTAGTGCTATAAAGGTTAGTGTGTTTTCTCATAGTGTTGTTCCCTCTATGTAATTCTGAGTTTCAGTACAACTCCTTTGAGGTGCAAATGGCCTCTTTGTCTTGCTGCGCAGCTCAAGAGACCCAGCTGCATTCTAAAGTGTACAAAGGAATGGACCACATGTACATTAGCCATGATTTTCTATTTCCTTGGGATATATACTTTCTTTATCTAAGTTCTTTTCTAGTCCTTGTGAAGACTTGACTTAGTGGGCTGGGCCTTAGTCTTCCAGAGGCAGTACAGAACAACTGGCTTCAGTGAGGGGTGCTCAGCTTAATTTTCTGAAGTTACAACTACCTTCGGTAATATGGTTGCTGTCTGGAATGACCCAGCTCAGATTATTGTGAAGATTAGAGCAAAATGTATGGGCAAGTACAACTTCCCCAGGAAACTCTGGGTATCAGGATATACTGTTGATTTACTTTCATATGTGCAGTGGATTCACATGCCTGAAAGCTGCATGCTAACAACTTGTCTAGGATATGAACATTTTTCCCAGTGCAGTTACGTGGTGGGTCTGTTCATAGTACTGGAGACTAAAATCCTAAATGAGTGACCAACATCCTCTTATTTTCCTTCTCCTCTTTAGGAAGATTTCCAGAGAGAAATCAAGAGGGACAAACATACAGTCACCCTTCCTCAGCACGTCTGGAATGTGTTCTTGGATTCATGCATATGTTTCTGGCTACTTACCGTAAGGTGTCAGAGAAAGCTTCCATGCCCCATTTGGACAGACTGTAGCCACCCCCTACAAAAGCCATGAGGCCTTTGGCATTAATTAGATTGACAACTCTTCCCTCAGCTTTTTTCAGAAGTGGCAGAAGTTTGAGTGTGATTTCAATCAATCCCAGCAGATTAACATCCAGCACTGAATGGAAGTCTTCAATCCTCAGCCAGTCAGTGGGTGCTACAGGAGCTGTTCCTTCAGCGTTGCACACCAAGCCAAAAAGCCCTAAGAGGATTGCAAAACCATTTATTTCAGTATATGGCAATATCTTACCCTGGAGTATCATAAGTGCATTGGAAACCAAGCACACAGTCTGCAAAAACCTCAGTGAGATGAATACTGTTGTCTGGGGTTTGCTTGTATGATCTACTCTGTACACCGAGTAAAATTTGTTGAAGGCCGTACACGATGACTCTGTATGGGTAAAGTATTCAAGGGAAACTATTTTAGTTGGAGACTTGGGCCACCATACTGGATTTTATTATCCAGAGAGATCCACTCAAGTATATAGGCTCCTAATATGCACTTACATTCTTGTGAAAATCAAAGAGTCTGCATAAAAGTGGAGAGACAGATTTTTCTGGTTTGGGGTCTAAAGGTCTGAGCCAGATGTGTAGAATTAGTCACTGCTTCTAAAGATACTAGCTTAACACTGTGTATTGATAATACTGCTTTACTACCTTTATAAATTACTTGAGGAACTTAAGATAAATAGTGACGTTTCTAAGAGTTTGCTGAGGACAGACTGTGCCTGAGGGTAGAGGCTGAAAGTCCAGCACTCAGCCTCCATAAAGAGTTTCACAGACTGAGGTGACAGTGTCAGCAGTGGTTGTCCTGACTGAGAACGTGTGGCTTTCCACAAGCTGGAAGCAGGAGCCTGCTGGAGGAAGTAAGTGCTAATAATTTTGTTTACCTTGTTCTCAATGTCTGCATTCAAGAATGGTCTGCAGTATTCATGATGAGGTCAATGGTGTTTTACAAGCTTTGAAGAGAAAGTTCTACTGGTACAAGATACGTTTTGCTGGTTTAGGTAGTTAATTCATTTATAAACCTATTGAATATTTGGTATAACTGTGTTACAGCTGGTAGTTGCACTGCTGTGATCCCCTTTTGTGGCCTTTAGCAGTGTCTAGTTTGAGCTATCAGTGCAGATAAACAGGTATTGCCTCAGCTGAATATATTTACCATACAGATCTGTTTAGCACCCTTTGCCAAACTCATCACTTCAGTCTTATTTTTTAACACCTTTCATAGGTATCCAAGGACAAACTCTTCCTCTTTTACACAAGTGCTCAGAGGTGTATGATAGCAGTAGTGAGAGCTCCCTACGTAACAACTCCAAGAAAACTGGCTGAAATTGAGTTTAATTGTTGTGCATCATGCAAGTGTCAGACTTATTCAGCCATGCAAAAATATGCTCTTCTGCTTACTAGAGGAGGGCTGCAGAATCTTTGCACTTACCCTTTTAAATTGAGTGGGGTGATTTTATTGTAAAGAAAGTTCTGTCTGGTATCAGTTAGCACCTTCCTTCCACTGACATTCTTCAGCTGCACCAAAAAGAGACTAAAAAACACACCTGGGAATGATCTGGTTTTAACAGACTGAGCAACTAGATTGTTAGGCACCCTGTTGGTGAAAGCAATGTGAAGCATTGCTGGAAGGAATCTCTCTGAACTAAAAAATGACAGAACTGAAAAGAGAATGTGTTTCATTATTAAGATGAAAAATGCCTCTATAGTGAGTGGAGAGGGAATGGAACATTTACCTAGACCAGATTTGGTTATATTGAATCATTTTTCTGGGAAATTGCCTTGCCACTTACCTTTGCCAGCTGTCTCTTCAGTCACAAACCCCAGAGCCCTGACAATGCTGTTGGAGTCTTCTAAGTTCAGATTCACTGTCTTCAGTGAGGGTGAAGAGCAGGACTGTAGCTCTTGGCCTCCTTCTTCTGTGGCACATGCAGCAATGACACAAAATCCCCTTTTGTCAAGCCATTTAGCCAGGGAGTTTCCAAGTCCAGTGTCACAGCCCGTTATGAAGACATGCTTTCCACTCAGGTTTCTCACTCTGTATCTGTCTCTGATGAGCCAGTAAATGATAAGAGAAAATATGGAAGCCAAAATTGCTATGTGCAGTGAGTCTGAAAATGAAAGCTGCAAGCAAATAAGTTAATGATGTAGAAGTGTAATGAAGCAAATGTGCTCAGCCAACCCTTTAACTTCCTGAGACACAACTCCTGTAAGGGGCTTTGTTTCTGGCTGCAGCCCTTATATGCTGGGGGAGAGCAGGGGTAGAAGCACTGGCACAATGTGATTGGGATCCATGAGTAATATGTGCCTTGGCAAAACTTTCCCTGTCTTTCTTTTCAATAGATTTCCATGGTTTTCAAGCTTTGCTGACCAATCTTTCTAGTCAGCCTTGTCTTCTAAGGACATTTCAGACTGAAAGGGATGATTGCATCAGTTCTCTAAGTAGCGTCTGGGTTTTTTTGTGGGCATTGGTCTTTATTTGTGCAGATACTGGAGAGAGAAATTCCTCTGGGAAAAAGTATGATTCTCTTTGACCACCTGTATATGATGCCACCCAGGCTGCTTTTCTAATCTGTAGCATGGAAGCAGAGTGACCCCAAGAACAACCAGAGAAGTGTAAGGTGTGGTGGTGGATCTGATGACTAACTTGTTGTGTGACTTGTGTTGTGTGATGATGAGTGATCTGCTCCCTGCCCTGTAGACAAGGTAGACTTTGGGGCAGTGCTTGAGTCTTCTGTCACTAATTGCCTGTTTAACACTGATACACTGCACAGCAGAATATATTACATAGGAAGTGTGTTTGTATAAAGAAATGTGGAAATGCATGAAGATGTTGCCGTCAAAAAAAAGCACTGAGGAAACACAAGGTTTCCTAACTGTTGGGGAGGATACTGTTTGTTTATTATGAAATTTTTTGATAAATGTAGAATGCAGTTCTTGCCATCTAAAATCTTCATTATTGATTACTAGTTTTCTATTTGTATTTTTGGTTTGTACAAGAATTAAACCAAAATAATTAATGAATGCAAATAACTGATAAGCATTTTGTGTTAAAAAGAAACTTTTCCTGCAGGTGCTAAGCAGTCATGTGGGCTCTAGTTACCTTACATATGGATAGAGGTGCAGACATCTCACCTTTAAAATGTGAGATTTTTAAAATCTGGTTTTTGTGTAACATTCTTGCTATCTCAAGACATGAATGTTACAGGAAGACCAATGGATTAGGCCTATTTGGTAGACCCTGTCCATTGTTCTTATTACTACTGAATTCATGGACTGATCTGGATTTGTTCTGATTCTAAATTTTGGTGTCACCTCACCAAGTAGGAATGGAAAGAATCTCAGAGTCTGATAGTGAATGAATATTGAACTCTCATTAAATAATTAAGGCAGTCACATAGGATAACGAAGGATAACCAGTGACAACATTCATTGCTGCTTAATGATCGTATTTTACGTAATTGATTTTCTCAGTAGCCATCAATATGGACTTCTGAGTTATTGACTAATGCTCTCTGATTTTAAAACATTAAGCAAATACAAACAGGTAAGAGTTTGCTTCTCCTTCCTCTGCAATCTATGGGAGGACTTCCACTGAATTTTGGGGCGTTTGCACTGATTATTTTAGCAGCCCATCTCACTGTTGTTTTGCAGTTGATGTAATTGGCCTTCTAGCTCAGGTACTTCACTTAGACAGTTGGCTTTTTTGCTGTGAATGCCCCTATTAAGTTTGACAAGGATTGCAGTGTACCTGAAAGTGTGCACTTTGGAATCATCTTTGTAATGTTTCACTCTGTTGGTGACATTTATTTTCTGAGAGGACTCAAGAGTATGCTCTGACAAAGTGCCATTAAACCTGTGTAAAAGCACTGAGGATAATTCAAGCTTCTGTGTTGTAAAATAAAGTCTGAAAACAGAATGTTGCAGCAGCTGATCACAGATGCCCTCAGCCCATTTACAATGATGTGCCAGGCAATGACATTTCCTTTGATTGCTGATTTAGAATTTGGAGCAGAGATAGACAAAAAGAGAGAGAGGGTTTACTATCAGCAGGCTCTGGTAACCCCATGCTAAATAAATCACAGCAAGCCCTTTGGCAAGCTAGTGCTGTGATATCTATAACTTTAGGACTCAATTTGCCTTTGTGCCAATACAAAATTAAACAAAATAATTAGAGATTTGGGTAAAAGATTAACCTAACTGGAAACAGGAGCTATAAATCACATCTTTCTTCCTTGGCTGCGCTGTAGCAAGGAAGCAGTGGGCAGAGAACTTGCACTACTGGAAAGAAGGTTAAATTTGAAACTGGGCTCTGTGAAGAACTCTGGAGTGTCTGGCCAGGATGCCTACCTGCCTTCTGTAAGAAAAACACCTGCAATTGCTCTGGTTGGTGTTAGCCACTGTGTTTAGGTAGCAATAATTGCCACAGAAGATCTATAAGACAAAGGCCTTTTGAGGAGACAGCTGAGAGGGCAGCATTGTGTGTGGAATTTCCACTGCTCTTTTCCCTATCAGTCCTGGACCAGTGTTACTAAGCCTGTAATTCCTAATTGCCTAGTTTTTCTGGAGTACTAGTGCTCCTTCTCTGGTAGAACTTCAGTCCTGAGCATCATGGTGGGTTTTGCTCTGCTGTAGCCTTCTGCCACCACATATTCTGCTAGATAATGTCATTGCTGCTGGAAGAAGTCTGGGGTCAGAACCAGGAGAAATAGTCTCAGTTAAAGTTTTCTTTCAAGAAAATAATCTAGTTCTGTGAATGTACAGTGTTATCCAAAATATTTCTTTTTTCCTAACTGTAAAACACCAAAAAAGCCACTTGTCTTCCAGGGGCATATTGATTTTGAAATAGCTGTGTGGAGTGGCCAAGAGTGTGTTTCCAGAGAAAATGTCAGCATGATTTTCTAGAGTATTGATATATCTTCATAAATATTGAATTATGATAATAATGTAGCCAGTAAATAGCTGAAGGCAAATCCTACTTTCCATCAAAACTTTGATATTTGCCTGGCAAATTGAAAACTCTTGGGATAGAGCTTGGCTTCTTACTTCTAGACAAGTGCCATTATAAAAGCAATTGATTTTAGAGAAAAGCAGCATGACAGCATTGAGAACCCTTTAAGATCCTTAGATGACTGCAGAGTACAGCATTCAGCTGCTTCTCTGCACTAAAGGCAACTGAAGCACATAGACCCCGTATTGAAGGACGGTGTTACTGATTTACTCGCACAGCAAGTTTGCTTTGGTAGTCATGCCAAAGAGGTTGAGCAAAGTTTGGGGTCTGGATGAGTTTTGGATTCCTTCATCCGCCACTGTGCAGGCAGTGCAAACTGCTAGAAGTCACTGCTCTGCAGTGGGTGGAGTGACCTGCCAGACATGCTGAGAAAAACCTGCCAAGGGAAAATTAAAGGGCTGTGGTTCTTCAGAATTAGCACTCATGTAGCATTTAGTGGAAGGTTTAGATGTTTCAGATAATGATCTGAGAGATCATCCAACAGCTCTCCAGAGCCTAGAGAGCACAGACTTTAATAATTGGTCATCCTGACAGAACTAAAAGCACCCTAGTCTTTAGTTAATGAATTGAAAAAACATGCAGGCACGAACACATCACATCTGCCAGTCTTAGGTAAGCTATTCCTGCATGTGCTGGGCTTTGCACTTTCATTTAAAGGGGGTAAAGGAGTGCTTTTTTGTATGCTGGGTAAATATGTCAGTATGATGATCCAGTTTGGCGGTCAACAGATAAATTAAGATCTTCATTAATATGTCACCTTAAAAGAAACACACCTCCAAACTCTCTTACACAGCATTTTGCAGGGAGGTGAATGTAGTCTGGTACAGTGGGGACTGATTTTTCACCATAATTGTATCTTCCTTGTATGGCTTGCACTTCTGATTTTTACCACAGCATCAGTAAAAGACCCAGAAAAACAAAACCTTTTAAACTCTTAGGTGACTGACCCAGTAATTGAAAATTGAAGTAAGGGAAGATTCCAGATGTTGGAAAGAGCATTTCTGAGTTAGCATTTTGTTTGGACATTGTAGGTGCCTAGATAAGCAACAATTGTTAAAATCACTCTAGAAAGGAAGGGACTGCATGTTCCCTTGTCTGTGCACTAGAAAAAAAAAAATCAATTTGTTCTTTGTAACAATAGATGCAAGTTCTACTCACATTCTGGGGAGACATCTGCAAGCTCAGTCTATACCTCCAGGTGCTCACGAGTTGCCTTCACCAGTCATTTCCAGTGTCAGAACATAGAAACAGCCCAAGAACATAGAAACAGCTCATAAACATGTGAGCCAAGACCCACATGGTGATAATTTCCAAAAAAATCTCACTGTAAATTCTGTTTCTGGTGGTACTTTCTGACTGCCACACATCTACTGATGAGCAGGGCCCCTCTCCCTGCTGTTGATAATGACTCTGTGCTGTGATGTGTCTACCTTAGGGATTTACTTGGTATTAATCTTCTGTATGTGCTCTATGCCTGCTTCTTCTACCAATGCTGTGTAAGCATTGCTGGCTATATATAGTGATTTACAGAGCTTGGGGGACTTCTAAGACTCATTAAGGAGAACTAATCTACTGAGCTGGGAAGGAACTAATCTACTAGCTGATCTGTGCATTGTCTTGAAAGCAGCAGGAGTCTTTCCACTGGCTTAACAGAGCTTGGTTCAGACCCCTACCTTTTCTCCTGCATATGAGCGAGTTATTGTTGATGAACTTAATCTTTTAAGATACATCCTTGTGTGTGAAAACTTTCAGGGATGAAATTATTTTTACTAGTCTGGGGGCAGCTCCAACTCTCTTAGAACATAGCATGTGAGGGAGCTTACTGGAAGAGAAATCCCACAAGCAAAATGTGAGCTCTAAATGTAGTTTTCTGTTAGCTTAGTATGAGACAGTCTTTACTGCCTGATCTCCCATTGATTTCTTAGGTGTATTTTGTCATGAGATCCCTGACTCATAGAAAGGATGTAGAAAAACTGCTTGAAGCTTAACACTGGGGAAGGAAATGTGTTTCTCCAGTGAAAACTGAGACGCTAATGCTATTCCTGCAGCACAAGTGCATGTTTGTGTGCTGACTCTAACAAACTAAGCTGGGTCCCGTGGGTGCAGTCCCCCAGTGTTCTGACCTTGTAAAGTCAAGGGTCTTTTCCATGAGAAGTCCCTTCTACTCCTTAAAATCATATGTCTAAATATGTTTTTACCTGCCTCATACAGTCTTGTGAACAGGTCAGGTTCTGCTAGTCTTAACAGAGCACACTGTGGTTTGCTTATTTGCAGAAGTCACTGGCTTTTGTTGCTGGCATTTCAGTAAAAGAGGCATCTGGTGCCAGGAGAGCAAATGTCTACAGAATCTGGTCCTCCATACAGAAGTAATACATTAGGCAGCTGATATTTTTCCTGCATTTCTAATTTAAATAACATATTTACAGCTAGTGGGCCCTGTCCCAAATCCTGTTTGTGTTTTCCTTCAAATGGTAACATTTGCAGTGCTTGTGTATCACAGCAGCTGAGGGTATACTAGTGGTCTGACAGGAACTGAAGTAAACCAACCAAACCATAATTTCTAAAGATAAAGATCAGAGTAGGTGGTGTCATTTCATAGTTTGTTTCCCTAATCACTTAATGTTGCAAAGACATCTCAGTTCCCTTGATTAGAGCTTCCTCTGCAATAAGGCCTCTGTGCACACCAAGATGGATTAGTTGTGAGCGCATAAGGGTACCAACTACACTGCAATAATACTTGAGGACAACTTGTGTATCCAACAGGCTTTGCACAATTTCAAAAGTGGCAGAAGAAGTATAAGTCCAAAGTGTGTAATGTTTTCCAAATTTATACCAAGTGCCAGGATTGTAAATCAGCTGCTATTCTGCATGTATACCAGTTTTTAGTTAGTATATGAGCCTTAGGAAAGAAAAAGGGTGGTTCTTCCTCATAATGTTATACCTTAGAATGACATTAAATTCTTTGAAGGAAAACTAGCCTCCACCACTAAGTGCTAGGCCACCTACAACACTGGATAGGTACATTTACTATCCTTCCCTTTCCTTTTTTTGTTAATGTAAGCATCTTTACTGTAACATATTTAAGTCCAGTTAACTTCAGTTGGTTCTCTAAAGTGCTCAATATTCAAGACTGCAGGAGCAGATGGCCCCATAATCCCAGCATTACTGACAAGTCCCCAGTGACCTGCAGGGAAATTCAAGAAGGAAGTCAAGAATCAAATTTTAACCTAATGTTAATTGAAATGGAATATACTTCACAGAAAATCAGTGAGGGACAAGAAGGCAGTGATGTGAAGGAGTTGCATGAGGATGTCCCTCAGTATTCAGCTTTATTCTCAGTGTATTCTCACTTTAGTGTCAGGTTTTATCACCGTGCTTTCTATCACCCTTTGCATAGTCTTCACCCTGCCACAGCTTTTTGGGAAGGAGTGGTGTTGGCTTTTTGTGGGAGAAAGGGCAGTAGAGGAAGATCAGGTGTGGCATGGAGCAACTATACTGGGTAACTGGAAATGTGTAGAAAATGAGGTGAAGGCAGGGAAAAAAACACTGGGTTGATTTGAAAAACATTTCCTCAGGAATGGGAGGGGGAAAAAATATGTAAAACCAGTTCTCTTGTGTCAACTGTTAGAGTTGTGTGAATGAATACTTTTGCTGGTCTGACTCACTCATAGTTTTTCATGGGAGGAAAAAAATCACTTTTGGCCTGAAACCAATCACAGTTTCAAATAAAGGCAATTTGGCAAATTATAGGCAATTTTATGAAAAGATGAAAGGTCAAGTGGAGACTGGAATTTAGCATTAAGTATGATTGGTACTATGGCAAATCATAATAGACCAGATTTAAGACTCAAAGTTAGCAGAATCCAGCCCGTAGGATTTTGGGCCTTTGTAAACTCAACTGCAATACCGCTCCTACTAAAATCAATTAGCATCAATAACAGCAGCAGCATCTTGTCTTGCACGGCTTGTTGGGTCAGAGATATGTGGCTTTTCTATTTTTCAGATGGTCTGCAAGCAGTATTCCAAAATACTTATATTCAGACTTATTCAGTAGAGTTCATATGTATGTTTTGCTTTTGACAGAATGAGTGATAACCTAGAAGTAATTTATTACATGTATTTAAATTTTAAAACAAAGCCACTTCGCGCTTGTGAGGCGGAATTTATTTAATTTGTTCCCTAGCTGGGTAACACAACATGGGAGATGCTGAGCACTTGTGCCATAACCCAGATAAGCATATTACTGCAAACAGTCCCAATGAAGGTTCTGAGAACTGGATTTCTGTTCTGATGATGCACTGATAAGCCTGACTTTTTAAGCACATTCCCAAATATTTATCTACCACTAACTAGACGTATAAAACATCCCTCTAGTGACATTTTCTTCCATGAAAGGTGACAAACACACCCTTGTCAAGTGTCAAGTAAAATAAGCTGTGAATGTAGCATGGTATTTTTAGGAAAACTCTACTGCCTTTTTTTCCCTTTCTCGAGCAGAAATGAGAACTGGTGATATGTTGTAAGAGTGAGATTGAGGCCAGCAGGCAACAAAAGGTCAAGCAAGGCAAGCTGGACCCAGAACCTGTTCCATTACTGTAGATAGTTTAGCAGTGCTACCCAGAAAAATACCTTCTTTTACTAAAACCTTTGGTTGTCAGTGCTGGACGCTCAAGAAGCAGGGTAGAAGTACTGGCCCTTTGCCTCTCAAGAAATAACTTTGCACCAGCTAGGCTGGGGGAGTTTGTCTGTGGTTCCTGAGCACAAGCAAGAAGGGTGCAGGTGGGAGCCCTTCATCTGCCAGACTGTAGCTCAGGCAGTGTGAAAACATCAATACTGAAAAAATATGTTTGGGAAGAGCCTGCATATCTGGGATTATGCTCCAATTGAATTAATAGTGAAGTTATAAGTAACTATTGATGATGGATGAAATTCTGCTTAGGGAAAAAGTAGTTACACTTCTTCACGAATGCTCTTGGCCGAAAAACAGGAGATGCCTAATGCAATTGACTAAAAAAAGTAATTCTTAATGGATTTAAAGTAGTACAGATCTTTTTAGAGATTGCTAACAGACAGTCCATCTCTGCAGAGCAAGATGCGATGAAGTTGCATTTACTATGGCCAAATTCTCCTCTGGCAAATTAATTTAAAAGGAAATTGCAAACACCTGACATATTTTTAAGCATAATAATAGGAAAAAGATAAGTGCTTTTATTTTCTTCTTATATATCTGCTTTCTGCTCTGACATGGGATGTTCAGTATTTTTATTGGAAACCCTGTGGCTGCTCATGGTACTTTATGTAAATATGTATGCTGGTGAAATGCAGCTTCTTGTGCTGGCTGTAAGTTACCCAGCATGTTGCAAAAGTTGCAATTGAGAGATGCTAGTTTTTATTGCTTAACTTCCTCTGCAGCATCAGTATTGAAGAAAGTATGAAGTAGTGATTAGGTAACTGCTGTCTCTGTGTAGTATTTCAGAGTTGCTTTAGGACAAGGAAATTTTTCCCCTGGCTTATGAATGCATGCATAGCAGACCCAGCATAAGGACTGGCTTTCCTTCTCTTGCAACACTTATTAAAATTACTATTCGCTTTATAATATCCCTTACTCTGCTGGAATTTTGCAGCCCTCCTTCACCTGCAGCTGACTAGCACTCTGGGTAGTCTGTGGCTGTTGCACATCAGAGCCAGGGCCAGTCTTGCTTCTGGAGGCCTCACAGAGGTCTGCCCAGAGGCATTGCTTTCCTGCTCTCCCACACCTACCCATCCTGAGACCTCAGCCATGCCAGATGTACCTCATCTGCAACCCAAGGGCCCAGGGTTGGAGAGACTTTGAGAACAGCCCCTGTAGAGAAAGAGGCAGACCTGTGTTTCATCACACCCTACTATAAACTATAATTAGTAAATTAACATAAATAAAACAGAGTTTTGGCTTGATATGCAATCTGGTCAATAAATATAAATTAAAGCCAATTTAGCTATACTGAAGACAAAGACCTGTTTTTGCCATGGCAACAGGCATGTCTACAAACATGGGATTTAAACTGATCTCTGTGATCTTTAATCAGTGGGTGGGACTTTATGTCAAATTAATAAAAGTGAAGAAATTACAAGATTTTCACTTAGTTTCATACTCCAGCCGGCCAGGGAGACTGACAGGTCCAGTGCCCATCCACAGTGGTCCAACTTAGCAATGTAAACATCTACGTACAATTTTTCATAGGGGCCACAAACCAAAAATAAAAAAAAAATAAAAAAATTAAAATAATAATAAAAAAACAACAAACAAACAAACCAAAGGGTTCATCAAGAAAAAACTTATTTTTCTGTAATTTCCAGGAAGTGGAGTGATATGAGTTATCAGAAACCCCAAAGGTGTTTATTTTCTGGCATTCAAGAGTGATTGGGAAAAATGAGACACGGGAGAGACAGGCTCACATGGACATGCCAGCTTCTGACAGGAACAGGCGACATGGGACTGGTTGCCCAGAGGGTGGGGCAGGCACTGTGAAAAATGTCTTTTTGAAAGGTTTCTTGTATTTTAAGATGGTGAATCACTTAATTTGAATATACAAGTTATAATTTGCATTTAAAATTTATGGTGGGGTTTTTTTTGAAGTGTTATTGCTATCTCTGCTATTTTTACTTGCAGAAGTATTTGGAATTTAGAAAAAATCCTTACTGCTTGCCAGACTTGGGTAGGATCAATGGGATAATAAGTGCATGTCCTGCTTCTGGTAATTTCCAAGAGCAGATGGTGAGAGGCTAAGTATAGAAACAAGAGGAGTTACTAGGTAAGTCCCTTGCTGCCTCTGCCCTGGCCTCCCTGCTGCACCCACTCCAGGCAGTATTTCCTGGTTTCAGTATAGCATATTTTTGTGATCAAGAAATAAACATACTATGACTTAGCGTCTCTGATCGTGATTTAGACCACGGGAGAAGAAATTAGTTTGTTTCCTTCTTTGAGCCAGCCTCCTACCTGGAGGTGTCTGCTCCCATCAATGACTTGGACTTCTTACTTTTCATAACAAAAGAAAGTCACATTCAAAGAAATGTCCCCAATGGCCTTAGGTACCTTCCTGATTTCACTGTAAGGAAAGAGTCTGCTATTCCACATTCAGTATGAATTAATGTAGTTTGAGAAAAAAAGATAGGAAATGGATTTCTTATCAATGTTCAGCTTTTTACTTGCAGTAAAAATGATAAAAGCCATCAAAAGAGGAAGTCTTGCTCCTAAGTGTAAAAAAGACATTTCCTTGTAGAAACCCTTGCTAAAGATCTTTGGAAAAGACAGTAATTTTTTTTTTCCAAAAGTCATGTGTGTTTAAGGAAATAATATACATATGCACCTCATGGGATTAACATAATCCCATTTTTAATAGCATAAATCACAAATCAGTAAGATCAGTGTAAAATTCACATTGCACTGTACAAAATTACTAAATCATGTTGGTATAATTGCTGCTGTGCCACAAAATGGAGGAAGACACAGCATGTGGATATCTGACCAGCTCTGTGTGTGTGTGTGTACTGGCCTTCCCTGCAGCTCCCAATGCTCCAGTCTCTGCCCCTATAAGAATCTGCATTGCAATATGGATGACTTATTCTATTGATATTGAACCATTGTTTCTTTCTCCCCTGCATGCTACCTTACATATGACACTCTCAGTTTAATCTTGGAATATAAATTATTAAGTTTCTGCAAGTTAAAGGTTACCTAGTGATAAGAAACACAGAATGGAGAAAGTTTACTTGTGTTAATAATGTACTTACTACTGAAGAGAACAATGAAGAAGGGTTTTGTTATTTCTAACAGGACTGAATAATGAGCTGCTTCTCTTCCAGCCCGATTTTTTGGGCTTTGTCCTCTAGGTACATTTATAACTGTGATAATTTTTTTTTTATTAATTTCATAAACAATATTTACAAGTGACATTCCAAGAACAGATGTGGAAGTCATTTGCCTAATAATTCAAGCTGCAAACTGTATCTACTTTATTTCAAATGTCGCTTACCTTAAATCAGGGTACAAAAAGAAAACTGTAACTTGCCTTTATTTAGAGTTCCCTTTACTTTCACCTTCATACTATTTAGGTGAAAAAATTGTGATGGCATGTGCAACAAAATAACAAAAAATATTTTCAAAAACTGGGAGAAATAAGCAAACAAATTGTTTCCGCTGCTTTTCAGAGGGTCAGAGGTCAGGAAGTTAAAGCATTGTGCAGAAGCAGAAATGTATGGCAATTTTGAGATCTGCTGTACAGTTCTGACAGTCTGAGGTGCTTTCATTGTAAGGGGTGCAATTCAGGTGGGCATTTTACTCAAGTGAAAAATCCAGTGTTTGGCTTCTTGGCCCTGGAACCACTGTATGCTAGCTACAGAAATAAATTTGGCTACAAATGGTTACAAAATAAATTAAAAAGCATAACAGCTGTTTTCTTAATGCCTTCTGTCAGACAAGAGTCCCGACTGCTGTACCCGCATTCACCTTTCAGTGCAAAGCAGAGAAACAAGCTGCTCATCTGAAGTCTCAGCCTGTGGTGACAGACTGAGTCTATTCACCAGGTGGGAAACTGTGGCCACCTACTCCTCCACCGATGTGAGCACTCAGTGCTAAATTTCTAGCTATCTTTAGGAAGCTTTGGAAGCATTTTATTTTATTGTTATTACTAGCTATTGTCAATATTGGAATAAAGAACAGCAGGTTATAAATTACAGCTTAGAGCTGAGAAGTCCTAAAGTGAGTGCCTAAACAGTGCATGGGCTTTCATTCTTACAGAGAAATGATCTGTATGGGAATAACAAAGATTCATTTTTATTCATTTTTGTCTTATGAACTGTTGGGAAGAATCCAGAGAAGAGATAATATCTTCATTTGGAGTAGTAATATGCTGGAATAAACAGCTACTCAAATTGAGGAAACAGCAGTTATTTTACTGCTTTTGGCTCAATGAATTGTGATCTTTTTTTTTCCTGTGCAAAGAGGTATTAAAATGATGTAAGCTGTAAGCAGAATTTATCCCTTCTACTCAGACCATAACTGAGAGGAATTATCCTGGCAGCATTGATCATATTTAGTGAACTAAACAGTATTTATAATGTACCAAATTTCAGGGACTTTGCATGTGTCCCCTATGAGAATTTGGGGATGGGAGCATCTGCCCTCAGTCTCCTCAATTTACTGAAGTCCTGCTCTCTGTTGTTTTGGTTCCGCGGTTAATTCTTCTTTCACTGAAGGGCTGACTCTAGCAAGAGAAACTGAGTTTCTCCTTCCCAGGACATCAGAAGGAAACAAAGTACAGGATAAGGAGATGGAGTGGATTTGGCTGAGTTTTCCATTAGCAGCTGTAAAAGATGAAGATGATTGTGTGGGAATGGGACCAGAACTGAGTGCTTTATATTCTTTATATTCTTTGATATACACAGATGTATGATTTTTCACCAGAGATTCATTTTTATGGCTGATGTCATAAAGTCATAAAGTCAGGTCAGAATTTATCAATCTTCAGGATTTTTTGTAAGGATGATTGGAAAGAAGCAGAGGTTTAAAAAAGGAGCAGAGCCCTTCAAAAGGGTTATGATACCTTATGTTTTTAGCTCCAATTCATCACTGCCTTAACCTGCACCATTAGCAGTTTGAAACATGCTCTCCACACACTTTCTGAATGCTTTGATGAGCACAGTTTTTAGATGAGAAGACTGAAGTAATTTGTGTAAAGCTAAAATTATATTCTGTCTTTGGCAAGCCAGATCTTTTCTGGAGGTGCTGGATGACTTTGTGTGCAAGTGCAAGTGAGCTCTGCTCAAGTACCTTGAAAAGCAAAGGCATTGAATTACCTTTGGCCAAGTTGCTCCTCAAGAAGCTGTCAGAGGTGAATGAGTCTGCTCCACCATTTAAATTTCTTTCAGCCTTTCCACTCCCATGCCCTGCACTGCAATTAACTTGTTTTCTTTTCCTCTGGCTCTGCACTGTGGTGGAGCAGATGATTATCACTGTGACGTTATCTCAGATAGTGTTATTCTCAAAGTTATGCTGTGTTCATTGTTATAGATGGTGGGAAAAGACACCTTTTTTGCATGTAGTTATGCTGTCACTGTGAACACAGTAATGATGCTAAACAAGGAAAACTGGTGTTCTGGTTAGCATTGAATCGTGATGCACTTTTGGGCATGAGGCTTTATCATGGGAAGTTTGACTCGAGCAGAGCTGTCAGTCACTATGACTAAAACACTGTCTTTGTATCTTGTCCTATCAGTCAAGGCCCTCTGTAGCAAGGAGTGAATTCAGAGAGGAACTAAACCCTGCCTGCCATTTCCCTCTAAACTCTGCGGTGTTATTGTCTGAGGTCATAGCATTGCCCTCACCAGTGTCCCTTATTGAAAAGTCCATGGAGGGCTCATCTCCAGCTAGAATTCACTGCTACTCAGGCTGTAAAATCTTAATTTCAAAGGAAAAATTGTAAAAAATTAGAAGCCATCAGGAGAAAGACAAGCTGTGTGTTAGAAAACAAAGCTTTTGAACAAGTTTTTAATCTGAATTTAATTTAACCTCTGAACTAATTGTTATGTTATTAAGCTGGTGTTGCTATTTATAGTAGGGACAATAGTGCACACAGTTATTGCCTGGCAAATAAAGTAATTTTATACTAATGCTGATAAAATAATGCTATAATAATTCATTGTGAGTTGTTTTCCGGAGAATGTTTGGTCTCCTCAAGTATAATTGCTTTCCAAGTGCCCTGACTTTATGTTGTGAGATTGCATTAGTCAAATTTAAACACTCCATTGGATGTCAGTGAACTGTGAACATTGTGACCGCGTGGTTATTGACCCAGGTGCAAATAGCCAATGCCCAATTTAAAGATTCAGTTCTGACAAATGGGTTATAATGATGAAAATATGCAGGGAAATGGTTGGGAGCTTCACTGACTAATTGAACAGGGTCCTTGCAATTTGTCTATGATTCTATGATCTTTCACAGACACGGGTGAGTAACAAATCTATCATGTTTAATATTTCAGAGTTAACTGATGAAACTTCCTGAACTGAAAAGTATGTGTATTTTTTTCTTTGGGACAATTTAAGCTAAATGCTGCCTTCCCTTTGCAAGTTCGTGATTTTTTTAAATTTTGGAGTTTTTGTTTTAATGGAACTGTTTGAAGAACAAGACATTCAAGTTTTATTTTGAAGCAAAATGTCTTTCTGCATATATACTATCATTTATATCTGAGGAACCTAGGTTTAAAGAAACAAGAACAGTGCTTGCAGAGCCAATTTTCATTGTTTTTCTCTCTTTCCCTTCTTCCCTTTTATATTAAATAAAGATCTTAATCTGAATAAAGGGGTTATTTGAAATAGATTTTAATGGGTTTTGGATCAGGTCCTAATGTTGCTTCATTTACAGGATATGTTCCTTTGTAAACATTTTTTCAAGTATTACTTATTTAAATCTAGATTTTGAGTTCCTTAAAGATTTTTGTTTATCAAAAATCCAGCAGCCATACTGTATTGGGCTAGATTAAGATGCTATTTCACTTCAGTGCAGTTTCTGAGGTATTCTCTGCTCCTAGGTTTTATTTTGCACTCACATGGGCAGATAGAATGATCTAATGCCTTCTACTATCTCTATCATTTTAAATGCAGACATCAGCAACAGTATTTTTCAATATGTTCTAAGTGATCCCCAGTTAAATATTCAGACACTGAGGAAGGTTATTTTAATAATTTAATGCAGCATGCTTATCTGCTATACTAATCTGTTTCAGTAAGCTAATGAATGGTGCCTACTAGACAGGATAGTAGTTGATGTGTTGAGCTTTAGAAAAAATAGGAAAAATATTTTTCCTTTCAAAAATGTGGGGCAGTCATAATTTTATTGGAAAAGTGAATAATTCCAGAAAATTTAGCTCTAGCAAGTCTTTGTAACTAGAATTCTTATTCAAGTATATCAATTATTGGGTTTTTTTCCCTGCTATTCCTATTTAAAACTATGTCAGCATTCAGTCTTAAAAAATCAGTTATGAAATACATTTCATAGTGTTAAAATACAGAGTAGAATAATAGTAGCAGAGTCAAATAGAAGTTGCTGAAAGAGGACAGACAGAGTGACTTTGGTTTGCTTTACTTTTGTTGCCTTCATCACTTTACAGTATGACATTATGGATTATCTTTCTGAAGCAGAACTGTAGTGAGGTGGTTTTTTAACCACTTCACAGCTTTTCACTAGGATCCACACTCAGTAGTATGGTTCAAGGGGTTTATATCATTTAATGTAAGTAGGT
The DNA here is from genome assembly GCA_035041135.1 of Platyrinchus mystaceus. NCBI lineage: Eukaryota > Metazoa > Chordata > Aves > Passeriformes > Tyrannidae > Platyrinchus > Platyrinchus mystaceus. The sequence goes on along the minus strand of JAWWLV010000183.1, from coordinate 19,864,202 downwards.
TTATACTTCTGTGAGTCATGCAGTATTTTAAAGCTGCTAACAAGTGTTTGTAAATACCACCCTTAGAGTTCGGATTTCTTTTGATAGCAGAGCAGGTAGGAACATTGCTTCTTTACTCCAGCAGAACACATATTCGAAATCCAGATGACATTTCCAATTATATCAATTTCAATGCAATCAGCAGTTTGTGTAGTAGCTCAGCTTTCTTTATACAGTAACATCACTTGGGTGCTAAGCAGTGCGAAGCAGTCAGTACTAGACAGAGATGCAAATGATGCCTTCATGTTTAATAACAAATTGCTACAAAAATTACTGTTGTGACAAACTATTTTTTTGTAGTAGAAAATACGAGAATATGGTTGCAATTGGTACCTGCTGGGTATTATTAATTGAGCAAATAATGCTTAACTACTTGAACAAAAAATTTGAAAAGCTTTAACAAAGATATAAACATTGAGATTTGCTTATTTTTCTTACACTAACGGCTTTCTGATCAATCTATTAATTTGTGGGATTTTTTAACTGTGTCCTTCATAAAAACATATACTTAAGGTAAAAAAAACCTGGCTAACCTTAGGTCAATTGCATATTTAAGTTGCATTTTCACGTCACTGTGAAAGGCTCCCCAGACTGTGCTACCACTGTCAAACTTCCTTGTAAATGGAACAAAACATCTTTGTTTTCAGATCTCCAGTTTCAACCACACAACTGAATTGATATGGAAAAAAAAAATTTCTTGAGAATGTGATCACTGATGAAATTGCTAAAAATGAGCTGGATGAGAAACTTTTCTTCTTAAGAAACTTCTAGAACTTTAGGGTGATTTGAAGAGGTTTCAGAGATCTTCTGTTTGAGACTATTTCAATTAATCCAACACAGCAAAAGGCAGAAGTGAGTTCTGTGTTTTCACTAAAGAAGTAAGTGAAAGTTCTTTTCCCACTTGGAGAAAATTATCACTCTCATTTTCAGTGAAAATGCAATCTCAAGGGACTTGAAGCTCTCAGGAGGATATGCTTGGTCTTTTGGGAAAGCTACCTTTATTTCAATATAACTGAATAATATAATCTGGAAATTAAGCCCTTTTTAAATCCTCTTCCATATGTTTGATACAAGTTCAGCTGAAGTGAAATTTAATCAATTGTATATAGATCCCATGAAAAAGATCGTGAATAGAGTTGGTGCAAGAACACAGCCTTGCTTCACACCACTGGTTATTGGAAAGGGCTCAGAAAGTGCATCGCCATATCTGACTTGGCCACGCTGGTCCTTATGAAGCGAGATGATCATTTTAAGGAACTTGGGGGGACATCCTAAATGTTCCAAAATCTGCCACAGACCTTCTCTGCTCACAGTATCGA
>JAWWLV010000183.1:19801756-19862744 GCA_035041135.1 Platyrinchus mystaceus | reverse complement strand
CCCCATATCACCATTGGCGAAACAGAGCTCAAATCAGTCCAGCAATTTAATTACCTGGGAAGCATCATCTCCTCGGAAGTATCATAACTTGTTCAGCTCATTTGCCATCTGTCTCAGAGAATGGAGAAATTATGACTGAAATTGTAAATTTTTCATTTGTATATGGGGATTAATTAAAAGCTCATGTGATTTTATGTTCTAAGTGACTATTTTAGTCCTGCCCAGACATTTTACTATTGCAGTGGTTTTACATATTTACTTAAGAAGAGAATTTGGGTCACAATTTAGGGGGTCATAAAATGTGAGGGCATCAGAATTTACTGACCAGCAGATGAATAGATTGTCTCTTCTCATCAGAAACCTTTAGACAAGAAAAACTACACCCATATGGTAGCAATCAATGAACCAGTGTCCAAATGAATGGGTGTGATAAATGAAGTTCTGCAGAGGTCTGTCTTATTTATGGTATAATTCAGTAATATTGATAATTATGTTGATTACACAATAGAGAATGTCCTTGTTAAATTCAATCATGACATAAAGGGAGGACAGACTGCAGGTATGTTATGCATATATTCCTGAAGAATGGGACTAGAAGGCAAAATCCTCTTAACAAACAGGTAAAATGGGCTGAAGACTGTAAGGTGCAATTAAATATGGACAATATCAGGTAGGATTATTCAAATGTGAAAATCTAGTTTGGAAAGCAACTGACTCTAGCAAATTGTTTGCAAAAATTTAGTGGCTATGGTGGCTTACTTGAATGTGAATCAACAATGTGATAGTTCTCTTAAAAACCCAGATGTCATACTGGGTTGTGTGAACAGGAATATAATCCATGACATGTGAAATAATCGTTCTCCTTTGTCCAGTATTGGTAAGACTGGTGCTGTAGTGCTATTATGCACTCATCACTTCGTTAAAGGTGTGCTAGAATCCAGAGGAGACTAGTGGAAATCATCAGATGTTAAAGAAATATACCCTACCAAGGAAAATTGAATGAGTTGCTTTCTTCATTTGAAGAGGGGGATTTTCCAGTATTATTAAAATAAATATAGCCTATTTACAAAGTGAAAAGGAATATTATGTTTCATCTCCTTGGTGGATTGCACAAGAAGTAAGCTATTCAGATTATACATTAGGAAAAGAAATATGTTAGCAAGAAGGATACTGAAGCACTAATTGCCAGGGGAGTGCTTCAGGCATCTTTGATAAATATTAGTTAAAATGCAATAAGAATAATTGAATTTTGCATTAGATGCTTAGAATTATTCAAGAGAGTTTGGTCTTTCTAGTCTGACTTAGTGATGTTTTAGTGATGTGCCAAGAGATGTACACATAAAATTCAGGGGAAAAGGGTAAAAAGAGAAGGGTTTGGTTGAGAGTCAGCAGTTCTTGAAAGCCAAGTTGGAAAGAAAATTGAAGATTAAAGGCTGGGAAATTATGGGAAGTGAAATTATTAAAAGTTACATATGCACCCTGAACCACTGGACTAGATCCTTATGTTGCTCCATTTTGATGTAGGAATGAGTGTATTTCCTTCATCCTTGGGTAATTTCAAAGCCAATCTGCTTCTCAATCCTTCCCACTTATAAAGAACTGCCCGGCTGTAGCTAATCACACAGCTGTTCCCAATACGAAGGAGTTTGGTAGTTTTAATGCTATTAAAAGGAAATAAGTGGTTCCTTTAGAGGGCTCAATATGTAGAAACCCAGCTGGCTGGGAAGTCGGTGTAACACAAGTAATCTGTGGAAATGCATCTTTTACACAGAAGCCTTGCTATCTGAACGTGTTGCAATATGCTTGGAATGAGAGGTTTAGACGGAAGTATAACCATGCAAATGTTGATATTTAAAGACTGGAAGAAGGTATTGTAACTGTGTTTTGGGACACATTACATTAAACAAAAATGTGGATGAGATGACTTTGGTTATGAAAGGGCATGTTTTGGGGAGGGCTTTGGCAGAGCTTTTCCCTGGGTGCCATCTTGGATGCCAGGCCTAACTGCTGGCAGATTTTGCCTCACAGAAGTGCTTCTTTAACAAAAAAGTACTAACTTTGTCTTCTTATTTCTTCTCATGTATGACATCTTCTCAGCACGTCAGTGTGACTAGTTAGGAATAAACTGTCCAGAGGAGCAGGTCTGGTAGCCAAGAGCTGTGGGAGTGCAGCTGTGGTGGTGATGATCATAGAATCACAGAATCATAGAATCGATTGGGTTGGAAAAGACCTCCAAGATCATCGAGTCCAACCCTTGATCCAACTCCAGTCTGTTTACTACATCATGGCACTAAGGGCCACGTCCAATCTCAGTTTAAAAACCTCCAGGGATGGTGAATCCACCACCTCTCTGGGCAGGCCATTCCAATGCCTGTGATGCAGATTGTGTGGCTCTGGTACCTTCCCCCACCCACACTTGTCCCCCAGTTGTCCCCTGTCATGATCCTGCTGGCTGCTGACACCTGGGACAGCACAAGGCAGGGGCAGGTCTCCTGCCTGCCGCTCCCTCATAAGTGAGGGAGGACCTGTCATGTTAGTATCTCAGTCTATTGCCTACAGATGTCACCCACACAAAGGCAGTAGTTTATTTAACGAAGCAATTAATGGGGACAGGGCTCTTTGCAGTGACTGACAAGCCCTGGGAGCAGCCTCTGCTCAAGGCAGGAGGCACTGAAGCCTGTCAGAGGCTTTGCACTCAGGGGTGAGTTGGGCCCTCTTCTCTGGGGTGTTTTTTTACTCTCTAGTTTCACCGAGTCTGTCACAGCTATGCTGTTATAACTTGTGCTGTAATCAGTGCTGTAATCCCAGGCATCGTCCTAGGATCATGAGGGCAAAACTGAGGTAAATAGAAGTTTAAAATAATATTGCTTTATGTTCGCAGATAAATGTATGCTGATATTCTTCCTCTCTCTCCCACATTCTCTTTTCAGGACTTCTGATTGAAGTAAATAATCATCATGTCTGACCCAGTTGTTCTACGTAGCATCAAGAGATTGGGAGAGGATAACTATGCTTTCGACTTGGATGGTAAACATAAGAAGTTTATTCTTCAGTCACCTCCTTATTTTATAAAGCATGTGAAATAGATGGTGGGTTGCCTAAGTGAAGCAAATAGTCTACAGAATACAAAGAAAATTGTCTGTGGAACAGATATAGAGTTATATGGTATCTGTTGTTATGGGTATGCTGCCTGAAAAACAACTTTTCTGTAAAAAACTATGTATAAGAATCCCTACTCATGGACAATATTTACCCATCAGCTAACAGTTTCAAGGTATCTACATAGGTTTTTATGCTCAGCTCTTTGGTGTACAAGTAAAAGGCTTTTATTGTGAAAAAGAAAAAGTGCTGTCTTCCAGCTTCTTTCAGCAAACACTCGTATTTGTAGTCATACTTAAATTAGGCAGAATTCTTATAAACTAATGCTAAGTGAAGATCTGCATTCCTTTTTCTCATCAGAGCTTGTCCTCCTTTTTTTCCATTTTTCCTTTGCAATGTTCATTTTTCCATTTTACCAGTCCAAATGCAGCAAGAGTTAAGGAGAAACATGAAAAGAAACTGCTAAATATATTCAGTTCTGTTTATATGACTTGAGCCCTCAAAAAAGAGGGTGTTAAATATTTATACAGATTGTAAAGTTTGAAGGAAAACAAAACAGTAGCCCATCGTGGAAGATAAATTGCAATGAAGTGCAAAGTACTTGCTCCTCACATAGAGTAAAAAGTGTTCTCAAAAGCATTCCAGCACTCAGATATCACCAGATTCCCTAAGCATACATGCATTTTGTATTTTCAAGTTCCCTGACAGCTGCAGCCTAATCCTGGAAGTGTTTAAACTTTCATTAAAAACATTCTCCTAGGACTGAGTGAAAAGCTTCAGACCATGCATGAAATAGCTTGTGTTCTAAATGAGGGCCTTACTGGGATTTACAAATGTGACAATCAACCCCTATTTCACCTGCTTCATTGTAAAAATAGGTGTTCTTGAGTCATCTCTGAAAAAAACAGCTTGAGGAGGAGGAATGCTTCTTATCTTGGGTTCTCTTTTAAATAATCAGATATATTGTTAGAACAATCAAGCTGGATAGTAACAGAGAGCATGCAGTTTTATTTCTCTTGAATTAATTTATGACAGATCACCTCCAAGACACTGAAGACTCATGTTGAAAGACAGTCCCTCTCTGCTGGAACTATTTTTCACCAACAAAAATAAAACAAAGCAAATCATACTAGACTGAGATAAAGTGATTTTTTCCCCTTCCTAGACAACAGCTCAGGTTTAAGTCCAGCCTCAGCCTTTTTCATTCCTTGGGAACAATACAGCTGCCTTCTGTTAAAAGTTTCAGCACACAACATAATTCTTCACATAACAAAGTAGATAATGAAATTTCAGAAAATAACATACTTTTTCAAGACCTTATGGCTGATTTTTAATGAGAGCCCTCTTCAAGCCTCTCTCACTGCTATATAACAGCAGTGTCCCAGTTATAACTTGATCTGCCGTGTCTGTTGCTATTTTGAAAACTTCATAGCTGAAGTCTGTGTTTCAAATCTATTATCATTCATTGCTTGGGTTTGGGATTTCCTTCCAATCTTTATCTATAATAGGATGTCTCATAGAACTGCTGTGGGCATAACAGTAGAGTCTGAACACATTTGGAGTATTCAGTCTGAGCTTAGACTAAGCCTTGATTGTGGTTATCTTGGTAGAGATTGTGATACCTGCAAACATAAAAGCAGCTGTTCCATTAGAAGACAGTACTTGTGCTTTTTTTTGCTCTGATGTTAGAAACAGAATAAGAGTTTCTCGTGCAGAAGGTGTTATGTTCCCACCTTCTGTCTCTCTGTGTTAGCCAGGTAATTTCTTTGGTTTTTAACAATCCTCGTCAAATATCTTTCACTTTGCTGTGATTATTCTTCTAGACCAAATAATCTTCTATTCAGCAGAATCCAAAGTCTGTTTTTGTAAGGAACTTCAAATATATTGTTATGGCTGATAATCAAAGCTGTCATGTTAGATTCTGTAGCTCATTTTGAAGTCTCCAGCACAGCAGCAGCAATCTCAGCTTCATGGCTGTGAAAAGAGCCTATATGAGTGTTTTCTGACATATCGTGTTCTCTCTCCAGTGTATATTGATATCCCAGCACACTGCTCTGCACCTTGCTGGAATGAGTAGCTGTCTGTGCTTGTAGCACTGCAGATCTCCCCACTCACCTCACCTGCCGTGTTTTGTTTTATTTTTAAACCCTCTCGCTTAGGCTACTAACTAGCAGCAGTTTCAGTGCAGGGGGCATTGTGGATTCCAGTATGGGTGGAGAGGTGGGCAGGAATGATGAGAAAAAGGGAGTGAATAGGTTAAGGGGATGTATGCTGCTTCTGGGACAGAAAACTGTTCCTCTCTTCCAGCTACTTACTTTGAACTCCCAGTTTGCTCAGATTTATCTTGCTGGTTTGTGGAGTTGTTTTTTTGTCTGCTAGTTTATTTTATATACTTGTTGCTTTTACTTGTGGGATTTTGATAAAAGACTTTCTACTGGGACCTAAACTATTCCTCTTTTTACAATTGGGGTGGTTTTTTGGCCTATCAAGTGAGTTTGCCTCCAATTTCCCAGTTTGTGTATATATATATATATATATATATATATACCATCCCCAAGTAACAAAGGGAGCAGAACAAAACCAATAGACTGCTTGGTAAGTAAAGCAGCATAAAGTTATCTTGTTAACCCCAAAAAGGAGATGTAATCAGCTATTCCCTCAGTTACAAACTCAGACTATTTCTATCTAACATTGTGTTCTTGGGAAGTGTAAAACCCTGGAGATAGTGGAAAAGCCTTCTTTCCCTAGGTAGAAAAATGAGAGGCAAAATTTGTGGTTGCAGTGACTTTCTTTGCACCCTCTGTGAATTGTGAAGCAAAGTTTCTCCATGTTTACTCTGTGAGATGGACCTGTGCATGCTCAGTGACATGTCACTAGATGTGAAGAAAGGAGGGCAGTGCTTGAAAAGCAAACCATGGTTCTGAACCTGGTGTTGAACTGGCAAATGCATCTTAAATTAGCAAAGTGCATATGCTCAGTGCCCTTAGATTATCCAAATTGTGATGCAGATATAAAACTAGCTCTTTATTCATTGTCATCTCAAGTGATGTACAGCAAATATTTTCCACATCAGACCTTATGATGACATTTTTTGGGGCCCCTGACAACACAAGCTGTACTTCAGGTACGATGTCTTTCACAACATTTTTGAAAGGGAGCTAAATCCAGACCTTTTCTGGGGACCAAGGAATGCCCTACAGCATAATTATGTCTTGCAGTATAATTCCATTTCCCTGAGCTGTGGTTCCCTAGACAATGCCCCAAGAGTAGACATCAGTGTGACAGGTTCATCGTATCCTCCAGGGCCACAACTGCCCCTCTTCCACAGGATTTGCAGTCTCTAAATTGTTGGAAGGCAAGACTGAGGAGCTATCAATCCTCCTTTCAGGAAGCATGCATGGAATGACATTAGAATGACATTCCTTGGTGAGATCATGCCCAAGAGAACTAGTTGAATATTGGTCAACAGACTGCAATGAAAAGAAGTTGACTTTTGACAAATGTCCTGAACAATGTATTTAGTGTAAACCATGTCCCTGGTTTCTATAGGTATTAGTGGGAATATAATGTTTGTAACCTAGGAATGATCAGGTCCCATGGGGTTCTAGGGTTTATATTTCACATGTCTACAGAAGATTATGTACTTTAACAATAATTATTAACTAGACTGTGCATTTATTTTCCCTAACAGGTAACAGCTTGAAGAAATCAGAGTAAGTGATGTACATGAATGGAACAATCAATATTTCTAGGAATATTCAAAGAAGTTAATGTCATTGGATCAAATTGGCAAACTGACAAAATATGTTACTTTTTTTTAAAAAAGCTGTTCTCTTGCAGCTGAACTGCCTTGTTTGATACAACTGGAACAGGTAGACCAAAGCAGTCTTAGAAACCTTTAAAAACAAAAATGCCAGCAAAAGATGGTCTTCCTTTTGTAAATGTTTTTGGTATTCAGATTTATCTTTTTTCAGTGCTTTTAGTTTGAGAAATGAGTTTTTCAGGAATTCTAATCAATGTTGATTAATTTCTTAAAGCTTAACTGTGAGGTTTTAAAGTAAAAGGAATTTGCTCACTTCATTTGAGCTCAGATATTAAGATTTAAACGTAGAATTCTGGATAGTTAAAATATGAAATGATTTAGAGAATTTGATCTTCAGCTATAATCAGAGATCCAAATGGGGGTAAGAGCCTGCTCTTTCCTAGACCTTTCGACAACTTTGTAGCAGGCTGAACAACCTAATGGGTGTTATAATTTGAGCCAGCTCTTTCTGACACAGTGCACACAGTCTGAGAGCTACTTATAAAATGTAGAAGCTAGAGCATCTCTTAATTTTTATCTTTGTCAGGTTGCCCATCTAAGAGAGCACCAGCCTAGTATTCAAGGTCTACCATGTCTTCCCACTTATCTTCAAACCCAAGTTCTGTTGGACTTTTCACATAACACACATATGGTCCTACATACCTGAAGGAAAGCTTCCTTCAGGCTTTCCAGGATCTTTTTTCTAAAAACAGTTTATGACAAATATAGCTTGAATTAATTGGTTTCATTAAAAACCAAATAAAACCAAATTAAACAAATAAAACCCAAACCAAAACAACCCACCACAAATAGAATATCCCTTCTCATTCATCACTGAATGTACACAGCAGATGATGACTACTTGCTGTGTATGGATCCCATCCATAACAGTGCAATTAGTCCTTTTGATTTCACTGATTATAATAATGTGGGCACTGAGGAAAAAAAAATCAAAAAACCCCAACTATGATGAGGTAAGAGATTCTACTGCACTATGGCAGTATGAACATACAGGCAATATAAGAAGGACCTTTGTCTCTCTTAAAGAAAGGTTTAGCCAACAATTTGGATGGTGGGTTTTTCTCTCACTGACCTCAGAAAACCCACAATCCACATTATAGCACCATTTTTTTGAGGAGCTGTTTATGAAACAAAGTATAAACCTGGGCAAAATTTCTCGATAAAATGTAATTTCAGAGAAGTAACCAAGAGACTAAAAGTAATAATGTAAAATCTTATCCTTTTTGCCAGGAATTTCTACACATATGAAGAGCCTTTTATAGACAAGAAAAGTAAAAAGTGAGTTACGTTCAATTCTTTGTATTTGCACATAGAACAAAATATGTTCTAAAATATAAGTTAATAATTTTATGTTTTCTGTTCTGAAAGGTCATCAGAGAAGAAAGAAAACAGTGCTCGTGTTGGCTTCTTTCATCTGGTAATGAAAGCAATGGCTATAAATATTTGATGTGTATTGTGCTGCAGAGTAAGTGACAGTAACCAATACAGTTGTTCTGCGGAATAGCTGTGACTAGGCCAAACTTTTAGGGATTAAATCTTTTGGCTTGAAATCCTGCCAATAAATTCAATGGGAATTTAATAGAACCCTTTGTCATCTTGTCAGTTTGGTATCAATAATCGATGTTTATGTCAAAATTGCCTATTAAACACATTATATTAAATCTACAGGTATGTACGTGGAAATGAGATAAGATGCAAAACAGGGATCTAGGTGACCTTGGTTCATTCTTATTTCTGCCAAAATTTTGCTGTGTGATATTTGGCAGATAATTTAGCTCCCTTGTAGTTGCTCCATGGGTATTAGAAGATTTGGTAGCTATAGAAACTTGTGGATGCACAATAACATGTAGTATGTCTAGCCTTTGATGTAATTCCATAGGGTGCACATATATTTTAAAATTAATGTAGTCAAGAGATGTCCAACCCTGCAGCTGCAGCATGCAGCTAAGAGGTCCTGTTACTTCTGGTTTGGACGTAGTCTGGGTAATTAGCCTGTAATGTGTCCAAAATAATATGGTCCTGATTGTAGTACTGGGCTAGTGCAGTTACATTCATTGTACTGTACCTGGCTAAGTATCTCAGCTCCTAGTTGGGTGGAGAGAGCAACTGTCCACAGAGAAGGCTGTTCTTTCAAGCAGAGAGGTTTGAATTCTGTAGCCAGTTTTGCACAGATATTTAAAGTGCAGTGGGTTAACACAGTATGTTTGCCTCAGGTGTGCTGAGAGACCAGATATCATGTATCTGTGCATTTTCTGTGTGGAGTTTTTTTTTAAACAAGGGAATTCCTAGACTTCTTATGAGCAAGGTTTGCAAAACAGTGGTAGTGTTACAGTTTGGTGGGTGGGGGTTTTTTTGTTTGTTTTTGTTTGTTTGTTTGTTTGTGGTTTTTTTGAAAGACCTTTTATTTATTTCTCTTTTGTGTTAACTGCTTTTCACTGTGTCTTGTCTTTGCCCTAAGGTCCCTTTTCCATATGTGCTTCAAATTTCCACCCTTCCTTCTCTTAGACACATTGTAGCACCTACAGAACCTGAATAGGTTCTTCAGCAGGCTATTATTTCTCTTTACTCTCCTTTTTCAAAATGTATAGCATTTGAAACTGATATTCTATATGGACAGTTTAAACTATATATTTGTGCCTGACTTCAACCAGAGAATCAGACTTCACAAAATCATGAAAAAGGTAGCTTAAATCACTGTAACTTTGCCAATTGACCAGCTAAATGTGTGCATGCTCTTAGCCCACAGCAAACGTAAGATAATGGGACTTAGCTCAGTCTTTTTTTTACTGCATACTATGTCATATTTCTATACATTTCTCCCAGATTAAGAGCCAATGCATAACTACCTGGCTCAGCCAACAGGCTTTAGAATATTTATGAGAACTTGCTCTGGGACATTTAGTTGGCTTTCTACCACAGCACTTCAGACTTCTGAGAAACTCGCTAACTCTATTCAGAGGCTCTGCATAATGCCCTAAGGCTTCTTCCTCCCTTCCCTCTCCCTCTCTGAATTATAGTTACTATTCTTAGTCTCTTGGCTAGTTTCTGCAATGGTGATAATGTGAAACGATACTGAGCTATTAATGTTGTAATACATTCATTCACATGTTAAAAGGGAGATCAATAATTTATGAGGCTGTAATCACAGATGCAATTAGATTAGATTGGAGAGATTTGTCTTCTTTCTGCATTGATGGTAATTCTGAAATTTAAAGAGAATGGTTTTTTATCTGATCCACCTAATTAATGATTTATCAGTATACAAGCAGTATGAAGACTGCCTCTCAGCAGAGACCATATTTTTTCTTCTCTCTTTAGTTTCGATTTGCTTCATCTACGGAGATTTTAATGATGGTTGTTGGTAGTTTCTGTGCTATTGTTCATGGAATAGCCCAACCAGCTGTGTTGCTTGTGTTTGGTGCAATGGCAGACACCTTTATTGAATATGACATTGAAATGCAAGAGCTTAAAGACCCAAACAAGACATGTGTAAATAACACCATAGTGTGGATTAATGGTACTATTCATCAGAATGAAAAGAATGTCACAATAAGTTGTGGGTAAGTAATGAATGTATTTGTTTCTTTTCTGTTGTTATTATAGTTTGTCAGAGAATGCATTGCTATTGAGGGTCCTGTTCAGCCTTTAAATCTTACATTTTCTATTCATAAGGCAGAAAAGGGGCATGGTTCTTATTACAGAGTCCTATTACTGAGCTGGAGATATTACCTAGAGGGACAGAAGGTCAGCTTGGGTCTTGGTCTTTCAGCTATAGATGTCAGCAAGAATGTTCTTTGATTATGATTGTTCTGATAACAGATATCTGTTATATATCTGAATTCATTCATCTGTTTTGTCTGGTTACGCTATAGGCAATAATGACTTCTGGTCATTCTGATTAGGACTTAGTTACCTATAGCACCTGATGACTTCTGAGCAAGTTAGTTAACTCTTGTCATTGAGAGAAATGAGCGTTTCTAGAATACAATTCATTAGCTTATGGTGGGTGTCTGAGGCAGACCAGATGAACAGCCCTATAAGACTGCCTGTTTCTTTCCATGAAAGAAATAAATGGAGTCTAGATGATTTATTCAGATACATATCTGTCAAAGCCAAATTTGAACCTGTAACCTCTCCTAAAAGTAATTTTTCAGTGCATCATTCCAAGAGTTCTAATCTCTGAGTGACACTTAATTAGATATTTAATTAGAATTAAAAGTAACTTTCTAAAGGTCTTTGAAATTCGCAGCACATGGAAGTGCTTCACATACCTAGGTATAGGTGTCTGAGGCCAAATTATTTGCTCCAGTCTGTCCAAGCCAGCCTTCTGAGATGGGTTGGCAGATAGAACACAGGATTTGCTACAGACCTCTGTTCCTCTGAAGCAGCACCTACACACCAGGCAGGATACAGTCATAGAACCATAGAATGGTTTGGGTTAGAAGGGACCTTAGGATCACCTAGCCCCCTTGCCACAGACAGGACACTTTCCACTAGATCAGGTTGTTCAAACCCACATCCAAACTGGCCTTGAACACTTCCAGGGATGAAGAATCCACACCTTCTCTAGGCAACCTGTTCCTGTGCCTCATCACCCTCACAGTGAAGAATTTCTTTCTAATATCTGACCTAAACCTGTCCTTTTTCAGTTTAAATCCATTGCCCCTTGTCCTGTCCCTCCATGCCCTTGTAAAAAGTCCCTCTTCAGCTTTCTTCAGGTCCTGGAAGGTGCTCTAAGCTTTCTCCTCTCCATGCTAAACAGCCCCAGCTCTCTCAGCCTGTCTTCATAGGAGAGGTACTCCAGCACACTCATCATCTTCATGGCCTTCCTCTGGTCTCACTCTAGGAGGTCCATGTCCTTCTTATCTTGGGGCCTCCAGAGCTGGACACAGCATTCCGGGTGGGGTCTCATGAGAGTGGAGTGGAGGAGCAGAATCACCTCCCTCAACCTGCTGGCCACACTGCTTTTGATGCAGCCCAGGACACAGTTGGCTCCCTGGGCTGAGGGTGCACACTACTGAGTCACATCAAGATTTTCATCAACCAACACCCCCAAGCCCTTCTCCACAGAGCTGCTCTCAATCCGGCCCCAGCCCTGCCTGTGTTTGTGCTTGAGATGGCCCTGACCCAGGTGTGGGATCTTGCACTTGACCTTGTTGAACTTCATGAGATTCACACGGTCCCACCTCTCAAGCCTGTCAAGGTCCATCTGGATGGCATCCCTTCCCTCCTGTATGTCAAGCACACCCCACAGCTTAGTGTCACCAGGAAAGTTGTTGAAGGTGCCCTCAATCCCACTGTCCATGTCACTGGCTAAGATTTAAAGCAGCCCTGGTCCCAACACCAACCCCTAAGGAACGCCACTCATCACGGGTCTCCACTTGGACATTGAGCTGTTGACCGCAGCTCTTTGAGTGTGACCATCCAGCCAGTTCCTCATCCACCAAGCGGTCCATCTGCGTTCTCTCCAGCTTAGAGACAAGGGTGTCACGTGGGATAGCGTCAAATGCTTTGCACAAGTCTGAGTAGATGATGTCAGTCTCTGTTCCCTCAGCCACCAAAGCTGTAACCCTATCATAGAAGGCCACCAAATTTGTTAGGCAGGAGTTGCCCTTAGTGAAGACGTGTTGGCTGTCACCAGCCACCTCCTTATTTATCATGTGCCTTGGCACAATTTCTAGGAGGATCTGTTTCATGATCTTAATTAAACATAAAAAATTGTACTGGATATCTGTGTCAGGCAGCTGAGTTGCTTCCATCACTGTTTTTTGCAAGAGATCAAGTCAGGTGCTTAGTGTTCCCTTTTGGCTTAAAAGTTCCATGTACAAAATTTTGGGTAAATGGAATAGAATTTTCTGTCTGCAGGATGTTGGCTAAAAGAATAACCTATAACAACCTTAAATGCCTATTTCAAAGTAACCTAAATGCAAAAGCAGCAATTCAATGCCCTTCACTGATATTATGAGTAATTTAACACTCCTACTTAACAAAACAAATTATCGTTTCAGATTAGAAACCTATATTTAAAGTAATATTTGAATTGACTTCAGCAGCACTCATATCTCCCCGTAAAACACTGTTGAAATCTGAATGTTATTAGCTGGTATAATGCCACAAAGCAAGCACATTCAACATCCAATGAAAACTTGTTGTGCAGTTTTTCTCTGAAACCCCTTCTCACCTGTGCTCTTTTGGATCATGCAGTCTGGGGGGTTTCCCAGACACTGCAGGATGGCAGAGCATTTTCTGGTCCTTGCCAGCTCCCTGGCCCTGTGCAACAGGCAGAGTAAGGAATCCAGCCCCTGCTAGGGATAGCCTCAGTACTGGGAAACAATGCCTCTGTTAGCAAAACAAGCTGATTTTCCAGCTGACCTGACTTTAGCTTGATGATATACCAGATTAGAAATCAAATTTAAAACAGTATTGCTAGCTCTTTCTTTTTTTTTCCCCTTTTCTTTTTTTCAGGCTGCTGGACATTGAACAAGAAATGACCAGGTTTGCAGGATACTATGCAGGAATTGGTTGTGCCATACTTGTGTTAGGATACCTCCAAGTCAGTATTTTTTTTTCTATTTTGATTTAAAAGTTTAAATCACTAAATAATGAAATTTATGTTTATATTCCTTTTAACTGCTTAGCTACCTATTTGAGCAGAACAGATGCTTTCAGTTCTCCTTCTGTCATCAGAAATGTGTTAGCTCTGTCAATCTGAGACCTCCTTGGATTTGTGCATGCATGCCTTTGCAAAAGGATAAGTTTTGCTCACACCACAAGCAGTACTTGCTCAAGTGTGGCTGCTATGGAATCCACATGCCCTCCTGCAATAACAGCTGAAGGGCATGCAGATTCCCAGCAGGCATCTCAACTGTGTTGAGCCCTGTGTTTTTATTATAGAGGTATTACAGAGCAATACTTGTGTAAAACTAGTGTTGGAGAAGAACCAAGCCCTATGTATTCTGTAGTACTGGTTCAGTTCTTGTGACTGAGATGAGTCGCTCCTGCATAGGGTCCACTGCTTTGGAAGCTTTTTGTAATAACAAAAATCACTTGTCATTCTCATTCCTGACAACTATTCCAGAGTTTTGCTGAGGTAGGATGGCTGCCATCCCTGTATTACTTATAGTTGTAGATGGAAAAAATTTTGTCCATATGACATTCACGTAACAGCATAAATAATTTAACTTGCCTTTCCCCTCATCCTATCGGAACTGTGAGAAATGTTTGATCCACAGGCTATATAATATTGCTGGATTATTTAAAGATCAAAACAACTAGTATGTCTATGTAGCCAGAATGTATTTTACCTGAATAGTAATTTTTTCAATAGCCAAATTGCTCTTTCCCATTTTAGCCAAATTGCATTTTCCCATTTGTTGGGAGTAGAAAGACTTTTTACTGCAATTTATCAGCCACTTTATGCTTTTCCCAGATCTGCTTTTGGGTTATGTCTGCAGCTCGTCAGATACAGCAAATCAGGAAAGCTTATTTCAGAAAAATAATGCGAATGGAAATAGGCTGGTTTGACTGTACATCTGTAGGAGAACTGAACACCCGAATTTCTGAGTAAGTACTCTAGAAAAAATGTATGCTATAGAAAACATTTTGCAATTCCTTCCTAACACCACAGAGTGCCAATAATCAGGCATTTGACAAACACCTTTTAATACAAATACAACTATGTTCCTGGGAGCAGCAACCAGACTGATTATCTCCCCCATCTTTGAATGAGTTGCCATAACTGTTAAGCCACAATTATTTCCTTTTTGTGCCTTGTCTGTCAGTAAATATAGGGGGTTTTTTGGATGGGCTTTATGGTAGGGGTTTCTTTTCTGGTTTTTCTTCTCCTCCTTTCTCCTTCTATGCCCAGCCTTTCAGAGTGATCTATAATTTGACTGTCAGTGCACGCTCCCTGAGTCTGAAGATGTTGATCTGAACCCTCTTTCACTTCTCAGAAAGGAAAATTACATTAGGGGCATGACTTTGCTTTTGTTGGATTTTAAAAGGAAAGAGTGAGCCTTGCTGTATCTTCTGCTAAAGAAGATACAAGCTCTTACCTTTAGGTAGGGACCAAGGGCAGTTGGAGAAACCGTCTCATCCTGGGTAAACAGGCTGCGGGGTGGATATGCCGTCTGTAGATGGCTCTTCTCAATCATGCCTGCAGAATAGTCATGTTTGCAGAATATTTTTCATTAGCTGAAGGGGATTTTATTTGCCTTTACTTACCAGTATCTGTTACTTTCTGTGGTGTTCTTTTCATGAAGAACAAATGGCAAGCTTAAGTTGCTGTGAAGAATTTCTTTGGAACAAGTAGGAACTAAGCATGTATTTGTCTAATAAATAACACTTAATTCCCTTGGTTTTGAGCAACATTGTCCTGTGATCTGCAGAAAGCTTCTTGACTGCAAAAACATTTGCCAGAAGAAATACAAACATGGTTCTTCTACTCAACACTCTTACATTTTTCAAGAGAGGACTGTAATTTCACTTGATATATCAATGAGCTTACAACTTTGCACTTTAAATCTCATTAGTACCCACCTGATAGCGTTTATTCCAGGAGTTCCTAGTTCTTCTAATCTCAGAGGTGAGGTAGTAGCCAAGAGTGTTTTGCTTGAAGACATTTTTTCTGTATTGGCAATGCCTAAGAGAGAATAAATGAACTCTGCAGCTGCCTAGGAGTTGAATGATGCCAACTGCTGCACCACTGTCCTCCATGTGATAGAACTGTCATGTTTTCCCACTGCCTCCAGTGATAAAGTAGCCCTCCTTGATTTTCCCATTCTCTCTCTCATTTAGAGAATAAATTACCTTACAGGATGGAGGGAGGAACTGGGAGATGGTGGAAGGTGTAACTAGAAGAGAGTTAGAGCTCTCTTCCCTTTTCCTGTCCTCTTGGCAAGGTGGTATGGTACATCCTTAGTGCCCCATGACGTGAGGAACGCTATATCAGTTATGCTGTTTTTCCATTATCAGACAGCTGCATCCAGCTGGGATGTCTCTACCATGTCCTTTGAATCAGCTTGGGCACAGTAGTAAGAACCAGCTAGTGAATGATTCAGCTGTCAGGACAACTTTTCCTGGGAAAGGACGCTGTCATCTCTGCAGTATTTGCATCTAAAAGCCTTCTGCCATTGCAAAGGCTTTCTCACTGTAGCCCAGGGTCTTTGTAAGGGGTGATGGTGAAAGAATAGGGATGAGGAAGGGCCCTCTCCAGGGAAAAACAACTAAACCAAATGTGGCCAAGACCTGTAACACACAAAAAAAGGTATGCTCACCAATTGTCTGTTGATTTTTGTTGTTGTTTTATTTTCCAGTGATGTTAACAAAATTAATGAGGCTATTGCTGACCAAGTAGCAATCTTTATCCAGCGCATAACCACTTTTGTGTGTGGATTCCTACTGGGATTTGTCAGTGGCTGGAAGTTGACTTTGGTTATCATTGCAGTCAGCCCTTTGCTTGGGATTGGAGCGGCTGTCTATGGCTTGGTAAGCAAATTGTGAAAGGTTCATACTGAGGGACAATGGGCAGGGAAGATCATGCCATGGAGCTGTGAGGATTGGTAAAGTCTGTTACAGCCCTTTAAAGTCAAGAGAGGCAGATTATGGTCACAGCAGGATTGGAGGGGAGGTGGGCTTTGCTCCCACTTTTGCTTTCCCAGAATGACATATCCTGCTTCTAAGATGGAAGTATAAGCACACCTTCTGTGGGTCCTGTGGATAGATATTATCATTGCTGAGATCAGAACCTGACCTTTACCTTCTCTCTATTACTGCACACCTGGTTTAGATGGTTGCAAGACACGGGACTTGATTTCTCTATGTAAATTGGCAACTTTTGAGAATGATCAAGTTTTAGAAATGTAAAATAGTTGAAAACAACAGCTCAAAATTACCTCAAGCTGTCCCTGCTCCTGGAAGCTGCTGCACCTTCAACCTGTTCCTGTTCTGCCTCTCCATCCACTTCCTACAAACTTTCTGTGACTGTGCAGACAAAGGACAGTGAAAAGGGAAACTGCAGGATCCTCTGCCCTCTCACTTTACCTCCCACACTCATCAGGGCTGGGTAGTTCCTGCTCCTCCTTTGCATTCTTGTTGGGCTCAGCCCTCAGGCGATCTAATTTCTTTCACTTCAAGAAGAGCTTGCTATCATTTTTCTATCCAACCTCTGTTATAACCTTGACTAATTTTTTGTCTTTCAGCTCTCCTCTAGCACTTTGTGCTGGCTGCAAGTAGATGACATGAATAATGACTCAGTGTGAAGTGGGAGAGCAGAATCCTGGCAGGGAATGAAAAAAAAACCCAAATGCTTTTCCTTCATTTGCAGTACCTTTCTGAGCTCATTCCCCTTTATGTCTGTAATTTTCCCCCTTTCCATTCTTAATTCTCTGTACCCATCTCTTTCCTTTCACAGACCTACTATTGAGTGTTTCCTCCTTACCAGCCTTTCCAGACCAAGTCTTTACTTTTTACCATAAAGAAAACAGACCTAAGGTCAATCTAGCCTATTTTCTTATCTCCAAAAGTGGCTAATAGATGCATGGGGTAGGGTATTGGAAAAGGGAAAGGAAATTACACTTTCTAATGATATCTCATTGTCAAGCCAATGGGGTATCTTTGTGTAGAATTGTACTTGACTACTACTGCTTGCTGTCAGCCCAAGAAACAAAGCCACAGTTTTGGGCAACATCTGTTTCCATCCTCCCCCATCACTACAGTTACCTCTTCTTCCTGAAGCTGGGGTCTGCCACAGTGGCTGAAGGGCCACTTAAGCTCCCCCTTCCTCCCACTATGTGCAAACCCTCAGTCTGCAATCTGCTTAAGCACAGTTAGCAGCAGAGAGAGAGGCAGGGAGGGAAAGCAGGTGTTGCCAGCTGCTTTTCCTGGCTACCTGGGGCAGAGAGCTGTTGCAAAACATATGCTACAAAGGCATATGCCCTAGTACTAGAAGACATAAGTGTTCTAGTGTGCAGCGTGCCTAATAAAAGCCTGTTTGGAGTGCAGGAGGTGACCTCATGCAGAGCAGACAGCACAGTGTGACAGCCAGCATTGCTTATCACTGTCCTTGTCTGTACCTACATTTCAGGTGTAACCAGCACTTCTCATGCTTTTGTAGGCTGTGGCAAAACTAACAGGACGAGAATTAAAGGCTTATGCAAAAGCTGGAGCTGTGGCTGATGAAGTTCTCTCATCCATCAGAACAGTGGCTGCTTTTGGTGGGGAGAAGAAAGAGGTTGAAAGGTTTGTTTGAACAAACTGTAAGATCTCTGATTTTTTTCTCCTGAAGCAATGAAATGCTGTAATACATGTCAGATTCACGCCAATTATATTCTCTATATTCTACAACTATGACTATCTATTAGCTTTGAGACTTATATGCCTGTATGTTTCAGAAATTTAGGTTTCAAGTCACGTTTGAAAAATTAGTTTTATAACTCAGTTTATCAGTGAAATAAAACATCAGCAATGCTCTCTTCAATTCTTTCCTACTTGTAGGAACATACTGTCAAATTTTCCCCTAAACGTTGTCTGATATATCACTCACAGCACATTTGAAAAGTGTGGGTTCTTTCAAGCTAAGTAAGAGAACTAGTTTCAGCAAGACATGATTTGATGATGTTAAACTGCAAATTTCTCTTAAATTCTGTAAAAGCATAACATGGCTATAGGATGTGCTCTGAAGTGTTGGCCGAATTCTCAAATCCTGTGTTACTCTGCTAAAGCTCCAAAACCCATGGTGAGGTATCTGCAGTGAGTGTGGCTTTTCTTGTGGTTGTTACACTTAGAACATACCAGAATTTCATGATCTGGTAGCGTTGCTGGTTTCAGCTGTGACCTTTCACTTCAGAGTGATTCTGTATCAACCTTATGTGTACACTCTGCTGTCACCAAAGATGCCTCATGTTGTTAGTTTTTGCTCATTTGAAATTTCTGTCAAACTGATTTAATTCCCTTTTATTTTTCTCCCTTTCTACAGATATGATAAGAATCTGGTGTTTGCACAGCACTGGGGAATTCGAAAAGGAATAATAATGGGATTATTCACTGGTTACATGTGGTTTATAATTTTCCTAAGTTATGCATTAGCCTTTTGGTATGGTTCTAAACTTGTCCTTGAAGAAGAAGAGTATTCCCCTGGCACTCTTCTGCAGGTACCTGTTTTAGCTTGATGCAACTTTTCTGGACTGTTCCTTAAAATAATAATTCTGGAACACATATTTGTAGTGTTCTGGTATCTGGTGACTCAGTGGTAACAAACACTAGGTATGTCTCATTACTCAATATATGTATGAAAGTATTTGGCACACTTGGAAAAGATTAAAAAAAATCCATGTTTATTTTGAAGATTTTAGATATTACCTACTGTGATGACAATAATGCTTTCATTATTGTGCCCACTACACAATTGTCAGAGGCCTGAAACTAGCTTTGCCATTTTGTGGGTCAGCATGTGGCTTCTGGGATGCTGGCTTCTCTGAAGAACTTTGCTCAGGTTCCTGTTTACCACAATGGGGTTTTTTATTACAAAGAAAGTTTTGTTAAATCTAACCTCTCTCTCATGAACACTTCCTGTTCCTCTGAAAAAACATTTTCTGTTGCTTTGTTGTTGCAAAGGACATGTAAACATGTATGTGGATAACAACACACATGGCTCTGGGTCCTGCAGTGTATATAAAAACCCATGACACTCGTGCATCCATTTCTGCACAGTAGATGCTCTAGGCACTGATGGCCGAAGTGTAACAAAACCAACATCCACAGATATTTTGGTTATTTGCTTTAAGCCAGGACTGCCCACACGGCAGACTCCAGTCCAAACCCAGAGCAAACTTTTCCTGAACTTTGGTAAGTCCTGGGTATTCTGATGAGACATCTATTTTTGCTCCTTCTCTGCCTCTTGCACAGCTCTCAACCACCAGCAGCATGCAGTGCAAAGCTTCCTACTAAATGGAGTTTGGCAAATTACATTGCAAACTTGAGTAATTCTGTTCAAGGAGGATGTCCCTCACAGGAAATCATTTGCACCTGCTCTTGACACCAGTAGTTGATATGAGGTAGTGCTGTGAAAAACAAAGTGAGCAATTTCCTTGCCTTGCACATGATAACTGTAGTTCAGTGCTTCCAAATGACAAATGGCAAACAGTGGGGAACAACCCTGTAGCTGAAAAATTGTAGCTGTCAATGGAGAGACTCTCTCTTGTGCTCTCCTTCCTCTCAGTTTCCAGTCATCTTTCTTCTATTTGATGTTTTCTACCATACACTCCTAGTCTGGCAGGGGGCAGGAGGGAAGGATTTGTAGATACAAAACATATAAATATGCTTTTCCTGATCTCTGAAAAAGTGTTGTCCACCAGCCATACTGCATTGAGATACACCAAGTATTGCCTTCCCTTCCTCTTCTGTCAGATGTACAGAATCTGCTCCTTCATGTTCATGATGGACTCTGACATGCATAAAACCTACTTGCTTTGGGACTCATTCACACAAGAAAGTTACTTTGTAGTAAAGCTGAATATGAATTTATGGCATAATCCATACATCCCAGTGTAGATGTTTGCAGTACATGGTGTACAATAGAGTCCTCCACTTTAGTTATAGGGTTATTCTCAGTAAACAGTAGAACTGAGTCCTGTGTACTGCTATTTCTTTCTCAGCAGTAGTGTTTCCTTATACACTTTGCCCCATTTATCCTGACTACTGTTTGTGTTGTATCCAAAAGGCCAGCTGAGTCCTTGATTGCTTCTTAGCAGAATTCCCAGGTCAAACTAGAGCAAAGGATTGCATACTATGCATTACATTATGTATTTCCTAATGTGCAGGGTGAATGTCCAAACTATCAGCCACAACAAAGTGAGAAAATGGACCAAAAGCCTGCACCAAAGACATTGTCCAAACATTTATAATCTGTTCTGCCAAACCACCTCTGTAACTGAAAAACTAAGAAGAAATAAAGGAGAGTAAATTCTCGGAAAAAATATTTCAAAAACTGTTCAAAAGCATGCTCTGACATGGTAGCACTGAGAAAAAAGCTATACTTGCTATACAGTGCAGTTTACTCCTTGTTGTAGGAACAGACAATGAATACATTTGCAGCTATGTACGATATAAGTGGTGAATAAACCTTCACTTTTTTATGTTCACCATCTTCCTGTTCTTTGAAGCCTCTCATATCAGAATTGCCAGCATTGTTTCCTTTCTACATTTAAGAACCTTGATAAAAACTTCTTTGTAGGAAATGATGCATTGGCATCTCTTAGAATATTTTGAACAAACATTTTTGGTATTTTGGTTGATATGCTACAGCTTTACTTGCTTCTGATCTGCAAGGCCAGACACCAAGCTGTGTGAATTCTTGAACTGAAGTGTCCTCTAATACACAATACTCTGTTCAGCTTCCTTTATTGTCTGCCAGTCTTTCCAGGAAGAGCGGATGTGGCTCATTTTTTCTCGTGTTGTCCTAGTCTTAGGTAAATAGGGGAACCTGGGGCTTTCAGAAGAGGGTCATTAGTGAGTAACTCTTCATTTTGGAAGTCCTTAGAAAATGAAGGACTGCTTACTGTTACAAGTCAGCACATTGGGTGTTTGCTACCTGCAGAAACTGTCCACCTGCACTGATAGAATAATCTCACCTCAAAATGTGGCTTATTCAGTCTTGGTAGCAACCTTTACAGTTCACTTCTCTGTGAGATAGAGAAAAAAAGTATTCTCTGCAGCTGGTAGCTCCTCCAGAAGCAAGTTTTTTGAGTATTGGATGAGACAGGAACTGCAGCGTACAAATGTTGTAATACAATGTTTTAAACTTCTTTCTCTTTTTGCTTACTGGTAAAAGACATTCCCAAAATAGTCTACTTCCCACCAGTGTTCCGTTCCAATCCCTGTTTCAAGGAACAGGCACCCAGTCAAACTGAGATGGCTTAAAAATACATCACTGGCATCTCAGTAAATACCTGGAAGCACAGTTTGTTAAGACAGGGCAATTATAAGATAGGGTGATTTACTTTGGCTTCAAGCAAAGTTGTAAAAGATAGTGAAAATACCTTCTAAAATGCATTTGTTTGCTTTCTTGTTGGCTAATAATGCTCATATAGTGAATCAAGCCACTGTAGTTTGGTTTACATGTCTAAACTGTAAATTATAACAAAAATGTGATGTCATATTTTGTTAATTTCTTTTTCCACTTCTTCAGGTTTTCTTTGGTGTTTTATTAGGAGCATTAAATCTTGGCCAGGCATCTCCCTGTCTGGAAGCCTTTGCCACCGGTCGTGGGGCTGCAGCAAACATTTTTGAGACAATAGATAAAGTAAGTAATGCATTTCTAAGCTGGGTTACTTTGTAGTGGATAAATAATTAAATAAGCCTGAAGTGGTGCTAGTTCTATCTACTGTGTAAAATGAGGAAAAATGAGTTCAGTTAAAGAAAAATTGATTGTCCAATAGAAAGGTCTAGTGGCATGTGCATGGGCTCAAAGAACTTGTTGGAGAGATTTCTTAAGTGGCCTTCTTCTGAATAATGAATTTTTACCTCAGTTACTGATGTTCTTTATTCCCATTTCTCATTCCATACAATTACTTATCAGTGCTGGCCCATGGAAAGTGTATTGGCAGGCAGTAATGGTCACTTTGCAATCAAACTTGCAGCAAGCATCTAGCTCCCAACCTCCAGATGGCATCAAAAGGTGTGACTCTATTGGCATTAGTGGCAAAGGTGGCCTCTGTCACCTGTCCCAGAGCTACCCAAATGAGCACAAGCACAGGCACTGGTCATGCAGCAGTCATAAATGTTAATCACAATATTATCTAGACAGACAGACTTGAAATAAGGTAATATGAGAGAGCCTGAGATTCCATTGGCATTAATTGATGGGGATTTCTTTCTATAGCTTTATAAATTGTTGTTTGCAAAGTACTGTTGATTTCTTAATAGTAAGTAGTATGTCTGTTCACTGACACACTTTATTGTGTTAAAACTGTAGTAAACACATTAGAATGCTGCTTGTCTTTTACAGAGCACATAAGGGTGTATAGAGCAGACTAGAGGGACTGGGGTAATGCTAATAGATTTTTTAGTAATCCTTCAAACTTCTTTAATAACAATAAAACATATGCCTTATAAATGCACTTCATAAGCTAAGGCTCTAAGATAAACTGAAAAAGATATAAACAAGGTAACTGTTTTTCAGAGAAAAAAATTAAAAGCGTAAGGAATTGTAACAGTAAGGATTAATCACAAAATTCAAGATAAGGCTGAGTCAGATAACCTTAGGGTAAAAAAAGCAAACCAAAGTGAGATTTCATCTGCCTAGAGAAAGAGGGACGAAATTAGATCCATCTGCTTGCTGCACTTGTAGATTTGTGATTAGACAGTACAAACATAGCTCTGCCCCAATACAGATTTTTTCTGGCACTAAATTTACAGTCCTGCTGAGGTTCCCATTTGCAGGATTAGTGAAACTTTTCTTCATAGCTTAGTATCTGAATTTAAGTATGATATATTCCTAAAGAGGAACCAATCTTCTACCTGTTCTTAACATCTCAGAACATATGCATTTCTTGTATTAATATTCCCTTCAATCTGTTAGGCCATGTAAAAAATCACGCACATTTCCATTATGAAATATTGATGTTGCTATAGTTTTAATTCATTCCCTGTATTCCGTGCTTCAAAATTCTGTCCTTAGAAGATTTTATTTCTTTGTGATTCCTCAAATTTCTCTTAGTTCTCTGCTTGTGTCTAACAGTCCACAATACCCAAGGCCTGGCCAAAGGTATGTGAGAGCCAAGGCACTTCACAGGGAAACTTCAGTATTCCAGCTCTTAGGACAGGGTGTGCAAGGATGGATGTTTTAGATGCAGAGTGGTTGACTGCGGTATTTGCAATCAGTCTAAAATGAGAAGAGGGTGCATCTTTCTTGCCCCTACTACCCACCAGTGACAACTACCCCATCACTTTGGCTCTCAATCTCATGCCCCTTGCCTGCTGTCCCTGGGGCAGAGCCTGCAGATGGCTCCACGCAGCCAAATGCTTTTCAAACAGAAGTGCTATGGCTTTGTATGGTATTGGGAATATTTATATACTGCAGCACTGTTGTCTGTTTAACAGCAAATAAATAACATAATAAATTTTCTCCTAGAAACCCACCATTGACTGCATGTCAGAAGATGGCTACAAGCTGGATAAAGTACGAGGTGAAATTGAATTTCATAATGTAACATTCCATTATCCCTCCAGACCAGACATAAAGGTAATTATTTATCATCCATCCTGTGAACACAATTATTGTAAACAATCAAAATATCCTGATTCTGCCAGCAATTTCTAGATTTTCTGTAGTTGTTTTCTAGAAGCCCAGATCCTTTGTTCAAAATTCAACTGAAAAATTCTTCTATTAAAGGGTTCTTCTCCTTAACATTCTACTTATTTTACCATTCTGACATATCCATTGCCACATCAACATGTTCTTTGCTGCTGAACATAAACTCCTAGTAATTTCAGACAAATTCACTTGTGTACAGCTTTCTTACAACCACTTAGGCACTTGTATCAATGTGAATAGAACACAGAGTAAAAAGCTGAATGGTGCGAGTAGATTTTATAAAACTCGTCCATTATCCTGGAATTATCCATGTGACCTATTAAAATGCTAAGAAAAGTACAGGAACATTGGATGTACACCCCATAATTTCTCTACGGCTGTGTGTGAACTGACAAATTCTCCCAGGAAAAGCATATTATTGGACAAGCAAATGAGTGCTGTTGCTTCTAAAGGCAGAAGCACATGAAGTATCAGATTTTTCTACAGAATCTCACTCTGACATTCTTAATATTTATGCTTTAACAGGTCTTCACAATACACACACGGTGTTCTTAAAAGGAAATTTATTGCCAAGTTCTCTAGTGGTATTAACTTGACTAGTTCTTAATGCTGAACAACAGGAACAAAAAAAGATTTAAATCTGCTTGCCTGTTGTGTAAATGAGTGCTCTGCATTTACAAACTCTTCAAACAGTGTAAAAATATATGGGTTGCTTTATCCTCTTTCTTCATAATACTGTTCTGAATTTTGTAAAATTGCTTTGAATTTCCCTTTGAAGATACAGAGTATACTCATTTGGTTGTATGACTGTGAAAGAATTAGAATGGATAGATTCTGTTTCTGGTTTTTTTCCTCTCCAGATTTTGGATAACCTTAATATGGTCATTAAAGCAGGGGAGACAACAGCTTTTGTTGGAGCTAGCGGAGCTGGAAAAAGTACAATGATACAGCTCATCCAGCGTTTCTATGACCCCACTGAAGGCATGGTGAGTGTACCAGCCTAGAATGTGTTTCTCCAGCCTTAGGAGCTTGAGAGAATGGCATGGTTTCTTCTCCAAGGTGGAAAGGAAGACTCCTAACTCCCTTTTTGTTTCCTTCTTCTTTTTTAAAAAATTATTTTTTAAATGAGTGAAATATCCTCCTGTGCATTTCTTTTATAAGACTGTGCTTAACAGTCTTATAAAAATAATTATGTGAAAGAGAAAAACAGAATAAAATAAAAATTCAGTGCTAAATCGGAATAAAAACTATACCTATAGTTATGATAATTCAGAAGTAGCAAGTGTTTTCTGGAGAACACAGTACTGAACACTTAAATATTGATCCACAATATTGCTTTAGTATATGCAATTAGCGTTTAGTAATGGCTTGACTGAGAATATGAATTACATCTATAAACAGTCTCATTCCACTTATGTCCTATATCAAATAGGAACATATAATCACATGTACACTGACCTGTATTTAAATGTGTAAAAGACAAAGAACCAATTTTTTGTAAACATATAATCATAATTTTCATGATTAATTTTCACCTGGTTTTATTTCTGAGTCCAAGCAAAAATGGAAATGAAACCAAAGAGCACAACTCCTAGAGCCAATACTACTGTCACTGCATTGCCTTCTTCTGTGTATGCAAACTGATTTTTATGCTGGTCATGGAAACAAAGCCTCACAAGCCTTTCACTTCCAGTGTGTCTTTCTTCGTCTCTGAACTGGAGGGGACAATTTCCCTGAGCTTTTTTCTTAAATTGTGCCTGTGTTTTAACTGGCTTCTGTAGATTACCCTGGATGGCCATGACATTCGTTCCCTGAATATCCAGTGGCTGCGCTCACAGATTGGCATTGTTGAACAAGAGCCAGTGCTGTTCGCCACCACGATTGCAGAGAACATTCGCTATGGTTGGGATGAGGCTACCATGGAAGACATAATCAAAGCAGCCAAACAGGCCAATGCTTACAACTTCATCATGGACTTACCACAGGTATGCTCTGCCTGTGTTTGGCACAATTTGATAGAAAAATAGAGAATCCTTTTGTCCCTCCTCCTCTGCAGTAATTTGTGCTCAGGTGGAAGGGCAGAAGATTAATATACATAGTAGACAGTAGCCTTTCCTTTGACTACAGTTAATTAGGTCTTACTATATGCATGTCTTCAAGTTAAAAAAAAAACCAAACAACACCCCCCCCCAAAAAAAAACCCCAACCTCAAGCAGGATTAGTTCCTCAGAATCATATGCTCAACTCAATATCATGGTAATAATCATAGCACAATTTAAAAATATGTATTTTTCATGGTATGGAGATCTGTTTCTGCTCAGGCCAAAAGCAATGTAAAGCCCAGTCTCTCAGTAGTCAGCATATGTTATTGAAGTAGTCTGTACTGATGCTCACAACCTCATCTCCTTGTACAAGCTTTGTAAACTAGTTGGAGGTTCCCTCTTCTCCAGTTCCTTCCCTTATGATGACAGGGATTCAGTAATTCCTCCTTGCAAAGCCCATATTGAATAGTACTGGGCTGTCTACTTTTCTAGAACGTTATTTTGCCAAGTAACTTGTCATTGATGGGATTCAAGTACCATTAACAGTCAGTACATACTTTTTATCCTCCATCTATGCATTTCCAGGCTTCCTGGAAACTATTCATAGAAAGGCTCTTTAAAGGCCCATGTTTGTTTCCTGGAAATGGAGGAATAAAAAAGATTTAGCTCTAGGTGAATATAATTATCCTGTCTCTCAGTCTGCCAGGCTTTACGTGTTTATGTAATTCACTACCTGAACCCAATGCCACCAGAGTGTGATGTCCATGAATCACAGACACGAGGTCCATGAGTCACAGGGTCACAGGTCATCGGCAGACAAATCCAGCTCTGAAAAGTTTGCTTCTGAGTCATCTGAGGCAAAGTGGGTGGGTGATTCCTCTCCATTTCAGCTTTTGCTCATATAGTTGTTTTGAACTGAACCAGAACATTTCAACTTTATACCAGTGCATATATTGGCTTGGAGTTGGAAGCTCAGATCAGGCGAAATGATGTTGTACATTACGAAGAAAATTATTTCACCCGTTGTCCTTTCAATGTGCTGCGCTAACAATGGTTTTGTCTTTCAAAGACAATAACTTTTTTTAAGACTACTCCAAGGACAAATCTGAGACACATTTTACCATTATCTTCACCAGAAGATTAACAGACATTTTAGTTATCAGTTTCATTTTCTCGTTTTTCCTTCACACAGAAATTTGACACTCATGTTGGAGAGGGTGGAAGCCAGATGAGTGGAGGTCAAAAACAGAGGATAGCTATTGCTCGAGCTTTGGTGCGAAACCCCAAAATCTTGCTACTGGATATGGCTACGTCAGCACTTGATAACGAAAGTGAAGCTATTGTCCAAGAAGCACTTCATAAGGTTTGCTATAGCATAGTAAAAATCAGACTTGAAAGGGCAGAAATTATTTTAAACGTACTCTGCAGAGAGTGTTGCTGAATTGCAACAAATCATTGAGAAGCTCTGCTTAATAACTGCTTCATATGCACCAGTAGAACCTTGGTATTATTGGCAGAGAATAATTTTTTCTTACTTTGGGACATTAACAGAAATCTGTAGCTCGCTTTGCTCTGTGGGCTGTGGATGGAGCTTAAGTTGAAGTCAGCTGGAACTGCTCCTGTTAATTTGACCGGACTTCAGATTCCATGGCGCAGGTTCCGAGCGTTTCCGTGTGCTGTCCTGGGAACAGGGCTGTTGTTGTTTCCCGCCAGGCTCGCCTTGGCCGCACAGCAATCTCGATAGCTCACCGCCTGTCAGCCATCAAAGCCGCCGATGTCATCCTGGGGTTTGAGCACGGAAGGGCTGTAGAGCGAGGAACTCATGAGGAACTCTTGAAGAGGAAAGGGGTTTATTTTATGTTGGTGACCTTGCAAAGCAAAGGAGACCCAGCACCTACTACAGAAGAAACAGAAAGTAAGCATTTTGTTTTCTTTTATATAATTATGTAAAAATCCACAGAATGCAGATTTTTTAAGTTTTTCTTTTGATAGGGACTACTTGCTTCTTTTTTTCTTCTACTTTTATGGCTGAATTTTATCATTCGTAGAAGTAACACATTGATAGCCCTGGCCAAAGTGTTTTTGCTGCATATGCACTGAATGACATTCCTAATATACATCTACCCTGAAATAATAGTCCTGACCTTCAATAGGCATCATTTTATAGCTCCATTGTGTGCCAAAAGTCCAGTCCTGCTGCATTTGAAATTCAAGCAAATTACAGAGTATGCTGAAACTACTCTGTTTGTTTTGCTAGAGGCAGATTTGAATCAAAGCTTCTGGAAATTAAGGTCTAATATAATGATCTCTTGTATTTTTGTGAAATGTCATACATTGGATATGATTATCCTAAAATAAGAGAGAAATTACGGAGTTCAAATAGAGAAAAAGCCTTTGGCAGTCACATCTCAAGTGAGATGGTCCTTGGGCTAAAATTTGGTTAAATTCACCCTATTGAATACAATATAAACCTTGTGATACATGTAGGTTGAGTAGCAAGGTTGTATTACATTCCTTGCCTTCTACAGTGTATTCCATTTATGACTTTGAGACACTGCAATTTTTCGCAGAGCCACAGTGAACTTAGGTTGTATTCAATTTTAGCCCTAACTGAAGAGCTCCATACACTATATTTTGCAGCAGCAGAGGATGATGTGGTTGAGCCAACTCTTGAGAAAGTCCAGTCGTTCAGCAGAGGAAGCTATCGGGCCAGTTTGAGGTGAGTCTTAAAAATGGTTGTAAATCTCAATGTGCTTCCAGATGTCTGTACTTCATCCCACTATCCCAAAATCCCAATAGTGCTAATAAATGACTTTTCTGTATGCTGCATAAAAGAGGGTTGAAGGACTGCAAGCATTTTACTGAGATAGAGTTCACTTGGAAAGAAATTGCTTGAGTATTAATGTTACTGATTGAAGTCCATGGATAAATAGCAAGGCTCTTGATTTTGCTCCTCTTTCTATCCATAGTACTTTCTCTCCTATTTTGATTTACTGTGTTAATGTTCTGTTTTTATTATTGCTAACATGCAGCCACATTTGTAATATCTAATGCACTTTCAGTCTAGTCCCTTGAAAAATGACTTGCTGTGCAATTACTTGGGAAATCAATGCAATCTACAAGGACATTTTTATTATGGCTTCTGCTTGATGGAAGTTAAGTATTTTACAAGCCAGACTGTCTTATAGTTAGACACTTATTATTTCTTTCAGGCAAGCCCATGTCACACATTTGCAAATGAATACATCTCCTACATTCCAGGGTGTGGCAGTGAATAATCACGCATTCTTTCCCGGGCTTTCAGACAGGACTTCAACTCCCAGCGTGCACCACAACATTACACACAAACATCCCATATCAACCTGTTCATAATCCCCACAACAGGGTTATGTTTTGTCAGAGATAGAGATAAACATCCTGTTTTTCTGGACTGACTTACTGATAGTGGTAATGGTGATTTGAGTTGGTGTCTTAGCTTGCACAAATATAGTAGGACACACCACAGTTTTACTCAACAAATACAGAGTACTTGGTATATCTAAGACAATGTCTGGGTGGTGTGAGTAGAATATGCTTTTGAAAAGTATTTGCCCCTGTTGTGACATATTTGTTCTCAAGAAGTTGGAAGAACATAGAAAAGAAAGTCTGTGGGATTCCTACTGATTGCTTCAGTGCGTCCTGATTTAGTTGATATAAAAACTGTACCTGCTTTGCAAGCAAGCATTGTGTTACTGAGCTGTGAAGAACAGACCATTTGTGTCCTCTTTGCAGAGCTTCACTTCGGGAGCGCTCGAGATCTCAGCTCTCTAATATGGTCCCTGAGCCTCCATTATCTATAGGAGGAGATCATGCAGAGTCTACGTTTCTTACGTCTTCTTATGGAGAAGAGGATGGAAAAGCAAAAAAGGTCAGGTCCAATAGCTTGTTAGGAAATTTTCAACCAATTGGATTATATCCCTTGGTAATGATCACCTGTGTTATAGGAGTTGATAGCAGCTATGTCTTCTTGGCTTAATCTTCTTCTCTGCTTAAACAAAACCACAGCTTCAATTCTTATCTCTGTGTAAACCCTAGGCTGCATTTTGATGGCTGTTATGCTTATTGGTCCATATAAAATTTCCAGCAGAGCATGACTTATTGGTAAATTGATACATGTGTAGATTTAGTTGAAAACCACATATTCATAAAAGCTAAATTAACTGACAAAAAGCAAACTGCTCAGTCTGTGAAATGTAATAGCCACCCAGTGATACAAATGGCACTGCTTCTCGTTCAATAAAAAGTAAATTCACTTTCATCTCAAAATCATCTGGAGACTTGAGCAGAGACCCCTTCACTGCAACCTAACCCAGAGTCCTTTTGCTGTCAGTGTCCTCAGGCAATCAGCTGGCATAGAAAATAAAGGCAGCAGGCCTTAAAATTATGCAGAATATGTGGAAATGTAAAGTGGGTTTCCAAATTGCTTATGAAGCTCTCTGCACCAATTTGCATGGCTGTGGTTGTTCAGTGCAGAGAGCAGCAGTGGGAAGTCACTGTTCTTGCTATTGCTAAGCCTATTCTGTGGATAAATAGAGGGCTTTAGTGCTGTCACTGTGTCACTAGCTCAGAAGCAAGAGAAAACACAAGATGCTTCTACCCACTCCCCCATGCCTTCTTTCCAACAGAGAGGCCTTCAAGTGTCTCTTTTGTCTGGGTATATCTAGTCATATGAATTGAGGGAGGTAAGCAGGGCTGAGCACACTAAGTGTTACAAAAACTCTGCACAAATCCAACTACAGGAGAAATTATAATGCGATGATGAATATTCTGCACTTACTGGGCATAATTATGGGAATTCAACATATAGTCTGAGGATGTTTCACAGAAAGGAGTCATATTTAGTATGTATAAAGCCTGAATCCAGCTATCACTCCGAGATTTCTCTTGTTTTAATTGTATCACATACCTCTTAATTTGATGCAGTGTCTGATCAGTGTGTTCATCCACTATACTTAAAAAATAATATTTAAGAAAGTTTAATGAGTGACACAAAAAGCTGCTTATGAGGAAGAAGATTAGGTTTTGCATCACACCTCATCTGGAGGCAGATAAAAGGAAACAGCTTGAGTTTCAGTGGCAGAAAATCTTAAACTGGTTGCAAATAACCTCTGTAGTTCGAATCATTGAAGCTCCACAAGACATGAGTCTCTCTCTTTTTCTCCAGGGACAGTAAAGGTAGTCATTTATGTAACCCTCTTGTTACTCATCAGGCCTTCAAAAGAGCTCCAGTCAGCAGCCATCTTTCCCCCTCCTGTACAAATCTAGAGCAGCTGTTTGGGCACAAGATGGCCCTTTAACAAGCTAGGCTTATTATTTGATCTCACTGTCAAAGGGAGAGCATCACTGGGGGAATGCATTCACTTCATAAATCCAACCTGTTTTTTAGGAATCTCTTGTGGAGGAAGACGCCAAGCCTGTATCATTTACCAGGATTTTGAAATACAATGCCTCTGAATGGCCATACCTGGTGCTTGGATCTCTGGCAGCAGCTGTGAATGGAGCAGTCAATCCACTCTATGCTTTGTTATTCAGTCAGATTCTTGGGGTATGTTATGGTACCATTTTAATGTGTATTTTAGCTCTGAAGCAAAGGAGAGTGAATGTATGATGCACAACTTGACATGTTTTGGGCAAATCTTTAGATCTCATCAAGTACATGGGGTTAGCCTTCTTGACTATAAACAATTATTCAGTAGAGATATTTCTATCACTGTCATCACACAATCAGTAGAGCTCTTTAAAGGGGGAGGCTTATCAGCTTTTGGCATGTGTTCATCATTATCTCTCTTGTTCAATTTTCAGGAACTGTTGGGAATGGGTTTCTATACTTGCATACTGTTTATTTTAGATGAGACAAGATGTACCTCACATGCAGGTACAGTGGAGAGAGACACATGCAAGGTCCTTCCCTGCAGAATTTTATTCTACAGACTTGGCAAGCCTTTGAGAAAGCTTTGGATCAGATCTAAAAAATACTTCACTTTTTTCATTATATCTTTCAGGGATATATATACCTGCCTAGGGATAGTAGATAATAGTAATAGGGTTCATGTGTAGCTAATGCGCAGGAAAGTATCCTTTATTTTCAAGAATTAAGCGAGAGAAAACCCATCTTTTGACACTGTTTCTTCTTGGGTAAAGTAATGACACATTCACTAGGATGAAAATGGGAATGCTACTGTCATTTTGTGGTTTTGGCATCCATCTGATGTACGATAAAACTTGTGTTTCCCACTTACTTGTTTAGGTCATGGTAAGTATATATGTGTGCAAAACATATATGACCTGGAGGGTAGACAGATATTTGAGTTCCAAAACCTTTCTTATAGGAAAGAGTGAGTGAATGAATGCCCCAGCATCAGAGCTACTGATAGAAAAGGGTTGATAAAATGCTTCTAAGGGCACTGCCAGCAATCCATCAAAAGAAAGATTGACCTTTTCCTGTTTTTTTGGGGGGAGGGGACTTCTTTTGGCTTTTCCATTTCTCTCTGGGAAGTTGTCTAGGACTTTGAATGACGTTTAATTGTTGCTTGACATTTGCTAGGTAAGATCCTGGGAGGGGCAGGGCAAAAGACATTCCAGTCCATGTCGATACACTTAGCAGCTCCTGGCCAATGTTCTTGACCTTTTAGCCATAGGTGTGCCACCTCCAAGCACTCTTTGAGTGTCTAGACCGCAAGCCAAGGGCTGTGGCTTTCACTGTACAGAAGGTGAGACACTGCTATATGCATTCTGCAATGAATCTAACCTTTGATTCCTTTGGAAAGAGCTCTCCTAGACCCTGGGTGGTCTGGGACTGGTTTCATCCTTCATTGCCAACGGTGAATTCCTGCTCTTGAAGGTCTTGGTCCATCAAAGGAGAAAGGCTGCAAGAAAAAGCAAGCCATAGTGAACACGAGCAAAGTCCAACATCTGTGTTTCATTATTTGTAAATTTAAAATATTTCTGCCTGGTGTCAAGGCAATCAGGCAGATGGAATATGCATCTGCTTTTAAATCTGTCTGAATATCTGCTTGTTGTTGTGTCAGATATGTGGGCTTGTACTCTGGGACAAATACGCTGGGGAATCTGCACAGCTATTAAGTGAAAGGATACATTAAGCTGAGTCTGCC
Organism: Platyrinchus mystaceus; assembly: GCA_035041135.1. Lineage (NCBI taxonomy): Eukaryota > Metazoa > Chordata > Aves > Passeriformes > Tyrannidae > Platyrinchus > Platyrinchus mystaceus. The sequence continues at coordinate 19,829,318 of JAWWLV010000183.1, read as the reverse complement.
CTAAAAGTTTTCAGAAATAAATCCCCACAGTCAATGAAGATGTGGATAATACTGGATATGTACCTTTTGAACAAATTTCTCAGAGGTTTCCTCTTACTTGTGCTTTGGTTCTTCCTGTGGAATCGTCTCACAGTATGGGAAATGGATCCTTTCCAGTGAAACTCAACCAGAAGATATGCTCTGACTGCTATTGGGCATTCATCCCATGGCTACAGATAAAAGATAGTCCACACTAAAACTGCTGCAACTTACATGATCTGATCATGGACACCTGAGCAACAAACCTTGCTGTTTATAGACCTGATGCTTTTGTCCATTGCTGCATGTTACCATGATCAGTGTTACTTTTTAAATCAAAAACATAGGTCAAAAACACAGCTGAGTGTGTTAGGGTAGCTGCAGAATGGGATAGTTCAATTTTACAGGACAGATTTGCAAGGGGGGAAAAGATCCTCTGTTTGCAATACAGAGATCTCTTCCCAGTGATCGTTATCCACATTTCCTTCTACAGGACTATAAATTGCTATTGCTCTCAGTTTAGAGAGAGTGTAACCATGCACTTCAGCCCATTCCTTTCTTGAGCTAGGATGCTTCCTTGAATTTAAAGTTTGCAGTAGGAATCCCAGACTGACCAATAACTGTCTTTACCAGAAACACTTAAGATGTGTTGCAGACATTACAGTAATCTCAGCTCTTATCTAGCAGCAATGGAGAACCTGGCCACAGGAACTGGGAAGGCCTTTCCCAACATATTTCTTGCATAAGAGAAAGTAAAGAAAGCACTTTGAATGTGAGTGATATGGATAGAATATTAAAGCAAAGGCTCACAACACTCTCTCTTTTCATGAGCACCTTTCATAAGCTTGGATATGGATCCAGCCACTCTGAAATCAGGAACTGTTTTGCCTTTGACTTTCTTGAAATGAAGAATCCTACTTAATCTCACCTACCATTTAGCCATACAGAAGCAATGGACACAATTTCATGGATAACAAGCATAAGGACTTACTGGGGCTCACTCTAGGGTCCTACACCAAGAATTTATCTCTGTTTGCAATGCTCAGTCTTGTATTTGACATTTATTTGTAAGACTAGAGAGAAAAATTTCAAAGTGTGAAAAGAAAAAATATTAAGTTCAACCCATGCATGTTTGGTGCCATCCCAGTGTTTCTGGATGACTGTGCAGAGACAATACTCAAGTCACTTGTGAAAAATCCATCAGGGTTGTTTACCCTGTTCACAACTACATATTTATCATGATAATATAATAACACAATGTGTTTATTATACTTTTTATTAATTGTACTCATTAGAATTTCTAATAATTTCAACAGAAATCTTGCTGGTATTTTTCTTAGGAAAAAGTACCACAGCACTGCAACTACATGACATCAATGTTAAAAAATATTCACAATGGTGAGTTGTTAGTTATTCCCCTCGCTGTTTTAGGCCAACTCTGTTTGTGGCATGACCACTACTATGAAGTGCATTTTCCCATCCATGTCTAGATATTCCATACCATGATGATATAGAAAATACCACCACAATACCACAGCAATTCTAAAATCCAGAATCCTCATAGGACACAGTTTATGAGTGCACTGAGTTCACCTTGTATCTCATTCTGTCCCGTATTTAGCTAGAATATTTCCCGCAGAAAAAAAAAAACAACCAAACACACACAAAAAAAAAAAAAAAACCCACCCAAAAAAACCCCAAAACCACAAAACACCAAAAAAACCCACCAAACCAAAAAACCCCAAAACCGGAACAACAAAACAAAAACTGCAACAAACAAAACCAAAACTGTGGTGTCTCTTCTAGATACATAACTTACAAAGATAGATGAAATCTGCTCAACAGCCTGTTCAATTCAGGATCAAACATGAATTACTGAATTTATAGTATATTTCATTAAGGGGATAGAAACAGCAGCAGACCATCATATGTTTTGTTCTTACTAGAACAAAAACATTAAAATGTACATCATGATTTTTTTTTCTTTAAAACAAAGATCAATCTGAGAAAGTAATATACTTGCTACTGATAAGACAGCGTGGCATTAGAACAGCTCTTATCTTGAAACACTAAAAGCTGTTTTGATATTATCATTCTGGAATTTGCAGGACTTATTTTGTTGCCAAGGTACTGATGTTCAAAGGTAAAATACTTGAAGTGAAATTACCACTAGTGAACAGTGATTGCTTTTCCTCAAATTCATGCTCTAATTCTTTGTTACTTTGATGTGTAGTTCACTTTGAACTGTAAATAACATGGATTGACCTTCTAAGACTAAAATTTAAGTTTATTTTTGTGTAATTTTTATATTTTGCAGCTATAATGAAAATTCCTTCTATTTCTACTGTCAAGTACTTATGTAGAAGAATTTAATCTTGTTTTTATACAAGCAAAAGTAGAATGCTTAAGTTATTTTTTTTCCACCTTACAAATAACAGATAGGAGAGTTTACTCAATTTATAGTAATTTTTACTTGTGAAATCCAATGAGAATTAATTTACGGTTAGTGGAGAAGTACAAACATGAGCTTTGACCTATATCTGGAAACCACAGAAATAGTTCAGATAAACAGCTCCAGATAGGTAAACTGAGGTACACATCAACTGCTCTGACTGAAAGGAATTGCCAAAGGATGGCTACTTGGATTTGGACCACTACTTCAGAGGCAGCCAATAACATTGGCAGGTGTTGAAAAAGAACAGATATTAAGAATGAGAGAAGGCTACTGTGGAGATTGGTGCTGAATGGGGTGAAGGGGCTGTACTTTAAGCACTAATGCTTTTTCTCAAGGGCCCAGCAGTAAGTGAATGGCCTGTATCCACACTCCTTAAGTAAAAGACACTTGGTTCCTCTTGGAGCCTACTTATGGCAATTATAGCATCTGTTAATGTTGTGCAGGAAGTAATGCTGAGATATAATTACTTACACAGACTTTATTTTGTACAGCCCAATAAAGTTGCAATTGGCATAGACCAGAGAGGAGGTGAGGTGCTGCTGCACTGTGGCTTTGCTGCTGTGTTATTTATTCATTGCTATTCTCTGGTTATCAGTGTTTAGAGTAAGGGGTGATTGGTTAGTTATAACTGGGGATGGGCCACAAGTAATAGTAGTGTGTGCAGACACTGAGTATAATAAACTTGTTGTTCAACAGGAGAAAACCCCATTTTAACCCAGGGTCACATTAGGAAAAATAAGGAATGGGGCCTTTGCAGGGGGTGAGGGAGAGCTCTGCATTCTGGCTTTGGGTCTAGGCTGGGCTTCTGCACTTGGCAATAGGGAGTCAAGAACAAACTTCACACACAGTAAAACTAAACTTCTAATACAATGTCACCTTCTTTTTTTTTTTTTCCCCAAGACCTTCTCCATTCTTGAGGAAGAAGAACAAAAAACCCAGATCAATGGTGTCTGTGTGCTCTTTGTCTTGGTGGGAGTTATTTCATTTTTCACACAGTTTCTACAGGTAATAGCAGTCCAACATGCTTAAATTTTGTTTCTGAACCCTTACTCTGTGGGTATCTCTTTCTTACAATATTTGTGTTTATTCCCACGCACCCCAGGGCTACACCTTTGCCAAGTCTGGTGAGCTGCTTACAAGGCGCTTAAGGAAAATTGGCTTCCAGGCTGTGCTGGGGCAAGACATTGGCTGGTTTGATGACCGCAAGAACAGCCCTGGGGCTTTGACTACAAGACTTGCAACAGATGCCTCACAGGTCCAAGGGGTAAGACCTGGTAACTTATGAGTTGCTTTACTGTAAGCACTGATTGAAGGCCTGTTTTGGCACATTGTTACAGAAATTATGTAGAGTGCAGGTCAATGTAGATCAGTCCTTGGTCAGCCAATTAAGCTATTTCTGTTTATCATAGACTGTCAGCATGGAACTATTACAGTGGTATTTCCTAAAAGCACCAATAGGGTCATGATTTATGACCCATTATTCCTGTCTCTATTATTATTTTTTTCTGGAGATGAATTAGCTTTTTGCCACAATGCTTCAGTGTTTATTTCAAAAACATGTCAAACTAGTATTTTAGTGACATTGGTCACTAACCATGTTTTCCAGTTTTCAGCATGATATTGTGTATGTTGTGGAAGTTTCAACTTAAACTGACAGCCCACTTGAAAAAACAGTACTGGCTGATGTTTGAGCCAGGAATCCTGCAGACAGTTTCAGTGCTTGGGAAAATGAAACACGAATTTCATGTTTAGTGTTCCTTAGTGGATGAGGGTTAAATCGTGCTGAGCTCTAACTGTTATATATATCCTATCTGGATTGACCCTTTGGTAGGTGTGAGTCAGATGCCACTTTATCTGGCTCCAACGCAAGCAATTTTTTAGAAACAAAGAAAGAGATGTACAGATTTCTTTGTTACAAAACTGTCCTGTTTCAGCTTGACTGAACATTGTAGGTTAGTTTTGAAAAACTATTAATGGGTGTTTTAATAATTTAAAAGACAAATGAGAGAAGAGATTTCCAAACCCTGTCAGCAGCAATTTCTACAGAATGAGAGAAACCAGCTGCAGACCTTACAGGCACTTAACAGGGCATATTTTAATTGAAATAAATAAACCTGTAAAACATTGAGTGAACCATTTAATAGCTCCTAAGGGACAGCTTTGTTCGAAGCACATGCAGAGCCGTGGGCAGAGCAGTGGGGCACAGCCATCCAACCCACATCTGGGGGTGGGGGAACAGAGCTACCTGGGCAGCAGTGCTCTCCACCCTTCCCTGACTGACACAGAGCTTGCTGCAGGTCAGAGAGCAGATGATGAGCATTTTCTGCTGCAAACGTTCACATCCTGCAGATGAATTCGACTGAAAGTCATCAAGGATATCAAATGTACATTTTTATTTTAATACGTAGCAACATAGTTCCTATCTAGGGCTGCTGTTTACTGCTATGAAAGAAAGTAACTTTTAAGTAAATAAATCAAGTTTATTAAAAAGAATAGTGTTGTTGAAGTGCACAAGAAGATGAATGCATTCAGTAAAGGTGATGTCAAAGCCATATTTAAAATTTTTCCCTAATAGATAGGCAGAAATGCAACTTTGTTTCATCCTTTCTCAGTGATGTTTCTTGCTGATTTTAGCACAGCTGAGGCTTTGTTGCTAATAGCTAAGCTATAGAAGGGTCCTGTTTATTATTTATATATAGATGGATAAATGTAGGGGCTAAACAGTGTATTCAGATGAATGATTCCTCAGGGAACCAAGGGAACTATTTCAATAATTAGATTATCTCTCTCACAATCAGTAGAAACAATCTTCTGAACTCCCAATGGAAAATTTGGTGGATGAAAGGAATATTGAGCATTTGCAGTCTTCCTCTTGATACAATTAATTGGAAACAATCTATCCAAACTGGCTAAATTCCAGTGCAATCAGTAGCTCTTAGTGCCTTCTGATATTTTAATGTAATTTAGAGTTTTCTAAAGTTTTATAGGAATACTTATTTTAAGATTGTTGAAGTTACTATTGGAGTACAAGTCAGTCATGTCTTTCTTTTCTTCAAAGGCAACTGGATCGCAGATAGGAATGATTGTCAATTCCCTTACGAACATTGGTGTGGCAATGATCATTGCTTTCTACTTCAGCTGGAAACTGAGCTTAGTTATAATGTGTTTCCTGCCATTTTTGGCCTTATCTGGAGCTGTGCAGGCTAAAATGCTGACAGGATTTGCCTCACAGGACAAGAAAGCGCTGGAAGCTACTGGACAGGTGATGCTATTTAAAAGACTAATTCATATTTGCAGTCATGGGTAGTTGAAAAATTGGTCATTTGGGATCATCAGTAATTCAAATGTAATGAAATTGGCAATGTTTTGCAAATAAGGTGCAATATTTCAGCTTGTCAAACCATTGAAATGCCGTTGGGAACTCCCTAACTGCAAAGGCACTTGCTGCATGGAGTGTGACTGACCTTTCAGAAGTGACTGGACTGAAGGGGTAGACACAGATCTCTCAGCAGTCTGGTTCACCTTTCCTGGGTTTTATTTAAACACCCATTTGTTGATGCCCTGTGATTCTGCTCTCCTCAGAAAGCACTTAAAGCAGTTCACACAGAAAGCCTCGCATATGAGAATTCACCGCAGATCAATGTGGTGTTTTAGGGACAGCACAATTATCCTCTCAGTGGGATCTCCTAGGCTAAGAATTAAGCTCTTAAGCCTTACCAGCTTAAGAATTAAGAAGTAAGACCTGACCAATTGCCCCCATTCGGAATGGTTTAATTATTTACAAAAAGCCGTAAATCAAAATGCTGTCTTGACATGCAGTCAAGGCATCAGCTTTAACTCAACAAAACAACCAGAGGCTGTGATGAAAAGGACACTCAATGCTTCAGCAGTCTTGGTGATGACTGATTCTGTCTGGTTTATTTGCCAGCACTGCATCCAAATGCTAAAAACATTGAGTTCTTCCACAGTGATTGCTCATGGCCATGCTAAACATGGAAAAGCCCAGTGTGCACAATCCAGTTGGCAGTACCTATTTATCCACTCTTCCACATTGTATGCTAATGCAAGAGATTTGACTATTAATTTTGGCCAGGAAAAAAAAACACCTGAAATTGGATGGAATATTTTTAATTGTCTACATTCAGATCTTCTCCTACATGGTGAAAAAATTTATAAGGCATACATCACACTATTGCTTCCCAAAGGAAAGTGTCACATTATGAAGCTTCAATCAAAGTCCAAGCAAACTAGAGCACTTTAATACAATTTCTTAATAAAATTACTTGAGATAAGTAGGGTGAAATTTGGACCAAATAAGCTGTCCATTTACTTCTATAGATGAAACTTCAGTGCTCTTTTTTTTAGGACAGAACTCCAAATTCTGACTGGCAATAAATCACAATATGAAGCCCACAATTAATTAAAGCTCCACAAAAGTTTCCATGGGGATTATCTCTTAATTTCCTCTGTTGCATTTTTCCACATACATAGGCAAACATTCCCTTACTCTTTGCCTATGTATAAGGGAAAAATCCTGGAAATTGTGTCACTGATGATTTATATGGTTCATCTCAGCCTTTTGGACATAAGAGAGAGAGGGACAGTGAGCAGGTGAGGAAATGTAGTAATGCAAGTGGTTTTAATTTATGAAACAGAAGTTGGGGATTGCATCCCTTTTAACTCTTCCTCTGACTATTGTAACACAAATAAAATAATTGAAATAAACAATTAATAGACCTGTGCAATTGAGGAAGTAACAGTATTCCTAAAATCATTTTTCCTTTTGTGAATGTTGCATTTATTCACATTATGTGAAATAAATCACAAGTGAGAGCATGTGCCTGATTCCCTCAGTTCACTTACAGTAACTCAGCTCTCGTGGAGCATGCAGAGCATTGCTACTGAGGATGTCAGTAGATAATTACTTGCAGGAAAAGTTCTTTCTAGGCTGGCTGATATTTGGGCCATTCGTATCATTTCTGAATGAATTTATATATTGCAATAGTGTCCTGTGTTCATGAAAGACTCATGCATTTGTGAAAGCACACTCAACTTTTTCCAAGTAAAAATTTGGAGCTTTGAACCGTTTTTATTTTTTTCTCCTCCAGATTGCCAGTGAAGCTGTCTCTAACATCAGGACTGTAGCTGGGATAGGGAAAGAGAAAATGTTTATCAACAATTTTGAGAAGCACCTGGATATGCCCTATAGAGCTGCAATCAAAAAAGCACACGTTTATGGGCTCTGCTTTGGCTTTGCCCAGAGCATTGTGTTCATTGCCAACTCTGTCTCCTACAGATACGGGGGGTTTCTGGTTGACTCCGAAGGACTCCACTACAGCTTTGTGTTCAGGTGAGAGCCTGCTCGGAGCTACAAACAGGTGTCCAGAAGTGTTCAGTTTCCTGATGGCTTCCCAAGAATGACCGTGTCCCCCTTCCCCACAGGGTGATCTCTGCTATAGTCACCAGTGGAACTGCTTTGGGAAAAGCTTCTTCCTATACCCCAAACTATGCCAAAGCCAAAACATCTGCTGCACGCTTCTTTCAACTGGTCGATCGGCTTCCTAAAATCAGTGTTTACAGTGAAAAAGGGGAAAAATGGGTAAGAGTGGAGATGAGTAATTTGTGATGTCATTCAGATCAATAGAAGCATGGTAGTTGCACTAATGATTCAGGAGTCAATGAGGATCCCTGCTTTACAAGAAGGTTATGCTGGCTGTACAATTGTTACTTGTCTTTGCTCTTTCAGAAGCAGTGAGCTCTGTACTAGGCAGCAAGACTAGTATAAAGTGGGCCATTAGGAATTTGGCATGTAGAACTCCTGTACATTGGAATGGAACAGATTTGGATGACTCACAGAGTAACAAGTTTTTATTTCCTGCTCTACAGTTCATGCATAAACCTGACTATCACTGGCTTATAATGGAGGCTTTTTCCATTCACATCAAACTGGTGGGGGCGCTCATGAGGAGGCGAAGCATCACTGAGTCAGACAAAATGAAAATTCTTGATTTCTGGTGAATTGAAAAGTCAGACCCAGAAAATTCAAACTGTTTATTTTATACACAGTGTCTGTATTAAAATTAAAAACGTAACCATTTGCAAGACAATCCCATCAATTGTTGGCTCTGACCAGTGCCATGTGGGGAAGTACAAGCAGAGAAATAGTGTTATGACTAATAGCTTCATCTCTAGGACAGCTACTCCAGTGTGGGTTTTATCCCTTTTCCTCAGCTAATTTCACAAGCATGAATTTGTATTTTAAACAAGGGATGCCAGAATGGTATCTGAGGAAGAGTTATTTTGTACCTTACAACTCTCAGTTTTGAGCTTGAGGTCATTGTAACATCTTTCTCTCTTTTTTTTTCACCAGGAGGATTTCAAGGGAAGCATTGAATTTCTTGATTGTAAATTCACATACCCTTCTCGGCCTGATATTCAGGTCCTGAAAGGACTGTCTATCTCTGTTAAGCCTGGACAGACTTTAGCATTTGTTGGAAGTAGTGGTTGTGGTAAGAGCACCAGTGTGCAGCTTCTGGAGCGTTTCTATGACCCTGACAAAGGACGTGTGGTAAGCAAGGAAAACATGGTTTCTATGCTGTTGTTTTCAGCAGTGCTTCAGGGACCTTCTGCCTGTGCCCTCCTGGGCTGCCTAGCAGTGGTGGCATGTACATGTGCAGCTTGGGGCTGCAGCTTCTTCTCAAACAGATCTGGACTGTTTGGACAATTCCCAACTATCATCTCAGATGTATTCAGGCAAGATTAGACAACTACAAGCCTCAGGTGCACCCTTATTATGTAGGCCACAGGCATTTGCCTTTGTAGCTCCTGTATGAAACATATAATATGTGCTGTACATTGTGGGAGCACAAACAAAAATCAAGTCTGATTGAGCAACAAAGAGCCTGGAACATGTGCAACCTCTCTGCAGGTTGAATTTGTCTAGATTTAACTTCCAGTTACTTGATTACTGATAGCTTAGTAAGCTTTTATATGTTTTCCTAATGTAAATACCTATCTAGATTGATTTCTCTTTCTTTCGAAAAAATCCTTGTGGTGATCACCATGTCAGGAAGGCAACAAAGCATGTGCCTAACCTCACGCAATTAAATATTTCACTAGGAATTAATATTGAGCAAATAGTCCAGCATTTGGCTGGATCAAAGCCATAACACAAAATACACATCATGCGCAAAGGAGTCAAATACAAATAATTCTTCCAATCACTTTAAATCAGCGGTGTTTGCATTTTAATAATACGGTTCAATAATTTAATTTTGCTATAAACTATTTGGGTGTTCCAGGCCGTTTTTTCCTAATGATGTTTCAATTTTTCTCCCATTTCCTCGTAGTTAATAGATGGACACGACTCTAAGAACATAAACGTAGAGTTTCTTAGATCAAAAATTGGAATAGTGTCACAGGAGCCTGTGCTATTTGACTGCAGCATTGCTGAAAATATCAAATATGGCAGTAACACGAAAGAGGCGACCATGGAAAAAGTCATCGAAGCAGCCCAGAAGGCTCAACTGCACGATTTTGTGATGTCCCTGCCCAATGTAAGTACCTGCGAGGCCTTGGCTGTGGAACTACAGACTGTTCAGTGCTCACTGCAGTGGGTTTTGCTCCAAACCCAGTTAAAGTTGCTATGCACATACACCTTTTATGTCCTTTTACAGCTGTAGGAGCAAAGGGGGTGCCATGACCATGCCTTGTGTTCCTGAGACTGTGGTTGTGAGTTGCTACTGGCTTCTTACACAGTAGACAAATATATAAATCCTGTTCTCAGCTGTGAGAGATTTGAGAGCTGTGAGAGATGTGACTAGAGCATGATATTTAGACAAAAGGATTTGAAGCCGGCTGCTTATGTCCACTTAAGAAGTATTTAAATGCACTGAAATCATATAAACATAAATCAGAAGAATATAAAAGATAGGGATATGGATTTAGGGATCCAAACAGAACAAGCCCTGAAAGAATTTTTAGCATTTTCTCCCAAATCTAGGGCAGGGGATTTCTTTTTGCCTCAGACAAATCAGCCAGCATCTTGCTATCACAGTTTTCTTCAGGCTCACTGTGCTGCCTGGGCCTCTGAGCATGTGCAGGCAAAGCATGGCTTGGAAACCTCTCCCCAAACAGTGTAGTACTGCACAGTGTTTCTGCATCCCTGGGTTCTGTAAGGAGGAGGCAGCTGTGGTCAGCATTCTTGCCTCTCTCCTCCTGCTCTCCCTTCAGGCTGTGTACTGCTGTGTTTGCTTACACCTGAATAAAATCTTCCTTTTGTATATTTTTCAGAAATATGAAACTAATGTTGGAGCTCAAGGATCCCAGCTGTCTCGTGGGCAAAAGCAACGCATTGCCATAGCGAGGGCCATCATCCGAGATCCTAAAATTTTATTACTGGATGAAGCTACCTCTGCCTTGGACACGGAAAGCGAAAAGGTAGATGTGCAGTGATGAGCGATAGGGGAAAGTTCATACAATGGCTTACAGCATACAAGGCCTTTCTGTTCTATAGAGACAATCCAACATGCTGCACTGCAGGAGAGCACGTTATTCCATACTGTGAATTCAGCATTTCCACCTTTAATGATCTTTCCATAAGATGCAGGAGGCACAGCTATAAAAAAAAGCAGTCAGCTCCAAGGGTTCCTAAACTGTCCATGAGAGGCAGCACTTTTTCAGAAATGTGGATACTAATTGCCTGAGTTTCAAAGCATTCGGATGGGAATAGTTCATAAATGTAACTATGTACATTGAAAAAAACTAAAAAAATGTATTAGTGCATACAAATCATAGGCCTGACTACCCAATAAAAACAGCAGTGAGGGGCCTAAGAACTTGATTAGTGTAGCTTGGTTACTTGCAGAGATTAGAGAAATGGTGGAATTTAAAACCATATCCACACTGAGCTGACACTTAGCACATCACCTGAGTAAAGGCCTTCGTTTATTTCTATTGCTGTCTGTGTTTACCTGTTCCTCCTTTGTACTGCTTGTGAATAGACAAGCAGTGACCCAGCTAAGCACACCAGTACCATAACCTTTGATTTAGTTTCATTCACTTGTCACTCTTAAAAGCTCATTAATCTGAAGCAGTCAGGTTCCTGCAGCTCTGAGCCCTGATTTGGTTTGCATATTTTCACTCTGACACTTTGTTGCCTTCAGACTGTGCAGGAAGCACTGGATAAGGCCAGAGAAGGGCGGACCTGCATCGTCATTGCCCATCGCTTGTCCACCATCCAGAACGCCGACATCATCGCGGTGATGTCCCAGGGACTCATCATCGAAAGGGGCACTCATGATGAACTGATGGCCATGGAAGGAGCCTACTGGAAACTTGTTACTACTGGAGCCCCTATTAGCTGAATTACTGTGATTCTAAATTTGAAAGATTTCTGCAAACAAATGCTTTGTGGTAGGTATGTGTATGTTGGTGCTGCATTGTGCTACGGAGTGCTCTACAATACTGTGAGGCCTGTGGAATACGGAATGTATGTAGCTCTCTGCATCAAGCACATTTGTCCAGCACATGCAGGGAACTAGGCACAGGCTAATGCATTCAGGAAGTAAATTAGCCCACTGATAAGGGAAAGCAAGCCTGGAAATGGGAAGGATCTTTTCTGGTGATCTGTGGAATTTCCACTAGCTGCTGTCAGACTGCACAGTCCTGTCATGCCTCAACTAGCAATCAAGGAAGACTCTGCTCCAGTGATCTGGAAACTGCCCCTTCTCTAGGTAAGCTGAATGAGTGAAAACAATCCCAAGAATGATGCTGTACATATGAGGGGATCACATCTCTCCTAATGTTCAGTCTGCAGATCCCTTTCCTGTGGGTGCAGAACCCCCCCTTTCACCCCGTTGAACCACACAGGTCAGCTGTGCTGAGGGAGAGGCTGCGCTTCCCCCACGTGCGGCCGCAGCACTGACACCACGGTGCCCCTTCAACAAAACCAGGCAGAACTTACAAAGAAGGCAGCTCCACAATAGTAAGGAAAGCAATCAAGGTGAGGAACAGAAGCTGGTGAGGATCATTTCCTAGCCCACCACTCTCCACCTAACACCACTCTAAACAAAGCTGTCAAATAGATTTTTGAATAGGAATACATCCTTTGGATAAATTAATGTAAAATTCTACAGTTAATCATCAGTTATTTAAACCACTTCTTTTTTTTCAGAAGGCAAGACAATAATGTGTATTTTTATAGAAATCATAATCAGTAAAGGTGGAAACCCCCCCATAATTAGCTCTTTGTTTGCATTAAATTCAATTGATAAACACCCACAATGCATTCAGAAATGACAAAGGTCAAGAAGGAGCTTCTTTTGGCAGAAGCTTGTATCTATCACAGTTTATTACAAGATCTACTGCAGGTTTCTCTGAAATATGTTATGAATTATTGTCTGCAGCACAACAGCACTCTTTGCTTTAGAGACTAGGATCTTGGAAACAAAGCACATAGACTGAAAGTATAAATTACAGTTCCAACATTTAAATATTGATTTTGAATAATAGAGTATTAACTGGAAAAGTCATTCTCCATGTCCTAAAATCTGCAGGGTGGGGGGCGGTTCCACTCACTTTATAAAAAAATCACACCACTTCTTATAAAACTATGTGACAGTGCCAGTAATTGAATTGAGCTGTAAGGGCAAAAATTTTATTAGATACATCCCTTAATTTCAGGCAGCAAAACCCAATTTCAACTTTTGTACAAATCCCTTAATAGAATTGCTGCCAAATTCCCTACTGAACTCACAATCTGGCACTGAAATGGCTATTTTCCCAAGGAAGTCTGTATTTTAAACCTTAACTAGAAATTAAAAAGAAAGCTGCATTGTTTGCTTTAATATTTTTAGCCTTTTTATGTTTCAGAGCAATAATTAGTTTGATGGCTCAGGACTGAAAATATTGACAGAGTATCAATATCAATATCAGTATCAATAAGCTACTGACATACTTATATGATATTTAATTTATATTAGTATTTAAGGCCATGGAAAAATAACGACTCTTTATTAAAAACTACAATGACTATGTGTACTTATTTCATAATTCTTTTGCCTGAAGGACACCATTTTCATGACCCAAATTAAACCAATAAATTGTATTTTTTTACTGGCTTTTGTGCTTTATCACTTCTCTTACCCTTCAGACAGGCACATGAATATCTTGCACCTGCTAACAAGTATTTCTGTGTAACTGGGTCATGTCTGTGACAAGGACCTGCTGTGCAGGACAGAGCTGCAGAGAAGGCCAGCTCAAGGACACTATCCCCTGCCTGCACAGGAGCCTGTTGTCCCCTTGCAGGAGCACAGGGACACGGCCCCACCTGGGTGGCACTGCTACAGCTCTTCATTGTAACAACATCCTGTTTTCAGGCAGCTAGGAAATACCGAGAGCTGTGCTGGGAAGTATGCTGGTACTTCCCAGAACCATCCAGGCACTCACACCACACACAAATAGTTGCACATTCCTGGGTGCCAGCTCCTGCCACTTAATTAATGTGCTACTGAAAATTGATTATAAAGACTTTGGTACCTGTGCAAAGGGATTAAATTTCAAGTGGAGCTACACAGTATGTCTGGGCATGAACAACAAGCCTTGATGGACTGCTCGGTGCAGAGCTGGACTGGTCGTGCCACCGTAGCCGCCTCACAGCAAGATGTCCCAGCCCTGGAACTTGGTGACAAGTCCCAGAGCCAACCCAAAGTCATTTGCCAACCCAAAGGCATTTGCTTACATCTTTCAGGCCTGAGTTGTAAGTCTTGACAGTAGATGGTGTCATTTGGTGTCTTCTGCAGAAATGCCAGTTCCCATTCTACATTTATGGTTGTGTCTATCCCAACAGAGGCACCAAGATTCTTTGCCAGGGCCAGGAAGCAGAGACCCTCATGTAGTAGAAACTTAAAAATGTGATGTCTACCCATAACTCCCAGCTTAAAATTGCCAACATTGCCACTAAATCCAAATGCTGTTGTGAAACCATCAGACAGCTGTGCACAAAGCATCCCCTACTGCTGGCCAGAAGGAGCCAGAAATAGAAGGACAGCTAAGACCAACCTGCTAGTGTTCTGTGATTCCTCTGTAGGTCACCTCACTTCTAGGGAATAACCAAGCACAGAGCAACTTAACACAGCTGATTTTTGTCTTGGTTGTCTTTGTTCTTTGTTACTTATTTCTAATCCCATTAGTTTAGTAATTTTGCTTAAGGAATTACAATTATAGAAAAGACTGGTTTCAGGTCAGCTGCTGCAGGAAAAAGAGTTCAAAGATTCATTACAGAAGATATGAGGAGATACACAAAGCAGAATACTCCTCAAACTGTTAAAACCAGATGACTCGTTTTTTTAAGTTAAGGTAGTCTTACTAGGCTCTTAAATAAGGATGCCTATTTCAGATTTGCTGTTGTAATTTGTATGTTTATTCCTAAAGGCCAACACAAAACTATTCACCTTGTTTACCCAAATTAAATAAAAATCTTTCAATTTGAATTATCCCACACCTAATTGGAAGTCTAGAAGCAATATCATGTTTACATCTTCTAAGCCTTATTTTTTTTTTCACATCATACATACACGCCCTCATTACCCATTTTATGGCCTTGTATACTAAGGCTTTGTACAAAGAGCTGGTATACTAAGTATTATGAGATGGTATCAGCAAAATATTGCTTAAAAATTGTGCAAGGGAATATACAACAGTAGATGCCAAATAATGAGTAAAAATGGAAAGCACCCACCTTGGCCTATTTAGAACATCCATTTTATATAGCAAATATATACTTAACGTATTAGCTACTTGTGTGCTTAGGTAAACAAAGCTGACAAGAATATAAAGTTGCAATGACAGTCTGCAACCACATTTTCATGATTTATACAACTACTAACAGTGATTCAGGCTTGTGTCTCTTGATATGAGAGAATTAGCAGAGAGTTACCTTTGCAATATAGGAGCATGAACAATATTCTTGAGGTCATATACTCAGAGAATTTCATCATTGACAACTTTCAAAGGTGTGATCTGTGTCATTCATGATTTATATGACCACTTTGAAAAAGTAAGAATGACAAAACCCACATAGTAATGCAAAAATATATTCTACAGAGTATAATGGAAATAAATGCGCTTTTTTTCTCATCTGACTTAATCAGCAGCTGTTTTGCTCAGGAAGCTCAATAAGTTAAATGTAAAGCCTTGCTTATTACTACGCTGGCCTTTTTCACAGTGCCTGGGTACAGCCATACAGTGGTAGGTGGTGTGATACTGTCACACCATTATGTAGCAGTTTAACACACAGTATCTATATATAAAAAATTAAATACCGAGTATCACTATGTACAACTGATGCTTGAAGCATCATCTAGCTAGAGATGGAGAGAACTTAAAGACCACCATATAGCTAAATAAAACTAGTTGATTATACTTTAAAACTTTGTTATGACCCAGAGTATTGGGCCATTTCTAACCATACTGCAGCGTGGTTGCAATATATCTAGGAATCAGCAACTAATATTTCTGAGCTGCCAAAGTCATTCTGGAGCGTACTGATTTTGGATGTACTGGATACTTACCAGGAGCACATCAAAGATGCAGTAACATCCCTTTGGTTAAAATGAGTTCGCAAAACTGCCTTTGCGGAGGGTTCTTGAACAGCTCATATCCATCCCCACATTGCTAACCATTTTGAACCTTTACCTAATTAAGTTTCTTTTCAGTTGTCTTCATTAACGAGTGGACACAGTATGGAACCAAGGCAACTACAGTCAGAGGCATAGCTGCACTCTTACAGAAGGAGAGAATGTAGAACAAATACTCAGTATGAGTAGGTATCTTAACGAAATTGTACAGCTGCAGTGTAGCTAAAGAAGCAGCTATACACAATATGCGGAAACTTAACTTGCAGCTGTTTTTACCTTTGCAGCTTGTGATGAACATTTTGGAATTAATTCCAAGACCTAAACCAAAGAGTGCCCCTAAATTCCTCACCAGTCCAGCAAATGGAGTTGTGTCAATGTTTATCCAGTCTGGGTTGGCACACCACTTCTTGGCCTTTGGAACAGACCATAGCAAGTCAATATCAAGAAGTTTGAGGGATAGATAAAACCCAAGGGCAAAGATGAAAAGAAACAAGTTTGTCTTGATGTACATTCTCAAGCTCGCAGTCTGAATAGCAGGGGTATGCTCAAATGCTTCTGCCACAAGAATGCCTGTGGATTAGAAACTCAGTGTTACAGGGAACAACACACTTGTACTTTGAAGAAGCACTTTCTACAGTGTGCCTGTAGAATTTGACTTTTGAAGAAAGAAGAATATGTCTTTCATATCTATGTGTATATATACATACACACAATTTACTACTTCTGTAATACAATACAAAACCTTTTCTTCTACTCAAAGCTGCCAATTTAGATAAAAGAAATTAAATAACCAAGCACTACATGGTTTTGATATGAGGCATACCTTAAGGCCTGACTGCATCTCCCAGATGACAACCTATCAAATATTAGATATAAACTGGAACATTCCTTTTCCAAAAGAGTCCCTCACTCAAAGACTGGCTCCAGTAATGCAGAATTCAACACCAGTTCCCACACAGGCTTTGAGTGTTGAAGGAAAAGACACAGAACACACTTATCTTCTCTCGTACTCATCCTGGTTGTGAAGAGGGAAAGCTGTTAGCCAGGGCTGCCCAGGCTGCACTGCATCCATGAAAGAGAACAGGAGCAGGCAGCTCCTGCTCAATGCTTCAGTCGCCTCCGTAAAATCAGATAGACACTAGAGAGATTGTTCATAGTTTGAACTCCCTGAATACCAATTTGCAACATGCTTAAGTAACTCTGAAAAATGTACTTCAGCTTCTTAAATCACCTTGGGGAGTTTTCACTGCTGATTCACCTTTTTCTCTATTTTGCCCCAGGTCTCTGACCCCATACTTGTCCACATTGCACACATGCCAGTTTGCACCTGGACACCACTTGAGGTGATCCAAATACCTTCCTCCTGAGATGAAAGGTCACAGCCATATAGGAACAACTTCCTCTCTGATCTCTTCCATACAGGCAGCACAGTCAAAGATTGGATGCAGTCAGTACAAACCAGTCAGAGCTAGTCTGAGGCAGTGTGGACATAACACAGGTCAGCATCAACTGTCAGATGGACAAAGGCTCATTCCCTTCACTGTGTGAATTACAAAGACAGCAGGCACATTCTGACCTTGCAAATTTTACCTTTAGACCTTTAGATAATAATCAAATCCTTGACCTTCCAGAGAGTGGAGAGTACCACTGGGGCTGCAAGATGAGTAGCACTACTAAAAATCTCTTGTCTTTTCTCATACTTCATTTTTTTGAGATTTTGAAAATATGTTAAAAATAAAAGTAAAAATAGCAGCATTACCAGCAAATACTCCAAGAATAACTTGATGAGGGAAATGTGTTGCTATGAATACTCTTGAGATGCACACACTGATCTGGATAATCCAAAAAATACTCCAGAGGAATGACCATGTCAGTCTAAGAGAGAAAAGGAAAATTATTAAAAATTAAGACAAACTATTTCATCTACTAATTTATCCCAAGCCCCATCATGTCAGGCTCATATTTTTACCAGGCTGAGATTTACCAAGTAGAGCAGTTTAGAATCAGATGACTAAAACCTGGAAATCAGTACTAAAACATTATCAAGAGGGGTTGCAGGAAGAGACTTGAGCAGTTTCAGGTCCAAAACACCATTGTGGCTTTAGTGATGAAAGTCATGCATGGCAGGTTAAATTAGCACTAGTACCCTGAGCATATTTCTCATTGTGAAGTCATACCTAAATGTAAAAGTTCAATTATTTAATGATAAAATTTACATAGTGCAGGAACAACCCTGTAAGGCTTGACAGCAATTACAAGCCTTTTCCGCAGAGCTGAGTAACAAACTACAGTGAACTGTGTCAGCATTATGTGCATTTGCTTTAAAATGGGCTAAGAAGGATAACCAGCAAAGCAGTAAATTTATGTACTAACCAAAAGATCCAATACATAATGACAGTTAATAGAATTAAAAATTTCCAATACTGAAGAGGTGATACAACCTTTAATAGGAGCTGATTCAGAGATATTGTACGCAATGATGGTAATTTAATAAATAAGAACCTATATAAATTGCTAAATCCCCTTAATATACTTTTTCTTTAGCTGAGGCAGATCATACCAAAGGGCTGCTATTTTTTTTTTTTTACAAACTGGATAGAACAGATTCTGAATATTTGTTTAAGTCCATTAAAAACACAGCATGTATATAAAGAATTATCTGTATTAGTTAGAGGAATGGAAAGATACTGACCTGTGAAGCGTAACAGCTAATTTATCTTTCCATCTAACTGTGTAGCTAAGTGCTGCAGTGACCATTACATACCAGACGCAGGATGATCCCATGGCATGTCCAGATGGGCTTCCTAGTAAAAACAAAGAGGAAATATTCAGCTTAAGAATGATGACTGTAGCATTTGTCACACAGAAAATGTCAACTGGCAGTTACTCAGGCACCCAATCATTTAGAAAGGAAATGGCTAACAAAAGCTGAAAGGCTGTCAACTGCTTCGCAAAATTTAATTTTCTCAATATGAATTTCTCATCTATAGGGAAGCCATAATATTTGTCTGAAATCAAGTAGGTAACAGCTTAACCATCTTATATTAGTGTGAGGTGGAATCTTGATTGGAAAGCATAGTATTTTCCCATTATTTAGATTTGGATTGTGATTAAAAAAAAAAAAGGCATCTAGGACTCTCTTAGGACTGTAGCATGGAATGTAGAAGTTATACATGAGGATCAGATGAGAAAGGGTTTGAATGGGCCTCCCATAATTAAGGGGAGAAACAGAGATTTAGCTCTTTGTAACATTCTAAACTAAAATACTAGTGTAACTTTAGATGGCCCTTCCAAACTGCCTTTGATCTGCTTCTGCAATTATCATGGTGTGAACAATTGGGATCTGTGTCTCATTAATAATATCACAATCCAGGTAATTTACATTTTGGGTAGTTTTGTAATAAATTTAGAAATGTATCTCAAGCATGATGGAAGAACTGTGTCTTTATACTTTAGTTTGATTTATGTTATAAATTTTAAAATGTCATACATATCAACTGGCTTGAAAATAGAGTATCAGTGAAATTGGCACATGAAATGATGCTGTAACATATCCAACCAAGTGCTGTACCCACAGTCTGTAACAGGGAACACACTCATATAGAGATAACAGTAATTTCCTTTTATTCCAGGTTATAATAATATATGTGTAATTTGTTTTAATTTAACAAATCAAATTTTATTTTTACTGGAAACAATATGAAGCCTCAGAAAAGTTCCTGCAACTGTGAAAATCACCAAAAAACAAAGTATGCTGGCATGATGCAAGGGAAATGATTCCTAAAATTACTCTGTCACTTCTTTTCCCCTGTTCACCAAGTTTACATTCAACAAACTTAAATAGGGAAAGAAAGAAAATTAGATCACTGGAATCTGTCAATTCGGTATTTTTACAGCTTGGCTTTCTGTGGAGACAAAGTGAAGTAAAAGGAACAGGGTTATTTCACTGTCAGAAGAAATAATTTTGGGTCAAGAAAGTGTTATGATCCAGAACTATATAGCAGTGTGTAGAGCAAAAGGATATTTCAGTGAAGTAGCAAAGCAGGACTGCCTAGGACAAGTACTATGATTTCTGACTCCCTGCACTCATTTTTGCTATTCTGCTTGCCAGCATCTTTAGAGTCACTCTACCAGCTCTTTTGTTAATTACCTAACAGATGTGCACTCCTAAACCTCACAACAGAACAAATGTCACTGATAAGGAAACCATAATGTTGTCTGTCAGCATTGGGAAAGCTCCTCTTTCTTGTCATTTAGGAAAATGTCATCTAGGAATAATGTTTCATAGTTCATCTGCAAATTACCTACTAGAAACAGCATAAACTTCACCTTAAGGTTTATGTTCTTAAAGCCTTAAAAATACTATAGAAAAAAATGGCAGTAGGGTTGTAGTTCAGCTAATTCCAGAAGCATAAACCAAATTCAGGTCCTAGACTGCTTGCCATGTAGTCATATAAACAGTTCCCACAGCTTTCCCCCTTGCTGAGCTGTGGAGTTTGGGGTTCAGGTTATCCTAGTAATATTTGGATCTGCTTTTCTCATGTCTGTGGCTGCTTCTCTATTCTTTTAATATAAATTGCATATTTAAAAAGTGTGTGAAGTACCGTGTCAGCTCATACGACTGTGTGCACTTAACAGCTGCACTGACTGCACCTCCTCTTGTTAACGAGGAGCAGGTCAGTGACAGATACTGTCAATGGTTCAGGGCAGACCTGGAGGTGGGGGAAAGTGTGGTCCTTGTAAGCGCAAAGAAGGAATCAATATGACAGTTGTACCCACTGGATAGAAATAGGAATGACTTGTTACTTCAGGAAGAAAGTAACAAGAAGAAAGACCTTCTGGTTCAATGAATAGAATGAAACACACTGACTGGCTCCTTAGCCAGGGCTTGGAACTACGTGGTACCGACTGGGCTCAGTTCTGAAGGCTTTTGAAAAGACCTGAAGTACTTTAATACTTTGCATTAGGTCCCAAATGAATTCACTTGAAGGAGACTGCAGAGCACATATAGACCAGGCATTATTAAACTCTGCCTCATACAAGGGCTTAAACTTCTTGCTCACAATTACAGTGGAATGTAATGCAGGATATTGTTAAAATACAGCTATGCAAATTGCTTTAAAGCTTGCAGTGGCATTGACAAGGTGCAAAGCACAATAATTTCCACAGTCACTATTTTCTCGCACAATGAATTAAACTAAATTCAGTCAGTCGGCTCAAAGCAAATTCATCTTATTTCACATATTAGGGTTGCACAAGTTCATTTGACTTCAGCAGTATTGCATTTGAGTTCCACAGAAAAGACAATGGGACATAAAAAAGTGAAAACACAGAGAAAAGGTACATTTAAAAATAATTTCCCCCCATATATTTTTACACATACTCCCCCCCCACATTTAGTGTCAGTGTCTGTTTCTGGGAAGAGTGGTTACCTTTTCCACTCATGATACATTAAATCAACAATTATTGATACTATTGGTATTTACACCGAACCACCTACTAGTTTTGGGGGTTTGAATATTTCTTGCAATGGTGCACCATCCCTCAAACCCAACAGCCCTGTGCTCTGTTTTGGAACACATTAAACAATGTATTTCACAAGTTTTGTGAAAATTCCTTTCCAATATGCTGGTTCATTCTATTAGTAGTTATTTTTGAAGTAAATGCCCCTTCCTTGCACTATTTAAAGGCAATGAAGTAAACATTTTGTCATACAGCAATCAAACACCAGTCACATTGTATTTCTTCCTTTTTTTCTGCTTATTTTTGGTGCTATTTTATACGTGAGCTCTGAGGTTTGTATATCATATAAGACCTTCATAAGTCACATCCTCTCTCCCTCAAAACCACTATCCCTATTAAATGTACCAATGTAATCTCCAACATTTCTTACCTGGTCCAGTTTCACACGTTATAGGAAACTGTTCGAGGCATGGGCTTGATTGATTAGGATAAATCATTGTTTCCTGCACCCACCAGTATGGGCGATGGCCAAATAAAATCCTGACAAAAAATAAAATAAAATAAAGCAGAAACTCAATGAAAATATTTTTATGTAAGAAGGCCTCAGCAAAACATGATAATCCTATAAAGAGTATGAAGAGCTATATTTCCAAAATTATTCTATAATAGTTTTACAGGTTCTTCTCATCTTACCATGATGTCATTTCAAACATTGTGAATTCCTCTTTTATAATTACAGGGGAAAGTCTACTACTACATTATTTACAGAAAGTTTTCTAAACTTGAGGCACATATAGTAACTATCATTAAAAATACCAAATTTTAAAAGAAATCCAACTTCTTACCATTTAAATATGAGGTTGAACCAATCACCAATGACTGCCACCCATATCATTTTAGTACCAACCACTTGGTTGAGCTGAAACCAAAGAGGAAAATAAATTGAGAATATATTCCGCGGATCACCAACATGTGACATAAAATTAAGGAAATCCTGGTAAGCCCTGTAGTCCCTCTGTAAATGCTGAATGATAAGAACGCCATTGCTATGAAGGAGATCCATCTTAATGGATTAAACTGCACTTGAAATATAGTAAAGTTCCTTTAATCTTTAGTTTCTAGTGACTGAGAACCATGGAGGGGAGCTATTAAAAAGTGAGAGAAGGTGATTGACATTGCCTTTATATTATATTGGTGTGGTGTACCCAGCCATTCTTGAAACACGTGGCTCCAAAACTCCGGGAAGCACACAAGTCTCTTAGCCCTGGAAAGCTTTTCTGTTTGCAAATTTTAATTAGAGGAAGCTAAGTGAAGTACATGCTGAGCAGCAGCAAATTGTGGGGAAAGTTTTGTGGAAACACGATGTGTGACTTATGTAATCCTTTGTATGAACAGTTGGAACATGTTTGCTTAAATTTTTTCACAGTTCATTTCTCTGCAGGATGGACATTAGTAATGTGTGTACTTCATTAACTGTTGCCTGTATAAAGGATAGAAAGAATACACAAATAACTGATCTTTGCAGAACTGTCATTAAAGCTGTACATTTCACTTTGAAATAGAACTTGGCTACCGTGCTGCTACTAATACTTTGACAACACATTTTTCAGTCACGGAAAATACAACCAGCATCCATACATCAATGAGGCTGTTGAGCTATAGATTTATTTTTAAAGCAGCAATATTCTTAAAACACTGAAAAGCAGTTGTTTCCTTCACACAAGAGGCCTGTTAATCCAGGGCACAATGCAGATGAAGCTTAGTCTCCGAGTCATCATTTGGTACCGCCATTCTTGTGCATTGCTTACATGATGCAAGTCCTACACAGCTTTTCCAGAATGAGCTGCAGCCCCACTTCTGACTGCCCAGCCTTACAAATGAGAGCAAGGTTGGGAACAGATGATTACGAGTATTTTCCTGAAGTATTCCCAAGTGAAGCACTTCTGTTCTCTAGGGCAAACAGCCAAGATGAAACAGATTCTGCCACATAGCAGAATTTTAAAAGATTATAGTAGATAATATATTATCAGATTTATCAATATTAGTACCAATAAGTGTAGCACAGGAAAAGATTATGTTAATTCGGGAGGTGGCTAGATGAAAAAAACTTTTTCCACCAGATATTAAATGGATACTAGAAGCCTGATGATACCATCTTCAGATATTATCAGAGTAACAAGAGGAAAATTTCAAGTTCTTTATCAGGCTAATAGTCCAGCATATTTATATCTTCTATCAAAGATTATCTATGTATCTGAAACAATTAGAACCCGAAGATGAAAGCAGCTCTATATACGCCCTGCACACTTCCCTACTGCTCTCTCCATGGCACTTCAACCCAAACTGCAGAAGTTGTGGAGACAAAGATATGAACTACTTAAATGGTTGTGCTGAAGAGGGACTTAATGGCTTACCAGGGCTTTATGATGTGTGGTCAGGGAAATCACATGGAAACATTAAGTAGATTCAACAAATAAGGCATGACAATTAAATGGGCTTAGAAGACCTCTCCTCCTGACACAATCTCACATTTACTTTACTCACACTTACTTTACCTATTAATAGTCTGGTTTTAGAAACTTTTTTAGCAGTTTTAAATCCTATATGTTTATTGCTACCAGTTGCATTGAGCTTAATAGAAAACCTTAAAGTTAAAAAGAGATTTAAAATTCTATGCACTGTTTCTGAATAACTACAATATTTTTCTCTACATTGACTGAATTACTCACTTCAACTGGTATCATCTGATTTCAAGGAAAACCTTTCCAAAAGCAAAATTTCAGGACATTTCAACAATAAATATTTCCTAGCTTTTTAGCTGAAAATATTTGAGGAGGTTTGTTTCTTACTAACCCTTATAGCTTATTGCTTTTCACAGTGTATGGAAAGGTAGTTGTCATATAAAAGAACAGATGAAATTAATTTTCCCTCTCTCAGTTCTTTTCCAAGATTGCATTTGTTTAGAAATATCTCTCTCAAGTAACTCTTTATATCTTATTACTACGGAAAATGTCCTTTGGCTAAATTTTTTACTGCAAAAATACCTTGCCTTTAAAGACAAGTAAGACTTACAATAACAACAATAAAAATCACTCTTTTATACATGTCTGGGGTTAGTATGGGAAAATGTGGAGAATCTAAGTTTTTCCTCTCTTTTACAATCTCATTTAGAAAAAATAATTAGCTTTAAATGTGAGTGTAAATGTCAAGTCAGTTGGTAGATGAATAGCAACAATCTTTCTTTTAGTACTTAACCTCATCAGAGTTGCTGGTTTAACCAAGTCGAAATAATTATTGTTCTATTTTGAAAAAATATTTTGCAATAAGTGAGTAAGTTTCCATCAAGATACAATTTCATGTCCTTTAAGGAGTGTCTACCAAGTAATAAAATAGATCCCTTTACAGGCCCTCTTTAATGGCCCCACGGTTACTCAATAGTATCAGAAAAGTTGCCTCTCTGACACAGGATGTGCAGAACCATTGCAATAACTTTTTGCATGTTTGTTATATTTACAAATACAAACCCACCCACCCATGTTATCTATCCACTGGGATAGGATGCATCTGCTCAGGCTGAACTCTTCTTCAGACAGAACCACCCAGGCACACTTTGGTTCTCCAGAGACTTTGTCAATATAATGTTTGAAGGTGTGTCCTGGCCTTGTTTCAGTAAAGTAACCTCTTTTAGCCTAAATGTTGAAGGCCTCCTCATACTAATTTTCAAGATTTTCCTGCTGATTCTTATGCTGCTGATTATCTTTCTTCTTAGGTAGAAGATAAACACCTTAGACCTAATGAAGACTAACAGCTAACAGCAAACATAAAAAAGCTTTCATTTTCTCCTACATTTTTTCTGAGAGTTTCAGAAGCTCCTGCATCCTCACCTTAGAGGTACCAGAGGAGTCATATTTATAAATGATGTTTAAGAAACAGCAACAAATCCACAATCTGCAAACCAGAAAGCAGAGAGTGTTTGGAATAGGTAAGCAGGTTTCTGTGAGAGAGACAGTTCTCATTGTACCTGGACTCACTCATGGTCCTGCTCCATCCAAGAGACAATCAACAACTGACATGCCAGTCATCTCTTGTCCTGCCTGCGGTATTTCACAACCAATGAAAGTCTGAGACACTAAAGACTTTCCAAGCTCTAATAACCAGAAAAGATGGCAAAACATGTCTTGAAATACAATATTTAGTAACTTGTTTAAACGAACAAAGGAGACATATTTCCTCAATAGACTTTCCCATTGTCCTTTTCTATGCAAAGACCTGAAAAATGCTTCTGTAACGCACTTAGCACTTCAAAGTCACTTGAGATAACACATGAAATAAAACTATTTGCTGTAGTTTAGCATGTAGAACTGCAAGGAAAACTAGTGATCTATACAAAGTGGTCAGAAAGTGTATGGACTTACTTTTTTTGTCCTGTTTTGATATTGTAGAACCAAGGTTTGGCCTTCACATGATCAAATTAGTTCCTAGTACAAAGCAAAAACCTTTAAAATGCCGTCTGTTCATATAAAGAGTTTTTAATTTATTGATAATTTCTCAATTTATTTTATTTTCCAAGATATACAAAACTAGAGACTTATGTATTCTTGGTAATAACGTAGAAGCAAGAATCATGCTGATGATCCATTGGAGGGAGGATAAAATGTTTACAGCTCCCTTGCACCTACATATTAGAGCAAATATTACATAACTGCTATCAGATGTTGTTAAGTAAATGTTTGCAAGAGAAGGAAAAGCCATCAAAGCAAACATTTTTTGAAATCTGTTAATGGAGGCCTATGTACTGGGCCTAACTTTCTGGTACATTATGCTTAGGTAATTGAACAATAGCATTAATTTCCATATCAGTGTTTCCATTGGCACTAGACCAGCTACAAGGATTAATGAGCAATTTACTAAATTCACCAGCAGACACTGCGTACAACAGCTGACAGCTATTTTCCTAGGTGTGTGTATATATATATATATATATATATATATTTTCCAAGTGGAACACTGAGAAGATACACCTTAATTTTTTAATTAGGAAGACAAGAATATTTCAAGAAGCTCTCTTTCTTCCCTCTCCTTTTCCTTCTCCCTCTCCCTCTTCCCAAATTTATACTTGGCTTGGTAGTCATCCTTGAACTGGCTCAACCTCAGTACATTTAAGTGTGAAGCAGATAAGAAAGAGAGGTCTATTAGTTTTAAGACTAATGCTGAGGAAACTGTGAAATCTAGAGAAGAGGTGTCCAAGTCAAATGAGACAGGAAAGCAGTGTGATAGAAGTGTTTATACAAGTTTATACAGGAGTAACACAACCAATAGTTGGTGGTCTCAGCTCAGCCTTCGCTTTGGGTCCAGTGGGGGGAAGGCAGTAATGAATTCTTTTAGAGAGAAATTCCCAAGGCTTCACCAAGTCTATATTATTCTGAGAGTATCAAAATAGCATTGGCAAAAAGTAAAGCCAGGAACAATTCATTAGCTATGGTAACAAAGTGATTAAAAGTAACTTTCATGATAAACTGAAGGCTGCTACCTGGGATCACAAACTACTGCTTATCAAGAGCCAAAAGGGAAGAAAAACAATTAGAGAAAAACTAGGCACCGTGTCAAAAGGAGCACATTCGCTATGAGAGAGGCTTACGGCAAGTGTTTGACTGGGCGCAGACAGGGTTTGTTCACACCGAAAAGGTGCGGGTCTCCCGTCAGAGTGATCTACCTTAAGGGGTACGTTGTTATCCACACTCGAGAGATTTCAGGCCTGGGCAATTAAAAGGCAATTCAAGAGACTCACAAAACTTAGTACCACGATGTGCGAGTAAAACTGATACTGGAAGCAACTTGTGGCTTCAGAGGAGCGAAAGGGAACCGTCCCGCTCCGCAGAGAAAGCCCACTTTGTTCAGTACGGAGCCGACTGTCCCCCGGCCCCGCGGGCAACCCGGCAGCAGCGCCCTTAGTGGGCCCTGAGGACACGCGCTAATCCCCGGGAAAGGC
>JAWWLV010000183.1:19786791-19801656 GCA_035041135.1 Platyrinchus mystaceus | reverse complement strand
CTCGCCCCGGGAAAGGCAGGCTCGCCCCGGGAAAGGCAGGCTCGCCCCGGGAAAGGCAGGCTCGCCCCGGGAAAGGCTCTCCAGCCGCGGCCGCCGCTCCCCCCCGGCTCCCGCCCAGCCCCTCACGGCGGCCCCGCCCCACGCGCGCGGCGTTACCGCAGCAACGGCGCGGGCGGGTCCCGGCGGGGCTGGGCCAATGAGCGGCGCGGTTGTTGCGGGGCGGGCCGGGCCGCGCGGGCCGTTGGCGGCGGGAAGGCGGCGCGGTTTGAAGGCGGTGGGTCCGGGCGGGCGCGGGGCGGGCGAGAGCCCGGTTAGACCCCGGCCCGGGCTGCCGGCGTGGGGAGCCGGCCCCGGCTCGGTGTCAGCCCTCGGGGGGACGGCGAAGGGCAGCGGCCTCAGTGCCGCCGGAACCCTGGCGGGGCCTCCCCTGGCGCGGTATCGGAGCGCTGGGAGAGGAGCGAGGGGAGCGCCGCTCCCGCTGAGCCAGTGGTGACAAAAAAACAACTTGCGGGAAGAGGTTTCAACAACAAGGCGAGGGGACCAAAGCAGCTCCGAGGGTTTATTCCATGAGTTACGCCCGCTGGCACTGCCTCCCGTGTCCTGACGCTGTGTCTGTTCACTGTCAGGGGTGATACGGCACCATGGCTAATGCAAAGACAGAAGATGAAATAACGCTCTTTGAAAGAGATATGAAAGAGTTTTGGACCGAGTTTAAAAGCGTTTATGGCACTGAACAGATCAATCAGACTTTAACACTGAGAGATTCGTGCAAGGAGTCTATAGAAGTGCTTTCAGGTAAAAAGGCTCTATGTTCCTCTTACCTCTACGTTTTGTAAGTTATCATCAAACTTCTTCAGATAACTGAAGTAACTTTTCATTACAGCGAAATGGTCCAAGAAGCTGAAAGAAGGAGACCTGATGATTGACAAAATCCAGGAGTATAACAATGGTACAGTACTGTGTTCTATTTATTGTGTCTTAACATTTCTAAAATTAGCTTAATAGAGCTGAATAGTATGTTTAACATCACATTTTAAAAGGTGAATAATAACATCAGAATGAAGATAGAATTAAACCCAAACATACTTGGTTGATTACAGGATGCAAATTTCAATTCAAAAGCAATTTGTTGAAAAACTTCATTGATGGTGCAAAAAGATAAAAGTCAGTTTTTTGCATAGTGATTTTGGTGCTTAAGTATTTAAAACAACAAAGTACCAAAACTTGTTTACTGCAATAGGAAAGGTAAACTAAATTGCTTAGTAAAGTTAAATATTGTGAGGTTACTTATGCCTTTTCCATATTAGTAAGAGAACACTGTCAGCTCATCAGTTCAGGGTCAACTTCTCTGAATTTTGTAGTTAAACTTCAGAATATCTGGTAAATATTATTGCATTCTTCGCTTTCTTTTTAAATTGTTTGTGGATTGTTCAGCCTGTGAAGATGTATACAGTGCTGGCACCAGAAAACAGCACATCTGATTGAAGTATCCCTACTTTGGAGCTTCTCTTAGGAGTAACTTTCACTCTAAACCTTATTTGATACTCTTACCGTAATTATGCTGACTTCTCTTTGCAGCTCATACAGCACGCATTTCACTACATTTTGTTCAAATAAATCATCACAAATTACATAAGTATTAAATAGCAGGGGCCACTGTATGTGTTCATATTTTCTTGGCTCCTTTCAGAGATTCTCCAGCAGAGCAAATGTATATCAGAAAAGGAAGAGCAGTTGAAAGAAATCAAGCTGAATCAAGAAGAAGAGCAACAGAAGAACTTGACTGACAGCATCCAAGAGTTAAAAGAAGAGTTGGCGAAGCAAATGGAAAGTAAGCAAAGGATAATAAGCAAGTTTTTTTTAATTGAAGGAGGAGGGGTTTTCAACACTTGTTCTTTAGGGCTTTTCTACTGTTCTAAGTATTTTTTCATGTGCTTGTTTTGCCTTTGATACTTACGGTGGATTTTAAAATTCTAGTACTGTCTTCTAAAGACAAAGCTGTCAAGGAGAAAATGGAACGACTGTGCAAGTCTAAAGTATTGTTTGAGGAGTGTCTTGGATTGGAAATACGCAGAATTCACAGTAAGTTGCTGTAGTTTCCGTAGTTCCCATGTTCACTGATCCAATGTGGTCAGTGCTGGATTGTGCAGTGAAGAACCAGCATACACACCTGATGAATTGTCTGAGCCCAGGCATTACCATTGTCTCTCAAATGGCAAAATGTGTTAAAATACATTTGTCTTTCAAAGAGACCAGGGTTGCCTAATTTTTAGGTGTTCTATTAATTTAAACTAACTTTATATTGTGATTTTTAGTCATCATTGTGACTCTTCAGCAGAGGTTAATGGTGTTAATTAATTCTGTTTGTGTTTATTTTAGACGAACAATTACAGTTTATATTCAGACACATTGACCACAAAGATCCTGACAAGCCATACACGTTTACCCTTTCCATAAACGATCAAGGAGATTATGAAGGTATGTGAACTTTGAATACTTCCACAAGAGGACTGAATCTGATACCTCTATTTGAAAAAAGAGGAAGAGGAGCAAAGTGCAGTCTAGTTGTAACCTTTATCTTCCAATTTTTGAGTGAAAAATATTGAAATGGTAATACAGTTTCTTTACTTATGTTTGTCTTGTTAACTTACATGAAAATATAACTGCTTATCTTCACTCTCCATTTTGGAGATGCTGTTTACTTCATATCAAGCAAAGCGGGAGAAAGAGAATATACAGAGATAAGGATGCTTCACTTTGTAGTTCGTTTATGCTAGAGTCAGTGTCTATGCTGACAGGCATATTTCAAACTTCATTTGAGAAGCCTAGAGGGTAGAGAAACCCTTACAGGGTGACATAGGTGAAAGAATAAAACTTGAAATCCTCTGTAAGGATACAGCCTTTCAGATTTTAAAGCTGGTTTTGCAATATGGATCTTCAGTTATGAAGAATAGAAGTGCTGTGCTGCAGAGTGTCTAGGTAGACACTACTGGGGCTTTTAGATATGGAGTGAATAGATTTCTGGTTTTACTAATTCAAATTTAAACTTCTGAAGTTAAAAGTACATCACATACTGGGTTACATCAGTTTACAATCTGCCTGCCCGCAGAGCAACAAAACTATTTAGGAATGTGTTTCAGTTTTTGACCAGGCTATGGATTACTTGGAATTGCTGTAACAATTCAAGTAGGAGCACAACACTGAGTGGGAAGTCAGGAAATCAAAAAACCTGTTGTGTTTTTTGAGGCTTTGTCCTTGCTGACAGAAGGCTACTCAAAAATAATAGTGGTGGAAGCTAAACCATAAAAAGATACCAAATTACATCAGTATTTCAGAAGCATGGGAAAACACTAATATTATTTTTTAATAAGTCTCATCTTTTGGAAATTTTTGTCATTTTAGTGACTTCCTGTACTCCTTCTCTGGACTGTATAGCAGAGTTCCAGCTCAAAGTGAGAGAAACTAACAATTTTCCTGCATTTGTTGCCAACATCAGAAAAGCTTTCACTGCTTTATCGTATAAACAGTCTGCATAAAACTAGCTCATACCTCTCTTTCTAGCTGTAGAGCACTCTTGTTTCCTTCCTGTATTGTGAAAATGTGTATTTATCTCTGTCTTACTCTGTTTTCTAAATAAAGAAAAATAATGAAAACAGTATTGTAGTCCACTGTCATCTTTAGACATTTTGGATCATTCTTCAAACAACTGTATAATCAACTGCTTCCTTAACTGAATGTCTCCAGTAGCAATTGGCTTAAAGATGTAATGATCTCTCTTTAGCTACCCCAGGAAGATATGCAAAATAAAGTACCTTCTGGAGTTTATCTTTCTTTTCTAAAAACACTGATGAGTCAGGTTTCTCTGGATGAAATAGGCCTGAAACCTATCAAAATAATGTGCTGGAGCTTAGCACTTCAGTTACCTGTGTCACAGGCCACTCTCTTAATTTTTACCCTAACTTGTACTCCACATTGTTAGCACTTATTTTCATGCATGTAAATAGCTGTTATTCTTTTGGTCTGTTAAACTTTGTCATTGGAAATTTTTTGACATGGCAAAGCCTGAAGTATAATTTATTGAAGTGTGAAATGTAGTAGTTAGAGATAAATGACGTGTATTTTTGCAGCTTATCAAGAAGACTATTACTACCACCGTACTCAGCTTTGATTTAAATTATTATTCTTCTATCTTATTTTTAAAGTGCTTTCCTTTTCACAAAATATTTAAATGGACAGCTGCAACAAGAAAGAGCTTCATATGATAATTTAACATAGTTCAAATAAAATCTTACTAAATTCAGTCCTAGAAATTCTAGGAAATTCATTTCTTGAGTTGAAAACCAGTATGTGAGACCTGGCCATTTAGGCATGTTTAAATGTGGTGATGCTGATAAGATATTCTTACTATTTCCCAGTTGGATGTGAACTGTGTTTTAAATCATTGGGTTTGTCTAAACGTAACCGTTCAGCTTGGTGGATATACCACAGACTACACCCCCAATCTTCTATGAGTACAACTTAACAAAAAAAATAGTAATACCTGTTGGCTCCAGCAGAAAGATAATCTTCCATTTCTTCTTCCCTGTAAGGCATGATTTGCTATTTTCTAAATAATACATCATTTTCCTAGCTATGCCCTGTTGAGTTTTTTTTTTCTTTTACTATAGCCAGTTATACACAAAACTAGCAGTAAGAAGGGTAAAGATGCCAACTGATTACACTGCAGTTTTAGAACAGAATGGCAGCAGAGATTAGTAAGTGCTTTTATAATGACATCTCAAATTAAACATATACTCAACTTCTGCTTTGTCCACAAACCCTGTGCACTGAGAATTCTGTAACCGACAATGGGACAAACAGGCACAGGCTGCGAGTCTGCCTTCAAGTACGGGGCCTTGTTCATTGCAGATTTGCCTCCTTTTATTTAAATAAAGGAATATTTATATAGCAGGTATTTATTTCAATTACTTGCTTCTACCACCAAAAGCATGCCATGGGCACTTTATGTAGGTCAATAGACTAGTCAGGAGTTAAAAAAAAAATGCATTGAGTCACCTCTGCACTTCCCACTTCTATCTTCTCTCCCAGGCATGACAGGAGCTGTTGGCAACTCTTCCTTCCTTCTACAGAAGCTCTGACCTTCCATGTCAGAAAGCCTGTCCCTTCTCACTAGTGGCATTGCCCTCGTATCCAGAATGACTATTAATTGTGAAGCATACTCCTGCCCTTTTTTACCTATGTGGGCCAAGCAACTCTTAGCTGCTCTGAACTTCAGGATGCTCAACCAAATATTTTACAGCTGTTGTATGAAAGCACAAAGACAGAACACAACCACCTCATTTCCATTATTTCAAATGGAGCTGTTTATCCATTAAGGGTGTACTTATTGCTCAGATACCCTGTAGCATATCTGATTTGATCACCAATTTCACAGGAGAAAAAAACTGAAACACGCCTTGAGTAACAAAGACAAATGCTCAAACTTTGTGCCATATTCTTTTCTCGTTCAGCCCAGGCATGAGTAGTTGGTGAAAAAATTAATTGTAAAGATTACTATGCACAGAACATAAAATATGGGACAACTACTGTATTGGAGTATACATTCATAGAAATTATTTCCTAGAAAATATGCTGTGCCTGGCTGTAAATGTTCCGTGCATATGCCTAAAGCAAGAAGTAAAGTTTGAAATATTTATTGTGTGTAATATAAACCTTTACAACTCCTTTTGGAGTGTGGATAATATACTTGCTTATATCTGCCAAGGCAAATCAGATGCAGATCTTGCTTCCACTAAAACATATCCAGCTGTTCCAAAAGTGGGTAAAGGCTAGGAAAGTGTACACAACAGTTTCTTTTCTTATTAAAAAAGAGGAAGTAAAACTGGCTTGTGACTCCCACGAAACAGCCTTTATGGTAGCGGAAGATCTGTCTTAAAATTTTAAAACCTTTGTGGCTTTAATAAATGTACTTGGTGCTTATAGGATTTCACACAGCTGGATCAGAGGTAATTTGGAATTTTCTATTTGTTATGAAACTGCATAACACAGTGATGTCCAATAATAGTAAGGACGAATAGGATAAAACAATATAATACTGACCCAACATACCCCATTGTACTGGGCAATACACAAATACAGACTGAAATGCCCCAAAGAGCATATGGGAAAGCTCTTGAGTTCAAAAGCAATATGCAGCTTAGGGACTATGACACACAACCAACTAGTGCTAGTGCTCTGTCTATGAGCAGGATCAGGTTTATCTTAATGCAGAAATAGATGTCAGTGAAGGTCAGAAAAGGCTTTTCTTTTTTCATAAATCAATTTGCCCAACCCTGAACATTGCTTTCCCTTTCAAATTGCTGACCTATACTTAGCTACCAAGGATCAAATCTGAAATGTCTGGGCCATGAACACTGACTATCCAGAAGACTGCTCATGGACTGGTGCTCAGCACCTCATCAAATCTGACTCATAATAGGATGTAAAAATCTGGAAAAACAGGTGTTGAATTTATCAGGTATTGGAAATACACTATGAATATAAGGACTGCTGGGAAGACAAAAAAATATTAAGTGTTAATAGCATATCTATTAAGTGCATTTAATCACAATTGTTTGTATGCTAGCTGGAGGCCAGATTTGGAAATAAATCAAATTACTGTAAAAGTCCTTCTGCCTAACAGAACAGTTTTATTACACACCTACTCAATCTTAAGAGTGGAGGTGGTTACTCTTCGATATTGTTAGATGTATTCTGAAAAGCAAACAAATAAGTATTGGCTACACTTGTGAAAATTAAGAAAGACATGGAAGTTATGCTGTGCTTCAGTCATATTCCAGCTGTGTTATATTACTGTCTTCTCTAATGGTTCAATAAACTGACTTTATTCAGTACCCTGAAATGGTCTAAATTAGTTGTGTCATTATAATACTCTAATATTGCTGTGAACTCATTTGTGAGTGATTTATAACTTTTTACAAACCCTGCTGAACATGATCTAACAGACATGCACACAGAAATTAGACCCACAGGCAGATTACTGTACATATTTTCACTGTATGAATAAACAATACTAAATAATTATGGTGATGCTCTACCTTTTTGAAAGCAATAGTTGCAACCCAATTACATTAGGCATTGCTGCTAAAATAGCATTGTATGCCTGAAGGGTTGGGAGGAATGGCTCTGATTGCCAGACAGTGAGACTCCATTCTTTTCATCCTTATTATCCCTAATCACTCTGACAACTACACACAAAGAACCCTTTAGAATCTTGAGCTTATAAACAAGTTGTTGCAGCAGAAGCAGTGGCAATGAAGCCTGATTTTCTACAGATCTGGTTTTGTCCTTAAACAGTGCCATTCTCTTCACTGCAATATCCCAGCTCTTCAGAGTCTAGGGATGAGAGCCATAGAACCATTCCTGAGTTACTCTAGTTTAGCCCCTGCTTGGCTGCTGCTAAAGCCACAGGACACTGGTTGCACCCTGCCTACTCTTCTTCCAGTGGTTCTCTCCTTCACTTGGCTGCTGAGTTTAAGTACATTATAAGATCAGGTATAGTGCAACACAATCTCCTTTTCAAATTTGGACTAATTGAGCAACAGGTCCAAAAGTTGTTAGGGAGACTGACTGTGCTAAAAATAGTATTTAACCATCGATATGTGTGGTATTTTTTTATATGACATTTTTTAAAGTAGCTATGCACTGAAATAATTAATTGAAAGAAGATGCAATTAGAGTCAATTTGATTTTCTTCCTCTTCAGTCACAGCATGTTGAACAATGCTAATTGCTACTGACTCACCTGTTTTGTGACTGATGGATAACTCTACATGGAAACGTGCTCTTTGACTTGTCTCAATGGATTATTTTGCACTGGCTACTGATCATGAGCTCAGTTCTTCACTATCCAGTATCTTCTGCACCACAGCTACAGCTGGAATAACTGGCTGGGCAGAGAAACAGGTGTGATGAACAAACACCAGCTATGCATCATTACTGTTTGATTTAGAAGCATGCTACACTTACTTTATACTGATGGCAATTCTCATAAAGGAATGCAGGCATTTAAGAGCAGACTGCACACATTAAATTTTTGGCTAAGCAAGGAGTAGGTAGAAGTGATAGAGGGGTGACCTCGTGGGTGGTGTACTAGCTAAGTTAAAGCACAATACATTAATGTAAATGCTTACCTCATAGGTTAAAAACAGGCAAACAACTAAACATTCCAAATGAAGCTAAAAAGAAATGAATTTGCTTGTCTAACTTCATGTCTGACACAACCCCATTAATGGAAAGACGATGCAGCAAATTGGTAGTTCTGTTTTTTCAATATTAGTTGTACCAGCATGACTAACTGGCCTGTGTTTCCCTATACTTGGTGCAAAGGCAGGCAAGCCATCTGATAAAATCATGTTTCTAAAGGAAAGACGACAAACCTCTTCTGACGTGCAATTCTCAATGTTGTCAACTGCAACTCTGCAGCAATTACCTGTCATTTTAGGCTCCAGCCTTCTGTAAGGTTAATCCTTAATTCTGACAGTCTGCTTGGGACTAATACAGTAGGGACCACCTTTATTAAGTGCTCTGCTAATGGCATTGCAATGAATCAAAATACCAAATTCACATTCGGTGTGCATGCAATTTACATGAGGATGGTTTACTGCTCTCAGCTGCTCCTGCTGAAGTTTCCCTTCACTGTTAGCAACCCGTTTTTCCTCTTCCAAATAATATAGTGAGCATTCTATAATAGTTACCTGTCAAATCTTATAGATGGGTTCTTATGTGAGAATTCTCCCATGTGAAACAGCTGTGTTTGTGCTGGATGCTTGGTCAAGTTGCAAGACTAGCACAGACATAGCTTAATTCTATGCAACTCCAATCATTCACATGCTCTATTTGACAAAAATTCTTTCAAAAATAGAAAATTGGTATTAAAAGGGAACAGTTATTTAAAGAATTTCATGTGAAGAGGCAGCTGCTGCTAGTCTGGACAGCAGCCCTGGCTCCAGGGTGTACCACAACTTGGGTCATCACTTCCTCAATATTGCTGAAGGACCAAATGTTGGACGTTTAAGCAATCTAGACTTTTAACATGCAAATCCTTTTCTGGAGCTGAAATATGGATTAGCTTGTCCCATAAAGTAACAGCTGTGGGCACTGATCTCACTTGGAGATTGTTCAGAAAGAAACTGCATATATAAATATGAGATACAGTGACACTTAAATGCTTTGGCTGAATTAAGGTTAAAATAAGGTAAGATGATAGACTAAACTGTAAAATAGCAAGCCTTTTCGGTAGGAGGAAGCTCTTTCAAAAATACTTCAGGAGAGCAACAGTAATTGAAATGACCATTATTGGGATTTAAAAGGTGAGGTTATCTTTAAAACAAGCTCAGAAACAGGAAAGAAAGTTGCTAGTTAAATTAATGTGAGGAAGCTGATGCAATTTTAATCAAGGAAGGATCACATTCCAGCTGTGGATATCAGGATTGTTTTTGCATGTAGGGAGAAAGCAAAAAGTTGCATAAATATGGCAAAAACATGTCAGTTGTACAGGGATCTTGCTTGGTTCTTTTTCTGGGAAACAGTGAAAAATAACCTGCATAGTATTTTTTAGGGAGAGTACCCTGCACTTGGAAGTGTTTAAAAAATATGAAAAACCCCACAATGGTGTTTTTCAGATGCCTATTACAGAACATTAATTTGGAAATGTTAATATATATGTTGCCTGCCAGTAGCTTTAAAGTATGTTACCTTTTCGTATAATGAGGGAACTGTAGCACGAACACTGCAAGTAGGTCATGCTGCTCTTACAGATAAAACTCACAATACTCAACTACCTTCTAATACTTAATTTTGTATTGCACTTGCCAGTCACTAAAAGCTAATGGCTCTGTGTCACATATAAACAATTACATTTAAAAGTCAAAACCTTAGGAACATGTCAGTGTTGCACACAACTCTGCATTTAAGCAATCCCTCTACAAGAATCGTCATTGGCTGGAGAAGATTGTTATAAAACACTTTCCTCAAACATGTTTTATTCTATAAAGCTGCCTTCTAAGGTACAAGCTGGTAGGCATATGTGCTTTACCCTTGCTCCTGGCTCTGCTACATAGTGGAAGGGCATGCTGTGGCCACTGTTGCCTTCTACTGGCAGAGTTCTGCACAGTTAGGCCTGGCATGACACATGCCTTTGGTACACCATTATTGTGCCCAGTTAATACATAGTTATTGTTTTATTAATTTGCTTTGCACAAATAGGTTTTGGGTTATTGGAATTAACTTTTCACAGAGCTGTGATCTCTGGATCTTACAGTTCAGCTGGGAAGGCAGTCACCAGTGAAAAGTCAGGATAGGCAAGTTTGCTTAGCGTGCATTCTAGCTTCATTCCCATTACACATAACAATGTTAATTTGGCATCATTCATACCCTTTAATATTGTGTTCACATTTTTAAATTCCTCAGCATATGAACTCTGTGGAAAACAGCCTATATGACAACCATCCTGGACTCCTCTATTGGCATCCTGCACAAATTGGCATCCTGCTCTGTGAAATTACTTAACAAGGTAATCAGCTGACAATAGTAGGCAGTGTAAAATCTGTCAAGGGGCAGGACTAGTGTCCAGTAGAACAGGGCACAAAGAAAACCAAAAAACTCAGCATAAATTAGGGAAACAGGAACCCTCTACCCACACTAGCAGAGCTGGGACTAAGTGTCGAGTGGGAATCCCTCCACACAACTTCCCAACCTCTGGCCTTCACAGCACAATGAGCTACTGAGTCACACAGCAATTTGCTCATCTGGCACAGTTACACATTCAGATTTCTTTTACTCACCTTCAGAACCTACATGAGATTGTGTCACTGACTTCTAACTCCTCTAAAGCAGCACAGACCTCCTGTTGTCTTCTGAGAACCACTGTTTCCTGTGCAGAGGGACCTTTACAGACTTAAAGGCAGCACATAAAAAAAAATCTTGCTCTTTATCATATTATCCTGAGCCACTTTCTGTGCTCATTTGCTCTCCCTTGTGCTAAGTAAGTTGAGGGGTATACATGGCATAGGAAGCAAAAGACGTTAGACATACCACTGGACAATTTTCCACGTAATTAATTCTCTTCATAAATATCTTCAATAAACATGAACTTAAATGCTATATTAAAAGTATTACAAGATTCTCTCTATATATATTATCACAGAGACATATTAACAACTACAGTAATTAGTTCTTTAAACACAATGGAAATCCCCGGGTTTACTTCTCTTCGAAAGGCAAAACTCCAACTGATGTGTGAAGATTCCTATATGATTGGTATTTGTATTATGAGAACTGTTGCCTCTATTTCTTGCTGAAGTTATCAGAATGTTTTCATGCATCCTGTTCCTAAGTACTCCCTCATCATCTTTTAATGCTGCACCAGAGCCTCTTGACAATGGTGTTTTGTAGGCTTTTTAAGATTCCAGCTCAGTGCATTGCTAAACATAGATAGATCCTTGTAAAAAAAGAAAAACAAAACAAAAAAGGAAAAAAAAAAAAAAAGAAAAACGCTTTACCCTCTTCCTTTTAATAGTAATAAAAAACATACAATCCTACGATAAATAAGCAAACAGATTTGGTCTACTGTAATGGTAGAAGTCTGAAAGATGCTGTTTCCTTGGCAAAATCAAGAGCTGCAGATTTCTCCTTAGGAGAACCACTATACAGGAGTGGCCCTCTTCTCTCACTTCCAGAAGAGGTTATTAGGTAGTGCTTTGCTGACTGACAGTTTAGCCCAAACCATCTGAATGAGTATCTCTTTCTAAGAAACTTTGTCCACCTAGACTGAAAAAAGACAGCTTTTCCAAAGCAGGTTAAGCTGGACATTCAGGAATTATTAACAAGCAAAACTTTAATATTGAAATCCTAGGAAACTGTCTTTTTTAAAAAATAAAATATTCTAATTTGTATAGAGAGAACTTGTCCTTCTAACACTTCCTGTTACAAACAGTTTCATATAAGAAGTAATATAAAATAATGCAGTGATGAACTCAGAAAAGACTCACTTGGATCTACCCGAAAGTGCTGGAGTCTGTAGTGTGGGTAACAGTCTTTGAGCTAAAAAAAAGGAAAATATTGTTTGCATCTCATAGAAAAGAGAAGAAAACCAACACTACATTCCTAATACTTATGTTTATTATGAAAGTGTCTCCAAATAAAATAGCCCACAATACTGGTTGGTTCCAGAGATTTTATGAGGAATAATTATTTTCCATATTAAAAAAACCCCCAAACCCAAACCCAGTCAAATTAAACACAAAATAACTCCCAAAGTTCTACACAACAGCTACACATGAAAGGACTTTTAGCTAGTGTATCACTGTATCCAGGACAGTGGAATTCCTACACACCACTGCATTTCTGAAAGAGTTGCTCAAGCACAGGATTGTCATGAAAACACAGGTGAAAGTGTGTCATCTGCCTCACCCTGACTTGCAACAGTCAACATGCACAGTATGGTATAAGAGCTCATGTATAAAATTAAACGCCAGAATTGCAAGAAGCTGAAGCTCAAGAGAAGCCAGAAAATGCGTATTGTTGCACAGACCATTTTAAGCCATGTAAGATGATCATTTTTTGCCATTCGTCTGACATAGGTGATCACTGACATAGCTCCAAAACCTCCCGTTTTTTAATTGAAGGCAATTTTAAAGACTGAGAATTCTGTACAGAGACACTCTAACACTGTGTTTTCATTGCAACTACAATCAGAAATCTTTACAATTTAAAGGCTATACATGTACACCACCTTTCCAAAATTCCACTAGTGCTTTTTAAAAAGAAAAGCAAAAAAGAGTAACATCATCTTACTGAAGTTCCCATTAGGTTTCTGTTCCAAATCAAAACCAGTGAAAACAAGTAATACAAACTGGTTTTGCTTCATGATTTAAAGGCAACTGTAGTTTGCAGAACACTGAAGTTAGGCCTAATAGCGTCTACATTACAGGAAGGGTTAAAATTATTTAGTAGCTCCTCTCCCCCAAATGTCACCGGAAGTAGACAATAGGAGACATATAAAAATGAGTTGTAGCAAAGAGATTAAAAAAATACCAAAGCATCAACTGTAGAAAATCAATTTCTCTGAGATACAGAAGGCTGCGATAATGGGAGGATGAATGAAACAGGCATTAGGCTTCCTGCTAGAGCACTCTGCATAAAACACACCCAGTGACTAGATCAACCAGCACTGATCACCACTGACATGTGCTGCAGGGGAATGGCTGTCGCCATCATGTCCTGTTCAGAACCAGGAACTGATTTTCACCTGAAACAGATACAGATTTAAGACAAGAATCACTTCCCTGTAAGCAAAGCTTTAGTGCATGTACTTGGGTCTCAGAAAAAGCATTTGATATTGGCAATCATGTGGTCACAGAACAGTCACAGGCTGAGACAGAAGCTGTGACACCTGTACCAATCCTGCTGGAATCATTAAATAAATAACACGTAGAAAAAACTACAAAAGGGCAACAAGGGAACAGCATGAGACGCTTTGGTATTTTAAAACTAGCACTATTTAACACTTATCCAAGACCCAAGACTCCAGTGTCCACCCTTGTTGTTTGATCAGATATTTCTACCATTTTCTGCAATGTTGGTTTTAATAAGAAAAAAACCACCAACCCACCATATATTTTTCTTTTGGTACAAAATATGCCAATACAGGAAACAGTAAAAAAAAGGGTGACCTGAATCTTATTTTACTATATTCTGGGCTGTCTAGGGAGAGACAAATTCCTACTATTTACTAATCAATTCTACATATAATTTCTTCATTTTTCTACTTCAACATCTCAACCACTGCATCGTGTACTGTACTATAAAAAGGGAGCATAGAACTTGAAGATAAAGAGGTTATAGAGTACAAACCCTCATTTCTAAAATTACTAAAATAACGATTCTACAAAAGGTATGAACATACAGAACCTTTTAAGGTCTCACATTTACCATAAATCAAGCAAATAATTTCAGTCAATTTTCTGGAACATGTGCAATTAACCTCTACATACTTGATGGCCTCCAAATGCATCTTGCAAAGCTCTTTGTCAGAAAAGCAAACAAATTAAAAAAAAAAGGAAATAATTGCACAGCATTTTCTCTGCAGAGTGGAAGATGAAGCCAATGTTTTGACAAACGTTAGTTAAAGCAATGAATCAAAGCACACTGCTATGTCTGATCACTAAAACACTTGGTCCTTCCCACTAGAGAGAGAAAAAAATGTGTGAATTCCTAAAATTTTTATTAAAAAACCTCTAGCTTGAAAGATAGGTGACTGTTTAGCAACGGTTAGTGAAGTTCTCAGTGCTTCCTTACTCTTATCCTGTTTTCCCAAATGTGTCATTTGAATCTCTTACCTCACCTATTTTCCAGGCATATATGTATTAAACTTATATATTAAACTTATCTCTATTAAACATATCTGAATTAAACTCCAAAAAGCCAGGTTTATAGGGGATAAGTAAGTCATTTGGAGTTACCTGAACCAAGATAACTGTGTACATGCTTTAGTGTATCATAGATGCAAATGAATTTAAACCTCAAAGGAAGAGTTTCAATACTAGATGCAGTCTTTACCAGTGAGGATCCAAAGGGACCTTAACATGATTGAGAGGTGGGCTGATGAAAAGCTCTTGAAGTTCAATAAAGCTAAGTGCAAGGTCCTACACCTTAGCTGTGGCAATCCCAGACACACCTACAAGTTGGGTGGAGAAATGACTGAGCCCAGCCCAGTGGAGAAAGACTCAGGGGTGGTGGTTGATGAAAACTCACCATGAGCTGGCAATGTGTGCTGGCAGCCCAGAAAGCCAACAGTGTCCTGGGC
>JAWWLV010000183.1:19738240-19786728 GCA_035041135.1 Platyrinchus mystaceus | reverse complement strand
TATCTGCAGGGGGCCTGCAGGGAAGCTGGAGAGGGACTCTTTGTCAGGAACTGTAGTGACAGGACAATGAGTAGTGGGTACAAATTGAAAAAGGAAAAATTCAGGCTAGATATTAGGAAGGAATTCTTTATTGTGAGGGTGGTTAGACACTGGAACACGTTGTCTAGGGAGGTTGTGGATGCCCCAGCCCTGGCAGCTGGATAAAGCCAGGCTGGATAAGGCCTTGAGCAACCTGGCTGAGTATGAGGTGTCCCTGCCCATGGCAGAGGGGGTTGGCACTAGATAATCTTTAAGATTCCTTCCAACCCTTAACATTCTATCATTCTAGGATACACTAAAAGCCAGTGATGGTAAATCATCTCAAGGGTTGTAGCCTTGACAGTAAATCTGAATCAACACTACAGTGCATTGCTGGGGAGGACCAACAGAGACTGAAGGCCTCTTGCACAAGGATTGTTGTTGGGAACTGCTCTCTGCTCTGGCATCACCCACATGGCAGCATGTTGTCTATATTGTGCATGTTGATAGTTCAGAGCAATATTCTCATGTAAGACAAAGTATTTTGCCAGAATGCCATTTTTGTAACCATCTTTGCAGAAGGGAAACAGTTCAGTGGAGGTAGTAATCAACACCATGGAAGGGATGTTTTTAAACTGATATTCTCAATTACCACATTGGCAGGTCAGATTTCACATATTATAATATTCATTTAATATATCCCAGGATGATTTTATTTTAAAATCTTGGTATCATCTTGACAGTAATTACTACACAGCTGTGACTTCAAACACCATGGGTGGTCTACTGTCTATTGCAACTGGTGTATTTTCACAAGTATAACCTGCCCTGCTGGTTAGGAAATCAAATGCACAGGAGAAGAGAAAAATTAGAGGCAGAGAAACTTTTGGAGGAGAAAGAGATTTAAATAAGGCTCTCTTGCTCCCTCAGATAGACATAAAAGCTGCAGTTGCTGAATTACAAGGTTACCTGACTTTTTCAAAAGATGCTCCCTAGGTAGTAAAACTGATAGATCTTCTTCCATGATTTATAATTTCTCAGTTTT
Organism: Platyrinchus mystaceus; assembly: GCA_035041135.1. NCBI lineage: Eukaryota > Metazoa > Chordata > Aves > Passeriformes > Tyrannidae > Platyrinchus > Platyrinchus mystaceus. Next base: position 19,785,665 of record JAWWLV010000183.1, on the reverse strand, counting down.
CTTACCTTTATTTTCAACTTTTTTTTGCACAGTTTTTTTCGTAACACAAGAGTCTTTAAGGATAATAAAGGTTTCAGAAGTTTTCAAGAGTGACCAGTGGAATAGGACAAATCTCAGTTTTCGAAAGAAAGAAGTGACAACACAACTTTCTTTACTGGAGTCTGTATAAAATAGTCTTTAAACATGTTTTATGGCATCAGAAGCCATGTATATTTTGCTATTTGCATAGGTGGAAGGAATCAGAAAGACTTCCTGGCTCAGAGTTCCAGCTGAACACAGCACTCCAATCCCTTTGAATACAGAAGACACACTTAGGATTTTTTTTTTCCTGGTTTGTTCCTTCCTTCTTTTTTAAAAAACTTTTTTTTTTAATATATATATATATGCAAGTCTTTGGTCTACAAGCACATTGGTTCTGTGTGCACACACACAGCACTGTTGAACAGTAGGTTGCATAGAGTCTGCTATCCAAGAACCCTGCCTACTTTTGGCACTGCTGTCACAAATCACAGAAAAGTGTCCTGCAAGAGTTGTATGATCCTCAGCATTCTACATCAAACTTTGATCTAGAGACTGGAAGAAGTATGTATATAATGTTTAAAAAGATGTTTACTTTGGGTGTTACTTTGTCTTCTTTGGGACTTTGTAAATCCTGGATAAAAAAGGAGTACAAAATTATTTTACAGACACCTTTAATTTTATTTGTAGAGGTGATGAAATACTGCTGAGCAATCAAAGGTTGCTGTGAATTATGTTAAGTGAATTTTGCTCAAGTTTTCACACATTTAAAATAAGCTAATTCTAGTAATGTATGGCATTCTGCCTTCTCTTTACCTTACTAAGGGAGTGGCAATAATTTTAAGAAAAATATCTAGACTGAACTGTGTCCGACGAAGCAATGAACTTTTCATCTGCTGTTTTTCCCATTACACCCCTGCTCTCAATCATGAGAATGTGCAAGAACAATTTCAGGAGTGAGGTCTGGATTCACAATGGTGCACTTGAACAAACGCCTTTTTACATGGAATCTCTGCAAAAAGCTGAGATCTGTAGAGGTAAAAAATTGAAAGGCCAAAAAAAAAGTGAGAATGAGTTTATCCTAAGTGTTGACATCAATGTGTTTGGGTATTTGCACAACAAATCAAGTCTACTTCTAATGCAATTAACCACCAAATTGAATTTTAAATTATGCTAAAATAATATCCCACAATTACCACATTTTTTCCCAAATTGCTAATTAACCACATTACCTACTATTTAAAATATTGATCCAGTGTTTTAAAATTTGTGTTGGAGGAACAGTCACTGTGATTTGATAGGCAATTTCAAAACCAGTACTTTAAAACACAAAGATACCAAAAATATCTGAAGCAGATCTAAAATCTAAAAAGCTATGCTCTATCATACTGTAAGTAACAAATTAAGCAACTATTACTTATAGCAGATTCAGCAAAAGCATCAGAGATGGACAGAAGAGATCTGAGCATGGTGCTCTCCACCACTGAGAATCCAAGATACAAAGTTTCAGAATGGATATTCCCTTTTGTCCAGAACTTCCCAAAAGAATACAAAATAAATAATATTTCCAAGACAGTACAAGTGAAAATACTGCTCCCATTGTGTCAGTTACATACACATACAGCATGCCTACGTATACAGAATGGTGTGCTGTCTTCATTCACAAACAGGAAATATGGCAGTGCGCTATCAGAATGCTTTGATACTCCTATTTTTTTCTGATGCTGAGATACATGAAGAAACCGCATTCACAACTTATAATTTACTTCCAGTAGCAAACAGTTCATTCTGTTCATGTCTCATGATTGAACTCAAGGATTAATGCTCCTCTGAGCAAGTGCCACCAGTAAGATACCCATTTGTCCCATTGGCACCGCTGGTCCCATTACTGGCGATAGTGCTGTGCGGGGCCTTTGAGCGAGGTACTGTTTCTTCCTCATCTGAGCTTGACTCAACATCACTTCGGGAATCCTTTGCTACCTGTAGAAGTTGAAAAAGAAGCAAGAAGTAGGTGAATGTAAGGAAACAACTCAGCTTTTTGGTTCAAGAGAATCAGAAATTCACACATTTTTCAATTTGAGCTTTGAAGGTAATCTCAGCTCTGGCACACTTCCTTTGCCTGTCTGGACTCACTTCAAACACAGATGTCTGTACACATATATGCCATGTACAAAGGGAAGGTGAAGACTTAGAACTCGTGCACTCAATGTAGTATGCCCAAGTACTCAAGGCAAAGGGTTGTGCACAGACTGAAGTAACCAACATCCAAGCTCCCAAATTCAACCTAGCCTCAGTCCCTCTGCTCTCCTAACTACAACTTTATTTCCTGTCCTTCATTTGGGGTGCTTCTCTTTGACCTGGTAACACAAAATATTCAATCCAACTTCCTTCCCCTCACCTCCCAGCTCATTCCCTAAAGACCACATGGCTCCAGGGAACAGTTCTACACACTAGCAGTAGGAGACAGGAATACTGGCTGAAACATAACTAACCACACCAGGTAACTCCAGTCTCTGACTTCAGACAAATGGTGAGAATGGGGCTTGCAAACTGTGGACATAGTCCAGTTCAGTCCCTAACATAGGAATGACAAACTTACTAGAACAATTCAACTGTGTGCCCCATTGTGTCACTGGAAAACTATTTCAGAAACAGGCAGACCTTAGTTGCCAGGTATTGTCTGCTAATATCCAGCTGACTTCCTTGCAAATCTCCAAAACTGATAAGAGTGCACCAAATGAAATAGAAAAAAAGCATCAGCAGAAAAATGTCTTAAGTTTAACCTGCATGCAGCTTTAAGGATGCACTTTTCATGCCTGCTTCTATTCCTGTTAGTATAGCTGAGCATCCCAGTTTGTTCAAAATCTCTCCATGCCGTGCTGTTTGCCACACTAGACAATTACAATTGACTCTGCTATAGTGAATGGACATAAAGGGGTCAAAACATGTCTTTTTCCTCAAAACCATTTAAGAGCAGGGCCACTGCATGTAATTTTTTGCTTACAGTAATCCTCCCCTACTCCAGGAAATTCTCATGACAATTCCACTCTCCAGCTCTCATCTCAGAAACAGCCATTTGCCATTGGGGCTCCCAATATTGTCCTTACAATATCATAACACCTAAGTGACACTATTCTGCTTGGGACTAGTGAAAAAAAGAAACACAGTTCCGATATACCACTTAACAAGTACAGTTTTTAATGTCAATGTCTAGCAAGCCCACAATTCTGACACCCATGAACTTAAGCAAAGACTAGAAATTTGGTTCCATGCTGACACAGCTTCAATTAACAGATTACTTCAGTGTCTTTCATTTAAGGGAGTTTTATATTAAATCCGTTAGGGGTACAGAAATACACAAAATTATACTGTTATCAGACAGAAAAGAATAGTCTCAGCACAGGGTACTGAGCACCTGTGATCAATTCAAGGGCAGACCAGATGACTGAAAAATTCTACATCAACTTAAATTCTCTTAATATATCAGATTCATTGCTGATTCTTCTGCTAAGGTCCGGCCCCAAAGCCAAACAATCAAATGAAGATTCTATGCTGCGGGCACTTCAGTTAAACATGTGATCTGCTCTATTTTTAAAATGCAGCAACATACCAAGGTCTTTGCATTTAAAACCTGATATGAATGCTACACATCTTGCAGTACTTAGTTCTCTTTGCTTATCCCCAAAAGAATACACTGGAATAATTTCTGTAGAAGTAGTCTAGAATATATATATATATATAGGTTAAGAAAACTCCTTAGTACAACAACAGTGAATAACAAATATATGATCAGGATTATATTACAAATTTGATGATAATAAATTCCTTTATCAGCTCAGCTTTATCAGCTGTTCCAAAGGTGGATACTAGTACCACAAAACCAAAATAATACTTAAGGATGAAAATTTACTGTAAGATATCTGTAATGTGACATGAAATTACTTCTTATTTTACTGCAGAAATGGAAAGAACGGGGTTGCAAACGAGGAATTAAGATCTGAAGGAAGAAGAATCCTCTGTGTATATGTCATACACATGCATCTTTATCCTGATCACTGTGCTACTGCAAATATAACTTCACTCTTGTACAATCTAAATTTTCTCCTGTGCAATTGTTAGAACTACAAGGTGGAGGACTTACACTCTCAAGTATGCATCCTGAATGGTGACAGAGCAGCTGCTTATCCTGCTGATATATAGATGTGTGTGTGTATTTTGTGTAAAAAAGGTTGCAGTATAATAGCATCCAGATACTACAGATAAAAGTGGGTTTGAATGGTTTTAGGCAATGCATACCCAAAAAGTAAATATGACCTTAATTTAAATATAAAAATATCAACAATGAAAAAAAAAATACCAATCAGAAGCTACAAATTAAAAAAAAACAAACCAAAACACAAAGACCAGCATTGTCAAAATAAATCTTTTGCAAAGTAAATTGAAAGAAACTTACCTGCAAGGGGTTCCACTTCCCAGCCTTCCAGCACAGCACAAAGGAAAGGATAAACAAGAAGAATAAGAGAGAGTAGGAAGCACTCTTTGAAGTCACTGGTGTAATTCAGACAGCTGAGGCTAATAATAGCTAAAAGCAGAGGAGACTGAAGTGTGGCTTCCAGGCAAAATACAGCCCATGGATGCACTGTCTTTCACACAGAGCGAGTGGCAGATTCTGGGCTCTGTCCAGTGCAAGGCTGAGCTCTCCAGGACATTCCTAGGAAGCAGTTTTCTGCAAAGCAATCTCATTCATTTCAGGGGCGGTCACATGTCTAAAACATCGACTCGTGTTCTACTCTTTAAGTGCAAAAGGGCCTGTACTTTATGTGATCTGTGAGCATTAGTTCTACCATCTACACACGAGCACTGTGTCTGCACAGCAAGTGTAATGGGGTGAGCATTTCTGCGAGTGACATCTTCCTGTCAAATGTACCAACAGCAGCAAGACACTACATTTTATCCCGAGTGGTCTTGCTCTGAGAATACTAGAAAGAAAATCCATGGCCCTTTGCAAGAGAGGGATTGTTTTATTATTGTTTTGTAATTAATATCAAAACAAAACGAGGCTGTGATCTGTAACTTTCCACTAGCAAAGGCAGCAGAATTTCAGTTCGCATTATTATTGCTATCACTTCCAGCTGGGAAATGAACATTTTGCTAACAACTACTCAAAAGAAGAAAAACAGAACTGGCAGCTCCAAGAAAGCAGTTTGCTTGTTGTTTTGGTTGTTTGTTTTGTTTTGTTTTGTTTTGTTTTTTTAAATCCGATTTCCCTAATGTAGTTTGGTTCAGTGTACCAGATTACAAAACAAGAAGTATGGAAGCACATATAAATGCAATCACGATGAACACTGTTATTAACTTATCTGACAACTGTTAGGACTGGAAAAAAGTTTCCATGAAAGCAAAGAAGAGTTTACATAAAATAAGATGTGTTTTCAGTAGTGTGTTATGGATTAGAAAAAAACCAGTAACCAAAAAGCGGATATTGAAAGTTAAAATCATGAAACAGAACCACGCTGTCTTACCTTGCCCTTTGAAATAGCTTTGTAGGCTGTCTTTATGATTAGGTAAGACCAAAGACAGTGCAGAATTTGAAGAACCATAAGAGTCACATTGAAGACCCACAAGGCAGGAAAATTGCCCAGAGCTTCATACAGTTCAAATATCGTTGTATTTAATATCCTAGAAGAGATATGGACAGAAAAATAATACTTTCCTTAAGCCAATGAATTTCAAAGAAGCCCTTTTTAAATCAAGATGACAAGTACTTGATTAGATGGGATCCACATGTGCAAGTTGGTTCTCAAAGTAATACTGACTTGGACTGAATCACACAGGTTTCTCCAGAGAGAAACAAAATAAGAATGTTGCTTTCAATATTTAACTTAATTTTGAAAACATTGTATATAGAAAATATACATCCTCAGTGTGCATTTCTCCACTTCATCTATAAAGCTGGCAGCTGTTGGTTGACTCAAATAACTCCTTCCCTGATTAATTACAAAACTTACTTTATTCCATTTTTTAAAAATAAAGCTATTCCATCTCAGCTGCCTCCAGTACTGGTTTGGTACCCCCATATTAGCACAGTTTCTTACCTGTATGAGAACTGTTAAACTACTGTGAAATCCAACATAGTACCATGTTCTTCTTCCAACCACATTCTCAGGCTGTGACAGTGAGCTGCAGCTTCTCCTGTGTTAAATGGCACAAACCTGTACCAAGAGCCAGGAAATTCTCCCATCTGAAGCCCTCTCTCCCAAAGCCAATCTCAAAGGATTTGTTTCAGTGTACACAACTAAGGATGTTTGTCCAATTGGTATCAGCAGCGCGAGTAAAGTGCTGTGTGGAACTGAAAACAGTCTGAGACCATTCAATTAAAGTGAAACTTTAGTGGCACCTGAAAAATGGCACATGTGGGGCAGGATTCACCTTCTTACGGGGTTTTCTAGAATTGGGAATGGATGTGTGAGTTTGGCTGTGTGTCCCAACATAAAATCTTATTTAGTGGAAATCTCAGCACCAACAGGACTCCAAGTTCAAAACCGCCAACCAGTCAAGGGGCTTAACCCTGGGTCTTTAACATCCTGGGTGCCCACAGTAACTGCTAAGGTACTAAAAAGCTCTGGGGCCACTTTCTGCACAAAATCCAATTTGCACACCACGTAAGTACAACCAAGAGTGAGGTTTAGCAGTTACATAAAGGACAAGTGGCCAACAGGGCAGCAAGGGATGGGAGACCTTATCACAGCCTTTCAATACTTAAAGGGGGATTATAGGAAAGATGGGGACAAACTTTTTAGTGGAGCCTGTTGAGATTCAACAATGGGTAACAGTTTTAAGAGAAAAGAGGTAGATTCAGACTAGATATAAAGATGAGATTTTTTACACTGAGAGTGGTAAAACTCTGGAACAGGTTGCTCAGAGAGGTTGTACACTCCCCATCACTGGAAACATTCAAAGTCAGGTTGGACAGGGCTCTTAACAATCTTATCTAGATGAATATGTCCCTGCTCACTGCCTGGGGGTTGGACTAGATGACAATTAAAGGTCCCTTGCAATCCAAATGATTCTATGATTCTGAGAAATTCAGGCAATTCTAGACATTTGAACCAAGTTTTTGAGAATCAGCATTTCAGATGCAGGCAGTAACAGATGTTGTAACATGACTTCTGAAGCATTGTGAATACAGCACTAATTTTCTGCCCAAATACTCTGCCATAGCAGATGATTTCAATCTGGACCCCAGCAAACAGCCTGAGAGCAGACAGTGGAGAACAGACAAATGGCATTTTTTGAAACAAATAATGATCTAGTAATTGCTGTTAATTAGGGGGAGAAAAATAAGGCAATATAAGGATTTGTCAACCCCCATCCATTTTCCCCACTGGTGTAAAAATTCATTAAAATCTCCATTGGTTTTATGTTCTTTTTCTTTGCTTTAAATTAACTATCACCCTCTAGTCACTAGATGGCGCGTTTAACCAAGACAACGCCTGCACAGCACCTGGGCACCAGCTGGATGAGCACTTAGTGCCATGGTCTGGTAACCAGGCAGGGTTGGATCAAGGGTTGGACTTGATGATCTCGAAGGTCTTTTCCAACCCGGTTGATTCTATAATTCTATGATTCTAGGGGATGGCACTGGGGTCCCACACTTCTCTCAGTGGAGATGTTACAGATACCGGTCTCAGCTTTTTAATAAGCAATCACATTTGCCACAATCCTTTACAACAACATAAAATCAATTAAATTAGTATTAGTAAGAAGTATGTACAGACAGCAAACCCAGAACACAACATTTAGTGGTAACGATGTATGTGTATAACAGCATTGATCAAAAATCAACCAGTGATTTTTAATACACTGGCCTTAATACTGTAGGGGCATTTCATAGTAAGTCTACCTTTTTATTTTTGCCTTCTTACACTAAAGTGCACATGTGTTTCATAATTTATTGAGATGTTGATGTTTTATAACCTTATGCTACAGATACGTTTTTATGTCTTCTGTTTATGGAGAGAACATTAGAAAAAGAAACTGTTTTTCAGTTTGCAAAGATCCCGTCACATTATTGCTTCTGTCAGATAGAATTCTTCAGTCTCAGCTTTGTCTGATTTGTTCTGCCAATAGTAGCCCTACATGGCACAGCAATACCCCTTTCCTGTTCAAGGAGATGCTCTCATGCATATCAAAACAGAACTCTAGTCAGCACTGTTTTACTTCACCAGTGGTTACTGCAGTTCTAACTATTATATCAAATTCAAACTTGAAATCAACAACTCCGGTACATGAAGTTACACTTGTTTACACCTAACTGACTGCATGTCTAAAATTTATATGTTCAAGAATTGTTTCTACAGATTTCTGTTTATATTTTCATTCACTGGACCAAATTCATCTCTGGGGACTTCTACAGAAATCAAGTCAAATAAGCAGCACTAGACATGCAGATGGACTAGTCTTGCAGAAGTCAGGAAGAAAGCAAGGCCAAAAGAGTGTTTCTGGTATCCAAAGTCGTTTCATGTGCAAATGAGTCATCTAGTGTGTATTAGATATGGAAAGTAAGCCTTCATTGAAAAAGTCGTTCTCTTTCTAACCTGCTCATGTCTGGCAAACTAAGGACAGGACTGCAATTCTCCATTAAAGCTGCATAAAGGACCTCACTAATTGCTCAGCAATGTTAAGAGGGGTCAGTGATCTGCTGGGTGTGCAGATAGAGCTAAGGCTATATCTAAGCACCTAGGGCTGAGCAGAAGCTGAGTGAAGAAAACAGAAAATGACAGAAAAAATGGAGTTAAGCAAATAAACTCTCAGTATAAATCAATTATTTCATACTAAAAGTCTGAAACGGGGGAAAAAATCTTAAATTTATTAGGTAGAATACACAGAGGAATTCTACTTGTAGAGACTGAGGAAGGGGGGGGAGGGAAGAAAGGCTAGACTACTTTTCATCAATTCCACTGCTAAAAATATTAAATGGAAGCATTTTAACTAACCACACAAATAACAGGGACTGCAAAAAGCAGCATAAGAATAGATTACATTAAAGAGAAAGTGCCTATATGATGTATATGCAAATAAATCTTAGGTTCAAATACTCAGAAAAGCGTCAGGCCCTTAAATCTGCAAATATGCTTGCTGGAATTTTTCAAAGCTGTCCAGTGGTTAAATCCCAGATTTTCATAATGAGTGGTGTAAACTTTGATTCTTGGGTATCTAACTTGAAACAGTTGGACTTGATCTCATAGTGGGAAATTACTTTAAGCTGCAAGTGCTTTTCCTTTCTGAAAACTTTGGTCAGCATTTCTCAGATCTTTGCAATTTGAAACTAAATCTTAGCTTCTGCTTTTGAAAATAGGTTCTGGACTGTAGTGATTTTTCTAAGGCCCTGGAAGATTTTTTTTGATAGCTGGACAAAACAACACAATCTCATGATAGGCATTCTTCCCTCATTAAATGCATCTCAAACAGAGTTGTGCACCTTGCTCTGGGAAGCTCTCAGTTTAGCATTTTGATTTACGTAGTGTGGCTGCTGAAAGCAAATGAAAAGGAATTCACCCCTTAAGATCCAATTTACTCTTACAGAAATCTGTGGTATTTTTTCAGGAATGCTGCCACAATATCTGAGCCATTGTGTGAGGTAATCCTGTACTTACTGTATTACCACTCTAATTGAACACTCAGAATAAAATAACACATTTTCAACGACTATTAAACAATCATCAGCAGCACATCAACAGTAACACAGGTTTTTCTGCTACTGTCTAACCCTTTATCCAGCAAAGCAGTACTTGGGAGACTATCAGCAACAGACCCATACACCAACTCATTAAGATTACACTCCCTCCCCTCAACTTAGTGGGCCCAAGTCCAGGCTCTTGCATAACAGTTACTAATTCTTGGCAAGTTGATCTCTTGTCTTGCACCAAGGATGAAAGGAGATGAAAGGAGAACCTGGAGATGAAGGAAGAGAGATAATGAAAGAGAGGGATGGGTGTAAGAGTAAAATGCTTATTTGTATTTGTCTGAGAACTGACAAAAATGTGCTGTGTTTGCTTCTGAAAGGACCCTGAGAGGAATGAAAAGAGACAAAGAAGGGGATCATTTGGAGAGAATAGACATTCTTCCACATAAACAGGAAATTATTGATAAACTCTTCAGAATGAAGCATAGCAGGATGATGGGCACTATTATCACATCCAATGAGAGCAGAAACAGTGCAGCTGAAATCAGTGCTACTGCAAGTTGCCTTAACTTCTGCAGCACTGTCCAGTGACCAACATACTGTATGTGAAACACACTGAAGTCATATTGTTACCTCATTACAATAGTCAGAAATCTCAAAGTATGACCAAGGACAGCACAGTATGATACCAGCTGGTCTAAATAATTCAGAATGAAGGTCTTTATCTCCTTCACCAAGTACATATTAAACAACAGTATTCTATATTGCACCTTAACCACCTGTACTGGGACATCTTTTAATACTGCATTCACGACAGAGAAAATACATAATTACATCTAGGTGGGCATTAATGACATTCAGATCCTATTTAGTGCAAGTAACCCAACAATACTACTGCCAGCAATGCTTCAAAGTTTCAGCTTTTTTTAATTTTTCCTTAAAACACCTAAAAACAATTGCACTTACTTCAGCCCCTAAAACACAGTCATTTGTTCTCTGTTATACATAGTCAAAAATGACCAAGACCAAATAACAAAGAGTCAGAAGTTCTAAATTCTGGATTTAGCTGTTACATTAACTTATGTGATCCAAGAAATGTCCAGATTTCCTTACATTGTTCACTTTTTGTTAATGATGAGCACAAGGCGCTGGTACATTCTGCTGGCCACATAAAAACGCTGGGAGAATTACCTTGTTTATAAAACACCATGGACTACTGACTTAAAAGATGCTCTAAAACTGACAGGTAAGAGAAAAATATCAGAGATTTACAGATAACTGAAGAGGCAGTGGAGTGTGAAAGCACACATATGCGCACATGTTGATCAGCCACAGTATGATAAATCAGCTACATTTCATCAGAAGTCAAGATTTATCTCCGGGATTTAGACCTTGATTGAAATCTAATAGGACTTCACATCCCAGGCTGTCCTAGTTACTTTTAATGGCAATGCTACACAACAGACCTGACACACAGATATTTCTGCATGAGAGACTTCAGATGAGCTACACAACTTTTTACCTGAGAAGTGTATGGAATGACAAAATAGTCATTAAATTGAAGAACCTTTGGTCTATAGCACTTCATGTACTGCGATCTTCAAGCTGCAGCACAGCTAAGTATTTAATTATAGCAAATTCAGTACATAAAGGGCTGTACTGCCAACTTCTTCATCTTCTGAGTTTCAGCTTGGCCAGCTGCTGTGTCTATATCACTGTTCTGCTCTGAACAGATGCTTTTTGGTTCTCACTGAGTAGGAGAACAAGCTTGTTTCCCTTTTCAGATCTTGCTGCCTCTTATGTTTTCAGCCCCCCAGAGAAGGACTTAAGCTACTAAGCAGCACATGGCAAATACAAGAGGAGTAGCAGAGACCCACTGTGAACTGAGAAGAGTCAAATGAACCAGTCACCCACACAGAAGCAATGAAACTGGGAAAGAAGGACTGGGAGAGACAGAGATGATCTTTCAACAACATTTCAGACTGATTCCTCAGATTGCTTGGTTGGTGATGCTCATTACCCTCTTCTTTTAGACAGCTCATGAAAGATCTCTGCAAAATGCAGCGACAGAAAGAATATAGACTCGAGTCAGTATTCAGAGCAACATTAAATTCACACGCTTCAATTTTATCAGTGAGCTCAGCATCACGTGGCATTCTGCTCACCCATACCAGCCCCACATCAGTGGAGTTTCTGACATGGTGCCAATACAAGCTCAGTTGCTGTAGAGATGGGTGGCTCCTGTCCTAATACTAATTAGGAAAAATAAGTCTTTGCAGAAATCACAGTCTGACATTGAGACTGTGTTATTTTAAACCCTGTGCAGATCAATAGGATTTCCAATTACTTATCTAAAATGATGGAGCAGGCAGGAAATTATTCATGTTTGATGTACTGTAGAAGAGACCATTCTGATCAAGCTGTTACTGGTTTCAGCTGTGCTTTTCACTCAATTAGTTCTCATCAGCAGTTACTGCCCATTAGCTGTTTCTGCAGCCACTGGTATGAATAGTAGTATTTACACTCTTGTGCATAGAAAAAACCAAGAATACAAGGTCAGAGACACCTTCACAATCCAAGCTCAAACTTAAGGAGACCCTTTTAACAGATATCAGAACATGGAGGGAATTCATATTTCCTAACAGAATGTAATTATACTCAGCAAAATGTTGTATCAGTAATGTGTTATGGCAAAATGCTTGTGTAAAGGCCTGTGATAATAGCACACAGGCACAGAGAAACTGTGTTATGCTAACAATGACACTTCCAAATCTGAAAATCTCCAGGCACACATAAAACTTTCATATGAGCAACAGGGAACACATCAGGCACATCCATTTGCCTGGAGCTCATGTTATTCTCCAAACAGGAAAAGCATTTGTTGTAAACTATAGTTTCCAACCTTTGCAAAGCAGAGTATCAGAGTATCAAAATCCTTCCTCATGCCTCTTTCTGTTGACTAAAAATACATGCAGTTGTGTTTAACTACACCCCATGGCAGACATTTCAGGGGCAGAAAGATTACCCACACTTTCTGTAAACACAGGAACAAAATAGAGCTAGTTCAAAAGCCCACAAAGCGTCACAGAACAGCTGCATTCAGTTCTTTACCAGGCACCCAGTGACTTTTAGGTGGCTTTACCTAATCGTACCATTAATAGTAGGGGTATCACACTTGGGATTCATTGGCCTACTTTTGAGAACATGCCCACATGCCCCTAGAGTAATATAAAATTTTTCAAATCCATAAAAATCACACAGCTTAAGGAAGTGTGGTGGCACAGTGTCTGCCAAGCACTCAACTTTTAAACAATGACTCAAATATTATGGTCCCGTTGTGGATGGAGAGGTAAAAAGCCACCACCAAAGATCCAATCAACTTTACTTTGCTACAAAAAGCATCATGAGAATTTTTTCCACATCTGTGAAATCAGCCTTAAGCAGTTTTCAATTTAATCCAATTTTCTTAATAATGATCTCTACTTTCATATATTATGGGTCAAACTCTGCCATTGTACGACACTGATAAAACTAACAGAATGTGCTCACTTACATGGGTGTTGGGTTTCTCCCAAAGTGTTTAGCCACAATGACCTCCTCCTAGCTGAACACTAATGAGATCCTAGCTGCATCATGGCTGTGGAACATGGTGTTCAACAGTCATTTACTATTTCAAGCTGGTAAGTTAACTTACTCCCATGCTTTTGTAGCACTATGATTTTTACATCCCACATACATCAGAAGCTCACAGTGTTCTGCTTTTATATTGACTCTGTAGCACTACAAAATATGTGCCACTAACAGCAAACCTTGGAGCTACAGATACATCCTCTAAGAGGAAAGAAAAGGGTTTGCAAAGAGGCAGAATGTTTGCCCATGCTTGAGCTACCTACATCCACCTCAACTGTCAGCACTTGTATGGGCTCACTGTGGCATTACTGTACCAGCACGGCTTTTCCCTCCACAGAATGGGCAACTCTTAGAGATGTCCTTTGGGGCAAAGTTTCCTCAAATCCCTCTCTTTTAGATAAAAAACCAGTCAAACTGGAAATTCCAATGGCCAGTCTCTTTCTTTCTCCCCTCCCTCCTGCAAGTGATGCAACTTCAGAGGAGACTTGGAGAACTTCAGCTAACTACATAGCAGTTGGTGGAAGCAACCCTCAGTTCAGCCTCCACAGGTCATCCACACTCTCCGGTCACCATGCCTTGCTGAGCCGATGTAAAAATGGCTAATATGTCCTGCCACAAGAAAAATACCAACGCTGCTTCCCTTCCCCTGAGACTTCTACAATCAGCAGAATAATTCTGAGCAAAAAAAGTGCCACAGCACAGGTATTGGTCCCGTTTTCAATTAGAGCACAGGTTTTAGAAAGGACATACCTCTTAATAAAAGGAGAAAAGTGAGAACACTGACTGAATAGCCTATCCTTGACAAAAGAAAGCATTACTATAGCCAGAGAGTACAGTCTGTGGAAACTAAAAATGAGGGTAAGAATCAGGTTTAGAAGTCTGATGAAATCCTTTTTCAAATAATTTTTTCCTATTGTGATCACATCAAAATCTTAAAACTGGAAACACTGAGCAAATGCCACTTTTTGTTATTTACATTGCAAGCCTGCAATGGTGAATGACACTTGTAACCTTTCCATTTCTTATAGCTTCCCTGTAAATAGCTAGATCAGTATTAACCTGGCACTCCAAAGACTTCAGCTTTGCATCTTGTACAACTTCAGAGGCCTGAGTTCACAAATGCAGCAAACAATTTGAGGACATAAAATAACCAGGCATTAGAAAGGACATCAGATAATGTTTTGTCAAAAGCAGATGGAATGACAACATTCTGTATGTTCTGCTAAAGAGCTAAGACAAGAGTTGTTAGTAAACTTATGGAGACTTAGTCAATTAAACCTTCTTTTTAATCCATAAATTGAAGTCTATGAGTTCCTGAAATACACTATCATTAGTTTGCCAAAATTAAATGCTCTCGATAAACTGATTGATTATAAGTTGCTTGCTGAAACTACAAACAGACTGAAATATAAGCACATTAGATAATATTTGTTAGTCCTACAGCATCCACTCAATGACCGCATGAATAACATCAGGAATCAAGTATCAAAATCATAATTTATTCCTTCAGTAACTGCTACCCACAAGCAACTTAAGACTGTACTCTGGGTAGGACAATATTCTAAGCAAAATGAGCTCAAAACAGTGTCAGAAGAGATTTGTTATCTTAGTTAAAAAGTTATTTTACTGTAGAGATGTTTGGCTGTATACATAATACTAGGCAGACTAGAAAGGTTTTCAGTTCAGCAAGAGTAACTAAAACCATCACAAAACACTGTGTTCGTTCAGAGTCCAGGCAAGGTCTGGACAGCTGGGATTCATCTGGCTACCCACATTCTTACCATGCCAAGTAACTGATCAGTACTCTTGCTTCAACTACTGCCTACATATTGCTTTGATATAGTAGGGTGCTTTTAAGAGTAGGTTTGAGCTTTCTGTTTTACCAGTATCTTCAGAGGAATGACGCAGGGTGACTCTGCTGGGGTTCACATGCTGTCTTCCCACACAATACACATGCTCCAAGGGCCAAACAGGAGAAAATGTGTCAGGAAATAAAACTAGTATGAAAGATGACAACTCAGCTTCCCTGCATGTTAAGAGCTGCACAAAACCGGTCAATATCAGCTAAAGAACAACAAAGCTAAGAAAAACAGAGGTTCAGCAGATATTTGCAGCAGCTGCTACTCCCGGGGGTTCTGCACTGCCCGATTTGTAACTCAAGCTGCAATTTTGCTCAGAGAGAAGCTGATTCCAGGATAGAGAACAGGAAAGAGAACAGCGCAAACTGGCAATACGGTATCACTGTTTGGAGACCTGGTGTGTTCATTAGCAGCATGACTATATATCTTACTACCGTTGAACCAGTGATGAAACTCAGGAAGAGCTATTTGGCCAGTCATGCAGAGATGAGAGAAAGTCTGGTAATAAGTAACTAGCATTCATTACAGCTCACCATGGTGAACAGAAGTTAATTTTAACTCATCAAGAATCTTGTTCAAGCAGATACTCATTGCCATGAAAAGGAAATTAGAAAGCACCCATGAGCCAGACTGTGTGTACTCTCAAGAGTTTTAAAAATGAAAGAATAACAAGGAACAACGTTGTTCTTCTGAGAACTGGAAGACCTATGCTTATATAAGATATGTTGGTACAAAAATCCCATTTAGCAACCATACATTACAGTTGAAGAGGAGACATACACCTGAAAGCTTTGAATTTTAACAGCAAGAGGTTTTTCCATTTTTTTTTCACAGAATTTTTCCAAATAGATTCACAAACAGAAGATCAGTTAAGAGACACCTACTAACATCAAATAAGACCATACCAACTAACCAAAGCATTTGACTATCTGTCCTCATAGTTTTTAATGTGATACAATGTCCGGGCATTGACAGTGTACGAAGAAATCAAGAACAGAAGGGCATACAGACTACTTGGATTAAACCAAATTTGCCTAGATGAGAATGTGGGGTACAGCATATGCAGAACATGACCTCTGTTCTTTATAATCAGCTTTAATGAGGCTTTCATTGAAATTTGTACAGTTAAGGCACTGTTTAACACTTGACAGTGCACGTATGCAATACACGCATGCTGAGACTCGCAGGTCGCATGAACACCCATGCTATTTGCCTTCCTCCTCGCCCTTTGACGTACTTGTCAGCAACACTCTCCTAAAACCCACTGTGTTCTACCTCTCATACAATACAACTCATTACAAAAGTAATTAAAAGAGGTGAAAAACTCTGGAAAACTGGATACTAGTACTAGTCAGAGCAACTTGAAAGAACCTGAATTTACCCAGCTTGGTGCCTTCATCTGGTAAACATCAGTCTAGCTTTCCTGAGAGCCTTCTCATTCTCCTTTCAAACCCCAAAGTTACACTTTTACCTGCAGTTACTCTAAGCTATCTTTTAAAACTATGAACAGTTTAGTAACCTTACATGTCCCTCCACACTGACCACTTTTCTTCCACTGAAGCTTATGGAAATACCCTGTTTCACAGTCACTCCATGAAACCAGTTTCAGACACCAAACTCTTCACAGCATTGGGAGATTTATTCAAACTGCCCTGTCAAAAAATCATGTATTCTAGAAGAATAAGGAAAATAAGTGAGTAGTTCTGAGTCTCCTGTAAAGCCCAAACTTGAGGAATTTAATGGTTCTCACAACAAGAACTCTGCAGTTAGCACTGAGCAAAGGAACACTGGAAAATGCACTGCATCACCTTCTTCACTCACATCTCCTGGGATGGAAGATACCTGTTAGTCTTCTTCACACCTCAAAAAGTGATTAATAAATAGCATGACCCCATGGAGTTTCCATTCCTGGATATTGATAGTTAAACAAAATAAAGCAAAAAGCAATCCATTCCTTTGTCAACAGAGAAAAGACTCTTTCTATCTAGCTACAGCAAAACAAAGCATTGGAGGCCTGGGAAGAAGAATCGCAATGCTTATTGAAATAAAAAAAAGGCTTCTTTGAAGGCTTCTTTTTTTTATTGAAATAAAAAAAAGGTAACTGCTTTGCCCAGCCTGATTAGACTAGCCAAGGGTTCACATAATTTATATAATTTTTTTTGTTTGAGATTGCTTTCATTCTCCCTATATTCCTGTATCACCTGAGAAGGCATCATGTTCCCCCTGACTCATGGAGAGTTTTGGTTTATGTTGTAATTTACTAGAACAGTGATTATGTGCAAGTGGGAGAATTTCACAAGCAAAATGTCTTGTCAGTGAAAATAGCAGCTTTACTCCTACATTCACTTAGCAGCAGGAGGGAGAAAGTATCCTGGGGTTTTTGAATTATTGCTGAAATGAACTCCAGATGCCTGCAGAAAGACTGCTAAATACATACCTAATTGCCAGTTTCTTTTGTCTTAGCCCTGCTGTTAAACAACCTTCAAACAACAGCATTTGATACATTCTGAATTCTTTATTAGCACCTTTATGCAAAATTAAATGGCACTTGTGCAAAGCCGGAGCACAACAGCATGCCAGTGCTTCGGAAACAACGTCTCTTGAAGCCTGTCTTGGGTGTTCACCTTCCTGCGTGGGGTAAGTTTTCTTATAAATTACAGTTTTCCTTTTACATTACATGCACACTGATTTTATGCCTCTCAGCTTTCATGCTAGAAAAATTTGCATATTTATGTAATATTAATCAGGAACCAAATTTTCCTATTTTGAATTTTCAGCAAAGGAGAGCAAAACTATGCTTCCTGGCCTGCTCCTGGCCACTCCAGTGACTCATCTTTGCTGGCATGCAAGCTAATGAGGGTGGAGATTTAGAACTGCTGTTTCATAGAGAAAAGGATTTGGGAGAAACAAGCTCATACATCCCATGCTTCATCCCTGCTCGCTCTGACTCCCACATGCATTGCCTACAGTACAGCTGAGAACTATGAAACTGCCTCTGGGTGTATGTAGGGGTAACCATTAGGAATACATACATCAAGGCCTTAGTTTGGAAATAAAATGGTCTTAAAAATCAAAGATCAACCACACTGAACCATATGCGTTTTCAAATAAATAAATGCATTTTTCATTGATTAAGGGAAATGCTGGATTGGGCTGGGATAGACTTAGTTGTCTTCACAGTAGCTAGAGTACAGCACCATGTTCTTGATTTGTGCTGAAAACAGGGTTGATAATTCCGGGATGTTTTCGTTATTGCTGAGCAGAGCTTACACAGAGTCAAGGCCTTTTCTGCTCCTCGCACAGCCCCACCAGTGAGGAGGCTGGGGGTGCAGCTGGGACAGCTCCACCCAACTGACCACAGGGATATCCCACACCATATGGTGTCATGCTCAGCATATAAAGCTGGGAGAGGAAGCAGGGCATGTTTGGAGTGATGGTGTTTGTATTCCAAAGTCACCATTACACTTGGAGCCCTGCTGTCCTGGAGATGGCAGAACACCTGCCTGCCCATGAGAAGTGGTGGATGAATGCCTTGTTTGGCTTTGCTTGTGCGCACTACTTTTGCTTTACCTGTTGAACCGTTTTTATCTCAGCCCATGAGTTCTCTCACTTTTACCCTCCGGATTCTCTCCCCCACCCCACCAACTGAAGTAAGTGAGCGGCTGCACCGGGCTTTGTAGCAGCTGGGTTAAACCAGGACGAGGGAGAGGAAAGGCAGAGGATCATCAATGTAACTACTTCCCCTCTGACACTGTGACACTGTGGCACTGTCAGCTTCTGCATTCCCCTTAAATAAACAATCCCTCTGCCTTCACTGCCTTCAAGAATCTATGTTTTTTCCATCCCACTGGTAAACTTCACCCACGGCTGTAACTTACTGCCCTCCTTAGCCCAGCATTCAGTATCAATGGAGCTGACATCAATAACAGAAGCCCTCTTCCCTTTCCCTCTTCCCCAGATCTACTTCATTTTACCTGCTTTCAGCACACTGGGCCAACTTCTACAGAGGAGGATTCAGACAATGCTCAATTTAAGGTGGCATGGAAGTGCTGTCACTAACACATACAGGAATGGATGGGCACATCCAGAACACCAGCACAAAATGCCACAGCAGTAAAGCAGGGCTCAAGTTTTGACACTTGCTAGACAACTTATTGCTGTGCTGGTAATCTCTTCTGGGACTCTGCCAGTCAGACAGCTTGGTGTATTAGGGACGTTTAGAGACAGACTTCAGTTCTATGATGCCTGATTCCCACTAGACATGTCAATGTTTAATTTATAATTTGCATAGTCCTAGCAATGGTTTCCTGCACAGTGTGACACTTGGCTGCAATACGTCCAGACAGCATAAACCTCCTGCTTCTGAGCTGCAGTTCCAGTTATAAACAGTGTTATTTCAAACACTTCAGGTTGAAAGCATGGACTTTGCAAAATTTGACTACCATAGTAAGAATGCAAAGGATGGAAAATCTGGGCCTTGCTGATTTTCAGATGTCTCAAAAGAAAAAGAATACTGCACAGCTCCTTCTAGTTAAATGTGTGAAGACTCTAATGACCTCTTTCAAAATCATGCATTCAGGAAAAAATTAATCTGCTCTTTGTTGATTGTTCAGCAAAGCAAGCACATAGTAGTGATTTAGTAAATTTTGTGTTTGAATAACAAAAAATTTCAAATCAGTAGTTCTTTCTAGTGCCATTTCAAAATAATACTGAGTGAGGTTTAAATGCTGGAATCACAGCTAAACACATAAGACATCTCACAGAATCACAGAATCGCTGAGTTTGGAAGGGACCTCTAGACATTATCCTGTCCAACTCTCCTACTCAACCTGTAGTAGACTGCCCAGGACCATGGCTTTGGAGTATTTCCAAGAATGGAGACTCCACCATCTCTCTGGTCAACCTGTGCCAGTCCTCAGCCACCCTCAGAGTGAAAAAGAGTTTCCTGATGTTCAGGCGGAACCTCCTGTGTTTCAGTTCATGCTCACTGCCTCTGGTCCTAGCCCTGGGCACCAATGAGAAGAGCCTGGCACTGTCTTCCTTCCACTCTCCCTTCATATATTCCTATATATTGATAACATCAGTTCTGAGCTTTCTCTTCTCAGCCTTTCCTCATGCAGGAGGTGCTCTGGTCCCTTAATCAATCTTGGTGACCATTTGCTGGACTGTCTCCCATAGCTTTGTATCTCTCTGGTTCTGGGGAGCCCAGAACTGGACACGATGTTCCACATGTGGCCTCACCAGGGCTGAGTAGAGGAGAAGGATCACCTTCCTCATTCTGCTGGGAACACCCCTCCTGATGCAGCCCAGCATACCAACAGTCCTTATTACCACAAGGGCACGTGGCTGGCTCTTGTTCAGCTTGGTGTCCACTGGAACCCCCAGTGCCTTTGGTGCTTTCCTGCTGGTCAGCCTCCAGAAAATACTGGTGCAGGACTTTGAACGTCTCTTTGCTGAACTTCTGAGGTTCTTGTTGATTGTTTCTCCAGCCTGTTGAGGTTCCTTCCCTCTGGATGGCAGCACAACCCTCTGGTGCATCAGCTGCTCCCCGCAGGAGCAGCATGAGCAAAGTTGCTGAGGGTGCACCCTGCCCCATCATCCAGTAACTACTGGATTATGTAACTACAAGCCAGTAATTTCATCATAGAAGGTTATCAAGTACAATTTCCCCTTTCATCCTGTCATCATCTGACTGAGCCTCCTCTGAAGCAGAGTCATGTACTGCAGTTGCCAGTGGCAGAAATGCACTGGTGAAATTGGGTCCTCCTTGCAATTCTCAATATAAAAGAGAATTCAAGAGATAGATGAAATCCTGTGAGCAGGAGTGCCACCGTTTTTTCTATCTGAGATCATGCAAGTCGAAAAACTAGCTTACTTCATTTACAGAAATTCAGTGAGTGGCCAAGTTGGCTTCAAGGAAGGACTGAAGAAAAGGAAGCAGAGCTGTTCAAGAAACGACTAACAAGCGTTACTAAATACACAGTTTGTGTGTCTATCCATTTTCATCCTTTGTCATGGTCCTTCAGCCAACTCACAGTGCGGTACAGACCAGGCATTACGACATTATCTTTGGAGTCATTAAATGAGACTTTTACATTGTACTGTTAAGCAGAGCTGATGACACAGCTCCCTGAGGGCACCTTGCTGTTATGTTGTTTGCATTAACAAAACCCCGAAGAGATATCATTATAGAGGATTTCAAAGGCAACCAAGTCAGGGAGGTTGACACTGGCATCCATAAATCCTCTGCATGCTTAAGCAAGGAGCTTGGTGGTAATCTCTCTAAACACACTCTGCAAAGGGTAAAATTTCTGGTGTCTGTGGTGCTTACCAAGAACAAAATTGTCACTGTTATTTTCTAATACAATGACAGACACTTCTTACTTTCATAAGATACAGAGAAATACAGAGATTTGTGTTAGTTCTGTTCATACAAGAGAAAGGAAGGATCCAGAAGAGAAAAGAGCAAGGCCAACACCTTCTCTCAGCTCTCCTCATATATAGTACACAGATTTACAGAGAAACTTGAATGAGTTTCTACAATGAAGTACATCAGTGTATTTCCTCATTAGCCATCTGTCTTTTGGATGCTGAAAACCCTAGCTAAAGAATTAAACATCTATGTTCCATTTGTGTGCATGCTTGTGAGTGTACCTAGAAGAGAGAGTATGTGCACATGCAAGCAGCTGTCTTTGTCTGGGAAGAGGTGAGATTACAGTAACACCGGTATAACTACCTTACAGATGTATGTATTACACAGCTGCCCCAGGAACCCTAATTCAAATGAGGGGTGGAAAAGGAGTAGCCTGCAGTATTGCAATCTACATGGCAATAACATTCTTACACCATTTCAGCAGGCCAGACTTAATTCACTGTAATTTTCTGTAAGCTGAATGTACACTGAAAGCTATTGAGAATATCCCAGTTTCAAGCTTAGCCTTTGGTCAGTGGTTTTGGTGACTAATATTTTAATTTTCCTCTAACTTCTTGACAACACAGCCGACCAACTTCTAACCTGAAGCTATTTTGCCTCCAACCCACTTCCACCTTAACACAAGCAGAAGCCCCGTATGTTTCTTGTCTAGCACACAGTAAACAAAATGGCATTCTAGCAAATGGGCTATTGAGCACCTGGTTATGTCTGAAACTCTCCTTGGTGCTTTGGAAAACAGAGTAATGTCAATGAATCATGTTCAATTTCAGTGTAGTTATTTCCAAGCTTGTTTGGTGCTCAGCATTTGAGGACAATGATGTGCTTACTCACCATAAGGGATATAGGCCAAGCCTACTGACAATGAAGACAACGGCAAATGTAATGAACAGTAGGTCACTCAGCTTTTGACACTTGCAGTAATTTGCCATTTTGGCAGCCTGCAAAAGAAAGAAATGTCTTTTTACTTCTGTGAGGACAACTGAATTTTCTTGTGTATAAGCTGTAAGAGAAGAAATCAAATTTTTATGAAATCACATTTTCATTGTGCCACCTCATAGTGACCTTGCAACTCTACTAAGCAGCTGGAAAATGTCTTCTTTGAAGAAAAACCACAGTGCACAAAAACAGAGAAAGTATCTAATTTCTTTATCCCCCATTCAATTTCCTTTTTTGAGATCCTACAATTTCAGATTCACAAAACTCTTCTAAACCTTTTATTGAACCCCATTGTGTTTATGCTGTCCTTGTCCCCAGCCTCTTTATCTACCTGTCTCTTACCTTACCAGTATGCTCTACTTGCATTTTCAATGTCCATCTATCTTCCCTCTGCCCCATGCTCTCTGACCTTCCAGCAGCCTCAATTCCTCTACTACACCCCATACCCTACTTTCTCCTAAAGCATCTCTTCTTCCTTTCTGGCCTATACAGAACAGTTTCCACCTCAAAGATTATACTACTCCTCTTCAAGTGTTTTTCAAAGACTCCTCCTCTGTCTTTCCAACTTTTCCTTTCCAACTTGTTGCCTTACGCCTATTTTTACATGCTTCTCTCATTTGTCTTCATGCAGTCAGCTGACTCTTCCCAAGTGAAGGACTAATTACTCCTCATTAAAAACACTGATCCTCCCTGAAGTTTCTTTAGCCTCTTCTCCCTGAAGAAAATGGTACATAAAAGCAAGCTTGTTTTAAGACATCTCTGCTGCTACCACAGTGTTCATGTGTGTAAGCAGTTAATTATTTTTAAATAACATCTGTTTCAAAGCAGGGACAGTCTTTCTTCCTACTTTCTGTCAAATGTATCCAGAGAGTCACTGCACAATGAAGTACATGAAAAGTCTGATTTTGTGTCCACTAAAGTCACTGGGAACCCTTTCAAAGCCTGCTCTGAGGGGACCTGTATTCAGCTCCCATATTGACAAGATACTTGTGCAGACTTTCCAGAGGACTAAGAGGGAGCAAAATTACCACAACTATGCATAGAGAATACTATTCTGAATGCAGAATTCAAACTAGAGAATCAAACAATCTGGATGCCAAAACCAAACTGCACTTCTGGATGTTACCCAATTTCTGCAATGTTTCCACTAAAAATCTGAATATAAAGAATATTCCTCACTAACAGAAACCAAGTTAGGAAGCTCAAAAAACATGAGGAAAGCCACCATTGCTCCAGAGAAAACATAACCCTTCTGAATTATCCCTGGTGCTAGTTTCCTAGTTTTTTTACTCACAGCCTGGTTTAAGGAAAAGAGAACATTTTGGTGCCAACATGCAAAGCAGAAGCATTCCTTGATTTTTCAGATGATTCAAAGTTCACGTAGGAATTCTGCATGTATTTCCATGGCAGCACTGTAAAAAGCTGTTTTCATAGTGCATGGAGCTGATATTGCTATAGCAACTTGTAGTTCTCAAAAACAGTACAGCTGTTGGTCATCAGTTCTCAAATAACAAATCTATAAATTATAGATTAAAAAAGACTACCAAAAAAAAAGGGAAGGAATATGTTGTTGTTGGATGGAATTTGGCCACCTAAGACAATACAACAAAATTTTCAGAGATTAAAAACTGTAACTACAATTGAGTAACACAGCTCTTCCATATACTCTTGCTAGTCTGTCTGTTTAAATCCATGTGTTTTACAGCACAGCTATTGCCTTAGTCTGAAGTTTCCATTCCCTGCTCTTTTATAAAAGTATGTTAGGAGATAGATGGAACCTGACAGAATGGAATCAGGTTGAACTGTGGGTAACTACTCACATGCATGGACTAGCATTAAAACTGTCACAGTGTTCTTTAATTGAAGTTGAAAAGTCTCAAGGTCCCCAAATAGGTGGGATTCTAAGTGCTTCAACATGTAAGGTAACAGAGTTTTCAACCCACAATCTGTACTGCAGTGCAGATATACCCAAGACCACATAAAAAACTAGTTGGGATTCTGAAAGTTTCTTCTCAGAGGCCTAGATTTCAATTTATGCTAATGTAATGGCTTCCTAGACAAGCAAATTACATTTGATATGTCCTGCCATGGCTAGACTGCTTTGAATATCCAAGATAACTTTCACTCAGACCTAAGAAAACAGCTATAATTTCTGAAAATCCTACTATGATTCTTCCATATTTACAAACACCTTAACACCTGTAGGAAAAAAACATCACCTCCAGTATTCCCACCAATTCACACTACCTTCTGCAATGAGAATAGCAAAAATGTTGCATTCCAGCTTTCCACTGGACATGTTTCATTTTGAAATGGTAGGTGGAAAGAGTCCAGTGGCCTCCAGAAATAGCTTTTCATTTTTACAAATATGTAATAGATAGAACAGGTCAGGTATACAACTGACCTAATGGCAGGATATTTAACCAACTTCTTTTGCAGTTTGATCATTTCTTTCTGTCTGCACTGACTTTCCTCTCAGTACCATCAGCAGTGTGTAAGAGTCCATCTCCTCTCATATGGCACCAAGGCTGTGCCCCCCTGCCCCAGCAGAATTTCCAGTCATAACAGACTGAAAGAATTGACCAGAAAGACCACTGAAGTATGTGCCTCATGAGGAAGGGTATTTGCTGAATGTTTGCAAATCACATGAGAACACCAGCAATTCCTCTTTGTCAGTGAATAAACAGAGGAATTGAGCAAAATATGTATCTCACTGTATTCAAGGTAATGTTTTAGCTAGCCTATTATGGCTGCTCTCCACTGCTTCTATAGTTCCACAGACACTGGTCTGATCTGGAATGAACATCTTCAAGTACGTCCTGCTTGTGGTGAGAAAAGGGGAATGAAGAAAGTTTAGGTGAAGCCACAGATAGCTACACACATTGCTAAAAGAGAAAAATAAACTTGTAAAGATGCAATTATTTCTATGAGGAGAAATACACATTCTCTCTTGCTTTCAATCTCAGGCAGTCATGTGCCTTCTAGATTAAAAAAAGATTAAAAAATAAAACCAGATTTACAGCTGGGATTTACTATTGAATCAGAATGGTAGGATTTTGATTTTGCAATAGATGACTCGCCCAGTGAGACTATAGTCTCACATAATAGGATCCTTGTAGGTACTTTAATAAAATACAATTTCAGAAAAAATAGTTATTAACTTTGGTTTGATCCTGATGCAGAGTTCATAGATAGTCCAACCCCAGCATCACCCAGAGCTGTTTAATAACTGATGCAGATAAAGGATGACAACATCTCTAAATTTCTGCTATGGGAGTTACAGACCATTTTGACTTAAAAGAATGTCAATCATCCCTTTTCCTTCAAATCCAAATGCTTAATGCTGGCATTGGGATCCAGAGGCACGAGAACCTGGAAAATTGGAGGCCAGCTCACTGCCCATGCCCAAATAGCCACTAAATTGTCCAACACACTCTGTCTAGCAAAGCACAGCAGAAACACACTGTGACACCTTGATTCTTTTGCAGACAGGGTTATTGCTCCTCACCCCATGTCAGAGGGGTCAAGAACCAGGAGCTTCTATCCCACTGTTACCACTTCCCAGATTCTGTAACTTTGAGCTTTTGATTTTATCATGTGGTAATTAACACCTGTGTGTAACCCTCCCTGGCATGCAATGCATTACACGTCTCTTCTCTGCGCAAGCAACTTATCGAGGGATAAATCAGCCTGAAGTAAGAAACACGCATTGCTACAAGTGTAATATATTTAAGCAAATACACAATATTAATCATGGTTACCATCTTGAACTGAACTGGCTTAGGAAATACTTGTTTTGCATAGCAAAAAGATTCTACCTACTGACACGATGACAAACAGATTAGCTCACCTCTAGAAAAATATCAGCCACATCATGGAGACAAAAGATCAAGGTTCCCACTCGTGTCAAATTGGTTACATATGAGAAGGTAATCAGGGTGACTGCTACAATGTGATGTGTAAACATGATGCCAAAATCCTAGAGCAGCAGAAGCAAAGAAAAGAAACAAAAAAGCAAAGAACAATGAAGCAAACAGTGATATTCAGTACTCATATACAAAAATGGATGGATATTTTTTAAATCTAGCATTATGGTTAAGTTAGATAAAGATCCTACTACATAAGTGCATTATATACCCTGCTATGTATTTCATTTAGACTGAATAAAATAATAATTGTATTAACAAAATGCAAAATATTATTGAAACTAGGCAATATCTACACTTCTCAGTTTATAGTAATTTAACCTAATAAACATTTGTGACCGAATTTACTTTGAAAAGACATACGTACATACAAATCAAATTACACCATACTTTTTATGCATTGAGTAACATATGCATATAAAAATATGTATAACCAAGTGCAAAATAATGCACCATTCCCAAGAGATAAGATAGCTACAAAGAAACAAGAAATACATTTCCACTGCACTAGGACAACAGGCACCCGCCAAGCACAACTGAGAGCTTTCACTGAGCCAAGAATCCCAGACCCAGATTTTGATTTGTTTTTAATCAAGGTGCTTTGTCTTCACATTGTAACAGGGTTAGAAGTCTTCAAATGAGCTGGTGCCGCTCCTCCTACTCAGTTCCAATCTGCTGCCTCCCAAATGATGCAGGCTAACTGATCAGTAACTCTCAGTTATTTGGCCAGAAAATAACTATTACTATTGAAAAATATGGGAGCAGTGAAGCTCCTGTAACATCAAATTCCCAGATACATGCCAAGGGGCAGACAAAGCAGAGGGAATGACCGACCTGCCTGGACTAGACTTCCAGACTGATTAATGAGAGAACAGGACCTGCAGAGATGCGACTCTTCTCTGCAAGGCACCAAGTCAGTCAAAAGGAAGTCTTGCTGGCATTCACTGAACTACCTGCGTGGCTTTGAGCAAGTGCTATCAAAACCCTTAAGGAAAGATCACAGACAACATTTAACTGGGAAGTTTCTCTATGCACTAGGTGCAGTGTTAGTACCACAGCTCTCAGCAGATCTAGTGGCTCTCATACAGAGCTGTCTGAAGGGAGAGAGATCCAGGCAGTCAAAAGGAGCAGTTCCTCCAGGCAGCCTGCCTGCCCAGAGTCTTGGGAGGTGGAATTTGTCTTTCTGATAGCTTTTGTGGGCCAGTCCTGTTGAGCTGTGGTAATCTTCAGCTACATGGCCCACAGCAGCGAAATTGAAACTGAGACCCTTTAGAGAGGTAACACCTGGTTTGCAAAGGAGCTGGAGGAACTTGTTGGGCAGGGCCTTACAGAAAGTGTTGTGAGCTCCCACTAACACAGAGTCAATTCTGGAAAAGCAGCAGCCACAGCTCCCGACTGCTCTGTCTCTTCAATACCAGGAAGAGTAACTGCACCGTGTCCCCATGCCTCTCTTTGGGAATGCAGCAGGCATGTAGCAGACACCACTGTTTTTAAGGACATGCAGTGCCACTTCCTCTCAGTACCAGCACTTGCCTTCACTGCAATGTTCACCTGGAGTCCATGGACAAACGCGCAGCTTGAGCAGTCAGTAACTGAAGAGGGACAGGACCTGCTCCCAACCTCTATTGCTCTATGTTTAATGCTATCAGGTGCTACAAGATCCTATTTCATATTCTTCAATGGGCACTCCCAGTACCTCCAACACAAAACTGAGGGAGCTCAGGAGGGCAGGGAAGGCAGGAGAAAGGGAGAAAAGAAATAAAAAGAAGACTAAAAGAAGGAACCATATTCTAGTTTAGTATACTGCCAACATTTCTCAGCTGGGTTATTTGGCCCTCAGTACTATAGAGCACAATTAAATACATTCAGCATTTGTATCAAAGTATTGCTTTGAAACTATTTTCTTCAAGCAGACTGAAGAAAAAGTGAATTAAAGGCTGTTTCCCTTTCTTAGTGTCCTAAGGGAAAGCAAGGTTATGGCAACTTGATAATTTCAGTAACTACAAACCCACACACGGAGATCATTTCACCATACAATAATAAAAATGGCAAAGCACCTACCTACCTTATTCCATGGGATTAGAAGTAAGCTACTAGCACTGCCCTATGGCCATATTGCAAACCAGCTCTTTACCTTCTTCAGCTGCAAATACTATGGCACTGTTCTTAATTTTCCTTCTAACCGCAATTATGTTAGCTCCTAGGTAGTCCAAACGGGGCAAGAAGTCAAATAGAAAATCTCCTCTGTTTTCATAGCTGACACATTCATGTTCTACAAATACAAGATTTCTAGTCCCTCTCGGGTATTTTTCAAGGCATTCCTGACAATATGGATTATTTCTAAGCAAACTTAATGCTCTTGGGCAGCAGTCTTCTGCAATTCTGCATGAGTATTCTTACAGAAATGCTGTCCAGGGAACTCCCGTAATAATGTTTCTTAAAATAGACAGTTACCTGACTCTGCCAGCTCTGAAACAGGCATGTCAGATTGACCTACTGAAAACTGTTAGAAAAAAGTAGCAATGATATAAATAAAGCTACTTTTCTTATTGTAGTATTTTCTTTCCTGTTTGTGACATTTCTTTAATTAATTAAAGTAATTATAAAGTCATTAATTCGTAAAATGGTTTGAAGATGTTATCTGTTAGATTTTAGTTATACTTAGGGGTAATCACAGAACATGCTGAGTTGGAAGGGATGGGCCCACAAGGATCATCGAGCCCAACCCCTGGCCCTGCAGAGGACCACCCCCAAGAGTCACACCATGAGCCCAAGAGTGTTGTCCAAATGCTTCTTGAACTCTGTCAGGCTTGGTGCTGTGACCACTTCTCTGGGGAGCCTGTTCCAGTGCCCAACCACCCTCTGGGGAAAGAGCCTTTTTCTAATATACAACCTAAATCTCCCCTGACACAACTTCAGGCCATTCCCTCAGGTCCTGTCCCTGGTCACCACAGAGCAGAGATCAGTGTCTCCTCTTCCCCTCACAAAGAAGTTGTAGACTACAGTGAGGTCTCCCCTCAGTCTCCTCTTCTCCAGGCTGAATAGACCAAGTTCCCTCAGTCGCTCCTCATACGGCTTCCCCTCAAGGCCCTTCACCATCTTCGTTGCCCTCCTTTGGATGCCCTCTAGGAGCTTAATATCTTTGGTGACCAAAACTGCATATGAACACATAGATACTAATGGTACTTGTGATCCCAGCTTACTCCAGTATTTTCACCCCTACAGAGCAGAAAAGCAGCTGTACAGGAATGGGCTATTTTTTTTAATGTAGTTCAAACCATATGCATGTTTGTGGAAGTTGTATTTATTTACAGCAGATTCGTAGCCTCCAGTTGTAACTGCTGAAAGATGTCATGTGTCTATGTCATGAAAATATGTGGCTAAGAATAAGAGAAAGAACCTATTCCTGACACCATCGGTTGGAAGAACACAGGGCAGAGAGCAGAGAAACCCCACAGCTCTCAACTCGTAGACAAGCCCTCTGGAATCAAGGCTTCTGCCACCCACACTTGTTTAACATGTCACACTCACTGACTAAACTGCCAAGTGGCTATGGAGCATTAGTGCCACTGAAGGGCAAAACATCATCTTCATGCCTTATATTATAGATCAACAAGGAAAGGGAAAGGTTTGTAAAATATATACAATTTAAATTCCTTCCACTGAACCAAAAGAATGAGCTCTGTGACTCTTTTTTTACTGAGTTTGAAGAAAGAGATCTAGTATCCAAATTTAGTAAAATATAGCATAAATTTTCCAGAATCAAAATGGAATATTCAAGAAAATTAGAAGTTACAGATTATTTTATTTTGGGAATGAGTGAACTGTCTTTTTTTTTTTTTTTATAAAAAAGAAGCTCTAAGAATTGCCAAATGCTTGGAACTAAATGACGTGAATACCCAGAAAGATCTAGGTCTTCTACAAGCCTGTTAAAACACTCGATAGAAATTTTATACATTCCTTTAAATACACCAGTCAAATATTTTTCTGTAAAACAATACTTCAGGTAACCAGAAAGCATGTAAATAAGCCTCACTGCTTTTAAAAGTCATCAGATTCTTGTGAGACTAACAAAGTTTCCTGATTTTTATTTTTTTTTTATAAACAGGAGTATGGGAAGCTGGACAGAGATCATACTAGGTTGCAGCCTTTGAAAATTAATACCTTTAAGGGTAGAATATCATTATAGCAACATAACAGATATTTATGAAGCAAACACACAACATGCCACTATTAAACTGTAAAAGTTAAGCTACTCAGTTTGCTGCCTTAATGCCAATAGTAGGTATGTGCAATGGCCTAGTTTGCTCACACCTCTCCAGCCAATGAAAGATAATCTGGTGGAATTTCAAACACCTAAATAAACAGGTATTTGAAAGTCAGAAAACCAACTGGAAGTCATTTTGAAGTCATCAATTCACTATCAGAGAAGAATAAAATGGAGATGGAAAACAGCAAGTACATTTTTCTTGAGCTACAGCAAGTAAAAGACCAATGCTGGAGTTAGGCCAGTGCTGAGTGCTGGTGCTTTCAGTGAGGACCCACTGCAGCTCTCCTTCAGGGAAACCCAACCACATGAAAGGCTGAATTCCTGAAGTGCACAAGGCGCCAGGACACTTCTGACCATCCCAGAATACAATGCAAACACCTCTGCTGAATTTAAAGTATCTAAAATGATAACCAAGACTTCGATAAAAGTAATCCTTTCACTGTAACATGAAAACATCAACAGGTTTCTCTAGCTGAGAACTGTTAATCTATGCTGTATAAGCCACTGTGGAATATTACAATAGTGTCTGATATTAGCTGGCAAATTTTCTGCTTCTTCCTGTTAAATAGATCCTTATTTCATTTGGGCACCATTTCACACATTGCATATTGGGTGCATTACAAGGTTTCCACATTATTTTAAATTGAACCTTCTATTTAAAAGAGAACTATTATGGTGTTGCAAGGGGTGGTGTCTCTGTTAAGCTTGTACCTCTTTTTGTCAACTACTATAAGCCTTTAGTGCTAAAATTTTTCAGCTCAGTGGGTTTCCCTTACAGCTTGCACTTGCTCTGGGCACAGAGCAGTTTTACTGTGTGACATCTGAGCATGGCTGCATTTCTCCAATTCGATCTTCCTAGTTATCAATTTCACTTACACTACAAAAAACCTGTCCCTTCAGTCCAAAGTGATCGGTGATTTAATACATTATTTATTTATAAACATGGCACCTCCACTGTCTCCTGCAGGTTGCTTCTAATGAAAGGCCTTTGACTTGCTGTCATTGCACTGCAGAGGCTGTGCTCCTGCTCTCTGCTGGACACTGCATGTCCTCAGACACAGCAGATGTGTGGGACATGCTCAGATCTGGTGCTCTAGGTTCAAGCACTGCAAGTCTGTGGCAGGGGTGTTACTCAGCTGTTAGCCATCCACTTCCCCATCTTCATCTTCCATTCTATTTCCACAGCAGGTCGCTGTAAAGTGTTCCTGATAACAAGTCGTTTATATATAACTAAGAAACAGACTTGGCACCTGCAGCTTAGGTATATTAGTCAACATTACTCTTGACTTAAATTCATCTCCATTATTATACAGCTCCGTTGTGCACTGTTTTTCTGTATCTCTGGTTTTTGAACCAGTGATGTTTCACTCATTTCAAGCTCATGATTTAACAGAATGTTTAGCATCTACAGACTATGCAAACAAGGGACTTATATGTATTCATTTTAAATTTGTTGTTTTATTTACAGTTTACCCTCCTGTATGGATTTAAATGTTTTGGATGCTTTCTTGAGATTTTTACTTCTGCAGTAATTCGGAAATCCAGATAGAGGGGTGTGATTCTATATACATAGATCTCGCACAAGACTCTCAGGAGCACAGTGTAGTTCCAAATAGCAGATAAATTTATTAAAGACATACTGGATCCTCCATTTAGTCTTTTCAGAGTTATGCTCCTGCTAAAATTCTAATAAACAGGGATTTTCCATTAGCATAGCCTACAGTTATTTAATTAAATGACAGCTGAAGGAAGAACATAAAAATATTATAAAATCCTTACAAATGTTTTAAAAAAGTAATTTTGAAACATCAAAAACACCGTGCAAGAATATCTCAATGGACTGTTATTATAGAATAACTGCTGTGCTGCCAGTTCTGCTATGGACTGGGATTCTCCTTGGAGGGGAGAACTTGGAATATGGAACGGGTTACTAATGATTCTGGAAAAATGTTTTTATTTGGCCAGAATTTTTTTTTTTCATTAACAGCCCTTTAATAGCAATGTTCTGCTACTTGAAATTTCATAACCATAATGGTAAAATTAGATGTAAAATTATTTTTAATATTACACATATCCTGTTTTTACTATCCCTTGGTAGAAAAAATTGAAACCCCTCATAGATCTTAAGAAAGTGATACTATGAATTTATGAGGCAGTCTTGCTCTGTCATTGATATTTAATAATTTCATTCTTAGAAGAAACAGTACATCAGCTAGATACTACATGCTCAATTCCATCCATTCAAATCACTATATGAGAGCAGAAGGTTTTTCTAGCTGCTGCTATTTGCCTTTCAATATTTGATTGTGCCAGGTTGTTCTTCTCATGTGCAGGAAAAACCCACATCATAGTAACAAGGAACAGAGTAAGACAAGCACTTCAACACCAGTTTCTCAGTGATTAGTATCTGCAAGAAGTAGAGACTAGAAACTGTATTTCCAGTTCACTACTTAGGTAATACAGGTAATCTTCAAGTCAAGAATGATATATACTTAAAGCTTTCAGTGTTTTTAGTCTCATTGTTCTTACCTTTCTTTTGACGTCAATGAATTGAGAAAACATTAAGGACCAGTAGAATGACAATTCAACTATGTAGTAATAATGAAGGTCAGGCATCAGTGGCTGAAAGATGGAGACAAGAAAAGGTTAATAGAGTCTAACTGACATTACAGGCAGTTGTGGCCTATAGGAGACATGTTTAATCACAGGGAATTATTGAATTATACATAAGCATCCTATGTAAGAAAAATGATGATGGTTGTCTCTTTCAAACTTCAATGGCTCTGGAAAAATAAAGCTCCTTAACTCTCTCTCCTCTAATGTTTTAGTCTTGACAATACTGTAATACCAAATATTATGATGTTGCCAATTTGGAACCCAGAACCAAATTCTGAGTACGTCTAAGTCTTTCGAAACATTACTTGAAACATCTTGCTGTACATCAGTAATGTTTAAACTAGAGCAGATTAGAAACAAGTAATGCTAGTATATAATCTCATCTGCTCACGATGATACTGTTGTGAGCTTTGAACAGGGCTCTTTCTAATATAAATGCCTCCTTTTAAAGAATTTAACTATTTTTTGGGAACATATTAACATTTGAAAAAAAGAAAATAGAATAAATTTATCCAGGCATCCTGTTTGATATACAAAACAGTTACACAGCTGTTTAAAAGAAACAGAAATAGCAAGACATGGGAACTTATGCACAACCAAAACCAACGTGGGGTAACTTCAAAGAAGGTAACTGGTGGCAGGCATAAGCTGTTTGGCTCCCAGCCTAAGAGAGCCAGTCCTAGGAGCCACTCTAATTTCCATGCAAATGTGCCTCCCTGATAGTCATATCTTCCACCTCAGTGACACAGAGAGACACTGGCAAAGAAGAAGCTCCTGAGGGCATTGCCTGAGGGATTAGATAAACCTTCTCTAGAGCAGTTTGCACTGGCACAACTACTCACCCAAGTAGGGCATGAGCTGTTTCCATTGGCAAGAGGTATTTCAGTTGCCTCTTTTATTCAGATTCTCTTTTGCAGACAAGTTCTTAGTGGCTGAAAAACAGTTCTTAGGTGCCCAATGAATGCTCTGTGGGGGTTTCTTTAATATAGACATATGCTTATGCTTTATGAAAATGTGTACACTCAATATCAATCTTTTAAAGCCATTTCTTGGGCCAATATAATCCTTTTCTGATTCAGTGAGACTGCCAATAGACTTTTAATTAGGTGTAATTAAAAAAGGGAAAGAGAATAAGAGCTAGCAATGAACTGTGACTATTACACTCATTATTGCAAGGGAACTCACTGAGGAAAATTTCTAATAAAAAAGAAGATTGTCAGCTGCTTTATTAACAATACCATTAGTATTTCTAAACCCATACATAATGATAATGTAGGGTAGTTCTAATGATGTCATGGATTCCCTCCTGGAACAATAGTATATGTTTAATTTAGTTCAAATGTTAGGTTTCGGTTCTTCACAGACTTAACCTCAACGGGACTATTCTGTGCTTATGGCTGTGTTGTCACCCAAATGATCCATTTGTCTATATCTACAGTAATACAGTAAAGTCCAGCTGGATTTCTGCAATGCATTGGTGAGTAACGTACAAAGGATTTGTAGCAAACAAGATATTAGAAATTTTATCTAGTTAAGGAAAAAACAACCAAACAAAACAAATTGAAAACCCAGTGCTTAATTCTGATTAGCACCCAGTAGAAAATTTTATCTCTGAGACAATGATTTTCATAATGACTTTAATTAGGTGATTTGCTTTCTGTTGGACCCTCACCACTACTAGCATAGTAATTTTAGTTGCTGCACTCTAAAAGTTGTAACCAGATTTCTAAATTACTTTGTTCTTCTGGTAACTCTGGTAATTGTATGTTCTTTGACCAGTAAGATTCATGTTCTATTGTGGTAAGTAAGTCTCTTATTGCATATAATAACACAAAAATAGTGAAGAACAGGACTGAAAAGTACAAGTGATTGCAGTCATACCAATAGAAAAAACAATTGTACCTAAAATTTCTGAGTGATGAAGATTCAACACTTCCTCCATTCAATTTCTGCTGCTGCTGCTTCCTTAATATTGTTCAGTTCACCCTCCAGTCTCTGGGTGGAATTTAAGTCATTACTTCTTCTGAGGCTACGTGACTAAATTCCTTCAACCTTTCTCAGATCAAGATTTCTGGTCATTCTTGCTGAGCTATCTCCACTGAAATATTTCTAATCAGTACACAACCTTCAAGAGCAGTAGCATCAAAACACAGTTTTCCTATTCAGCCTGTCAAGGGCTGTTTACTGTTACAGGGAATTCACGTGTCTTTCAGACAATACTATTCTTCATACTTTCCAGTCTGAAAACGACTTTCCCCCCCTGCTCCCTGCCCTTCAGGAAAAAAGAACAATAAAATAAAATAAAAAGAAACCTAAACAGGTGAAACTCCTTAAATTGCCAACTTTTCTCCGGAGCTTTTGAAATTCAGTGTGTGGAATTCAGGCATGACAACTATATTCGTCTTTCCCATCTTCAATTCAAGCAAGATGGGACATATCTAGCAATCATCTGAAATGCCAAGTAGCCCATTCACACTAATATATTGACATAATAAAAACAGACCTCTGCAGAAGTGTCATGTTTGTTTTTAGGCAGCATTGTAACTTTTACCTGATATGGATACCCGTTCCAGCACTGTCTGGTATTCCAGAGCCAGGGTGTCTGAGAGAAAGAAAAAACAAAACAAAGGTTTGTACACACCATTTTGTGCAATGTTAAGTCTATATTTTTATTACAAGTGAAAGACAAAACTACAGAAACAGCATAAGATTTTCAATTTTTGCTAGAGGCTATGAAAACTGAGTAAAACAAAGAGATTCCTCAGAGCTTCACAACATGTTAGAGCAACTTGCCTGGTTTATGTTGGTACCCTGTGACCTTACTTTCTCAGGAGTGCAGATGAATGTAATCAGTCTGTGCTTAGATGGTCAGATCTCACATTACCTTCTCAATAGCACAGGAAATTTTAACCTTAGAATACTCAAATATTTCAAGGAAGTTTCCTTGCATCTGCTGTTACGCATAAGCATCCTTCTATGCAGGAGCCATCCCTCATCCCTGCCACATCAGCTCAAAATAGCAAATCACACCTCTCGCTTTCCTGGCTGAAGACATGACCATCCAGAGATGATAGATCTTGCTATCACATGGAAAATACTCTCACATCTTAGGGCAACATGAAATATGCCAGAGACAAATTTATTGTAGCATCCACAGACTCTTGCATTGCTAAAAGCTGGGTAAACTAAAAGACTTGGGAAGAAGCAGCTCTGTTATGCTTTCTGTTTCTTTGTTGCTTGCATGGGATTTATGTGATTTTTTTTTTCAATACAAGAGAGCCTTTTAAATCTTTTATCATAAACAGGTTGTTACTTTCAGAGTTACTTAGTTTTTATCACCTTTTCTGTGCAATTAAATGTATCTGATAGACTATACCATGTGGGCAAGGTCTTCTACCCAACATACTTGCCACAAAGTATTTCCACATTGCATAATAAGAACATGACCAAATCAACAGCTACCAAGTAATGGCAATTCCCTTTTTGTGCATAAGCAGGAACACCTTTCAGAGATGCATGTCTTGCAACAGCTGCACCTCAAGTTCTGGCAGCATCTGGACCTTGAGAAGCACTTTTTTACACTACAAGTAACCACCTACAGGGCATCTCATTAGAAATTTGAAAGAAAACTGTGGATTCAAGATCTTTGTGCAACTAGTTTACATAACCTTAACTGCTCAAAATTCGAGTTTAAAGGGGGCAGAACATCATTAGTAAGTCTCTTGGATTAAGGCACACATACACACAGCATTAAATGCTTTCCCTAGATTACAGTTTTTCAAATAAATCCTCATTGCAGGAGGGATGGCATGTTCTTGTTTTCATCATCAGGTGGAGCAGCTCAGCTCAGGCAAACCATAATAACAAACTCATTCAAAATACAATGAGTGTCAGAGCAATAAAATGAACACTAGGCAGAATGTTAAAGCCCCAAGCTGGGAACCAGGCTAGGCAGGAAGGATTTGTACCATAACAAAAGACAGGACAAATGCTACCCAGAATTATAGCCCAATTTGTCTTATAGCCTTTGTTGGTTAACATGATGCAATACAATTATTAAAGGCTCTTCCTATATTTTTGAATGTGTCTTTTAATGGAAAAGAAGATAAAATGAAATTTGCACACCTATACCCCCATTCTCCTGAAATGGCAAAGAATTGCTCTTATAGTAGCCTGAGCAGTATACCAGCACTTGAAGTAACAGACCTCCTAGAGTTTCTGATATCCCTCTCACAAGGATGCTGTAAGAATGATTAAAGTCCATCCAAACTTCTTCTCCATATTAGAAATAATTGTTATGGAAGCAACTAATTAGTTCAACCTAATTAATCTCCACAGTAGTTACCATGCTATGTAAGTTCCCTGGATTTCATGCAATAAAAAAGGTCTTTGGAAACAGCCACAGCCCCTCTTCTGCAAGATAATATAAAGAATCTGAAATATTTCTGTCTGACAGCTGCCTAAATTAGATCCATACAACTATTCTAGGATAATTCATAATTTTCACCAGGTTTGAAAAGCTGTAACTGTCTTTCATATCAGATTCAACAAGAGATAAGCGATGCTTCCCACCCAATTATTTTGCTGCCTAAATTACAGGTCCTAGGAAAAAATGCACATTTTTCTCTTTCAAATATTATGACATTTTAAGGCTTCTTCATTGAGATGTCTGCTGCAGGAGCTGCAGATACAAAGGTCTATGTGCAATTAAAATGATGATTGTTAAATAAAATAGGCCTCTCTGGAGAAACCTATAACCGCAAAGCCCGACAGGATACCACAAACTGCCAAATAATATAATGTATGCATTAAGCCTCAAAGACCAATACACTGCAGAACATATGCCTCTTCTGAGCCACATAAAGCTCAGAAAGCCCTGCTGCCATCTCAGATAAAACGCTTGTGAGTAGCTGTTTGGAAACCTAATAGATCCTATGAGGACAACAGTGGTTAAGACAGCAGGGCTCCTATACCACCTTCTTACCCCTCTTTCCTCCCCAGTCCCCCCTCCCCTTGACTTGCCTTGGCATCTCTGAGTTGACTCTAACAGCTGTAGCAGAAGGGGACTTTGGTTATGCTTGCCCTGGAAGGTTTTAGGGAAGAGGTAGACAAAGAGCTTGGTTTAAGCTCAGCCCTCCGCTCTGACCACCACAATGAGCACAGCCCTAGACTGAACCTAACTTCTACATGTTATAATGATTATAATTGGTTACTCATTGTTATAATTGGACCAAGAAGCATCTTGTTTAGTCCTCTGTGAACCTCACAACTGTGAAATACTCTGTACAGACTTCAGGAGGAAGCAGAAAATCTTAAAAAAAGCTCACAGTGCAGTGTGAGACCAAGACACGTTAGTGAAAGGTGGATTAATCAGAAAGGACTTAAGACCAACATTCTGAGGGCTCACTGGAGCCCTGTGTGTGCTCGTAGGACATGTCTGCAAACTTTGTCACACCAGGCAGGTTCACCGTGAAGGTGAGCACAGCTTTTCCTGAAGAGCCCCATGATGGACAAGGAGAAAAGGTCAGTGACTTGGCCTCACTGAAGATCCTCTTTTGATGAACATAAAAGAGTGCTACTGTTTCCACTTCCCAATGAACACCCAATTTTCCCTTTTACTTCTTATTCTTGGTATATAATCTCTGAGGAAGGGAGGAACCTGATGGGACTGGAGAAGAGAGAGATCCTGATAACAAAAAGGCCTCCTTAAGCTGGAAACAGAATACTAAAAACTTCAGTACCAATTATGCCACGCACGAAGCACCAGCCCTACAATGCTGATATCTTGCCTTACAGAACATAAAGGAGTTCAGATAGAAACTAAAGTTTTACCTCACTTTGATGCAGTGCCTAATAAGTGCAGTACCAGTGTCAGAGGAGGATGATAAACAGCTGTTCAATCTGTTGTGATTTACAGTATTAAGGAACAAATCACTAATAATTTCCTTACAGGAATATCTGTTAAAAGCTCCATCAAACCTCTTTCCAACTCTGTGATTAAATAGAGTAATTTTAAAAATTACTTCAGAATCCCCTTCTTCAGACAAGGGAATGACTGAGGATTTTGGAAAAAAAAGAAACACGCAAAACCCCCAAATGATCTGTGATGTCTGCATGCTTAGCCAGAAGCCTCGTGTTGTTTTGTATCCATTGTCTCATTCATTTATCTATAGAGAAAGCTTCTAATTGGCCCCTGGCTTTTAGAAGCCCCAAAGAAATGACATCTGCCAGTCTTGCTCAAAATGCTGCTAATATCTAGTATGTGAAAGGTTAGCTTTGACAGTAAATGGAAGGGAGAAAAAAGTAGTACAATAAAACTCCTTCCATTTGTGATCAGCTCCACAGACAGCAGATTTGGCCGAAAGGTATTTTTGTGTGTATTTTATCAGGGAGGCAATAGATGCACCTGAAGAAGTACTATTTTAAAGAAACAAGATAAATTTTGTTTCAACATAAAGTAATAAAAATAACCAAGAACACTCTTCTCTTATCCATATGTGCCTAGTAGAAGCCACTGAGTACAGGAAACACACAAAAGCCACAGCCTAGGCTCTCAGACAAACAAGAGTTGTACAAGTCATGAGCAAGAACTTTCCCATACTCTCAGCAAGGCAACCATCAGTGTGTATCAGGCATTTCACAAGTGTAAATGAATTCTACACATCTCTTACACAATCATCTGTGTCTGTAAATATAAATACATATACATAGGTCTCATAAATTTGCAAAATAACTGCCTTTGGGCAGCCAAAGTTATTTTCACAGTTCATTTCACTGCAAGTTGCTGTATCAGCAACAGGGTAACTTTTCCTTGTACCCAGTACAAGTAGAAATCCCAATATGCAAGTTGTACCCACAAGCACTAGTGTTGGTTTGTCCTTCAAAGAGTGAACCTACAGATATGCAAGAGATGTGCACAAAAAGAATACAGCATTGCTGTCACCCATTTTTTCTTTTTGTAGTCCATAAACTTAAGTAACATATTGAAGAAACATTTCCCAAAGCCCATCACTAAGTCTTATGACAGCAAAATCTCCAGAGCAGCTTCTGCCATAGCAGTTTGGAG
Source organism: Platyrinchus mystaceus (assembly GCA_035041135.1). Taxonomy (NCBI): domain Eukaryota; kingdom Metazoa; phylum Chordata; class Aves; order Passeriformes; family Tyrannidae; genus Platyrinchus; species Platyrinchus mystaceus. The sequence continues at coordinate 19,745,226 of JAWWLV010000183.1, read as the reverse complement.
TATCACAAAGAGTTGTTATACACCTGATTTACTCCTGACCTCACAGGCATGTTATAACCCCCAAGGGGTTCTTCCTAAATTCTTAGATAAGTAAGAAAAATCTTCTGACTTTTCCATCAAATAAAGAAACATAGTATGCCTGCTGTTTTTATGAGAATCCAGCATGTAAAAATCCAGGAACATCATGACACAATCCCCACATTTCATAAGAGCTGATCTATGTTCAAAACCACATTTCAAATCAAAATGAGACATCCTTAGTAAAAAAAAACCAAACAAAACAAAACAAACAAACAAACAAAACAAAAAGAACCCAAAACAAAACAAAAAAACACCCCAAACCCCCCCCAAAACATTCTAACTTGCTTTTGAAATGAGAAAACTTTTGATCCTGTAAAACAAAACCAGCACAATACAGAAATCCTGAGCATTCACCGTGTATATGTTCACTACTCCACAAATTCAAAAGGCCATGATTTTATCCGGCTTAGTAAATGTGTTTGAATACAGCTTTGTATTATTTGTCTCTGACAGTTACAAGCAATATTAAGTGGAACAGAAATTAGCACTGTTAATTACAGTCAAGATAATATATACTTTTGTCAAAGTTCTACTATCTCATTTATTTTGGGCTGATACAGGCAAAGATGCCAAAGATGTCTCACGACATTCGCATCTACTTTCATCAAACTAGAGCAGGTCCTTGCTCTTCACAGAAACAACTGGTACAAAGTAAGGCCAGAAGATTTCCTCCTAACATTTACTTAGTCCCACAAATGCTGTGTGGAATTTGCTCCTTTCCCTAGACCAAACATTCACTGTCTGATACACACATATGACATGACACATTGTCTTTTCCTCAACAGCAGCTGCCTTCTCCCACCGCAGGCAGAACACCATCTCCTGCTCACATGGACAGGCACCACCCTGTATTCTGAGCTTTACAGCTTATTTAACCAAGAGTGCAATTGCAACAGCAGGGGAGGAGGAGACTACAAGCTTTCTGTTGACTGCAAAATACAGAAACATTTAACATTTTTCACACCTTTTTTATTATCCAGGAACTGAAAAATTACAGGCTTTTAGTGAACAGCACTTTTCATAACATCAGCAGAAGTACAATTATTCATAATTAACAATTGTTTTGGGGTGCCGAGTTGTGGTTTGGTTTGTGTTTTTTTGGGGTTTGGTTTGGTTTGGTTTTTTTTTTCAATTATTTGATTTTCTACATGCTTAAATTAAATAGTACCTCAACACTGATTTTCCCCCCCCAGTTATGGCTAGGGATTACAGCAATTTTTTCTTTTTCAATATATTAATAAGCATTCCTCTTGCACATCACTTGGTTGAATAAGCACTTGCTTAGAGGTGAATTAAATTGCTTGCTTGCTTTTTTTTTTTTCCTGCAACACCTGCAGCCTCTTGGCATGACATGCTGAATGGCCGCTGACCTTAGAGAGAAAGTCAGATTATCAGGCAGCACAAAAAGCATCCTTCTTTAGCTTCCAATGCCAGGGGCTCTATGTTCTAGTGCTAAAATGACTTCACCCATTTATGGTAAACCCAAGAGATTTTTCAATAAATTAATTTCTTAGATATAAATTCCACAATGACCTCAGGCTTCCTTCCCCATCTTCTTACTTGGCTCAGTGAGGATCAGCATAACTGTAGACTACTGCAGCCTTTCATTCTGAAGGGCAATATATATCCGTGAAAACATTTGCTTCTGCACATAATGTACAAACAAATACACTCTTTTTCTACTTAACCACAAAAAAACTCCTTTGTATTAATTACTGTAAAACAAGCCACAGTTTTAGAAGTCACAGAAAGTGACCTTTCTTTTTTCACAAGTAACAATATTTTGCAGCTTATTTTTCTCCAGCAGAAAGAAAATAAAACCCATCCTCATTTTTCCTTGATTTTTAGAAGATTTATAAAGGAACAACCAGAACTTTCTGAGCCAGCTTTTCAAAGTTGCTATCATCTTCCACTAAGCTTGCCTCCTCTCCAAGGACTTCAGACTTACAATGTCCTGGAAACTCTCTATCTCCTAAATATGTGTTTGGGTTTTTTTAATTATCCTCTGAAAAATTGTCCAGGATAACATCATCCCATGCCACTGTTGTATTTGTTTTGCTACTGCTTAAGAATTTCTCATACTAAAGTTTCATTGATTTAAAAAATACATCAGGCAGTTTCCAGTCTCCACTGGCCACACGTGGCAGGCACTGAGAGCACAACCTTAGCAGCAAATGATGCCCTGGTTGGTATTGTTTATTGCAGGTTGAACTGTGGAGTAAATTGACACTCTGCAAGTACCTGTGTGTAGTCACCTACACAGCAAAATTATGTATGCTTCCCTCCATCCACAAAACCACTAAGTTCTGACAAAACATCACGCTGGCAACTTCTATGCGTTCTTCCTTCCAGTGATCATTAACTTGGTTTAGGATGCAGTAGCTGCTCACACTAGGAATAGCATTTTCATAAATCCTTCACAGATCCAAGCAGTCATTCATATTTCTTGGCACAGCTGACTACAGAAGTGAAGTCTGTGACACATTGTCAATGAACCTCCTGAGGTTCTCTTCTCATACATTGTGACTAAGCAAGCTGTTTTAAGTTTCTGCAGAACTGTGTTTTGGTTTTATTTTTCTCTAGAGCTCAGTGCTTTGTGTCTGCAGAAACAAGGGTTTAGGGGGAAAATGCTTCTGCAATGAAGAGTGCTCAGCCTTCACTATCAGCAATCTGCACTGCTGATTTCCAAACATAATACAAAATTATACTTCTACTTATCAGAAACCATAAAACATATGGTAAAATTCATAAAGGCCAAGATTAACAACAATCTCTGGAAGACGCACTTGACATTTCAAATGCAAATACATGTGTGCGCAAAAAATATTTTTAGAAAAAATATGAATTCAAGTTTTGACGTATTTACAAAAAATGATCTCTGGAAAGGCAGAGTAAGCTCCATGCACCACACACATCCACTTTTGTCTTTAAAAATATGTTGTACCGAGATCTGGTGCTTATGTCTTGTGTTGATAAACATTTAATTTCAACTTACAAATTACATGGAAAATGAAGCTGGCAAAAGGAACTGATAATCCTACAGAATCTGGAAGGGTCCCAGTACTGATTAGAACAATGCATTGAACAGAAGGGAAGAACACTCCAGCTGGAGAAACTGGTGGCTGTAGCATCTCCTTCCCTTACCAGTCCCCTTACCAAGCTCTCTTTTGTGTACCATCTTCCTCTGACACTTCCTCTGCTAGTTGCTTTGCAGCAAGCAAAACTTCTAAAAACTTTTGTCTTCATGTGTAATGGCAACATTTTCAAGGACTGTTTGGTCATGAGCAAGTTGAGCAGCCAGTGGTGCTATTACAGTTTAGAGCAGCTGAAGGTCTATATAAATATTGCAGGAACCAGGCTAAAGTTCCTATTCATTTGTGGGTAACAGGTTTCCCAGCAACACTATCCAATGTATTTTGGAGTTATTCTATCCACACAGTAAGAGGAATGCATAAAAAGTAGTGGATACATTCAGCTCAGTCCTCCAGATAACACTTTAGAGAAGCAAAGCATCTGTACACCCATTAGCTTTACAGCTGCCTTCTATTTTTGATCACAAAGCCAGACCACATCAATTAGCTTAGAATTGATGATATCTAAAAGGATACTTCTGAATTTATTTTATTTAAAAAGACAACACATAATTGTAGGTCTGGAATTAGTTTGTGAAGAGAGAATACTGAGGTTTACATCTGGCAAACCACACCTTGGTTACCTGCACAAAATCATACCTTTAAGAGACCAGGAAAAATCCCTGCAGCAAATAATTAAAAAACATAAATAGGGCAGTTCACCCTGGTAGATGACTGCAGAGTTGCATGATTTCAGAGTACTCTTAATTTTCTTACAGGATGCAGCTTCAACAAAGCTCCAGCGTTTCCAGTGCTCTGTGCTCTGACACTATGGTTACACAAAGGCATACAGGGAAGTGGTTAATAATTAAACTCATCATTACATATATACTTTCTGTAATTATAGCTCCTATCTGTGGTTGCTCTGTCAGAAGACTGCATCTGATTTTGGCCAGCCATTGACTTCCATACTATGTGCTGATGGGAAGTGTTTACCCCATCCTTCATTGTATTCCTGGTGCTGAGTTTTGGAACTCCCCAGAGAGCTGTTATCCTTTGCAGGATTCACCATGGCTTGTTTCACTGAATATAACATGTTCCATCACTGCATGCAGCCCAAAGGGAGACAGACTTAATTTTTAATAATAACAAACAACAAATAACAAAACTGCTCACCAAGTAAGCACTAAGGCACAATTTCACGCACAAAACCAGATGTTTAAGATTGTAGTATTTATGAACCTACATTGCCTACTGGGAAACTGTTGTATAGAGAAAAAACAAACAAAAGCCTTTTCCACCTTCCACTCCTCCAACTGGTATGTTTTGCTGTACTTTCATACAGGCACATTGTGGCAAGGTCTCATGATCATCCCTGACAGTCTGAAAATTATAATGAAAGTTACTGCAACTGCAGAATTTTTAATAGGAAATACAACCTTTCTCTAGGACACAGGGCCAATATTTATCCCCAGAGAGGCAAGAATGTGTTTGAATCAAACAGTACCATTACAGGCTGGTGAAGAAGCCTTTCATTAGTGAACTCCCCACTCTCAAATACCGCCACTTGGCAGAAGTGCTTTGTCCTTAGCAGAAGTGCTGACTGCTTCTAAACATAGAGACACCACCAGGTCCCACCAGATGACTGAGGGAGCAGAGCTCCTTCAGACAGGTTGCTGGAGCAGGCAGGCCAAAAGCACCTCATCTCTAGCCACACCAGTGTGATGGTCACTAGATAGGCAGCCATTTCTAAGCACTTCAGTCACTGAGCACAGCTAAAATGAGGCATAACCCTAAGCAACAAGTAAGGACAGACTGAAGTAGCCTCTTTCCCTTCCATTCCTGCAACTATTGCATTTTTCTGAGGTTAGTGCTCATGCACTGTATCAGGGCAATTTACCTGTGGGGCTGCAGATGTCTTTACAAATGGAATATTTAGAATCATAGAATATTCTGAGTTAGAAAGGACACATCAGGATCACCAAGTCCAACTCCTGGCCCTGCACATGACACTCCAAGAGTCACACTTCTTGGTGTATTTAATAATGTCACAAGTACTAAGTACTGAATGAAAAAAAATTTCAGTGGGAGAATCCCTCTCATATTGTATTTTCCAGTAACAAAATGAAAGAGGGGGGAAATGTTAATTAATTTTCATACTAAAACACAGTTTGCAAGGAATTTTTTCCTGCTTAATTCTGAGTCAGTGGTCATGATAACATTTACTTCACTAAAGAAAGGGAAGACAGCCAAAATTAATTTCCCCAACCTTTAAAAATATCTAAGCCTAAATAAAATTTTACATCCATTTTCTCTTTTTCACCTTTCCCTCCTGCTGAGAAAGTGCAGATACAAGCCATTTGTTGTTTCCATTTGTCATCCTGCTGGTGGATCTATTCAGACATAACTTGGGGTATTTTGCTTCAATTGATTTATTAAAACAACTAGCAATAAGACTGGCTGGTAGAGATGAGAACGAGGGAATTATGCTTATGTTTTATAACTCGCAAATTCATAGTAAGTTTTAGTATAAATCCATAAGCTATAAATTTTGGCTACAACAAAAACCTAGAGTAACTGGGCAGGAGGAAAGAATTTGCTTTACTCCAGCTTCTTGAGCGTACAAATGTTGGGGATGGGAAAAAATATCTCTGGGGAAACTCCTTAAGTCACATGTGAGATAACAGCAGTTCAAAAAAATAGAGGCAAAACTCTGAATTAGATTTGAACTTACAGCAGTACTTCCCCATGCTAACCTGGCTTTTTTCAATAGCCAGCAGCCAAGACCATCAATAGGTAGAAGAAATGAGAAAGCTCTGAAAGGTGTAACAGGGTAACATTGGAAGGAAATACAACATGAAAAAACCTAAAAGATCACTGATAATATATTTATTTAACTGGCAAGATTTTCGCCCTACTACTTTAAAGATAAAATGAAGCAGTTTTACGACTCAAAGCACTTAGAGTGTAAAAATACATACTGTTCTACAGATTACACCAGCTTAAATGAGAATACAGCTATCCTGCTCTGAGTCATTGCCTCAATAGTGAGTTCAACTCAACAATGGCAACTCAAAGCACCACTCGAATTATTAATAACCTGTTCTTATATCCAAACATGTACTCTTTGCTCAGGTTAAATTAGCTGTGAAAAACAGGACTGCTTCATTAATTTGAATAGCAAAACATGAAAAGCTCCTGTCGTGAGTTTGCCAGTCAGCCCCCCCAGGGCTGAAAATAGTTTTCCCAAGTGGATTTCCAGAGCAAAACCCCCAATCAAAAGTTTTAGTAACGCCTCTGCCAATTACATTTTTAAGAAAACGGAAGAGAAGGCTGGGAGGCAGAAGACATAAGAGCCATGAGGTAGCCAGAGAAGAAGGAGCCATGTACGGACGGCAGCAGGCCCCAGGTGGGGCCATGGGCCGGAGGCAGGTTGTGGCATTGAAGCCCCCCCAGCTGAGACATGTAACAGAAGCTTTAATGAAAAACTGCCTGGACAAAATTACTGCAAGAAGAATTCCAGGCAAAGAGACAACAGAACTTTCCAAGGTTGAAACTGGCAGCCGGAGAGAGAGAGAAGCCAAAAGGGGGGTGAGTTTTTTTCTTCGCCCCCCTGCTCTCTCCCTTCAGCAGGGAAAAAGACTGAAAACTCAAATCCCCACCATCTGTGAAAAATTACAAAGTGGAAAGACTCTCCTGCAGGTCATAGAAGAGCAGAGCTTACCCTGAAGCAAGTAGATACACGAATGCAACGGAATTTGGGACCTCACAGGAAAACGGGAATGGACTCAAAAGTCATTATTTCCTGTGACACTGTGAGAAGACCATGGCAAA
>JAWWLV010000183.1:19727513-19738140 GCA_035041135.1 Platyrinchus mystaceus | reverse complement strand
AGTATTTGTGCTTAGTTAGAATTGTTGTATATATATAATTCTTTAGTTTTTATTTTATTAAGTAATAAATCCTAATACTATTTCCCCCCACATCAGGTCTCTTTTGTCGACTCATAGCAATTGGGGGGGGAGGGGGAGGGGGATGTGAAAAAAAAAAATTGGCCCATGGCCAAACTCACGACAGCTCCTGGCAATAGGAGTTTGAACTAAATACTTTGGTACAGGTATGAATGAGCCACCTTAGTTTACAGATGAATTAAAACTATTTTTATCATAAAATTGCCCAAATATAACACTTTGGGAAGTATTTCCTCTAGATCTGCCATTTTTATGATAGGAAACTGAAAAATTTCAATCTTCCAGAAAGCTGGGCTGCCAGGAAAATGAATGCTGTGCTCAAGTCAAAATTAGCAATCAGTCCACTGGGGGACATGAGGTCTGGTGGCCCCTCTTTCACTGCCCTCAACAACAGTGTAATGCACAAGTAGTGCATTGTATGGCTCAGTACCAGCTTAACTTGGCAAATTGATGATTACATAGCATTTACTTATTACTCTGATGTTATTAAATACCCCCAGCTGGATTCAAAACAGATAAAGTGAAATTCAATTCTAGATGTATTTTTTAAATTAGTGTGTTGCTTTTCCTTCCCATGATTATGTAAAATTTGTCCCCATTGTCTACATTTGAAAGTCCTGTTGCCATTAGTGTCCTATTACTGAATCAGGATATAATTGATATTCTACTTCTGCTTTTTCTTTCAAAACCCTTCAGTTTCCTTTCAGCCTCAGATAAATTTTGCCAGCCTGCTAGATTTGTCCTTTTTTGCCTGATCCAGTTATTATCTTAACTTCCCTATGCTGACTGGCTGTCTCTTACAAATCCTCATTGTCCAAAATGCATTTATTTTCCTTGGTGATGTACACTGAAGTGCTGGAGTTATTTAAAATTAAGTTTCTCCACTGACTTTGATCTTTCTCACAGCATGACTCATGATTTATATCTCAAGCATCCAAAACACTCTATTAATCTCTCTTAAATGCCCTCAACAATTTTTACGCCCCTTTGAAGAGATTAAAAAAATTCCTTTTCCATGAGATGGGATCTAACTATGGTCTTACTGGAAACCTTTTCCATTCATGATGCTTACTTAAAAATGTAATACAGCATTTCCCCTTTCTCACAACAGCATTCTTCAAAAGACTCTCGCACAAGTATTGTTTCCTGCTTGCACAGTGAATTAGGAATTGTTTTATTTATCACCTAATGCTCAACCCTGTTTTCACAGAAAGGAGTAAGAGTATAATTGGATTTTAACATCCAAATTTATTTTAGCTTAAGAAATTTTCGTCACTTACAGATACTCTGCAGTTGGTTTTATGATAAAAAAATGTAATAAAACCCCCTAGAGAATCCAAGTCAATTTTAAAGCAAGCATAATCTGCCAAAGGCAGGCTTCATATCCTCCCTGAGGGGCATACGTATCACACTATCCCTCTGTTAATAGCACAGTAAAATATCAAATATCAGCATTGTGTTAAAAGGGCTCCACAGTGGCCTCTGACATTTGTCATTTAAATGAGAGTATTTATCCAGTATTGGGAAAATAAGTTCACTGAACAGAAGTAATTACAAGGTTTCAGTAATACATAATACAACAACCTTTCAGGTATAACACAGGAAAGAAAAATGTAACAACAGATGCAGACTAGACCAGAAAAAGTGCCCAACAGAATGCCTGCTTCAGTGAATTCAAGAATGAAGCAGACAGCAAGGGCTCTGGACACAAACCTCTTGCTTCCCAGCTCTTCCCACGTTGTTGTTTTCCAGGGTCACTTCTGACTCTATAAACGTAGGTATTTCCCAAACTCACACTTTGGCATCTCAGCGTTAAAAACAGAAAAAATTAGCCTGATTTAAGTAGTCTTATTCTAAGAATCAGATGATCAGACATATTCCAAACAGTGTGAACAAGGCACCTTTTCTGTGGTCCACATGAACACGTTAAACCTGCAGAGTTACAGTATTGCTAAAAGAATCCTCTGAAACAATAAAGTCAGTTAAGAAATGGGGAGATGCAGTGTAGCGATCTGACAAAGAAAGGTAAAAGTAGTAGATATGGAGGCACACATTTCCTTCAAGAAGGCAGTTATGTTAGTGCTTCCAAAACAGTTTTATTTAGCAGCTACAACAGATGTATTTGACCACATCTGAATATATGACTGCATCCAGAACAGACTTCAGGATGTTCTGAAGAAAACTGATGTTTCAGAAGAACTGATGTTCTGAAGATGAAGTATCACTGATAGAAGAGATGCAAGACAAAGCATGCAGTGAAGCTGATAAATAGTTTAATACCAAAATAGCTACAAAATTGATTGAAAGACAAACAGCAGGAAATTTCCAGAACCAGAAGGGCAAATGAGATGCCACAGCAGGTACACATCAATTGTTCCTGTGTCCCAGTCTTATTTCCCACATGATATGAACTTACAGTCTTCATCACAGAGATGCCTATTTCCCCAAATACAACAATTTTGAGTGGCTGTGCATATCAACAATTATTTACTTCCTTTGAGGTTAACAATGTCGATAATCAAGAGATACGGGTGAACTGTAATACAGAAACGATGTCAAAAACCAGTCACCACATTATGAAGCGACAAGTTCTTTTTTTTGTATTTCAAATGAAGGTGGCCTGACTTAAGGTTCTAAAATTCTTGAGCATAATAAGCAATCCAAAACGGAATTTACAAATTCTACACTACTCTCCCTAAGCTGTAACATCTGCATGTATCACTGCTGCTATTTTATTCCAAAAAGAGGCAAAGACCAAGCCAAATGAACTGAGCAGCAGAATGCAACACTCAGTCACAAAAAAAAGGATTAGGAAGCCAGTTTTTACATGTGCACAGAAACTGCAGGCCACTAACAGAACATCTCCTGTGCTGTCACACAGAAACTCACTAGCTCAGCAGTTAGTGCACACATGAGGATAAGCACTTAATTTTCTTCCTTTGAAACATCCCATACTTTCAAGAAAGAGGAACTTTCATAACAGCAAAAGTGGAGCTCTACCTGTTGGGGTTTTTTTCCTCTCATATGACACTGCTAAATTTCTATTTGGCTGTGAGATACTGGATCCGGATCTCACTGAATTATTGGTCGGAACCAACCCTGCGTGTGTGTGGGGCGGGGGGGGAAGGGCTGGATCTGGACCTGCAGGAAGGTGGTAAGGCCTGTACATAATGCCTGTGCTGAGAGCACATGGCAGAGCCTACAGTGCTGCACCCATGCAGGGCACCGGGCAGAGCTGCAGGGCACAGGGCAGAGCTGCAGGGCACAGGGCAGAGCTGCAGCCCCGCAGCCTCTCAAGGCTGCCAGCCAAGGCAGACCTGCCTGGTAGCCAAGCCACATCACGCCCCTGCAGCCTCTGGTTGGCTATAGCACAACTGACTGTGGTCTGGAGGGAAAACCAAACTGTATAAATACACGGGACTCCACAGGAGTCTCTCACTCTCTTCTCTCCTGCAACCTAAACCATTTGAACCATTAGATCTTGTCAGCAACCATTCTTCCTTTTCTCTCTTCTTTTCTCTCTTTCTTTTCCCTTTTAATCTATTTTCTTCTTTTACTCTTTGCCTTCTCTTGTGGGTAACTTAAAACCAATAAACTGTGTTTTACTAAAGCTAGTATATTGATTGTTTTTAGAGTTTTTTTCCTCTAGAATGGGTTTTTGTGCTGAGTGCTTTAGTGAAATATCTTTGTCTTGGTTGTATTTTACTCCTGTAAAACCTTTTGCCAAAAAATCTTATTTTTCTCCCTAAATTAAAAAGAATTTCTCTTAGAGTGTATGACTCTTTCTCCAGACACTAATTCGAGGTTATATAGAACCAAAAGGCTTTTAAAAAGCCTTAAATAAAACATAACCGCTCTGGGCAGCTTACGCCTTAAAATCCAGAGTGAAACCTTGCCTTCCATACATCTTTTTCACTTGAGTGGGGTTTTGGAGTCAAATTTACACTTCAGCATCGTTTTTCCTGTTCTTTTGCAAGCTATCTGCACTACCAGCAGTTGTAACCACACAGCACACAGTTCTGTTGTAGGGGATGACTCATTGGGAAGGACACTCAATCAGCTGCACACATACAGAAGCTTGTTGCACCCAGCATTTTATAACATAGCCACAGCATCCTCATATCATCAGCCTTACTTCAACATTAAATTTGAAAAACAGTAAGATTTGTTTATCCAGGCAGATGGTCCTTTTCCCAGTAGGATATCTACATGCAACTTCAGGTTCCTGCATCTCAATACAGACTTCACAAGACTCTCACTGGAGAAAATTCATACTCTTTTCTGAGTTTTTAATTCTCATGGGCAACTAAAGGAAGGAAACTAAATGTGAAAAGTCACTATATGACACCTGGAAGCCTTGCTTCCAGATGTTTGTAAAGACTTTTTATTTTACAGACACTGCTTATCACCAAGGATGAGCAAGCAAGAAGCAAGCCAATCCTGAATTCCTCGGTCTGTTTCTTTATCACTGCAGCTAATGCTATTTTCCCCATTTAGTGGGAGCACAATCAGACCATTAACCCTTAATGAGCCAAGCCACCATTTATTTAACTGCAAATATTACTGAACAAAACAAAACCATTATCTTGTTCCTATGTTAACGATAAGCAAAGCAGTCAGTTTATTGCCACCGGAACTTCATGTCTTGTTGGCATCAGTACTGGTGTGGTGCTCTGCAAGGAAGTCTTTTGTAGACATGCAAATGAAACAAATGATAGTGCTGAAAATCTCAGCATCATTCAGAAAGAGGAAGAATTTGCATATACATTATCATATTGGAAATATAATTGGTTACTTATCTTTTATGCTTCAAATATTAGTGATTTATAAAGATACAAAGAATGCTGTAGTGAAAGGATTGGCTTCTGTCCTTCAGTCCTCCGTGCCAAAACATCTCTTTTAGAAGCTTGGAAACTAAGATGATGGGATGGTCACATCTAGCATTTGCCATTTTGCCAAGAATGGGGACAGTGAGAAGTAAACAGGAAGGTGGATGCTTCACGTTAAATGATTTTGTGGGCCACCCACTTTTCAGCCACAAATCATTTAAATCTGCTGTGGAAAAGAGTGAAGAATGGAGTTGGCAGCCAGTAACAAAGAAAGCTTCATCTTCTCTTTGAAAGCCTCTGCCTTGGTCTGTTTCCTCACACAGAATTCTTGCTATCAAATCTGCTCTTGAAAGTGGTAGTATTTGAGGTAGCAAGTGAACTGGCTGGAACTCTAACCTACATTTACATTGATTCCCTCTTCTCACAAAGTATCAGAAATGACAGAGGTGACTTATATCCTAATTATGATGACCTATTTCATCCCCTCAGTACCTTAGCCACCACACTACTGCAAGGCATGTTCAGAAACTCACAGTGCTATGGGGTTGAGTGACAAACTTATCAATCTCCCAAGGTCTACTTTATGTCCATTACCTAGCAAGTTTACAGTTCATTTTCATCAAATTTAAAGTTCTGGTTCGAAAGAACAAACATACATTTCACTTCAACAACGGGAGACCCTTTGGGAAAATGAAAGTCCCATCCTACTATTGCACCGCTTGGTAATATTTTAAATAAGTTACAAGTGAAAGCATTAAGTTAGAGAGGACATGAAAAAGAAGAAGCAATACTTTGTGAGGAACATTTATAAAAGAAACCAAAACCAAATAAACAATTTAATCTTTGAGATGCTTTGACATTGAAACATCATTAACAACTTCACTAGTTACAGACAATGATAGCAAACCCCCAAATAAAATTAAACCTTGAAGCCTGAAAAGGAGCTGGGGAAGGGAGGAATGTCTAATATAATAATTAAATACTAATAACTCTATGGTAAATTTTATTCTGAAGTCTGTTGGTTTCATGCATCTATAAGTCAAAATTTGTAGGGGATACAATGGCTTGACTAAGTATGTGGAAGGCTGTGAGTTACTCCTCTCCACGTGGTCTGTTTGTAAGTAAGCAAGCAAGCGCCTTGCTTCTCAACTCTCCTACCAAAGACTTAAGTCTCTCACTTCACTCTTGAAAGGGGCACGTTTCCCTGATATCATAAAATATTTGTAAGAAAGACAAATCATAAAGCTGCACCCTAAAGGATCACACCAATGGTAGAAGCTGCCCTTTTACTATTTCTTTAGGCCCAAGAAAAGGGTAACAGTCAGAGCAGATGGATACGGTTTGTGCCATCAACTGTACACATTATAAGAATATTCATATAGTGTCATTCTTATTATTACAACAAAGTTGACAACATCCACCCATTTGAGGTCACAGGCACCAAGGATGAGACCAACACAAATTCTGTTAAGTTCTTCTGCATTGGTAGTTCAGTGGTTCTGTTGGCAGGAGGTGTGGGAGAGTGTTCTGAATAAGCTGTTGTATTATCCAGAGCCTATGGAAAGCAGATATGGATAGAGGGAAGGAGGGTGGGTGGTAGCATGAGTTATTATGCATTTTACACTGCTAAAACCCCTTGTACACAATATCAGCACCTAATCACGGCCGACAGCAAACAGCCACACTCAGGATGCTACTGTCAATCCTCAGCCTTCCTAACCTGAGGGATTTTTCTGAGTTCATGATGAACCTTATTCAGCAAAATGACCCAATCTAAGTGTCCTGCAGACACCACTAAGAGAAAAACTTACTTAAAACATACAGGTTTTGTTGCAACAGAGCAAACTTTGACAACAAAGCTTTACGTCAGACACTTTTTTCCTGTGAATTGAGATTTTTGAAAATACTTTTCAACAGAAGTAACATTTTTTATCTTATGAATACCTTAACAGCATACATCTGTCACTGGAAAAAGACAAAACCCAAGAGAAGAATTTGATAGAGGCACAGCCTTCAGTAAGAAGAAAGCTATAAATCTCGAGCATGTACTCAGGAAATAGAGCATGCCAAAAGAATTGATATATCGTGTGCAGTTGTTACTACAAAAATTTAGAGGTTGCTTCATTCAGTGCAGAAATTTCTTCTATCTAGGTCAGTCCTTAACTGCAGTCACGGGCAGTAACAAAGACAAGCTTGCCACAGCATTTCAGAAGGTGTTATTACTGCTCTGCAGGGCAGCTTTATTAGCTTTCACCTGCTTTTGTAGGGAAGCAAAAATCAAAGCTGAAATCCTAGGCCCCTTTTTCCTTGCAAGATGCGCTACCCAGGCAAACCTAAAACTTGAATGTAGTTAGTTACCACCATTCAAAAATAAATTAACCTTGGCATGTGTGCCATGCTGATAGTATCACACTTTCAGAACTAAAACAGAATTGATAAATCTAACTAATTACTGCTTATTAAGCTCGGGTATGTCTCCCCCTAATGGCAGATAAGCTCCACAAAGCCACTGAGGACATAATGACACTTTTTGCAAGAATAGTGGTTTGCTACAGTATCCTGTTTAGATCTTCTTGGGTGGTCCAGTGGGCACAAGAAGACACTGCCATCCACCCTTCTGCTGATACTGCACTGATGCAATAGCATTGCTTTATGCAGCAAATAGGGAAGGTGACAGTAGAAGACAAAGTAGCAATGATTCATGTGCTGTCGGCATTAAGAGAAAGGTGTTTTCAGAAAGAATCCAAAATTCACTTCTAGGCAAAGGGCCAGCACAAAGTAAAGGACCTCAAACGAGCTCAAAGTGGTGTTTAAGTAATTGGTGGGCCCCATGCCAGTCCTGTAGGTTAATTTCACTCTCAGGCTAAGGAAAGAAAATGTAAGAGAGTCAAAAGTGAACCGAAAACCCCATCAAGTCAGCAACATATGCAGCAAAGCAAGGGAGTGCCAGGTTGTAAGGAAACTAGGTAAAGTCAGGAGGGAAGGACAATAATATATGTGTCCGAGTATTTTGTTGCCTGGCAATTCAAGAGTTAACAAAGAAATTACAAAAGAGGTGATGCATTGGGCATAGTGTTTTAAGGAGCACCTTTTGTACGATTGAGTTGGTTCACTTTTCTAAAGGAAGTACCTGTGAGAGTTAAAGTCATTAGATCAACTAACAAGGAGCACTTCCCACTCAACATGGCAAAAACAGTTTTCTCAAATCAAGGATTTTAACTATCCAGAAATGGACAAACCAACCAACCCTGAATGATTCTGTTATTTTAAAAAGCACAAAAATGCAGTTTCCAATCTAAAAATATGTTCTTATTACATTTGGATGTTTGAAAGACATACTGTAGCAAAATGTCTAATCCAACAATCCAAAATCAGGTATTAGTTAAGCATTAGTGTAAGTTCTAAAAGTCAAAACAAGTATTCCAATGGGGTGGTACACTGGTGGCATATTCCATTCTTCAAAATAAGAACATTTGTGGTATTCACTCTTTTGTGCCCTCTCTCAGTAAGGCAGCACGTGTTGCTGTGATGGAACTGCACCAGTAGGGACTGCCTTTACACCTGGGCTCACTCACCATGCTTACTCCAGTCTTCTGGACTAGTTATCTTAGGGATGGGCCGACCTTGTTATTTGAAAGGATTCAAACCTCTACTGTAGCATTAACACAGTAAGATGCTACTGACTATGATATGAACTTTATCGCCAGGCAAAACAGATTTTTGGAGGAAAGATCTTTCTATCAAATTTGTCAGAGAATTTATTATGCTTAAATTCTTTCATTAGCTTCCTAAGGAAACAATTAAGTGCTCTTTGCAATCATTCAGTTATGAAAACCAAGACAAATTAAAAAGGATTATCCACTTGGGTACTGTAGCAAAGCTCTCCCTCCAGATTTTAGGGTCTGGATTTTACTCTTTGCAAATACAGATCTCCCATCTAAGTGGACTCAGCAAAATCTTTGGTGTTTGATCAACACTGAAGTGTTTTGATGAACAGGCAAAAAGCCTGTACTTTCTTTTAGTTACACAGTGTTACTAGGGAGATAGTGTAAATATAAATACAATCACAATCAAAATTTTATTAATTTACATATATTTCCATGTGAAAAACCTGAGTATACAAAGCAGAACACTGGAATAATGACAATAGCATAAAATGCTACAAGACTCATTTATAACACTGTGTATAAATGAGTAATTATAAATACATACGTAATAGCATAATGAACAATTTCTCTTTGTAGAAGTGAAATATGTTGAAAATTTAAATTACAGCAAGAAGACACAGCTGCTCCTTGTTAAGCAAGCAGTTGTACACCTTGTTCAAAAAACCATGCTGTGCCAGCCAGCACTCCTCACACCACAGTGTTATGCTGAACTGGAAGACATCCTGACCCTTCCAAAGGTTTCCAGCCTTTAGAAACAGCTCACAGTGGCTTCTAATGAAGCATGCATTTACTGTATTCTTCTTAGTCTTTTGAAATGCTGGTATTCAGAATTTTTCCTAGAACAGACACTTTCTTTGTGCTGAGAGGAATTCACTTTATTAATCATAGGTATGTTTTCTTGTAGTGACTTTGTGGTATTTGTTAATGGTGATTTTTGCGGCATTTGCGGTAATGAAGTAGAAAAATTCAGACTATAAAGTCTCTGAGTCCTTGTGTATTACAGAATCCTGTGAACCCATAGCTGTTATCTCTGCATACCTGCAGGCTCAGTAACCTTTTAGGCTGTGACAATTGCCTATTAAAACTGTTCTCATACCTCATAGCACAGACATTTGTGAAACCAAATGCAGAAAACAGGATATCAGATTGTGACCATACAGTCTGTTAATGGATGAAGTACACACAAAATATAAGTGTTCAAGGAGGCAGGGAGAGACTGCACATCACATGATGCTCTGCTTGGTTTGAAGGACTGGTGCCCACACTTCCCCTGCGGCTGACTACTGCAAAATAGCTGAGAACAGCTCTGATGTGCCCTCCCCAGACAGGCACATCCGTCAGTCCTACTGGCACCAAGTTGCTGCCACCTGAGACAGGATCAAGAACTACAGCCATAAAAATGACTAGTACTTTCTTTAACAGCTTCTTTTATTTACAAAGCACCAGAAACATTTAAGATACATTTTCTCCTGTCAAATCTTTGTCCAAAAAAAGAAGGTAAGATAACATGAACACACTGAGTGCACACATTCCCCTAATTTCACCTTTCAGAATCGCAAAAATATGCCCGACTTTCACAAAAGCTCTGAGAACGAGTCACACTGTAAAAGCAGTTTGCACCATAAATCCATATTACCGTCTATGGCAGGATTAACAGACCTATGCCAGAGTGTTTAGAAGTTATCAATATCCCTCTCTGCTTAAATCACCTGAAACACAGCATTTACAGGAAACTCCATAGAAACTTCAGACAAAGAATAGGTTAAAAAAAGGCATTTTATAAAACACTAATGTGTTTTGTTTGTTAGTAAAAAGTAACCTCTGCCAGAGGTATTTAAACAAGGATGATGGAGAAATTGAGATGAATGCTTTGGTAAGCCTTACTGCCAGCTTAATGCTTATAATGAAAAGCACTTAAGTGAACTAGGCATGTTGTTAGAACTTTTTTCTGTTTTAAACCCCATTAAATATTGATAGGGGACCCCTGGTGGCCTAGCGGTTAAGATGCTGGTCTCTCAGCGCCAAGGTCGCAGGTTCGAATCCCGGTCCTGC
>JAWWLV010000183.1:19710690-19721027 GCA_035041135.1 Platyrinchus mystaceus | reverse complement strand
TTAGGGGCTGACGAGCTCCATCTACCCGGGGGATTGTCCCTGAAGCAGGACCGGGAATTGAACCTGCGACCACGGCGCTGAGAGCGCAGCGTCTTAACTGCTAGGCCACCAGGGGTCCCCGACCCCTAAGGTATATACAGGAACCAAACACCAAACTTACAGGATAAAAACAATGAAAAGAGCAGAACATGTTGTGAAAGGGAGAAAGAGAAATCTTTTTGCTGTCTTACCCCTCTTCTGCTCAGCTTTTAAACCCAACAGCCTAATGAAATAAAGAACTTACAAGCACCACTACAGATCTGAGAAATAATCGCAACCTTCACTGTTAACAGATAATAAATATTCTACACTATTTGCTATTCTACTTAGGCAAGACTACTATTGGAAAGTTTCGTTAAAGAAAAATTAAAAATACCCTTAAATTTTGGAAACAATGAAATATTTTTAAACCAGAGAACAAGAGATATTAGTACCTGGAACAAATGGTGAAGATGGAGTCCAATGCTTCAGGTAGAATAAGAGTGATAAACAGCAATAAAACCCTGTGCTATGCTCACAGAATATCCTCCCCAAACCGTCAAGAGTCAGATTTAAAACCCTGCAAATTCCATCTACTAAGCTTAAAAAGTAGTCTTGAAGTCTGTAGCATTTCAAGAGGAAGTGGCCTCAAGCTATGCCAGAGGAGGTTCAGGTCAGACATCAGGAAGAATGTCTTCTTGGAAAGGGTTGTTAAGCATTGGACCAGACTGCCCAGAGAGGTGGTGGAGTCACCATCCTGGAAGTGTTCATGAAGCATCTGGACATGGTCTAGTTGACAAGGTGGTGACTGGTCAATAGTTGGACATAACGATTTTGGAGGTCTTTTCCAACCTAAATGATTCTTATCCTAAACTGAACCCTGGCTTTCCTGGCTGTATATCTCCTGTGTCTCTTCTGAAAAATCACAGCTCTGCCTCCATGTTTCTTTCAAGCCCCTCTGCCCCAGTGTTTGTCACCTTGATTTAAAGCTGAGGCAGCAGCTGGTCTCTTCCATAATCAAAAGCAAGACAATTCAAGGTACTGTTCCATACAGAAGAAGGCAGCAGCTACTGCACTCTTTGCAGTTGTCCTTTAGTTGTCTATAATTGTTATATTGTGACTGTAATTTTGAACTCATGTTCATCTTAACTAGAAATTAGGGAGGAATTATTTAATTTCCATAATAAAATAATGATGAGTACATACAACCCGCAAGGGAATGGAAACCTAGTTAATTTATTATAACCTTGCCTAATGTGCAATGATAATGTTAAGTGATAGTTTCTTTGCAGGACCAGCACATGAGTTAATTTAAATTTATTAATTATGTTAAAAACTATGTCACAGAAGGCAGTAAGGGCAGGGAATTCAAAGTTTTAAGTAATCCAATTTGAGGGAAGAGGGAGATTTCATTAGACACAAAACAAAAAGTGCTTAATGCACATTCTAAAAATACAGTGAGCATAGAATGAGGACATGGCATGGGCAGCTTTGCCTTTCTGCTCCAGTACAATAGCATGGAAAAAGGGCTGGCAACTCCTGACACTTAACCAATGTTATCATTTCCCCCTATTAACATGTCTGGGTAGAGAGACATTCTGAGGCCCAGCTTAAAAAGGCAAAACAGTGATCACAGACCAGATTCACATGTGAGTATGGCAGATGCAGGAAAGGGAAACTGCCAACATTGCCCAGTTCTAGGATCTGTTTCACACCAGCCCTAAACTAACTGGAACCTCTTGAGCAGCATAGGAAAGAGTTGCAAGAAGTCTACTTCCACCTTCCTCTTCAGCCGTTCTCTTATGCATCAGGTTAGCAGGGCAACAACAGCAGACCCAGACACAGTATTTGACTATTCAAAATTGGGAAATAATGATAGGAAGAATTAGATAAAGAAAATAAACACAGCCAGAGGAGCAGCTGTTCAACAGAAAAGCATTCATTTACTCAGCTGTGTTAATCTGAGCCTCGTATCAGAGCTGGCAGAAGGAAGAGATGCACTCAGAGCACCACATGGCACACCATGCCCTATTCCACCACAGGAGGACCAGGTGGCTGTAACTATTTTCCCCACTTCTCTCCTCCATCACACCAAAACCTGAGCTTTCACACTGGATGCAAGTACTGCCCATGCTTCTCTGGTTTCCCTTCTGTTACTTGACTGCACAGGCACTCTCCACAACCACAAGCAACAGAACTCCAGCATGCTTATGTGACCACCTTGTGACCCACAACAGGAAAACCTGACTGACAAGCACTGTATGTTTTCATGCAGGGTGACCTTCAACCCCAGCAGGTAAAGTGTGCTGCCCTACAAACAGCTGTACACCCAGCTGTCTGGCACAGGGCAGGGCAAATGGGAGGGCAAGGGAGCAAAGTTCGGGGAGATGGCCTTTATAGCCTGCTGAAGCTGCAATGGTAGCCTGTGCTGCTGAACTACAGCTTGAGCCAGCCTATGCAAACACACCACAGCACAGAAGTGTGTAACTAAATCATAAAAGGATGTATAACTAAGTTACAGATCCAGATGGGACACCAAAGAAATGTGAATCGTCCAGAGCCTAATACAGATGCTCCAAGAGGCAAAACTGAAAGCATAAACCCACAGCAAACCACGCTGTAGCAGCTGGGCATGATTGCCCAGACCCTGCCTTTGGAAATGCAAGTGCTGAGCAAGCTGTGTGTTGCAGAGGAAGTACCTGCAAGATGTTTAGTCCTGATTCATCAGAGAGCAAGTGTTAGAGCAGAATTAAAATTGCTGTCAGTAGCTGCACTGCATTTTCACAACTTTAAAATCAGGACAGTTTGCCAGCCATTGACTTATTCATGTGCCCAGGAACTCAGGCTACAAATTATTATGTGTTATATAACTCAAGGCAACCAGTATTGTCTTATCCTCTTTCTCTTGTGGCAGGGAAGCCATCAGTGAACTAGTGCTGAATGACATCATACAACAAAGAATATTTACCCTTAATAAAAAGTTTCATCAATACTCTTCTGCACCAACTTCATATGTGGCTTAGAGAGAAATATAAGTTCCTGGTAGCAGATAAAGGAGTCAGTAATATACAGAGCTATCGAGTGCTACCCTCATGGATTTCTATCTTGGTTTTTGCCTCCTCAAACATGACTCCAGGTCTTTTTGTACAGCTCTAGTTTCCTTGACAGGAGTGTCTATAAATGCCTCATTTTCTTTTACCTTCTATTGAGGCCTTACATTCAAGCACATCTCTCTTCCTTTTCAGTGATGTTACTAGATATAATACTCTTAAGAGAATAAAAGGTCCTTGAACATATCAATCCCAGGGTCTAGATGTAACTCTTACAGTACTATGATAAAACTGCAGTATTTTACATGCTTACTATAGACAACAATTGCCAGACTGTCTTTGTTACTCTGCACTTCAGTTACCACTTGCTAGATGACTTCGATTAGAGTCTCCTTTCTCAACTTCCCTACTACCTGAAGCTATAATATACTCTTCTTGCACTCAGCAAACTCACACCTTCCCTGTTCTGGAATAACTTCACAGACTAACTCCCTTCACATCTCACTGAAAACCTATGTTCTCCCTCAACAAGCTGTCCCACAAATCTGACTCTGTCAACACCTGAGCCCCTACTCCCTACTTGCCCTTCATGCCACAAATGCTATTTGTTCACAAGACTCTTCTCCTCCTTACCTCTGTACTCCAGTTTCAGTATGTGGTACTTTAAAGACTTCAGGTTAGTCTTCACAACAGTCTTCTAAGTAAACTATAGGTACAATCCACTTATCAACACAATACTAAATAGTCTGATTGCTCAAGTAAATAAAACAATCAATTAAATACAACTTACTGCTGAATTATTGCCTCAGGAAAGCAATGAATTTCATGAAAGAAACATGAAATCCTGTTTAATTACTCAGAGTGTGTAAAACTGTTTTCACTAGTCAATTTTGAATATGCTTCTTTTTCTTTTCCATTTAATACCTCCTGGTTCTTGCACAAAGTTGCTGTTTTCTTTATATAATCTAGCATTTCCACATGCTTTTATCTTGCACTAAGCCGACCCTCTCTCTTCTTCCATTGTCTTTCTGACCTCCTGCACAATCCTGGTAGCTGCCATTTTCATCTGCAAAGTACCAAACCTTCAAGTACATTAAATAAATATTTTAATTAAAAATGGCAGTGCAACAGTTTGTTCTACTCACACTAGTCTAGCGGTAAAATGGGAAACTGTGACGGGCAACCCATCTTTATGGGTTTCACCACGTAACAATTCTATTCCCTCCAAAGACAGCATTCCCTGAGTAGTGTAAGAGCTAACCTTTGTTGTTCTCCCTTGTCTTACTAACACCATCATTAAATCTGAATCTCCCAATATATGAATCCTTACCCAGACATTTCATAGACTTCAAGGTTGCAAGAAACCAACTAGTTTGAATGGGCTCACAGCCAGGGTGTTCAGGGCTGGAACACTGGACAGCATATGCCCAGGATCTGCTTTACATTCATACGAAATACAGCTCTGAAACACCATGAGAATTTGTGGGTTTGAGGTTTTTTGGTTTTGTCCCCCCCCCCCACTCCCTCTCTTCTCTTCCATCCCTGCAAGAAGGATCCATGTTTCTAAGACTGGGGTATGGCACCTTGCCAGTATGGTGTTTTCATGGCCTGACACCAAGCATGTGCTGCTTGCCCTATGGCACAATGTAGAGGCACTCACCCTCCTTGGACAACAAGACTCTCCCAGCTGGAAGAGTCAGATTTAGCAAATTTTATGTCTGTATCATCTGTCTGGAGAAATCCCTGGAGTGAATTGTCTTTTCAATGAATTATCCTTTCAGTAGTGCCAGGTCTGATTTGACATGTTGTGTTGTGAGTTAGCAGCTTTGGGGAAACTTGTTGCCTGACCTGAGCCAAAGCAGTCTCTTGGCTATAAACTCAGCTATGTTCTTGAAGTAATCCTCCTCCTCTTATTCTTACTGATGAACTCCCTTTAAGTCCATAACAGGGATAAAGGGAAAAAAGAAATCTACATCCAGACACAGTGAGGTGTACAGAAATATACACTTCTTAGTTCTCAATTATAGCACAGAATACTGTGTTCTTCAGACACCACTAACAGAAATATAAATTACCTGCTGTAGTATTGTAAGTTTCTGTGAAGCATAAAAGAGTATTTCACTCAAGGTCACAGAAAGCTAACTGAAATATTGAAAGAAGTTAAGGATCAGCAAGAGAAAAATGCAAATGACTTGCTTTTTTTCACCTGTATAAAAGAGTTTCAGTCCCATTAATGGTTTCAGTACTAAGTGTTTCAGAAGAAAGAAATCAGTAATTACATAGTGGCTTTCAATACTATGCCTCTATTGCTGCTCTTTCATAGTGACTTCCAGAAATTTTGGATTTTCCTTGATGCTTTCTCTTTCAGGTGAGACTGCTGTCTTACGATCACTTGTCAGCAGAAGCACCTGTCCCAGGAGCTCCTGGATGTAGCATGCAGCCCTCGGCAGGACACAGGCCACTGCAGCATGTTACGATGAGAAGGAGCAGCAGAACTAAGTATCTGCCCAGTTAAGACAAAAAAAAGAATCCAGAGTTACAATAGCAAGGAAAACCTTTAACTGTTTATCAGCATACTAGTCAGATGTGCAGTTCCCCTTTCACCAAGCAGCTGGTTGAGTTACCAGTGCTTTAGATCTCCTGAACAGACCAGAAAACCAAAGAAGAGATTATGCCTCATTCGTGTTAGCGAGTGAGGAGGAACAGCCATTTCTGTTCCATGGAAAACAGCAGAGGAAGACAAGGGAGATACTGCAGTTCTACCGCCATTGAAGAGTAACTATCATACTCACTCCAGAGCATGTAGCATGACTTCACAGACCCTTGTTCTCTTCTCTGGTCATGAAACACTGGTTAGTCCTTCATTGCATGTAACACTGAGGCAGCTGACAAATCAGAATTAAATGGACCCAAAATACCATTTATCATGTATTTTTGCTCAGATCAGATATTTTTTAGAAGCTTAAAAGGGCCTGATGATATTAAAAATTCAGTGCTAGAAGCCTATTTATTTTTAAGGGCTTTACTGCTACACACAAAGCACAGACTGAAGAATTCTTCTATGCATTTTGTTAAGATTTGTATCAGCACAGTTCAGAATTTCAATAACCAAACAGCTGTCTTAACTTCTTTCCCTTGCATAGTTATTTTTTCCAATACAATTTTGTAGAAGAGAATTACTCTGCTAGTTGAGAAAAGCAGTATGTACAAGAACTTGTAAACAGTCTATAAAATTTTCACACAAATGTGCATGACAAGCAAAAAAACCCCCAACTCTAGATAGATAAAATGTCCTTCAAAGCAATGTGCACAGTTTTAATGCCCTAGGAAAAAGAATGTCTGGCTAGGATATGAGACAGAGACTCTTTTCTCCCCTACATCAAAACTAAAAGACACCTCACTTACAAACATTTTAGTATCCAAGTTTCTTCTAGAAAGGAAAGAGGGAGGAAAAAATGGATCTTTGGCTCTTCAGTCTGCACATTTCTATGTTTTCACACACAGAACGTTTCATAAACTCAAAAAACCTCTCTTGGCCATATGTTTCTTCTAGCCACTCCTTGGAAACCATGTAAATGTCTCTAATAAACATCTTGCTTAAATGTACATAGCTGTAGGACAGACAAGTCATCAGCCTGATGACATTCCAAAGTCCCAGGCTAAAAACTTACACCATCACAGGTTCTTTCAAGTTGATCCGGACAACAAAGTGGGAGAACAGAATGCTGTCTCTTTCTATACTGATTATTCCTTGAGAAAACCAGACATGCCTAGTGTGAGCAAGCAGCACAACACACTGAAACTGGGAAGAAACTGGAAGTGGCTTGGGAATTGCTCCTGCACTGGCTTTCTGACACATCAGACTTTAACATTCTTGGATCCTGTATTTGGTCTGGCCATCAGCAAGGTAATTTTCTTGATATTAGGCAGTGCCATGGGGACAGAAAGAAAAGAATAATAAAAACCCAATAGAAATATATGGAAGTCCACTTTGCACACTCAGTTTACCACTTTGTCTTCTCCTTTTTGAACCTTGGATCTTTCAAGTTGAGAAAAGGAGCCAAAATTGCCTAAATTCACACAAGAGAAAGAAAAGCTATGGACAGACTAATTCCAGCAGCCAATAGAGCAAGCTAAGTGCCTGATCTTTGCAATCTGACGTTATACAATGTGGATGCCTTTCCTAGTGACTGCAAACTGTGACTGCCTTTAACTCCAAGTTTCGAGCCAGAATGACCAAATCCTTGAAAAACTAATAATGGATCATTAATCACCACCTGGAGAAATTATCTATTTCGTATTTTTAAATAGATACTTATCACCATTAACATCTGAAATCTAAGCAGGTACATGATGCCATTGAAGTCTCACCAATAATCAAATTACACCTTCTCTTTCAGACTGACACAGAAAACCATGGGGAGAATGCTGGTTAAGGTTCCTGAAAAAGTAGTTTATTTTCACTATAATGGCATGGCACAAACAGTGTTCATAGATAGAGAATTTATTACTGCCTTTTTCTTCATATAATCATCATCTGCCAATGGTCAGGATATCTGACAATGACTGGCAGCAAAGGTATTACTCCATTTGGAAAACAACAGAACAAAACCAAAAAACCAAACACCAAAGCAGTGTAGTTTTTTGAGCTTCCCTACACTCTGTTTAGGAATAGAATTGGAATTGCTTGAAAAGAAGAAGAAGGGAAGGGGTAGAGAAAGTGAGAAATCTGGGACGATAAGAATCAAGTGATGAAGTTACTGATATAATGTGTTTGGGACTGGATCTTGGGTGTCATGCATCTCAGGCAAGTGTGTTTATCACTAAATTTCACTCTCAGACTTTTTTCTATTGAAACTCCTCTACATTACATAGTGCCCACGCTATTCATTTGCAAGAAAGATAAGGCAGTCAGAAATGGCCTACAGCCCTTCTGGCACAGCTCCCTTCTCCCTTTCATCATGGAAAAGCCATTCTGGGCCCAAGGAACACTTTGTCTAGCAGTAAATTGAATCGTCTCCCTATAAAAAGAAGTGGAACTCTTTAAAGTAGCTCCACATTTGCTGTGGGTTCTGTCACTTTTCTTCCCAAGCCAGTCAATCAATACCATTGCCAGCAAAACTCAAGTCTTCTCTGGAGGGACAACAGCAGCTCAACGGCATGAAGGTGTAGGCGGGGATCACTGTCATTTTGCCTGCTCTATACTTGCTTATTACATAAGGACACATTTCGTTCTCCATCCTGGCTATGAAACTCTCCACCGACACCCCAGTTACTGAAGACTTGAGTGCTCCCCTTCCCATGACATGTACTTTATGCAGCCCAGCAGCTGCCACACAGAGACACTACATCCAAAAAGCCACCCCATTAACTCAATAGCTGTGAAAAGGCTACAGACCTCATACCGAAGAATTTCTTTAGTCAAAACATGCTGAAGTAGCTTGCTTAGTGCCCTGATGGGCAGATTTTACCAGACAACAGTTTAACACCCATACTGAGGGGATAAAAGGGTAGTCCTGGCTTCCCAGTGCTAGTCTGACTACCTGCCAACAACTTCATCCAACGTGTGATAGGTCAGCTGGTGGCACATACTCCACCACTGGAAATGCTCCCAGGGCAAGGCACAGGTTGGCTGGATAATACCTCATTATCACAGCACTATGTACATACAGAAATGGAGAGGCAACTCCCACTGCACCTCCTCAAACCATTAACAGATGGAACCTGAACCATCCACCTATTATTTATGCCATGTTCCTTTTTTTTGGGATAGTATTATCATTACTATCAAGTACACATATTGCAATAATGCCTAATGGCTCCCTCTAAACGAAATCGAAACCGGCACTAAATTCTGTCAGCACTTCACTACAGCGTGACCTTACCTTCCATTCTGCATTCATAGCTGTCATCTGCATGCTTTCTCCATAATGAATGCCACAAAGGAGCAAGTTCAGCATCCATTACCATCCAACCTGTGACGGTATTTCATGGTATGTTTTTCTTAAAAACTAGGTCATCCCAAGTGCCGGCATTAGTGCAAGAGAGTAAAGTCTTTGAGTTCCAGAGGCAGCAAGATATACCACTCGAATACACTAGCTCTAACGCTAATACAGTTTTAATTTTCTCCAAAGATTCCACAGCCTTTCCTACAAGTTAAGCAGACAACAACTACAGTCCTTGAAGAAAAAAAGGGTGCTCTTCACTGATCTCAAAAATCAGTAAATCTAAGGCCACCAGCTGCTGGCAACAGGATGACTAGATTTATCCATAATCTCACCCCGCCTGGCTTATTAAATAGTTAGCAAGGAAGATTTTAGCTGTAAATACCAATGAAAGGACTTAAGCATTATGACACTTAGGTTCCTCTTTTTATTAAAGGGCAATCATCTTTAGTCAATTTAACTTTTGTCTTCTTTTTGTTTAACTGGCTTTCATCTTTACTCCTCCATCTCAGATCTCTGTCACCTAAAGGTAGGGCTCTAAGCACTCTAACACAAAGAGACTTGTCTTTAAGGATCAGGCTGGCACCCTGACAGTATAGAATCACAACAATTTGACTTCTGAAAGCTTTTGACCATTGAAAGTACACAAAAAGCACAATCTGACTCTTTCAGGAGAATGAAGTTTGTTTTTCTCATTAAAGAAGTCATATTCTACCAATTTGTATAATTTTCTACCTGTCTACAAAAATACCTGTGAAGAACAAAGAGGAAAACTGATGAGAACATGGGCTCAGCAAAACTCAGGAAGAGAACACACATCCTTACATGCTCTCACAGAACTTCCTAAGAGTGCTGGGCTTTTCCTGGTTGCGTCTTTGTCGAAACCAACGTTGAATGCTGCGTACATCCCAGTCCAGCTGCTTGGAGAGGCCCTCCAGCCTCTTCTCATCTGGATGCTACAGAACAGAGAAATGTAAAAATTAGTTTCTTGCCCAACTGCATTAATGCTTTAAATTTAGAACCACAATAGTTGACTCTTGACTTCTTATCAAAGATGCCTGACAGACACATGGATACACAGAAATATGTTCACAGAAATCTCAACTGGCAGATTCCTGTCAAAATACATTTACAGTGACTGGTATTAATCTAGAAGAACAGATCCTGTAATATGACATACAGGTCATTACTAGCAAGAAACTTAAAGGGAACAATGGGATTAAAACTTGTTTGAAACTTGGAAGTGAAGGTAAGTAAGTGGCCAGTCTTCGCGAACGAAGATCTGGGAAAGGTGTTTTTACCTTTCAAGCCTGCGCAATGGATT
>JAWWLV010000183.1:19653039-19705446 GCA_035041135.1 Platyrinchus mystaceus | reverse complement strand
CAGTGGGGTTGGATCAAGGGTTGGACTTGGTGATCTCGGAGGTCTCTTCCAACCCAGTTAATTCTATGATTCTATGAAAGCAGAATTAATGTTTAATACATGTACAAACTATAAGCAATTTGCCAAATTCTGCACTTCTTAAAAGCATTATTCATTTTTTCCATTTCTGCTAACACTGTGGTATTCAATTCCCTAAACAGTCTCACTGAAACCCATGGGACTATTTATTGCATAAGGTACTGCAATTAAGAGGGAATAACTATTGTGAAAGAGTAAGGAGAGCAGAATTGAGTACATTGCCAGCTTTTCTCTGTAAAACATGTAAATCTGAACAAATACCACACTAATATCTCTTTTTCAATGGATTCTAGTTCAGCTGAATTGAAAGCTGCTATTCAATTACACAAAAATTAAAGAACAAGCATTTTTTGCTGAATGCTGCCCCTTCTCTTCTGGATCTAGAAATGAAAGACCAACATAAAAAAGGGAATTAAACTCAGAATTCAAGAACCTTTTTAAAAGCAGCTTCCTCATTCACAGTCTAAAGCCACATTTAAATACAAAACCAAACCAAAAAACCCACAGTCAGCCAGTAATATGGGTTACTGTAGAGCACTGGAGTGGAAAGCACTCAGCCTTTGCAGGCCCACAAACACCACACCGTGTGCCTGAAGACAAGCATTTCAGTGCCCCCCTCAAGGCAGGCACTGGTTTGCACTTTGGAATCCTGTCTTTCTCAGCTCAGTTATTTACAACAGCAACAGCAATGCCTTATACTCCAGCCCAAACTCAGAGATCAGTTTTTTGCTACAAAAGGGGTTGGAAACCCTTTGCAAGATGATCCCCCACTTGCTCTAGGGCATAAAAAGAAGCATCATTTTCACCACAAATACCATTTTGGGTTTCCCCAAGCAGGCATGGCACTGCACAAAGGAGACGACAATCCCAACTGACCATCAGTGCTGGGGAAAACAACACCCCAAACCCAATAGAATTAACTAGAAATGTTAGTCTTCACAATCCTCGGAGATGTTCATTTTCACTTGCAAAGTCTGCATTATTTTTTTTTTAAGTTATCACATGAAGGATGAGAAGTAAAATTATCTTTTTTTTTTTCTTTTACTACAAATCAAACAGCCCTATTTGTAATGCGTAACCTTTGCCCTGAATCTGGTCAGACATGGATATGTAACTCTTCAGTCATCTGGGGCACTGGAAATGTGCCCGTAGGACCCTTTTACAGCACATGAACGTAGTGTTTCCCTGTCAGCAGGTCATCTGCCATTTCTGAGCTAACCAGAGTGGCTATCCTTTAACAAATTCATGTTTTCAGTTTCCCAGCAGTTCTGAAGACATTCAAACCACCACAGAGCTCCCAATAAGTAAATTACAGGGTTTTTTTTTAACATCCTAGAAGGTCTGCAAGAATTTATAAGGCTTTCCAAACAGGGCCCAAAAACCAGAAAAAACAACCAACCAACCAAAAATTAAGCTAACAGGGCTAATGAACATTAGCTTTATGTAATTAAATATGCTCTTTTTTAATGTATGGGGAGATACAAAGAATACACTCAGTAGCTTCTTCTAAACTGTCAATTTAAGAAATATCAGTCTTAAAATATTTTAACAGACAATGTTAGCTGGCAAGTGAAACATTTTAACCAATTATTTTTACAAAAGGATAAGATTATCCATTCAAGAGAACCTAAATCAACACAAGGTTTTTTGATATAGAGGAAAAAAGGCGTTTTACACTTCCATGTTTAAAACTGGCATATCCAAAATAAGTCACCGTCATAAGGGAAGGAGCTGCAAGAGTCTTACTAGGTCCTAAACCCAGAAATAACTGACAAAGTAAGTTTAGATTTTTTTGTTTGTTTTTTTAGGGACTTCCCTTATCAGATTTTATAAGCTGTCCTGCCATTCACATGCAACATGTTTTAAATGTTGTTGTTATGTCAAGAAGATTTCAGAAATCTGTTAAATTATTAATTTAAAACTTTCAAACCACATGCACTGAGACAATTGACCTGTCTTCTCCTTGACCTCAGAACCTCTCCTTAGGATTGCAAAGAACTGAATTCATTTCAGTTGCTGCTCTACTACTGTAATTTCTTAGATTTGCATCAGCCTTCTTGTTCCTCCTGAGTCTTGTGAAGGCAATGACTTTTTCCATCTAGGTGTAACACATTTTAATAGCTAACAGGCTTTGTAAAATCTTCATCCCACAAATTAGTAAACTTTTTTTCCCTTGAATTATTTTAAACACAGAAAGTTTTTTCCTTCACTTAAGTAGCTTTATTTTGTGGCCAACTTCAATAGGGAAGCCTACTCAGAAATTATCATTAGTGCAAGTGAGAAAAGCTAAGCCACTGCACATTTCACACTTACAAAAAATATTTGTTAATCACAGCTGAAATCATTCCCTTTGCCATTTGTTTTTATCAAAAGTAGGTCATATGATGGACCAATAGACATGACTAATGGCCTCTTATTACATACCATCCATCCCCTAACTAACAATCTATTTTCTGAGAAGATAACTCAGCATGGCACAAAGGATCTGTACAGAATCACCCTGGAGACTGCTCCTACATGGTTTCTGCTAACAGATAAAAAATGTCATGAAGCAAACAGGCAGGACCTTGGCTACGAAGTCCCCTTGTACACTGAAAACATAGTTTTGCTTTAGCCTTTCATGTACTCGAAAATATTTGAGTTAATTGCTTGTCAGGGCACAATGAGAGCTTGAGTCTCCTCTTCCTGTGCCAAGGATGCATCTACCTGGAGAAATCTGAGAAAACTGCAGTGAATGTGAAAGTGTGCAGCACATCTCTGAATCATCCCAAGTACAACTAGATGATCTCCAGAGGTCCCTTCCAAGCGCAACCATTCTGTGATTCTGTGACAACAAACTCTAGTTAAGTGCTATGCTCTGATTACATACATACAGCACCCCTGAGAACCTGGTAAGAACTCTCACTCAGACACTCTCATAGTTCAAGCGGTGCTTGCATAAAGGCTTGCTTGTATTGCTTACACCAGCCAACTGTGAGCTCCATTAAAAAAACCAAAATCCAAGCAAGCCATTCCTGCCATTCAATTATACCCATAAAATCTCACAGTTTCCTAT
Source organism: Platyrinchus mystaceus (assembly GCA_035041135.1). Taxonomy (NCBI): domain Eukaryota; kingdom Metazoa; phylum Chordata; class Aves; order Passeriformes; family Tyrannidae; genus Platyrinchus; species Platyrinchus mystaceus. Next base: position 19,702,313 of record JAWWLV010000183.1, on the reverse strand, counting down.
CAGTATATTTACAAATACCAGGGAAAGCAGTTAAACCAGCAAAAATTCCTCTCTGTGTAAGGAGGTACGTAAATCTGTTTTGAAGAGCCTGGCTCCTTTTTTGAAAGAGTGATGCAGAGCAAATTTTCCCAGCTCATCTACTTTATGCTCACTAAACACAGATTGTTCCAGGGATTTATGATTACAATTGTCTAACTTGTTTGACATTGCTTGCTGGTTTTAAACAGAAACAATACAAATTTGCTCTAACTACAAGGACGAGTAAAAGCAGAAGAGGCTTGTTTCTGAGCAGATGCTCAACAGATTTACTGCCACAACACACAAAAACAATTACTGAATTTGTTTTGTTATTTTGGTATATCTGACCTACTTAACTCAGAAGTTACTTGTACTAATAGCAATTAAAAAAAAAACCAACAAAAAACAACAAAACAACAGAAAAATCTTAATAGTCCTAGGATAAATTCAGTAGATAAGTAGGGTTTTCACTTCAGTATACCTATACCAGCACTGGTTTTGGCTTAATGTTTCCCAACACCTTATACTACAGAAGACCCAACAACATCTGAAGCACAGGTAGGGGTCTTAATGCAGTTAATCTCATCCAGTAGATGAAATTTGCTGGGTGTGCTGGGAAATGGGTCACAACTCCCTTTTCCCTCATGAAACCTTTTCAGAGGTAAGAACTGTCTGCCCAAGCAAGAAGCCCAGCACAGGACTCGGTATGTCAGCAAGAGCCTTCTCCTACTGAGCATCCCAAGCAAGAGCATCCCAAGCACTGTCTCAGAGGGAAGTGTGCAGGAGAGGGCAGAGCCAACTCTTTCAGGGGGACTTATTCCCAACCCTCCTGCAACGACTTCAGAAAAGCAACGTATGCATCTGCCTCTCATCTGAGAGGTTCAGTGCTTTTTCTTCTCTTTTCATAGAGATGCATTAGCTGTTATTTCAACACCAGCATCATTATCCCATACCTCACATCAAGTTATACAATCTAAGCACTATATCGTGCAATCCACATGTGTTTCTAAAAACCAAAAGCTAAGCAGCTTGCAAGAGAATTCAGCTTACCGAATTAGTGAGGTTTTTGTCTTTGTTTGGCTCAAATTCTTACAAAGCAGTCATACACACTAGAGAGGGAAAAAAGGTTGCTGGAAAAATCAGTACTTTGGAGTTTGTTTTGGGGGTTTTTTTCCCCCAAGGTTTTGAAAGCTTTTTGTTAATGTTTTGACCCAAGAGACCTTTTGAGGAAGTAAATGTCTTTGACCTCAGCATTTCTACAAAGTATTCCAAGTTTCATTAAAAGGTTAAAAAAAAAAAAAAAAAAAAAGCAAAACCAATAAAAAAATCCCTTCTATCACCAATATCTTGCTACTTAAACACAGAGATGAGAAGCTATTTGAAATCTTTCCTAACAAAGGGCATTGCTCATCCCTCCTAACAAAATTCAAATTACATGTCAAGCTGGCAGTAGAAAATGCATCTATCACAATAAATACTTGGACCTCACAGAGCAGGGCTGGCAGAAGCCTGCAGTGCCATTGAGGGCTAGTGGAACTAATGGCCTGGAATGAGAAACTGCTCATCTATAATAAGAAAGCACAATCCAATACCTTACTGAGTGCAGGTGTTTGTAGGATCTAGCTTGGGCAGAGCCCTAGAAGCCAGTGGTGGCAGAAGGCAATATATCCCTGCACATGGGCTCTATCAGGTTTGCTCCACTGGTCAGATGGAACACCTGCCAAGTACTGCCACAGCCCCTGCAAAGCTACTGCACCACTCTCATTTCAGCCTTTTGAGCGAAATGAGTCTTTCCTTTTATATATCAAAGATGGCATAACAGGCAGGCTAAAGAACAGCACCACACCTGTAACACTTGATTCAATAGTAGTACTGGCGCATAACATATTAGCTGTATAAAATCACTCCAGCTCTGCTTGCAAGAGCAATACTTTACCTTCAAAAAGGGTTTTGTAATTTTTCAGCTGGTAAACAAAGTACCCTATAAATTCAGCATATTTTCATAGCAAAACAGCATCAACTGTTTTTTTCATACTTTGGATGCCATGCAAGTGAAAAACGGTTTTCTACAGATCAGCTTTAGAGAAGAAAATTCTGTCACAGTAATCTGCTTCAGGGCAATAAGGGACATAAGGGCTTCCACCTAGGAGCATTTTCACATAATAGCAAGTTTCACTTTACCCAACAATCTGTGAAAGATACCTGTGGGAAAAAAAGATTTAGCAACTGTATTTCACCTTGAAGACTTACTGGTTAGTGCAGTGTTAACACACATAGCTTTAAGTAAATAAACCAAATCATCCTTATCACTCAACAGCAGTATTACAAAATGCTTTGTCCTACAGAGTTACTCTTCAGGAACATAACTGACATGACTGACACATACCTTTCAATTACTGTAAAATTGTTTTATTTTCACAGTTGGATTTCTCATATTTATATTGTCCTGCCTTTTTTTTTTTTAACTGAACATGTATGTCTAAAAGACACATCTCTTCCTTGTTCCAAGTTAAAAATACTCCCCTTTTCTGGAAATATTGCTGCAATAACAAAAACCATGACCAGTAACATCTATTTGGCTTAAGCTACTTTTGCATACCTGCTAGCTGCCATCCCAAGCTGCAAGCCAGACCCTACTAATCACAGCCCCAGTTCCAGGCCCTATTCACACATACTACTAAACCTTTTTGCCTCATTGAGTTGGAAAACTGATTTAATCCTTTCTCCAGGTTAGTTCACAGCAGGACTAACTGGTGCAGAGGGTGTTCAGCCACCAATATGGGACTACCCCAGTACAGCCTCTACCAGCAGTGCTCCAGTTGCTTTTCCAGTTTGTATGTTACTATGAAAACGGGTCACAAACAAATATGGAAGTAATTTGTTAAAATATATGTATGCATAAAGTCATAAGCCTTTCAGTTTCTCATGAAACTACGTAAGACTGAAGAGCTGAAATGGGGAGGAACTACATGCTCCAGAATAGCAACAAGCACTGCACAAATGTAGACAAAGGTCACAAAAAAATATTTTTGCAGCCAGCTGTCTAATGCTTTCTTTCTTTGTAATGTCTAAAAATAAAAAGTTTAGTCACTCTGTAACTTTCCAGGCACAGATTAGACAGAGGGAGAAGGAATGAAAGGGGACATACACTCTAGTCCCCTCCACCTCTCACACATGGTGCCTTCTCTCAGCTGCCCTCCACCAGCCTCACCAGGGCTGTAGAAGGCATAGATGATACAATGCTGAAGGTTATCGCTCACACCCTTTTTACACACAGTAAAATCAGGACACACAAGTCAGGGTCAACGGTAAAATTCAGGTCTCCAAAATTCTAGCCCACTGCTAAAGGTCAGTGAAGATAAAAATATTCTCCCAACTTCTAGAAAGTTGTGGCTTAGGGACTTTCTAGACCAAAAAAGGCATCTTTCCACATAGCAGTCCCCAAAGAGCTGACCCTCTCTCCCCAAGATGCACTAGTAGCTCATTGAGCCCTTGAAAACTTTCCAAAGCCTATGGAAGAGCTCCCCAGTACAAATTCAGCCTGTGTGAAGACAACCATCTCCCTTTGCTTTGAACTCATCACTGTCCAGTTTCAGTTCTGCTTTATTTCTTGCACTGGGTAAAAATGAACAGTCAAACCCAAAGCATCCTTTCTGTGCCACTCCTGACACTACAGATTTGTCTCCTACTTCCCTCTGCCACCTTCTAAAATACAGAGCTGAAATGTCCCTTCATTTCAGCAAGCCTGGGACAACTAAAGCAAAGAGCCAACCATAAAACATCTACATATGAAAAGACACATGGTTCAAATGGGATTAAATGCTGGACATAGAAAAGGGCAGAAAGACAGCACAGAAAGAAATGAAAGATTGACAATTTCATTTTTAAATAGCAGTAGGTTATCTAAAACAATGACACTGTTCTAACCACACAGGCCCTGCAGCATTATTTTATCTTTTACTCTGGTCACATCTTAAATATGTGAGTAAAAAAAAAACATTTAAAAATTGTGAGGAATACCTGTGTCTACATTAAAGCTGCAGCCAAGGCATGCCATCCACTGGCCTCTTGGCATATACACACTTTCAGTGCAGTCCTCCTTCATCCACCAAGGCAGATTCCAAGGTACAAATGAAACTGCAGTTATCTGCCACTTGGGCACAACCCATAAGTTGCTAAGTGGCTCATAGCAATAGTCTAAAGAAGCAAAATTCTCAGCGATCAGTTTGATAAATAACATAGCTCTGCCCACTAGAAAGTCAGTGCTACTCTCCAGGTTTCTCCGTGGTAGTTCTTGGCCTGGTCGTTACACGATAACTAGTCTCATCAATGTCGTCTGAAATTCTAATTTATTTTCCTTACTTTGATCTACAGAAGGCTGAAGAATTCAGGATGTAGTTAAAAATCCCTAGTGATTAATCTAACAGCATACAGTCCATCTGATATTATCACTAGAGACTGTAGCAAGTCACAGAACAGAACTGGAAGAGTTCAGCAATGCCTTCCTGGAAAATATTGAGGTGTTTGAAACGTTGAGAAACTACATGGTTCAACTAGAATAGGAACTCATTAAGTTACATCAGGTTAGAATGCATTTTTTGAAAGCAGAGAAGATAGATGATGCTTTGTACTAAATGGAACATTAAAAAAAAAATAACTTAAGCCCTTAAAAGGTTTCAGGGGCACAAGGATCCTACCCTGCTGCCCTGCTCCACGGGTTCAGCAACCAGTCCCTGAGCAAGGGCAGGTGCTGCAAGAAAGGTAAAGCCCAAACCTCTCCCTGTCTGTTAGAAGTGTGCATTTGCATTTGAGCAAATAACCCAGCCTGCCCACATGATTTGCAGGCATGATCTGCTCCTGAACATTGTCATCACACTGAAACATGCATACATATATAAAGTATATGTAATGGCACATGTATTTATATGTTGTGTATGTGTATATGTAATATAAGTGTGTATATACAATCAAATTTCAGCATAACATTTGACTACTCAACTACAAGAATTAGAGCCTTATTTCTCTCCAAACACTTCGCACAAACTCAGAACAAAATCCAGTTCCTAACTGGCACAAAAATCTAGTTCCTCAGTTTATTTCTAATTAGATTCCAATACAAAAAGATAAAAGATACATGTAGACATTCAGGAAAACTATTTCTGAAGAAGCAGGCAGCCAAACTGCACAATAAATTATTTTCCTTACTTTATCCATAAACTGTTAATACTTAAGAAAATAAGGACTGTTTAAAATTCTCAGCCAGGATGGGCCAGGCTGACCTGAGCCTTCCCCACGTGCCCAAGCACAGTACCCTGAGCAGGGGCAGCCACTCAAAGCACACTTATCCCACCCTGCCCCTTTTACTGCAGCAGCAGATTAGGGCTTCAAGAAACTGGAGACTATCACTGCCCACAACCCCAGAAAACCATGGAGTTTTCAGCTGGATCAGTAACCTGATCTAAATCACTCCATCAACACAGCATCACTTAACAGACATTAGCAAACCTGCGTGTTAACTCTCTAGAGGCTCAAGCCAAGTCATCACAGGACCATCTTCAGATTCTGCTTTGGAAATATGACCTTCATATTTCTTAAAACGTATTCTCTTCAAAGAAAATTTAGAAGTATATTAGGATACATGCAATTCTAAATATTTATTATCAATTAGTTTTTCCAAAATAAATGCTTCATCAAAAGATTTATAAAATTACCTATACAAATACTCACACCTGAAACCTCAAAACCTAGCTCAGACAGACCCCTTTTGAGAAGTAGTTTCTACCTACATTGTATGAGTTTTAAATACCATACGGACTGATCAAATCATCAAACGAAGACAAAAAGCAATTAGTTCTCACTATCTCCCAAGTTTTTCTGTACATTTTTCACCCTCACCTTTCTATTCTACTGCTGAATTTTCTTAATGCTTTCTTGTTTGACTGCCACCGCAGCAGGGCACTCTTTTGGGAAGGCAGAGAAGCAATCTGGAAGGCAGCTGCAGCTCTGAATGCAAAAGCACAGAGCACCCAGCCCACTACATGAGCTTAGTGACCCTCTGTGCATCCCACCATCTATTGGGAGCTGGAGAAACTGGTGTCTACCAGAGTGCAGGATACACTATACTGCAGTGTTTGAAATGCAGAGCCTTATGTTTTCTGCCTTCTGCACTGAGGCTGTCCCAAAGCAAAACCTGCCATGGCAGGCAAACAATGAGTCCTGCACACAAAAAGCCCATAACACAGCTGACAGGCATCTCATTGTGCTCCTAATGTGCGATAAACAATTACTGATCGGACAAAACAGTGCAAGAACAAATCCTATTAACGAATAATAGGATTTGTTAGAGGATCACCCAAACGTCACTTTGGGAACGACTCCCTGGGCTGCCGCAGCCAGAAACCTCAGGCGGGGAAGGGAGCCATGCGGCAGGATGCACCAGTGAGCTGCACGCAGAGCCACCAGTCAGCCACAGGAGCTCACCGTGGGAGAACAACGCTGGCCCACCAGTTTTGACAGCATTTGAAAATGCTATAGCATTTGTCAAACAAAAGAAAAGAAGTCATCTAGTATCTTGGGTATTCGTGAATGATTTACACATTGGATCCATAAGCGAGTGCATTTTGTACATCAAAACACACAAGAAACTTCTACAATTCTACTTTCTTTTAGCTCATTACAAGATTTTTGTCAGCAAATTGCACACTACAAATTCAAATGGTCTCATAAGGGACACCTAATTAAAACATGGTTCCCTAATAGTATTTGTATATAACTTCCCACCCCTACCAGCAGAAGGTGTGAAAACAAACAAACAAACAAAAATTTGGGCACTGTAACACTGTCCCCCAATGGTTGCTACTAGATGTCACAAGTAAGTGATGTGGAAACAGCAACATAAAAGGTGGCCTTTTACCACTGAGTTTGAAAAACAAGGAGACAGATTCCTCATGCTGAAAAAGAGCACTTATCTGCCCTGGCAGGTCACAAACTACTTGTAAGATAATAATTACGTAGAACTTTCAAGTGGCAAGTATTTGTTACTCCTTGTGTTTCTGTTTGGGGTTCCATATGCTTTTTCATCTCCTTCAGACCACTAGAATTATCTTGCCTTATTTATTCATTTTAAAACACACCATAGCACATGCTGCTTGGGATAAAAATCAAAACTGGGAACCCATATGACTTATAATCATATCATAGAAGATTTTTTACACAATTGTAGATCACCAGTTTTATTTTTTTAAATGGCAAGAAACATAATTCCATAAATTCTTGTTTAAGAGAATAACTAAAATGTTAAAAGGAAAAATATTTTGCTTTCAAAACAATTTGTGACCAGGCAATGTCAGGTTGCAGCTGGAGAAAAGCAGCAATGTACATATTCGTGAAGGCACAGGCTAAGCTACGCCAACCACCAAAACCCACCCAGCAGAACTCAAGACACAAACACACTGCCTTGTTGGGGATCAACTCTTCCGTTGACCCTCAGTGTGTGTCCCATTGCTCTGGGTAAACTGAGCATTCTGGTATGCATGCACAATTATGAGGCAGCTTGGCCAAAAAAGCACAAATTCTGTTTAGAATGTTATCTAGTATGTTGATCTGACAACTCAAATGGAAGTGGCAGCCAGTCTCTCACCCAGCTGGGTTATAGATTAGTCATGTGTAATATTGCTGCACTTGAACTGTGGAGGGCTGTGGGCATGGCAAGAGCACAAAGACAGGAGGAGGTGGGACAGGGAGGGGAAACACCTAGGTAGGAATCACTGCAGGACTCATTCTGAAGCCTTACCCACTTGCCCAGGCAAACCCAAGTGTTACAAACTTATAGACCTCCATATGCCTCTGGCCAGTGTGCTGCCAAGATCCTCATGCTTGTGTTGCACACACTCCAAGACATTCAGCATGCACAGCAGTTCAGTGTCTGCACGGTGCCTGAACTGCAGCAAGGCTTTGCAAGCACTGAGAGCACATGGTAATTACCAGCTTCACAGGGAACCACAGATCAAACTCTGCCTTCCCTTGAGAACAAATTAGACGCGACATCTATATCCAGGATACACGACAAAGTATCACAGCCCAAGATCATAGCTCACTTGGAGTGGGACGGGAAATGTCAGGCCAGCAGATAAAATGCCTCAGAAGGATACTCAGAGCAACTCCTGCGAGCAGGCACCTCCTTTCAGATCCTGGGCTGACAGTCACTTCCTTGACATGCATGTCAGTCATTGTCCCTTAGAGAAATGTTACTAACAAAGCCTGGCTCCCAAAGAGAGTTACTGCTGATTTCACCAACAGGTAGAAACATAAAGAAAAGCAAGAAGTCTTCAGAATACCCTGGACTATGGCATAATTCTGAATTTTACTTTAGAATAGGAAATGGTGATGAATTTATGCCACTGCAAGATCAGCTTCTACCTAAAGGGATATTTTCCCAGCTTCAGAGAAAAGCACTTGTGAAACCAAACAGGGGTGGAAGAAGGAAGGCTGGTGACTGGTGCTACACCAAAGTCACAGCAGCATGCATCCATTTCCAAGCCTAATGCAGGGGAATATTGTTGACTGACATGTACAGGCCAGCTTCAGAAAGAGGAAATATCTGAGGAGTTCCCAAGAAGCCCACAGAACCTCCCCTGATCCAAGCACCACCTCAGCCTTTCTCTTTCCCCATCACTGAGTTCCCCTCCTTGCCAGCTGAGAACTGGAACTCTTTCCCTCTTCAAGAGCCTCTCCAGCTGGCAAGAAGCAACACTGGAGCCACAACCAGTGCCATAAGAGAGCAGAGATGACATGCAAACAGTGAGAAACAGAAAAGCAGCATGAAGCTATACTTCAGGGCCACTGCCTATAGCTGAATGAAAGAGAGCCTGAGGCCAGAGAGGGTAGGAAGTCAGGCAAGCCAATCAGCAAGGATGGGTTTAGGCAATCTCCTGATGTATCTCAGAGCAGCTTCAGGAACAGAAGTCGGTTTCCTGGCTTTCAGTTGGGTATGGTTTTCCTGTAGCAAACACAAGTGGTTCAAGAATAAAACTAGTTATTGCACAATGCAGAACAGGTAAAAAAACCCCTTGTCATTCAGTTAAGGAATGGCTGCAGAAGGAACCTCTCTGTGATCAAAACTAAGATGAACATTATACATAAACCTCATTATACATAAACCTATTCAGCAACTGAATATCCTCCTTCAAATGTCTGTTGTAATGTTTATGCAGAGCATCTGGAGGATCAAAGCCCTGGTCGACAGCCTGTCATGAATCCCCATGCTGTTACAGTATTTAGTACTAATCCCTGGTGCTTCACTGCTAAGGGAAGAAAAATATACAAACAAGTAAATCAAGCACAGGCCAGGGCCACTTGCTATAAATAGATATAAGAAGGCAAAATGATTAATTTAGAGTTATCAAAAACTTTAAAAAAAAAAAAAGTCTTCAGCCTCAGTTTGTATGCAAAGCAGTACCTGTAACTCCTACACAAAGTAAAGAGAGAGTATATTTCACATACTTAGTAATACTGCAGGCAGGACAAAAAACCAAGCATGTAATGTCACGCAGCTATCAAGTAAGACACAAAGGAGAACGACTGAGTGGCAGGGCAGAAAGCAGCAAACCCCACAGCAATGCACCAGATGTAGGTGCCTTTCCTTCCTTCCTCACATGCACATTTCCATGACACTATACAATAATGACAAAATTTTACATTTAGCACACCAAATTTGAACATTCAAAACCAATGCAGCTGTTCATGCAGAGAACAAAAGTAAAAAAAAATAAAAGCTCTTCTAAAGAAGCAGATTTATAATCGAGTCTGTCTGCACAGCCACGCAGATTGAAAAAAACTAGGTCAAATCTTGTGCTAGTCAACCTCATTGCTGTTCCTGCCCAGCCCTCCTCCCCTTTAGCTTTCAGTAGTTATTGAAGGAATCAATTAACAAGAATCAATTACAGACCTGTCATGCAGGTCTCGAATTACTTCTGCCTGGTACATAGGAGGGGAGTCACCTATCCAACTACAGACGGAAGGGGGAAAAATTATTACGGTCTTTCCAATTCACAAATCCTAATCCTAGAGCGAAGGTCCATTAGCAACTAAATAAATTATGCATGTCAAAATATAAAAGTAGAGGGAGAGGGGCAAGAGGCAGACAAAGATAGGCTAGCAAGAGGTAAAAATAGAGGAATGGCTGTGCTTTCACTTTTGCTGTGCTTGCAGCAAAACCATGACAGCATCTGCTGGTTTTAATGACATCTTGCTAGAGTATTTTGTACAGCCTTGTGGTGAACAGTTTTAGAAATCTCATAAATATCTCCATTTTGACTCTACGTTTCAAAAAGGAAACTGTAACACTAGGTTCTATATCTACGTCACCTTCTGTATGTTTAAACTATTCTCTTTCAGGAAAAAGGGACTCACACACTGCAATTCATACATTCACTGTCACAAAGGCATTACGAAGTTTTTTAAATCTTCACAAAATGTAGGGACCAAGTCAGTCCAACTTATTCATTTTTATTCATTCCTCTCTTTCTGTAGCAGAGACAGAAGGCACTCTATTTCATCATTAAAATAAAATTAAAAAAGGATATGCCATTCTGTATCAGCCAAATACTAAAATCACCCTCGAACCCTATTTCCACCACATGCAATATGCTGCCTGACAAGTTACTGCAAGAAGGCAAAGAATCAGCTTCCTGACTTACTGCAGTAATGGCCAACCTAACTGGTTTGGCAAGCCACATACCACAACCTCATATGATTAAGTGCCACATGCTGACAGCTGATGGCTGGGGGAACACCGGCGTGCCACACAGGCTGTGGGAGAACCAATTCCAATTCTAACTGCCAAGTGCCTCCTCTAAGGATGTGTGACAGTGGCCTTGGACACTGCTGGTGTTGCTGCCTTCCCCACGAGGACAGGGACACTCTGCTTACGAGCAGCCAAGGAACCTCAGTGGTGGGAAAGCAGAGGGGAGGGTGCTGCTGTTAGGCAGAAGTGCCTCATTCATTTGGTTTGATGGCAAATACAGACCCTTGTGGAATGTGATACTTGCAGATCTGGCTGGCAAAATTCACAGAGCCATTTAATTCAAATTAATGAAAATCGTCATAATTTGTCTTTCCACACAGGTGTTAAGCAGCGTTTCAATTATGCTACTAAAGCCTTTTTGTCTCACCAGTAAACTCAGGACTACTACAGACCACCCAAAAAAGCCATTTGGAGCACAGTATACAGCTGAGCAGCAGACTACACAGAATGCATCCTAAATTCAAGAATGTGCACAGGGAGCCTTTGTCTTTGATGTTTCTTTACTTTTACCCTTCCTGCCTTTGGCTGAATTCCTTTGAAGCCAAGGCTATGCTACACATAACTCATCTAAATCAGCCCCATCTGACCTTTGTTTCTGAGCTGTATCTTATCTATAGCAGTTACAGTTGAACTTTCATTGTCTTGAACAATTTTTCACCCTTAACTCAGAAAGCCATAAACTATTATAGCCTCAGTACCTTAGATAAACAGCTACGGAATTCCTGAGGAAAATGTTTGGGTTTTCTTTTTGGCTGGTTGGTTTATGTTTGTTTTATTAGGCTTTTTGACAGCGACACATTTAGACAGGGGAGGCACCTTGGACCTGAATCCAGGAAGACATTTGGAATTTGAACCCTCTGCTGAATGTCTACCGGATCAGAAGGTAAGCAAAGAAAACGGCAGTGACGAGATTCTTGAGGTAGATATGAGGAGCTGACAACCACAGAAGGAAAAACAAGCATTTGTGATAAAATTGCCAAACTAAAAACATCCTGGAACCACTACACGGTCAGGTAACAACATCCAGTATACTTTGACTCACTCAGTTTCAAAGCCTGTACCTCAATGCTCAATATTTCTTCTTGAGCTATGCTCATGCATGATAGTCTAATATAGATCTTTTGTTTTTAGAAAAATGTGAAGCTCTTTTTATAACAATTCCTTCAACAATGGTAAGATAGTATGTCTGTATTTACCTAAATGATATTTCCTTTATTTATCTTTTGTTTTTAAATACTGACCCAGAATGAGAAACACATTGAGATTCAAAAGGGTGTTTTTTTTACCATCCTACTCAATACATACATCGTACAATAATTTGAGAAGCTTCATTTGCAGAAGTATAGTTTCTTGTTCCAAATTCAATCAAAACTAGTTATGTTCTTTAAAGATGTCTAGCAGGTCAACATTGTCAACTAGGTTTGCTTTCTATATGAAACAAAGTTTATTTTTACTTCTAAAATGCCAGCTGAAATCACAACGTAATCAAAAATCAAGCTGGAAATTACTTTTTCTTTCACTTATTTAAAAAGATACTTAAACTAATGTTTTATACAATTTAACAAAAGCTCTCAAGGACATTCAAACTGTATGGAGTAAAGAAAGCGATTTTTTTCAATTCCTTCTGTAAGATCATTAATGTATTTTATGACTGCAAGTCACAAACACAAACTTAACAGATCTCCCTTATGAAATAGGTGTTTCTCAATAAGGAAATAAAAGTGTGTGGATTTTTTTCCTAAGCCTCAGCTATTGGAGAAACATCTACAAGTCTTTCAGAGAACAGCTCTTGTCTTTTATTGGGTCCTTGCCATAATGAACATCTGCTAAGTCTATAAATTAATTGCTGAAAACATCTTGTGCTTCTAGATGATCCAGGCAATCATAACTGTTCTGGGTTACTAGAGAACATTACCATTTTTCTCTCACACTTAGGCACACATTCCTCCCCAGCCTTACAGTACAGCATAAAGCAAGAACAATTATCTGGCATTATTCTTAAGGTCATAAAAGAAACCTTTAGTGCTAATCAAGTCATCACAGCAACACACTAAGTTTCCCTAGATGATTTAAGCAGTACTTTTGCACTGTGACAGCCTAAGGATAAGACGGATGCTTTGCCTTAGCTGACTGAAAATGTTCTCTATCTTAAAATCAAGAATTCTTTCATCTGTCTTTGTTTGCCAATAGCAGAGTTTGTCAAGCAGTAGCAATGGGCAAAGAAAAGTCGACTTTAGAGAACTCTTTGCATGCAACAGTATTTCTCTTGCTTCCCCACAAAAGGCCTTTCCAACTCGAATTTCACCTAGTTGCTCCATCCTCAAGATCCCTCATTCTTCCTGACTATATTAGGTTTGTCGCCTCAGCTGCAATTCCTCTGTTCTTGGAGCTCTCAACTCAGCAATCAGAAATTGGCTCATTTTAATGCTATTTGTAACTTCTACAGATGGAAACCACCTACCCTAAAATCTCCTGTATTTCCTTTCAGTTTCCTTTCAGACCAGTACCTGGTCTCACTGACCATCCAGGGCTCTGGTGAATGACAAGGATCCATTCTGTCACAAAGATCTGCCAGAAGTAACAGTACTTACATTTTCCAACCAAACCTGGAAGGTTGTTATTGATTTAACTTGGAAAGTGGAGCAAAGGCGCTGTAGATCATTAATGACAGATTTCTGGATGTCATCAGCAGAGATAAACAGATACCAGTCCATAATCATATTGGGTCACATTAGCCAGTTGGTATCTTTTTTATCTTATTTGTCATTTGTCTTCATTAAAGATTCTGCAAGAAGGTGGGGATGGTGGCTGAACATGCTACACCCTTCCATGGAGGACAGGATTACAACGATACAAACACTATGGCTTTCTACTGACTAGTTAAAAAAAAAAAAAAAGGTAAAATTTTAATTCTTCTTAAAAATTTTCAGATTTGTCCCATGAACAACTTGAGGAAGACAAAGCACACATACATCAAGCCTCTTCCTCTCCTAGGATACAAGTGTGGTCATGTACCTTTGAATTTAAGTGTATCTGAAGGGAATAGTTGCAAATGCACACTGTTTGTGGTGATCACAAACAAATGGGCATGCCTGGTGACACCACATTCCTCCCAACTCACGCACTTACATCATGGTCATGTTTTCCCCACACACTGTATCTTTAGTCTCACTCCCCTCTCCCACGGTCCAGTAGACACCTGTGTGCTCCTTCCAATTCTACTTCTCTGCCTCATTCCCACCTCTGATCTTCAACCTCTCCATTAACAATTTTTACCTAGCAAGTAGGGGAAGAATTTTGGGAGTACTTAATTCCCTAAACTTTAAATTCCAAGTAAACAACAGAAGTGTCAAGATATTGAAGAGCAGCAGATTGTCACACCACAAGTCATGTGGTTGCTGCACTGCATCTCCACAGAAATTATCTACATTACTCACACGCATGAGGGGGTTGACTTGTCGTGATCTGTCATCTGAGATGCAAATATTTATTGATGGCACAGAAGTATTCCAACTTCTCTTTTTATTACTCATTATTTCAACACTGTTAAGAGGCCTTGGAATGGCAAAACCACTCAGCCTGTTCTGCAGTAGGACCAAAAGAGCTTATGTTTTATCACTATTTCATTTATACCGTAAATAATCCAGCTTCAGGACTAAGATCTAAACCTGAAACTATAAACAGAGATGAAGCACACTCCATTAGAGTACTATCATTATAAATAAAACCAAAGAGTAAGAAGTCCTTCATTAAAATTACACCAATTACAAGAGAATAACTCTTGCATATATATTCTGAGAATAAATATTCTGAGAATAATTCTGGAGAATAAATACATTTTATACTGTGTGTCCTAAATACCATTCAGGTGTCCAAAAGCATTATTAAAACATAAATTTTTAAGGCATTCCAAAATTTATTTCTTTTTAGCCAAAAAAAAGGTCACATCCATTTGATATAGAGCACTGCCACACACAGCAGCCTTCCTCTACTCACAGATCTCCATGCCAGGTATTGTACCACGTTTACGTAGAAAAGCATCAGCATTTATTTCTGCTAGTTTTTCATCTTTACACAGCCTTATTACACAGCCAGCTACACAGTCATCACATTGTTACTCAGACCTTTCTCAACTGTTCATATGCATTGAGTCCACTTTCCAGACCTGCATCTGAAAACACCCTTTTAGAACAGGCAAATATTATATTATCATTATCACCACTACTGTTATTATTGTTGTTGTTATTGTCATTATTATTATGCTTTCAATACAATTTTAGAGGTAAGAAATGAGGAAGTAAAAAACCCCAACTGTGTATAACTCTTCTAGGCACACTGTAAATGGATGGTAAAGCAAAATGACACCATTAAAATTAAGATATTCTGACAACTTGCATATTGCTACCATGAAGAGTTTCTTTTGTTTCTTTTAAGTAATATGCTGAAAAATTTCCAGTCAAGACAATATTTAAGGTGTTAAAAAGTAAAAAAAAGTAGATGTTCTGGTTGCTGCTAGAGCAAGTCCCTTTTTTCAAGATTTGGGTTCTCCAAAACAGATTTCTGATAAGGATTCCTACAAGTTCTGCATCTTCTTTCAGGTCTGTCCTTGTCAGAGCAGGAATGGGACTCATTAATGGTGCTTCTGGAGAAATGGATGCTTCATACAATTGATGGCAACTATCAATCACTGGGACGTCTTATTAAGAGATGGGGAGAAAGTATCCCATGAAACTCAAGAGTGAAGGTGAAATTTTACATCTTTCTTCTTCTGGTCTATCTTCATATACCCCAGGCACATTCTGAAATTATCCCAGAACAGAAGTAACTGCACCTCTAAGACTGTAAATGGTCCAAGGGGAAGGGAGCTTAGGAGTTCAGCAGATCAGCTGCATTAAGTTCTGAAAACTTCCTACTATTTGTGATAGTTCTCATTAAACTATGTGAAAACCTTTTAGAAGCAATAAGCAGTTGCCCTAGTTACACTCATATTATAAAAAAGGATCCCAGGCCCCATAAAAGATCACTCAAAATCACCAGCAGAGAACACAAGCACACCAATGTTTAGTCCTCTGCTTGACTGTAATATTCAAAGTTAGACCTCCGAGGTCAGGAGCCTCACTGTTTTAATGTCAACAGCAAAACCAGCCCAGTTATTGTCATATGGGCTGGAACTGTGGAGGCATGGGAGGATGCAAAGCCAATTCCCTGTGATTAAGTTTTCTGGTGGATAACTGCTCTTCTGTGGGCAAAGCTGAGAGGGGACATTTGCCAAGCCTTCATTTCAAGAGAGCTTGGTGAAAGGAAATTGTAAGAAAACACAGGGTGGATGCAGTGTGCTTTTCATTATGCAAGTGTACTCATTCAGAGGCCTCTTTCTGTCATTCAATACAAACAAATACCTTCAGCACTACCAGGCACAGAAAAAAGAGCACCCTGTTGTGAAGTAGAGTGGGAGACTTGTTGCGACAGTCTTGGAGGCCATCATTATAACCCATTTTAATATCCACGTGTACACACACCCAGTTGTACTCTCTAAATCACAAACTCATCACATGTGGAGCAATCATCATCATTAAGGATAACACTTTTTCTGTTTGTTTGTACTCAGAGCTCTTAATAGAGGCTTATATTGTCACTCTGGCAGTGACTATAGTTTACACAGAACACCTGGGTTCACATTAAGCTACTTGCCACATGGACTGAGAGCAATGCAGTTGCAGCAGCATGCAGAATACTACTTCCAGGCCACCCTACATGTGCTAAGAGGAGTTACAACCACTGCATAGATGTATCATCCACCATAAAGTAGCTTTGTGCAAGAGCAGAACTGAGGCAGGACACAAGAAATCTGTCCAAGGCTTACCAGCAGGCTGTCACTGAGCAGCAGAGGTGTTTAGTCAGTAATAGAGATGCTCTTGTCAGAGGGTCTGAGGGAAGGAACAGCAAGGCTAGCACGTGATGCCTTTGATTGCTCGATCACCTTGCACATGCAGGAGCAAGGGCCCATGTCTTATTCTGTGAAAACAGCACAAGTCTTTCTAGTTAACATCAAATGTTAACTAACCTTCTATATTTGACATTTTCTGACAGAACAATACTCAGTGGCTGCACACATACTTCTAGTCCTGAAAAAATGGAAGAAGTGGTAAATGTGGCACTTAGTCAAGGAGAGAGAAAAGGAATGAAAAAAAATAATGAGGTGTATATATATATCTATCTACATCTCTTCTTGATTTCTACCTAGCTATACAGGCTTCTGCTTCCTAATTACTAAATTACTAAAACTCAATGGCTACACACAACCATACATAATGTCATACAATTTTTGGTCTTTCACACAGGTTACGTGCTGATAAAACACCAGAACACAGCAAAAGCTGATTTCTAATTTATACTGGCAGAAGATCAGACTCAGAACCTTTGTGAGTAAATAAATTATATTCAAGACTAATATAGAGTCTCTTAAATTTGTAATTTAAATTTGAAATTACACATGAACAAGAAGAAAAGGTAAGATGCCGGAAACTACCTGCCTTGGCTCTTCATTCCAAAAAGCCTTCCCCAGTACAGAGGGCCACCACCACAAACAAACAAAAATAAGGTCAAACAGAATCCACAATAACACCTTCTTATTGTGGTCTTAAGTCAGTCACAGGTATTCAAGGGAAGCAGAGGCCCATTGGAGATCGTACACAAAACTCTGGATATGGAGGACTGAAATAAAGGAATCACTTTATGGTCCACATAGCTGGCAACATCCTTGCTTTGACAGCTATCCCCTTCTCCGTACATAGTTTCTTAATGTTCTGTGCTCTAGTCTGAGTGCTGGAGAAGATGGCAGATGATTTAGCAGATGTTATTTTCTTAGTCAACACACTTGGCTAATTTACAAACCAATTTTTTTTTTGTATTTCCTGGTTATACCAGGACTTTTTACAGGACTTTTTAGAAAGAAAATGTAAAAGAAGCTATTGTTTTTTTCCTGATAAACACTTTGAGGGTTTTGAGATTAAGATGACCAACGCATTCTTTTTCCACCAAACAGAGAAAGATTCTTGATAAAATTAGGATCAGCTTGAAGCCCGTGAGAAGCCTTAAAAATAAATGTCAAAGCAGATGCATAAAGGTAACTTGGTAGTTTTCTATTCTTTACAGTAGCTTTCTTAAGATATTTTTTCGTAGTATTTAAAGCTCTAAGACACTCCACTGTTACACCCAAATTATTCCCACCAGGAAACAACGCAAAACACAAGTAATGCTTGTGTGATGGATATAAAGTGCTACGTGCTCTTCAAACCTTGGGGTCAGCTCTCAATGGAAGAGCAAGCAAGACAAAATGGTGTTCTTCTATTTCTGCTAGTGCACTTTTCATCTTAACAACTGATGGTAAGTGCCAGGCTGGAGGTTCAAGCTCTTGCCATGATTCTTACAAACCATTAGCCTATTTTCAAGAAAATCAACCTGGTAAGAGATATCTTTTTTTCTTCAATAAAACACAAAAACCCCACAAGGGTTCTGTGCATCATGCATGCAGATATACAAACTGGTTAACTGGTGAAGAATATACGCTTTTGGAGGCTGGCAATGCTATAGAAATCTCATTTTTATCCCTACATCATTCTCTTGTAACCAAACCCATTTATCAGTGTTGGCTCAAAGTCAGGACATCTGTTTCTGATGAAATTTTGACATTTCAAAATTTCCATTTCATTCCAAACTGGAAGAAAACCAAGTATTTTTTATGTTTCCCATAAATGCTCTAGAAAATAACAATTCCAGATTAGCACACACAAGAGTTCCTCTAATGAGGATACAGGGTGTGTTTTTTGTGTCAAATATCAAACTGTTTCGTTATCACCCCATCAATTGACATTTTGAAATATCTCATTTTCTAGACCAGTCAGTATTTTACAGCCACTCAAGATTCTTTTTTTAATTCAATGATTTTTTTAAATAGAAAAAAGTATTACATCAAAGTGGTATGATGCCATCGTGGTATATAAATTGCTCTGTGTCACATACACATACATACATACGTACGTATATATACATATATTCCACTATATATTATATAACCTATATAAACAATTAGTGGATCTGAAACTAAAGACTGGCTTCTTTCTTTTTTCTCTAAGACTGATTTACTCTTATTATCTTGAACACAAAGGGAATTAAAGCTTTTCTAGTAAGATATTTGATCACTGTTCCCTATCTTAGAAGCACCTCTTTCTGTGAATTTTTTTCAAAACCAAAATTATCTTCAAGATATTGTAGTGTTGAGAAGAATCAACTTAAGGGGAATAAAACTAAAACCATCCTCAAAATAGCCTGTTATAATCAAATTTAATACTGTAGGAGACTCAAAGCATTGATCCTAGAAGGGAACAGAATGTGTTTATACCACAGCAACTCAAACTTCATTCTAGGTACCCATAAAGTAATTCCTGTCTTAGGTAGAGAAGGTTCACATCCATTTCTTGATTTAGTCTGCTCACATTCCAGACTACAATAAAATCAAAAGATCCATCCTACAGCAAATGGAAAATCCAGATGTCCATTCAATCACGTGCTATGTGCTCTGCCCTAATTTTGATCTGCAGGCTTACAGTGAATTTCAACTTAATGATCTCCTATTCAGTTTTCCAACATTGTTTACACACTTCATACAGACATAGATTTCAGGAGCCCATGGAGTCCTACATTGTGAAAAGATGCCATTTAGTGAGGTTTATGAATTCACACAATCGCTGAGGTTAGAAGAGACCTCTGGAGATCAGCAAGTCCACTGGATGGTCAATTACAGCAGGACTGTGCCCAATGGTTTTTTTGAATATGTCCACAACTGGAGACTCCAAGCCTCTCTGGGTAACCTGTCACAGTGTTTCACCACCATCCCCAGAAGACATTCATTATGTTTAAACAGCATTTCCTGCATAGCAATTGTTTGTTGCCTCCTGTCCTTTCACTGTACATCACTGAGAAGAGTCTTTTTGTCCACCAGCACTCCCAGGACTCTACAGTTCAATTTGTCATCATCACATCAATGCAATCATTGCAAAGTTAATTTGGTAAAAGTGTTGTAATCCTGGGAAATGTTTGGCACTGGAACTATTTGTATTTTCAGGCTACTCTCTCATCATAGAAGTTCTCTCCCTTCTCTCATACTACTCTGTGGGAAAAGTTGACAGATAAGAATCAACCACTCAATTACCACCCAATTATTGCTTCAATAGATACAAAACATGTTTCTGCTTGTGGTCTAACCACTTGGTTTTGTTTTTCGCAACAGCTTCTTTCCAACATGATGCCCATAACAGCAATAAATTACATGCTTTGGACAACTGCAAGTATTAAACAGTAGGAAGTTAGAGAAAATCTAATGGACGACTGCAGAAAAGCTTGTCAACAGGTACATACTCATTCACGATCCACTCATTACCCAGAACTTCATTTTCAACTGGTCTCACCAGTTGCAAGGGGGATTCTGGTCTCGATGACACACTGGCCTCATCTGTTACAGCAGAGCTTGGGAAAGCCACAGCCCTGATGGTCAACTGGTGAGAGGCTGAAGCCCTTCAGCACCCCAGCTGCACAGGTCTCCTGGTTGAGGAGTGCAGAGGAGCTTATCACCACCACCTGAGCTCACCCACCACCCCCAAAATTTCTCAGTTCACTTTTATTTCATGTAGATTTAATTTTGTCTGCCCACTGGTCTACACTAGCATTCCATATTTATGCTGCCCATCTACCAAGTTCCAGCAGTTGCCACATCAAGGCTAATTTTTGTGTGTCTTAAGGAACATACCTTGTTTGAGCAGTTCTCTTAATAGCAGCACACCAAGCAGGCTGTCTCCAGCTACAGGGACAAGTGCATTTCTCTCAGCAACAGACACATCACACAATCACAACAGACACGCCTGCAAAAGCAAGCGCAAGGTATATTACGATGTACTACTCTGATCTTCTTTTCACATTCTTCTGTGATCAGCAACTGCTTTTGAGTATGCAATGTCTCTTTAGTTTGAGCTACAGAACACACTCTTATTTCTTAGTAAGCATTTCCCTGCCACTGCATGAAAGCACCTCTCATTAGCCTAGGCAGTTTTGCTCCTATGTACCATTTGTCAACATAGACAGCACTGGTACAAAAGCAGTTTTCACAGTTTAAAGTTCTGCCAAACACCACAGCAAAGTGATCTCTTCTTCTACTCTCTTCTCAGTAAAAGATGAGTCCCGTGGATGTGGTAAATGATAGTCCCAGTGAAAGTTCAGGTATCTATACAATGTCATATAGAACTGAATTGAGTCAGGAACAGAGGTGAAAAGGGAGTAAAGAGATCCCAACACTGAAGTGAGGATTTCAGCATCATTTCTGTTCGGCTTTTTTCTCCTTCTGCCTGCAGAACTAAAAAATATTAAGTTTTTCTCAAAGGATGGCAAATGGGCAGTGAGTAGATGTGACTACTACTGTAACATTACACCACCTGTAATATTATCCCATTACTGATATACATAGAGCAACTAGCTTTTGCAAAGAATAGACAAATACTACTGCATGCACAAATACTCAAACAATCTCAAGAATATAAAATTTTATGTCAATGAACACGTTCTGAGCTCTAACCTCTGTGTTTTGCACGTGTTAACTATGTCAGCAAGATTTATTTACTTTAATATAGTACTATAGGTTCTTGTCCCCATCCGTACAGGAGAAACTAATACAGTGAAGATATTACTAAAAGGAAGCTTCTGCTGCGCTCTCACTGAGAAAAAAAATACAAGTGATTCAGCTATACTGCTTTAACTGTCCTAGTGTGACCTGTGAGATCAAAGAAGGCTTTTCATCATTTCAGGCCAAACTTTAAAGTGCATCATTTATAACAGTACAATGAGGTTTATGTTAGTGAATCTGAAAGATACTTCATTAACACAATGTGGCCTGAAGAACCTTAGCATTTTGTTCCTCCCTTTGCAAAAGGTAACTTGGATCAATAGCCAATATACAAATATACATGTATCTTACATTTTAAAAAATATACAACATGGCTAACTGGATGTTATACTTCTTCACAATTCTTAGAAATTGTACAGTCACCTTGAGAGTTAGAGTTTGATTGCACTACATCAGTTATAGTTACATGAGGCATCATAATTGTACAGCAGTATGAAAGCTTACCAACAGCAGAATTTGCTATTGTGGGAAGTATTAACTACATAGGAAAAAAAAAATCATTACAGTTTACTCTTTCCTGTTTGTACAGAAGTCACAGCTTTGTGTTACAGGCCCAACTGAAAGCCACCTCTAAGATTATACCTGACTGTGCTAAATACTCCAGTTCTCCCACCTTGGCCACCATTTGACTACTTCAGAATAACCAGAAAAGCATCACCAGAAACTGGAGCATGCCACATGGTGTAGTGTAAGTCTTCTGTAAGGACCATGGGCTAAAAACACTGCCTCAGAGGACAGAAGTTCTCAGCCCATTTGAATGCCAGAAACTTTGCTCACCTTAAAGCAAGACATTAGGGATTCCTCCCCGTTCAAGTGATCAGAGACCCACATTTCCCTTCCTTTCCCTTGACTTGGATGCCCATCCCTGCTGCGTCCCCGAAATCTGTATGTGCACAATGAGTGAAGGGAGTCACTGTTGTGGGAGACCACAGAGCAGTCAAAGGTGTTAGATGAACAAGTCCAAGGAACTGTTGATGCAAATCATATGCATCTGACTGTCCATAAGATGCCAACTATGACCTTAAGCATACTACTGAATATTAGATAAGGTTACATTAGTTACAACAGCAATATGCTTTTATGCTGTAATTTTAACGTTCATGTCAAGACTCTAAGACTCTGAGACAGGCATAGAAACAACAAATGCTAATCAACTGTCAAACTACTGCAGGCATGGGATATTTAACAGCTCGGGGGGAGGGGGAGGCCGGAACCAAACCCCTAAAAATATGGTCAAATAAGAATTGTTCAGCTCAGGCATCAGCCTTGTTGGCAGAAAAAGAGATAGATTTAAGGGAACAGATTACCCCAAATGTTACTTTACTAAATAGTTTGTATGGACTAATAAGACATTGGTCTGCAGATGTGTAGAAAAAGGCAGCATACCAGAAGCTCTTCTTTTCCCAAGAACAAATCCTTAGCAAATGTCTGTTAATCAGTGACAGAGGCAGAAGCAGGAGCAACGGAAAGAGCTGCAGGCAATTTGGATCCAACTGCATGGTTACAGGAATCCAGGCAGGAACTAAATTGGAGTTTCTACCAGTAACTGGAACCTGCACTCAGAAAAAAACCCAATAATAGGCTCCCACTACCCACTAGTGACCTGTCACTGAAACCTTTCCATCAGCAGAGCTGTGGTTTAGCTGTCATACTTCTCTCACCTGGATATTTCAGGAATCAGTTTTAATGGCATTCTCTACTGAAGCTCAGCACGTATATTTCCCATGTAACTCCTAATTTTAAGATTGACACTAATGCACACCTATAAATGGCCCTTTATGAAGGACATTCAAATAGTATGCATTTTATCCACTTCACCTTCATTTAAAGGAACACTGAACTTATATCTGAACACACAACTACATTACACAACAGAGATGTGTATCAGCCAGCCAGGGCAGAATCAAGATGGGTGAGCACACACTGCACTGGTCTGAGCTGGTAAGACAGACAGGCCAAGATAGACAACAGATCTCCAGGTAAAAAAGAATCATTTTGTTGTGAGGTATCTGCATGTGTGAGCGGCTGAAGCTTAACACTGCAACCTTAGGGGAAAAAAAGCTGGTTATATAAAGAAAACTATAAATGACAGAAGATAAATAACTTAAAGAAACACAGATAAAAAATGAATAGTACAATCAGCAAGATATATTTTAAAGCTATTTACTGCTAATGACCTATTATTACTTTTAAAAAGAAATTGGTTTAAAGTTTTAAAGAAATAGCTTTTTTAGTTATTTTCCTTCCACTGCCCTTGTCTTTTCACAGAAGTTAACAATTTCAATATTCTATTCCATTTCAACAGAATTAAGCATTCAGTAAACAGTAATCAAGCAAAAAGAAAAGACCTTAAAGACCTTTTATGAAAAAGAAAAATATAAAAAAAAAGAGAGAAAGAACTGAAAAAGCTATTGTCAGTGAACAGATGCACCCACTTACACACATGAATTACACCTGAATGATCAGATTTCACTAACACACAGGGAAGTAGGCAAGAAATCTATAAATATCACAGCCTACAAAGAGGTTTTGATAGAAATAACTATCACTGCCCCACCCAGCCTCCCCAGATGAGGTTTTGGGCTGCTGGAAATGCACCAAGTTTATACACTCTCTTCCAAAATTTGTATCCTGTCTAGCCTCCTTTTCACTGTAAGAAAACACAGATACTAGATGTGTTAGGGAGTGGAAAAATAAAATCTGTACATATACACCATATACGAGAAACACTTGCAAAACTGTATGTAGTCACCTGAATGACTTTTTACAGTTAGCAAAAAATACATATACATGCCCATTCACAGTCATTGTATTATGTCACTGTGTCATACTAAGAGTCAGCTGAGGTTACCTTTGGAGCTGAATTATCATTATAAAAGCAAAGTGTCATATAAAAGCCATGAATTTCCATACACTGAATGTCTAGACTCGAGTATCTCAATTGGAGTGATAGTAAATGATGTGGCTGGCTCAGTTCAAGTCAGTGCAGCTGGAGGGCTGTTGCTATATATAATCAAGCTATCTCTGACTGTATGAGCCATTCCATCAACTGCAGAATATCAGCATCACCTTTGAGAACTGCTCCTTATCAAGGCCAGAGGACAATGAAAGCAGTATAAGCCTAGTTTGCTGATTCATAGCATGATCTCATTAGATCTGAGCCCAAATTGCTGCTTACAAGGTGAGGGAAATAAAATATACTGCAAATGCAATGCAAAGATGATATGACTAACTTGAATAAATGAGCCAAGTGTAAAGAAGGCAGTAATATCAGACTACTTGACTCAGAAGATGGCTTGACCACATCAGAAATCTGTTTAGTCAGGAACTGTTCTGGAGGATTCAGTCAACTTCCCCCTTGAGAGAAGTCTCTAAAGCAGAAGTGTGTTACCCTCTTGCTTTGTGTCCAACAAATGCACCAATTGCTGAGGAAATATTGTTTTCATACAACCCCATATTCCTCACAGAGGACGCATGTAGGAGTATAGGAAAGGATGCTGCTTCTGAGCAGTGCGGTCCAGCGCAGAGGGAGAAGAGCCACGTTATCCCATAAACAAAAGAAGAATTTTATTTGTCCAGAATAACAGATGTTTCTTTATCTTTTTTAGGACAACACCCTGCTATAAGTAAGACCAGTTTCAGTTCAGCTTTAACCTCTCTTTCCTGCACCAGAACTGGAAAAGATCCAAGGAGATAGAGACTGCTATTATTGAGCACTTACATTATCTCCTTATGGCTGAAAGCATTGTATAGTAGAGGGGGGACCTTTAATTGCTTACATGCCTTTAAAAAAGTAGTAAGACACACAAAACAGATACATATTATGAAGAAATATGTTCCCACATTACCACTGCCTTGCTAAACTCCTGCCATCTTGCCCATTACTAGGTAACACTATCTCTGTGCTTAGTTACTTTGTATTAAAGAAAGACATGAATGAGAAGGAAGGGATAAAAGGCTGTTAAAAGTATTTTAGCACCTCATCCATAACTATGATGGTCTAAGCAGATATATCCACTAAATCTCATGGTTATGAGATTATACCTCAGAGCAAAGCTTATTTCAAGAGCAGTTATCATCATCAGATCCACCTGCTGAAGCGATTCAGCATACACTTAATGTTCTAATCTATTTTTTCCTTTCATTCAAGAGTGCTGGTCAGGGATGGCAGGACAAGGAAATCAACAAAAGCAGCTTATTGAAAGGAGAAAAAAAAATTAAAAAGTTACTAGATTTTTTTCTTGACTTGGTTAGCTGATTCACCAAACCAGTAACAAAACAACAACAAAGTCCCAGTAGGATTAACTCTGTAAATTATAGGTGAATATGCAAAGAACAAGATTTCTAAGTCCTGCCAGTACAATTCTACCTGCAATTATGTACACACAAATATATATGTATATAGAACATATATATATATATATATGTAAAGTCAACTTTTAACCCTTAGCATTAGGAGTTTCATCCCCCACACATGTCAAGAACTTTGTAAGCAAGGACATGTGAAGCCCAACTCCCCTGAACCACATTTCTTACTGCTCTGACCATTCATGAAGTTAGTCACCCTTTATAGCACGGGAAGTATACTATACTGCTCCAGCAGCCTAGCAGTCTGAAAATAATGGTCATAAAATAAGTAATCAGATTCTTAACACCTTGTATCTGCTTACCTAGCAGTATAAAGAATTACAAGAGCACCTGTATTAGATATCTTAAAAAGCAAAATAGAGATGTTATATTGATGTTACAAATACTATAGTACAGTCATGGATATAAAGTAGACCTGTGGGGTTTTTAAAAATGTATCACAGAATCTATTTTGATTTTTTCTTTGGCTGCTACCATTGAAACTGTTACACATCT
Source organism: Platyrinchus mystaceus (assembly GCA_035041135.1). Classification (NCBI taxonomy): domain Eukaryota; kingdom Metazoa; phylum Chordata; class Aves; order Passeriformes; family Tyrannidae; genus Platyrinchus; species Platyrinchus mystaceus. Next base: position 19,675,896 of record JAWWLV010000183.1, on the reverse strand, counting down.
GCAAGAGCATGTTCCAGGATGGAGCATGTTCTACATCAGTCATCTACAACCTGAGTTTTGAAAGGAAAAAATGTAGCTGTTTTAATACACAGAAGAATGAAAAAATTATCAATTTTAAAGATATTCCTCTCTTTTCCCCTTCCAGATCTTGTATAATTGCAAGCCCTTACTTGATGATGTGCATGAAGCATTTCTGTGGCTCCCAATGAACAAAGCACAGAAATCTGACAAAATCAATTACAAATGAGCAATAATAAGGCTTGATCTTTACCCCATTCAAGTCAAGTACAATACCCTTGCTTTGATCAGTGGAAGCAGGTCCTGTCATTTTTGCTCAGCCTGCTTTAATAAAATGCTCTTCATGAAAAATCAAAATCGTACCATGCTGTGTGGATTAATCACACACAAAAAAGCCTGATCTTACTTTCACAGTAGAGTTTTGCAACTGATTTGAAATTAAAAAGGAAAAAATACATACGTAAGTAATTGTTAATGAAACATTTTGGGAGGTCTCTCACCTGCTATCAGGCTGGCAGAACGCACTTCTAGATATAAATTTCAAAGCTAGTCTAATGAATACAAGAGAATTCTGAAAAACGTACTGATTTTCTCATTTGTATAACACTTAAAAATATAATGTATTGCCAAATTGAAAATTAAAAATTAAAAAAATTAAATGAATGAAGAAAAATAACCAAAGGAAGTGGATACAGACTACTAAATAATTAGAGTAGCTTCTATGATGCTAACAACAGCCACATTGAAACCAGCAGAAATCTGAATCTAAGTTTAGGCTGAAACTGTCTCCCTGACTAACTGTTCCTCCATCCAAACACAGCCCTGCTGTGATACATATTGCAGTTCAGATGGCAAGAGATGCAACATCACGCACCTGCTTTCAGTGCTCAAAAGTACGTTCTATACAGACTGTAAAGAAAAAAAATTATTTGATATTATCTAAATAATACTCATAATTGTACTTAGTACTTAAATTATAACTCCATTACAGTATTTAACTCAAGTGTTTCAATTAACTTTTGATAACCTCAGATTTTCAGGGAGGTGATAACTTTTGCTGTCTTTTTTGGTAAATCTGTAAAGCAACACAGAAGTTAAAAACAGCCCATGACAGCTTATTTTTCAAAACAAATATGGTCTTCTCAACTGAGCTAGGAAAACAGGCCGTTTTTTTCACAAACCAACATCCCAGTTGCCATATTCTAACCAGGAAGAGGGAATGCTTAGGATTAGTGGAGTGGTACCTGGCAGATCAGCTATTTTATCATTTTTAAAGCATCTTTACAGCCTTTCTCTGGCGTGGAGTAACTACTGTTCTTCCTTTATCTTCCTTGACTATCCTAACAGCATACCTAAGAAGACAGCACTGAAAACACGTAGGTGTTGGCATAAGGAATCGCTCTTTTGTTCTCTGCTGTTGAGGGAACACCACCTTTGTCAGGCGGCGCAGCAGCGTGCGCAAGTGAGCACCCACTTGGACTCAGCCGCCTCTCTGTGACAGGCGGCCCCTGCACGGAAACACTCACAGAAAATAAACAGTCACTGCTGACCTACCATTAGCCTGACGTCTTGTGTTTAAATGTACATATATACGTATTTATATGTTTGTGAAACGTGTATTTTGAGTTCAGCAACCTCGGAGTACAGCGACTTCGGTTCAGTGATGAACAGCGTCTGGCGAGTCTCACCACTGAGCTCCCACATCCTGACAGCACCGGGAGTGTTCCAACACAGGACCGCTTACACCGATACCACTCGCAAGGGCCACGCACAGCTCTGCTGAGCCCCGCTGCAGCCCTTACCCCGGGCTGCTGCTCCCCACGAGCTGCCCCTTCCCACCGCACGCCCATATTGTCCCCGTCCGCGCAGGGGACACGGTGCGGGCTTCTCCCCAGATAACTCTGGAGAGCGGCCCTGCGGCGGGCGTATGGGCAAACTCTCCTGCTGGCACCGCTTCCCGCCGCGGCCCGTCACCCCTGAGCTTCTTGCGGGTGTCCCCTGCGGGGAGCGGACAGGACGCCGCCGCAGCCCGCGGGTCGCACAGGTGCCGGAGGGCCCCTCTCTCTCCCCGTGCCCGCCGCGGCCGGCGGGAAGGCTGCGCCCATTCCCGGGCAGACCTCGCCTCCTAGCGCCCGCGCCGGGCCGCGCTGCGGGCACCGGGAACGGCGCGCCGGCTGCCTCCCGACCCCCTCCACCTTCCCGCATCGGGCCCACTGCGTGACCGACCGAGGGGGCAGGGAGAACGTAAGGGCCCTGCAAGGCCGGCAGAGAAGCAAAGCCGGGGAAAGGCTAACAAGGGTCCCCGGCTGCCCCTGGGCCCGCCCAGCCCGGCCAAGCCCGTGTCGGAGCGGGAGGCTCGGCGTTACCTTTCGAAGAGCAGCCGGATCATGAAGATGCAGAAGGCCAGGGGGAAGGCGAGGTAGAGGTCCTCCGCCTGCGGGAAGGCGGCTTCCTCCGTGCTCTGCAGGTCCGCCCAGGTGACGTTGTGCGGCAGCCAGAACCGCTCGTTCCAGAACCAGGCGAGGATCCCTGCCATCTTTGCTTTGTCTGCCGCGGCGCCCCCCGCTCCGCTCCGCCCGCGGCGAGGCGCGTGTGAGCGGCTGCCGGGGGAGAGGAGGATGGAGGCGTGTGTCAGCCCCGCAGCCGCGGATGATGCTGCCGAGCGCCGCCGTGCCGGTTCCCCGCCCGGCGGGGGCAGCGGCCGCCCCGCCTGTCACACGGCCGCGCCGGCCCCCATTGGCTCCCGCCCGTGCCCGCCGCTGTGGGGCTGCTCCGGAGCCGCCTTCCCCCGCCCCTCTTTCCGTGCCAGCAGACCTCACCGAACCGCGAAACACAAGTGACGCGGCCCGAGCGAGCGGGGACCCCGTCTCACCGCGCACTCACCGCGGCCGGGGCTGCCGGCACCGGGCGCAGCCTCCGCCTCAGCGCCGGCCCGGCGACCCCCCCGGCCTGGCAGCTCCGCACCGTGTCACCCCCCCGACCGCCGCGGCCCTCCCTCCCTTCGTCGCCCGGCCGGGCTCCCGGCGAGCTTGGAAAGACTGTCCCCCGATCGGAATTGGCAGGTGGCAGCAGTGAAAAACCTTCTTCTGTGAACTCTGCACAGCCACGCGGAGTGGGGGCGGCTGCCTCAGCCTGGTCCCCGCGAGTGACCCCTGCCCGAAGCGCTGCTCCTGAGGCGTTTAACCAGGAGCGAGGCTGTCCCGGATGGAAGGACCCTCAAACGTTTAATGATTTCACCCTGAAGGCGAGTACAGGCGTAAATGAGGCATGGAAAAGCGCCGGAAAGCACACGACTGATGAGCAACAAAACTGAGGTTAGGACTGTGGCTTTGCACTCACGGCTAAAGAAAACCTTTTTGTTTTTTACATAGGTTTTCACTATCTATTCCTTATGTCACTGCCGTGTCCCGCTAAAGATATGCTGCGAGAGGAAAACTGTAATTGATTCCACTATACAGCACGGGTGTCTAGCAGGCTTTAGTGTAGCTATAGGCACAGGACTGTACACGTGGTGGTCTAAGCACACACAACATTACTTCAGGTAGTAGGTATACCACTCCAGTAACATCACTATTTTGTCTGCCCTGCCTCAGTTTATTTTAGATGGCTTACGTTTCATTCTCTTGTATCATCATCCTCTCCAGCTTGCTATTGTATACTAAGAGACACAGACTTCTGCACATGGCATACTTCGGTTTTACCATCCTGCTTTTATGTTTTCTGCTAACTTGTTCTTTTCGCTCCACTGGCTCTATTTGCCCGTCCTGAAAAATTAATTGCACGGCTCCTCATGTCTGTGCTGACATTTCTGTGGTGAATAAAATTATAACTCAAACATAATGCTATGGAAAACTGCACTGATTTAAAGAAAGGTATCAATTTCTGTATATGGACATAATTTCCATCTAGGACATTTCAGGGAAGTTTCAGGAAATGCTTTGGCAGGATAGCTGAGTAGCCACGTGGGTAAACCTGCCACTGAATGTTTCTGTTTTATTACTGAGCCAATTTCCTAAGTGTCTGTATTATTATTCTGATTCAGTTTTTGTGGTTGCTTCTTGGGGAGAGAGAAAAGAGCTGGTAGGTGGAGCCTGCTCCATGGACACCTAGTACTTCAAATGGTCTGAAAAAAAGTTTGAGTTCTGGCACCACTGCCAGATCTGCCTGTCCCCATCCTTCCTTCACTGCATCTCAGGATTCTTCTCTGACATGAGCTATCTGTCAAAATCCAGGGCTTAGCTGTAATTTCAGTTCAGAAGGAAAGCAGACCATGAGTTGCACACCTCAAATGCAGCCTCCTTCACTTACAAATAAGACTTTCTGTGCAGAAGAAAACATCTCTGTGCTCAAATCAGCAAGACCCCTTTTAGCCAGTACCAAAAACTGGCTACTGGTTTCTTCTGGCTACCATCTCTCTTCCTCCTTCCAACTTCTCTGCCTTGTTCTCATAGCCAGATCTAACCCCTCTTCCAACCGACTTAGAACTCCCCTAGAATTTCCCCTAGGAGCTTGTCTTTCAGCACTGTCTCACAAGCACCTGACCTGGCTCCTGCACATACACATGTGCTTCTCAAATCATCCAGATCACTCAATCTTCTGAATGGACTTGCATAAGTCAGTTTTAAATGGAGATGTGAGTGCATGTCCTCAGAATGACCTCAGAAGCATCAGCTTTGAAATCTGATGAAAGCTCTTTAGATATCATTTTAATATCTGACAATACACATATAATATTTTTACATAAAATATATTCATTAATGATAATTGTGTTTAAGGCAAAGTTGTTTTAATCAGAAAATTGCTGTCATTATTCTGTACCTGAAGGTGACATGTCATTTTGCAGCATATTTCAATATTCCAATCACTTTAGAAGTACATTCAATATTTATGTCTGTTTGCATTCCAGTGAAGTGGTTCTTTCACAGCCAGTACTGAGACTCACAGGTGCTGCTGCTTGGCTTTGCTTATGTACAGATACAGGAAAGGAACAGACCTTTGCAAAATGAACCTGGCAACAGTAATAATCTGATGATACATAAGAGGTTAATTCCTTCTGAACAGTTAGTGTAACTGACTTTTGTGTCAGACTGAAATTATGTTAGGACAATAGATCTGAAAATGAATGACAGTTCTGAAATGCTTGGAAGGATGACCAATAAAAAGCTTTTAATTGAATTCAAACTGTGGAAGCAATTACGTAGATGTAGCCAAGGTATGACTGTGGAATGAGGATGCCTAAATATTGTGCTTTGAAGGGAGATATTACCGTGGTGGGTTTTTTCCTGCCCACCAAAATTGTTATATCACAAAACAGAGCTAAAGAGAACTTTAAAAAACATGGTTTCATATATGGTCTCATATCTTGAAGGAACTTATTCCAAGGTAGTGCTAGAACTTGGCTAGCCTAAAAAATGTAAAGGGCTGAAAGTGAGTCTGGTTCCTCAAAAACCCAGCCTGGGCACTCTGTAATTACTAACAAGAGTTAGTAATAATTAAACAAAAGCAGATACACAGATTCGCCAAAAGTTACTGAACTTCTGTTTCCACGCCAAAAAGAAAAAGAGAAAACTGACAGGCTGCACATCGCTACTTCAAGACCTTGAGCAATCAGCAGAGTGGCTGCTGTAAAATGAAGGACTTCTTTGTTGATGTCTTGTTTGTTTGTTTAGCATCAAGAGCCAGGTTATTTAGAAATAAAATTACTGTTCTTAGTCTAATGAAGTTCCTTCTTCAGGCCTAGAACAAGTATATTGAATGCATTTTCACACAGCAGAAGACTGCATTTGCTCACCAGCCTCACTTCTCCACACAGCGATAAAGTTCCAGTAGCCTCTTCACATCAGACTAGGAGATAGAATAAAATGTGTGACATTTTCAAATTTAGCATTGTTTTAACACATGAAATTCCAGAAAGTTTTCTGGAAAATTTAAATTTAATTTAGGGTTTTTTTAATAAATATTAAACTGCTTAAAATATGCAGTGATTCATGCTGTCTTAGGCTTCCACACATAAATAAACACACACACAAAGCATAGATTAAAAATAAAAATAAGTGGTAGTTAGACATTAAGATAAGAGAGTTGCTTAAAGTAATGGGACTCCTAAGATATCAGGACAATGTTCCAATAAGTATTGCAAAAATTGCACAGAAAATCAGAATGTTGTTTAAACTCAGCTGTTTGTCACAGAAATGCCATTTAAAGTTTTCAGGCAAATATGGCTTGAGTTACAAGCTTATAACAAAACCTTGGAGGCTTTCTTCAAGGATATTAACAGGAATCTTTTCTGCTGGAAGTGTTTCAAAAGCAGCTTTACTAGCTTGCAGTGGGCAATAGCTCACTATTTCTGTTTACCTGTCATGGTTTGTTTTTCCATCTGCAGTCAACAGGAGTGTGTATCACATCTCTAAACTGCTTTGAGTGAGTTTGGTCATGTGTATTGGTTACCATCGACGTGCTTGTGCCATATTGCTGGGACACCTGGAGGAATTTGTCCACCAAAACAGGAAAAGTTGCAGAAAAACCTCTTGATTTTAAAGGACTACTGAAGAATTAATTGAAAGCAATCAGACAATTTTTTATCTTATTTAGTCTGCTGTAACTCTGGAGTAGACTTACATGCAGGAAACTGTGATCAGACTCTGAACCAGTCCCTTTAGCGAACCGAATAGCACAGGTGCCAACAGCACTATCCACTGAGACTTCTTGATATCCAAATCTGAACCAGGTTCAGATTTGGATATCAAGAAGAGAAGCCACAGGAGAGGTGGCTATGGCTGATCCCTGTAAAAGCCGTGGTGTCAGTCCCATTTCCATAGGTCGGTGTCATTGGACTGCTGATATTGTGCCTGGCAGAAGGGCCAAGAACTGCCTGGGTGTTGTGTGACTGCTCTGTGCCCTCCTGGGGAGGGTGGAGGACCACGGGCACAGGGGAAGTGGCAGTGCAAGTCACAGCCATGAGCTGTCATTCTTCTAACATGTCTTCTGTCTGCTGGTCCCAGCAGTTCTTGTGTTCCCATCCAGTTTCTTATGCTACTAGTTTGCCAGCTTCTCTAATAATTTCACTTGAGAAACACATTAACACAGCAGCAGTCTTCATTACAAATGCTATGCTGGGCCAGTCAAATCAGTCTTGACTCCTGCATGGGGTTGTATTAGTCTGAAGAGACCAGTCTGGCTTTACCCAATTACCAAACAGTGTGCCCTGAATTCAAATCACTAGCAGAGCTCCGTGTAATAGCACTTAAAATACATCAATACCTTAGGTGTCCCTAGGTTATATCACTCCATAGCCCTCCAAATGTTGTTTCTTGGCAGACAAACAAGTTTTGTCATTTGGAAAGACATGCAATGGTAATTAGTTTGGCTGCTGTGAAAAGATATGCGGACAAGTAGCTTTAGCTGAAAGAAAGTCTTGAGACAGTTTGTGCTTTGTGCTGGGCTTCGATTAAAGTCAAGATCTGAAGCAGAACTGCTCTATGAGGACTGCTCAGAAGGAGAGGAGGAAGGAGGGATTGCCTGATTCACTGTATGTCTCCGTGCTTCATTTGTCTTCATTGTTCACTTTGGTTTGGCTTCCTGCTCTAGATTTTTAAAGAAAGCATGCCAAAGTGTGCATACAAATTATGATACCATCATAGTTCACTTGGTTTCAATGTCACTTAACTATCTGAACTTATGCTAGGAAGAAATGAACTTTTAGGAAGAAATTTTTTACAGAGAGAGTAATCAGACATTGGAATGGGCTGCCCAGGGAGGTGGTGGATTCACTGTCCCTGGAGGTTTTTAAGATGAGACTCAGTACCACAGTCTAGTAATCACAGCGGTATTGGATCAAGGGTTGGACTTGATGATCTCGGAGGTCTTTTCTAACCCAGTTGATTATTTGATTCTATTCTATGATTCTATAAACTGAACTAGGTCCTACTCAAACTACAGTAAGAGCAGTCAGAGTCTTCTGTACCAATTTTAAATAAATTATCCTGAAAAAAACTGGTAATGAGATTTGCACAACTCTGAGCAGGCAGCTAGAAAAAGTGCTGGTTTTATCTTGAACTAAATACACTGCATTATGCTGCAACTGCCCTTCAGAAATATCTACTTCATGCCTATTCATGTGGCCAGGTTTGGGCTAGAGAGTCACATTAGAATTTACTTAGTAAAAGAACTTTTCAAACTTGAAGAAAGACAAAATTTACTGCATATTGTATGCATCTTGTCTCACCAGCATCCAGAGATGCTCTAGGGGACTGCAGACTTTCCGTAGCCAGGCCTTGTTTCCATTCTCAGTGAAATCTGGGCACTGAGCAACCACATTGTTGTGCCTGACTCAACAATGAACCTGCAATCTGGAGTCTCTGCCAGCTTTGCGTCAGCTCTGAGGGGACAGACAATACCTGACTCTCTATGCAATGAGAGCACTAATCTGGCATAAAAAGTCAGCTACTACAATGCTGACCTATCATATTATTTACAGGGAGTTTGCACTGTCAGTGTGAGCTTCTGCAAGATCAGTACCTCCCATCTCGTGGCTGCAAGCTGTGTTCCAGTCCTGGCAGCCTGGGAGTCATTTGCTGTCTTATCAAACCACAGTCCTGAGAACTCCAGAAATTACTGTCAGAACTATATTCTCTTACTTACCAGTCATCTTCAGACAGCTTCCAAGATAATTATATTCTGCCCAGAAGAACATTCACTTGGTCATCTCAGTTTTTTTTTCAAAGCTCATTTAACATCACTGTCATAATGTCATCTGTTAGTTATCTGGTAACACTTGGTGTTCATACCTGAATGAAGCCCATGCTTTTTGGTATTTAACACCCCACCTAAATGTACATTATTATTTGCCTAGGAGCTAGACTACAGGTAACTTGCTGGCAATACATTTGTATTTTATCACAGTTTTAAACATCTTCCTTATAAATTTCACTGTAATTACGTCACATCTGTGCAGAATTTTATTTTCACCCAAAACATACATTTGGGTTGACTGATACTATTGCTAAATTCATGGTGAATTTGTCAAATTAGCATTTTCATTTCCCTACATCATCAAATATATATTCTGGCATTTTCAAACCAAAGCATGCATTTTTTATTTTGTAATGACATTGCAAGAGTAAGGTTATTTCATTTTTTATGTGACTTGGAAGTAAAATGTAAGTCAAAGGACTGAGAAAAATCAGACACATCATAATTGTATGATGCAATTTTATTCTACATATACATGTAGACCTGATGTAATTTTTTTAGAAAGGATTCCAAACCTATAATGCCTTTGCCTCTTTTGACCTAGAAACCAGAGTTCCTAAAAGCATATAGTGTTGAGATAAGAAAAAAAAAATTAAGTATTAGTGGGTTTGTGGTTTTATATCATTTATGTACAATCACAGAATGGGTAAGATTAGAATGGGCCACTGTGGGTCAGCTGGTCCAACCTCACTGCTCAAGCAGGGTTATTCTAGAGCACATGACACTGGATTGTGACCAGACAGTTCTTGAATATCTCCAGTGAGGGAGACTCCACAACCTCTCTGGACAGTCTGTTCCAGTGCATGGTCACCTGCAGAGGAAAAAAGATCTTCCTTATATTCAGGTGGAAATTTGGTGCATCTGTTTCTGCCTGTTATCTCTTGTCCTACTAGCTGGCAACACTGAGAAGAGCCTGGATCCATCCTCTTGACATCGACCCTTCAGATACTTACTGGCATTGCTGAGGTCCCCTCTCCATTGCCTCTTCTTGAGGCAGAACAAGCCCAGCTCTCTTAGTCTTTCCTCACAAGTGAGGTGCTCCAGTCCCCTAATCACATTCGTAGCCCTCCACTGGACCCACTCCAGGAGCACCATCTCTCTTGTACTGAGGAGCCCAGAACTGGACACGCCACTCCCAGTGAGGCCTCACCAGGGCTGAGTAGAGGGACAGGATCACCTCCCTCCACCTGCTGGCAATGCTTTTCCCAATGCACCCCAGGATACCATTGGCCACCTTGGCCACAAGGACACACTGCTGGCTCATAGACAGCTTGTTGTCCACCAGGACCCCCAGGTATTTCTGCTTTCCAGCAGGTTGGCCCCCAGCCTGTAGTGGTGCCCGGGGTTATTCCTCCCTGGGTGCAGGACCCTGCATTTGCCCTTGCTGAATTTCAGACAGTTCCTGTCTGCCCATCTCTCCAGCCTGTCAGCATCCTTTGGAAGGGATGCACAGCCCCCTGGGCTATCGGCCTCTCCAGCTTTGTATCATCAGCAAACTTGCTAAGGAAGTGTCCACCCCTTCATCCAAATCATGGATGAATAAATTAAACAATCCTGGGCCCGGTACTGAAATTTTGGGGGACACCACTAGTAACAGGCCTCCAACTAGACCCTGTGATCCCTCCGGGATCTGCCATTCAGCCAGTTCTCAATCCACCTCACTGTACACTCAGCACGTCCACGCTTTCTGAGTTTGCCTATGAGGATATTATGAGAGACAGCGTTGAGAGCCTTGCTGAAGGCTTTTGACACTGTTGCTGAAGGCCTTGCAATCCATCTCTGAAGTCAGTAGCAGTTTTGTCTCTGACTTCAAAAGAAAATTATCAGACTGATAGAAAAGGCAGGTGGCTGAGCTATTATTTGCTCACTGACTGTCATCAGGTTGTTGCTGTTTTGCTTTAACTGTTGTACATTTAAACTTCACAAATTAGAAAGAAAACAGAGGAGAAGGCTATTTTAACTGCTTAGATATACCATTTAATGAATTTTTATAAAACTGATCTGAACAAATCAAGTATATCAATGAATAACTTTCTGGAAATAAAATTTTGGTGGAGGGCACTCTTTTGCCAAATGCAGAAGAGTTGAACTGTTTCATTCATTTCCCAGCTAATGGTAGATATTGTTGAGACATGTGGTCTTCATTCTAGAGTAACCAAATTCAGGTATCATACTATGTACTGATCAGCACTGCTGCAAAATACTGTTTGTGCTAGTGCTGCCTTCTTACACTCTGCCTTTTGTTACAGTGCTGAGGATGCTTTTCCTTCTGCACAATGAAGGGGGCAAGGCTGTAATTGGGAACTTTACAAACATAAACTATACATTGGAAACTACTTTCTGTTAGCAAGCCCACTTCATAAAAGACCAGAATAAATACAGCTGCAAAAGCTCAGGAGCTTGTCTGGTGGATGAGGTCCATATCAAGACAGCTAAATTAAATAGTATTCTGAACCAAGCAAATGAAGGTAGTTGAATAATATCAATTAGCATTGGCAGACTTTCCTTAAAAAAGAAAAAAATTTCCCCAAAGTTTCAGTCAATACAATGACTTTTTCTTGGAAAGGATACTCTGTAGGGGAAAAAATGGTACAACTTAATTTTAATCATAATCTTTTAACTAACACTCTCATCACTGTCATTATTTGCTATTGTTTATCAATAAAAAAGGCTTTCATTTACTAAAACCCCAAGTAATTAATCCTCAGGAAGAAAATGCTGCTTCTACAAATAAGAACTCGTCACAGAAACAAACAACTGAAATAATACAAACCACAATGCACTCATTTCTAACTGTGCACTGAGGATATCAGCAGAGGATGAAGATGCAGCTGGCTTGAGCCTGAACTGTCGGTGGAGGGGAGTAGGAAAGGGAGTTAAAGGGACACAGTTTAAAGTAAGGAAAATGCTCTCTTTCTTTATCCTGTTGCACCTTCCAGTGGATTTGATCACCAAGTACAACTAATTTTTGTTCTGCCCTCGGGGCCAGATGGGGGATGGAGAGAAACACTCTGTCATTATTCCAGCTGAACCCACATCGCTTCGATGAGGTCAGTGCTCTCCAGTCTCGCCACAACAAGTTCAGGTTCTACAGTCTATTTCTTTGGAGCTCAGTTTCTACTGCTCATGAAATCTCATGGCTATGGTTCAAAGCAGAAAAGCTGCAGCCCTTACAAAAAGGGAACAGAGTTGGGATGGGTTATACTCTGCTGCCTCACTTACGGAACATGATTTTCCTGCACCATAACAAGCTTTTTCAGGAAACAATAGGAGAAGGCAGGCAGCGTCCTGTAGCTACACAATTTCAAACACACAAAACCTCTTCACATTAGCTGTGGTTAAGCAGAGTCATACAGACAGAACTGCATTGAATTCCAAAATACACCACCCCTCAGTTTGCCTGTCTTTAAATAAATGCCACTTTCTTTAAGAACATTAAATTTGTATTATATTTTTCAAGTCCAGTAGGGGGCAGCTTGGGAGGGAGGTTGTTGGATGACAGGGACAGGATTGGGACAGTTCATCCTGAAACTGTTTTTTTAATGAATGAAATGTTGTGTAGTTTCTACCTAGAGTTTTCACTGAAAGGCAAAATAAACATGCTCTGGCATGTTATTTTGGGTTATATGCTGTGCCTTCCTGCTACAGATGTTTAGATCCTGTTTGAAGTTGGTCAGCAGGTACAGTTACAATACAACTTCTATAATCCTCTGCTTGTTCCAGTATGTGTGCAACATTTTCCTTGTGCCATAATAGCATATTTGATGTATTGATTTCACTACAATAATATTTCATAAGTCAGTCTGCAAGCAGAGGGTCCAAACAAAGTCTTGGGATTAAACCTTCAACACACATCTTGGAAGATTTATACTCTACAGTATATTGACTCAGGCTCTGAAATATTATAAAATGTAGAAAAATCCCACTAAATAAATACGAACATTTTGTCAGCATCTATACACTTAAATTTTAATGACTTTTAAAATTAAAGGAAATATAGGTATACTTTATTGCTTTCCCTTTGGTAAATTAAGTCTATTGTGTTAAATTGTGTTTCACCAAACCTATTACATGACGTAGAACAAACTGAGAAGGAATTAAGAATCATAACACTGAGCACTAAACTAAGTACAAACATCTGCAAGGATGGACTGATCTAATAATAGTGTGAATAGTCACCATGTGAGGGAGCACTTAGTGTCCATTTGTCAACTCCTTTTAACTGCACTTGGCAATAGCAATTTTCTCTTTTTATTTTTATTCTACCAATCAGTAACTGTAAAAAGACCAGCAGTTAATGCTTTGCAGGTGTTCTTTTGTAACAAGATAATATTAATTAGGTATTTAAACCCCTAATTGCTGTTTATTTCCTTTTCTTTCTGCATCAACAATTTCTTAATGCTTTTCTTTTGCAGAGTTTTCACTCCATTCTAAGCCATTTTTTCTTTCTCACTGGACTGCCTGTGTCTTTTCTTGTTTATGTGGTCATTTTCCTCACTCACTTATTATTCAAACTCAATGTTCACTAAATTTAAGCCATGAAAATATATATCTTTTTACTGCAGTATTATTTTAGATGGTTAATGTGTTTATTAGTGCATTCACAGAATTATAATCTGTTTGATTTCATGCTGACTTGACTACAAAATTGTCCTAGGAACCAAAAGAAACCAGGAAACTGTACAGAGGCAGAGGCTGTTTCAAATAGGAATTAAGAGGGTACTAAAATATGCTTTAAAAATCCCTCCCCAAAAGTATTGAAGATAGTTTTCATGTTTAGCAAAGTATTCTCAGCATGTCATCCAGTAAAACAGAATGGAGCAAGGCAAATACAAGCAAGGATTTCACCAATACCAACTGGATGTGAAACAACACTACAAGATTTTCAACTTTAGGATGGAAAAAGGTAGCAGCCATAAAGAGTGCATATTGCCGAGGAGATAAATAAATGGTTTTTTGTGTTTTTAAAAACCTCATATTTCATTCTTTGTCTACCTCAACATTTGCTGTTAATTCTCCAAGAGAATTAAAAGAGAAAAAGAGTGACTGAAAGGTCCCTCAGAAAGGCTCCCAGCAGAACTCTGTTGCCACTGCCTTCAGAGGAGCAGGAAGCAGCACCAGCAGAGGCCTGAGCTCTGATGGTAAGTCTCATTGACTCGGATCAGGTGAAGCAGATATGAAGGGAACTGCACCTCACAATGGATTATTTAAGGATGATTTATGGTCTGCCTAGAAGAAATAGAGATCAGTGGCTTGTTCACAGCACATCTCTTACCTTAAGGGATACTTCATATGCTATTTCCCAATCTGGTAGCTAAAAGCAATAGAAAAATATCTTACTGAGCTGTGACTTGTGAATGAGATTTCCTAGTAGAGAATCCACTGGTTGCCCCTTTTTGGGTTGGCCATGTCATAATATTGGGTTAGAGACACGGTATCATGACAGGAGAGTTCATATGTTAGTAGAAACTGGGACCCAAAGGTTGCTGGAGAGACAAAAAATAAAATAATAAAAAAAATCTGCTACCATCTCCACCTCTCTTCATGCCAAGACTACACAGACCCCACTGACAGTATGTCTGTATTACCTGTATGGAAGTGTTGTAACTGGAAATCAGATCCACCTTTGATTAGCAGTCAGTTGTTCCCCTGTCATTTCATAAATGATAACATGTTTCAGATGAGTACCATGGCATTTTCCAGCAATGTTTTAATAGCAAGTTCTGGTTTCTTCTCAACTTGTCTGTTGCAGTTGACACATATGAGGATTGCTATTAAGAAAAAGATTCTTTAACCATCTTTGCCTTCCCAAGCTAACCATTAAAGGCCTTTAAAAAAAGTATACATAATTTGAATATATTTTGGTGGTTTAACAAGTAGGACAAACACATCTCTGTAGGTGGCTCAAATGACATACCTATCACATGCCTATCACATGCCACTATTCTTCCCCTGGTGCAGTAACTGATAACATGCCAAAGACAACTGTGTAGCAATTTTGACTTCTGAGTTTGCTATTTTTCTAAGCTTGATATCCCAAATCCTTAAATCCTATGACCTTCTACTTTTGATGTCATTCTGTCTTAAACAGATGACTCTAATCAGCTGCTTCTCAGCACTGCTCTATTTCTATCAATTTTGTATATTAAGTCACTAGATGTATGTTCTTCTATAGACTTACTATAGGACTGTCAGATGGTGACTCTAAGAGATCCTTTTGTCACCATTACTCACGGCCTTATTTCCTAGCACATTGGTTCTTGCCTTCTCTGTCATTTCATTTAGCTGTAGATTTCTAGCTCTCCTTGATGGCAGAGCTTGTTAAAGGAACATTTTACTGCTTTTAAGACCCATCCTTAACAAATGATCTACATTTTTATGCTCAACAAATGAGCATACATGAGCAAGGAGGTACACAAAAGAGTGTAATGTTATAAATATCTCAGCTGGTGGGACAAGATTTCTAAACCAAAACACAGTTTAATCTTCCTGCAACTCTGAACAGCATCATAAGCATCCTGATACTTTTGAAGTTTTTCTCGTGTCTCAGTGAAACCCTGCTGTCTCCCTTAACCTTAATTTCTACACTTCTACAGCACTTCTTGTCTTCAGGGACACAAAAAGGTCTGCCTTCCTCTGTCTTTTGAGACCAAATCTTAAGTTATTTCACAGAGAAAAAAAGAATAATGTAATGAACTTCTTTGCCAACCTGAATTCTGAATTAACTCACAGCATTCACCACAGCTATTTAACACTGTCTCTGAAGTCTCTCAGAGCCTCTGTTAAGTCATCCCTTTCTTTCTGAGAGCCTTGAGTTATGTGGCTAGTAGCCACATCAGGACTTGAGCAGTTTCAAACCTCCTCCTCATCAACTAACCACATGCATCTGCAGCTCTCCTCATTTGCCTGGCTCCAGTGACAGCAATGTAGCTCTGAAATGAGAATCAGAAGCAAAAGACATGTGAAAATTTATGCCAATCCACAGCAGCGGGAGTCAGAACAGTAGGCTCTTACTGTTACCATGTGCCTCTGGAAACAAGGGAGATAGCGTTGAAGCAATCACTTCTGCTCCCTATTAAAGGATTTTGGTCCTATCCTGATCCATGCCTCCATGTTTGCAAACAAGGCCATGAGTCCTTCATCCTCAGCTTCTGCTCCGTGCACAAGAGGACATCCTCCATAGTCCTACACTGTACTTGTGTCCTACATCTTGTACCTGTGGGCTAGCAGGCAGCAGTGAACAAAATTTAGTGTGGAAGGGCTGACACTGAGTAAAGAAGAGGAGATATAATGCATATTCAGAAATGTGCAAGAAAAACAAATGCACAAGAAATAGGAGCTGGAGAGGTGGCTGGTTACATGCCTTGGCATTTTCTGCATGACTGGAAATCTATTGCACATATGCAGGATGGTTGTACTCTGTTCCCAATACCTCCCAGCTTATCAAGCCTTGGAAGTCTGAAGTCAGATCTGAAAGAATCAAGAAAGCATAAGCTATCTGTCTTAATTGCTTGAACAACACAGATCCAGGACTGTAGGTAAGGGATTAATAAAAAAAGGAAAGGCACTCCACTGGTGAATTTATATTAATTACAGGCAAAGGAGCTAAGGATACAATTTTCAGGTCATTGCATCTCTGCTATTCCCTCAGCTGTAGGAACTTAATCCTCATCTATCTTGACTGCACATTGTGTGGGTTAATTGGCATTTCTGCATAAACTATATTATATGAAGTGTGCTAGTAAATTTTAAGAGTTCTTAAAAAGTATTAACTGCTTAGAAAATTAGTAATATATGGATAACTTAGTTCTGAAAGTCATACTACATTTAAACATTCATTTTAAATCACTTCAAATTTCAGCAATAAACACCTACAAATCAACCTTTCTGAGAATCAGCAAAAAGACAGGCCAGGAGTTCAGGAATATTAGCAGTTGAAGGAAAAAAATAATTGCCTCGCCACGCCATTATGCTTCAGGCTCCTAGACTGGGATTTACTCAGAGAAAAATCTGTTTAATGCTCCTTTTGGATTCTTTGTCTTTTGCTGCCATAATGTGGAGGAGAGCAGGCTGCGGCTCACCAGGCAGTTGGGTGGGACACAAAGGATGTCCTGATTGACTTCTACCCACAGGGGGTGGCCCTGGTGGAGCACCCGGCCTTGGTGCGGGGCAGCCACAGCCGCCGTGTCCTCCCACCCTCGCGGGGCTCCCAGAGGTGCTGCCTTGTTGCCTCCCACGCTATTGGCAGGTAGGCCAGTTGAGGCAAGGTGCAGGGGGTCCACTCGCTTTTGCAACTGATGACGAATGAGGAATGCAGTAACTAAACAAGTAGAGTCACACCCTTCCAAAGAGAACTGCAGACTGCAATGCCACCTGTATGAACATGGCAGGAGGGAAACATGCCACAGGGATGAACAGGCTGCAGATCACATGGTGCCATCCTGCCCCGTGGTTCTGGAAGGCACAGTGGGAGTGTCCCATGGTCATTCACATTGTCATGGACTCTTTCAGGTGTCATTACATGTCCAAGTTCTTTTCTGTGACAGGTTTCCCCAGGGCAGAAGTCGTTTTACTCTGATTGCTATGCAGACACTCATGTCGAAAAGACACAATCTTCTCCAGGGGCATTCCTCCTGGCTTCACACTAGCAAACAATTTACTAAGGAATGTGCAACAGATACCATGCTAAAGTTAACCCAGGGGCTAAATGTCCAGGAGTGCATTATGTAAAATTGTGGCCCCATTTAAAAAAAAAACAAAACAACCTCAAACCCTCATCCCTAGGGAGTCTGGTGACCATGTTCTGGCAGGAAGGTAGGAGGCTGGAAATGATATTGTGAAACGCCCTGGAAGTCTGAGTGATGTGGTCCCACCTGTAGGGCAAAGTGCTGTTTGGAAATCTGGATTCCTTGCACATGTGCTGTGTGGTAACCTAATGTTACAAGTAGGCAACTTTCTGGCATGCAAGAGTTTCAGGCAGTGGCAAATGCTGGCAGCAAGATCATTTCCATCTTGCCAGGCTGGGAACTGGGAGAAAGGGATATCCCATTGTGAAAAATGTTTCGGCTCACTTGGCAGCTGTTATCCTTATGTACCCCATGGCTATGCTTACTCCACTCTGACACTCTGCTAGAGAAAGCTGCAGTTTAATATGCACTGTTTATTAACACCTTTTCAAATCCTAGTGTAAACCAAGCTGTTAAAAATTTGCAGTCATGAGCTGGTTAAAATTAACCCTAGCATAAATTCCAGGGTTTAGCTGGAAAAGCTAACAGCAGATAAACCACAGACTGTCATTGCACCAGAACAAAAGCAGTTACTGGGTGATTTCTCACAATTTAAATGCCACATTAATAATAATAATAATATCTGGATGAAGAGTATTTGTTTTTCTATAGCTGATTTGTTTTGAAATACCGATATGAGCTGAGCAATTTGTATTCTGATGTATTTTAACTGGAGACATATGAAACACAAATGGTTTCAAACTACTACTTTCTACCCTCACCTAGCCTGCTTCTCACTAAAGGAGCTCCTTCGTAAAGGATTGTTCTAGCACTCTGCCCTTGTCCTAAATATGAAGCAACCTCCTTGTGGAAAAAGAGCAAAGATACCTCAAAAATTCAAACACCTACAGCCAGAAGACACTTCCCTTTAGCAAGATTTTACAGAGGCTTTTCCTGTTTGAGGCTTCAAGATACTTAATGCATAACAAATTCTTTGCTGGGAGAACCTCCTGTAATCCTTACACCTACTTATTGTACAATGGGGCCTGTAGGAGGCCAAAGCAGAGGCTCTGGATCAGAGCCAATGATTGGAGGAGGCTGAAGGAAGATAGATTGAGTCAGACCTGCTGAGAATCCAGCCCAGAGGTTTCAGGGCACCTTCGTGGGTGGCCTGGGCTCTGCAGCTCTTCTGCTGACACATAGTGCAGGTCATAGCAAAGAGACTTAAAAGTGCATTCCAGCGTTCTAAATTGTTGTCTGAAATTCATCATCGGGCACGTGCTACTTTAGTATTTTGTATCATGATGATTGATTGCCAATGCATTTAAGATAATTAATACATTTCCAAAAGGTAAAGTCAAGAACTTAATATTCTGATGTGTCCAGAACAAACCAAGAACTTGGCAGCTGAATCAGACCCAGGATTTCTTTTAGCTGCCAGCAGTCAGTACAAGGTGTTTCAGAAGACCTCTGCAGCTGGCATATGAGGGAAACGTGTCTTCCATTCTCCCCCTACACATGCTTTAGATTTCTTCCTGGGCTGGTCATCTTTCAGAGACCTTTGTCCATTGTTACAACTCTGGCTATTCATTATTCAGAGAAACTCTGATTACCACTTTTCAGCCATCACAATTTTCCTCATGCTGGTGGAATACAAAGGTTATATTAGGTGTCCAGTGTAGAGACTCATTGGTGTTTTATGCTCATTATTTTAATTGATTATGCCATGTTCTTGTCTATAAAAGTACTGCAGACAGAAAGCTTCAGGTAAGTTCATAATATTACTTTTATCCACCATGCTCTTATTTATCTCCACATGAAAGCAAACATATCTTGTATTTTTAACTTGTCTCCATATGAGAGTTTTTTTCCATTCCCTTGATTGATCATCTTTTTCTGATTCACCTTTTTTTCCTGAAACCACTCTAATTAGCTCTGTGTCATCCTTTTTGATATGGAGTTATGAAGACCACGCAGTTGATGCTGCAGTGTCAATACAAACAATGACAGAATTTTTTCCATCACAGTGTATCTGCTGTTCTTTTCTTCCCCTTTAATGACTTATTTACTCTTTTGGCTACCAATGCCCATTGAGAAACCTGCAGTGGTGCTTCATTTTCAGTTTTTAATCAGTTTGGACTCCTATGAGACATATGATCAGTTTAATTTTTCCCATTCAGTCTACAGTAGATTGCATATCTGAGCAATGAAAAATCTATTTTGTCTCATCTGAGGAACTTCAAAGAGACCATTTTTAAATATTCTCCTTTCTTTTCATAAACTGTGCTTTCTCCTAGATAATTGCCTAAATGACAGCCTCCTAGATAATTTCAGCTTCTTTTCTGTTGCAGAAGTAAGGGGATGATGAAAACATCAGTTTCTTTATTACTTCTTTATTTACCTTTATGCTACAGTGTCACGATATAAAAAGGGCAGGAAAAGTATGAGTTTGGGGGGATTGTTGGATAAGTTTTTAAAGCTATTTTAATACAGTCTTTTTTGGCAACTATGGGACAAGCCTGTTTGCTGTAATTTTTAAAACCTTATTTAAAAATGTATTTAGGAACCCGAGTAAGTCAAGTATATTAGATTAATTAAAGAACCTTCAACCTTTCTTTGAAAACATATGACAAATAACTCTTTAGTTACCTAAATTATACACAATGATGTTGCTTTTTTATGTATTAATGGGAAGATCCTTATGGTTTCAGTAACACCAGATCATATGTGCTTACCCTCCTTGTTTGACACTTTCTGGCCATATCAGCCATGACAAGCCTTCAGTAACAGTTGTGTGAACAATCTGATCAAAGATTTCTTTGAAGTTGAGAATTAAGTGCTTTGTTCTACACAAAACAAACTGTTCAACACTTCTCATCATGAGTACACTAAGAAATACTTTTCTGAAACAGGTTTAGCAGGGCTGCCTAACAACTGGCTACCCAAGTTCTTGTATCAGAAGTGTGAGCTCCCTCTATATGTTCATTTTGGCTTTCAAAAATTAATTTTGGCTTTTATTTCAAGTATGTTCCACTGATATCTCAAAACAGAAGATCAGCAAGCTACTTAAATGCTTGCACCCATTTATAATTGTGGCAGGAGGAAAAAAATCTGTAAAAACATAGAAAAATGATCACTTAAGGTATAATAATAAGAATGGGAACCAGAACTAGCTTGAGAGCCAAAAAATATGAATTCATATCCTTATGTGTGTGAAAGAAACACAACACAGCCTTAGGCAAATCAATTCACACCATGGTAGTTCTGCTTCCTCTCCAGCTGTCAAACAGGGATAATTTTAGTCTGCAGGACAGGAAAAAATGTAATTTCCACAGCAAATAGGTAGTGTGGTAGAGTATAGTGTTACAAAACGGGCAGAGTCCTCCAGTTGTCATTCTTGATAATTAGTCCTGACCTTTGGATCCCATGTGCATCCAAACCCTCTTGGTCTGAGCAGAGTTCAGGCACCATTTCTAGCAAGATCTCTTGCATTTTCAGAGGAGACAGGACCTGGCAGCTCAGCTCTTCTGTGTTATTAAACCACTCCTGGGACCTGCCTGTATGGCCCTTAGATGTGTTTCTCTGACTGGCAAGCTGCTTGATAGGTTTGACCTCCTGCAATATTAACCCCATGTAGTAACCCTCAGTCATACCAGTTTTGTTGGTCACGGAGCACTGAGGTGCTACAGGAGACTTGGTAGAAGCACCATTACACCAAGTGAAATTTATTCAAATAAAGCCCCCATGTGCCTCCAGAAGCATGTACTCTGGTTAGTCTATGCTTACCTTCCTTGTGAGCTGATCTACTGATTATCTTAGATGAGAAAGCTCCCAATAACTGCCCTGCAGCCATCAGCCACTAAGAAGTGCATCTCTGAGAACGTATCCTTATGCAAGTCCATCATCACCTGCTTTACACAAGCTAAAAAGGGAATTTTAGTTTCTTCAGCCTAATTTAATGCATGTTTTTGCATGTCTCAATGCTCAAACCAAGGATGAGATAAAAGCTGCTGTCATTCTGAGCATCTCAGTGAACTTTTTTATTCAGCAGTAGCAATGGAGACCATGAAAGTACTGGGAAATAGAGTGGGGTGTGTCTCACTTTAGAGTGCTTCTCATGCACTGTTTTGGGGGAGAAAAGGGGAGCTCTGCAGAGATTTCTAGAAAGGTGGCATTGGTCCTGTTGCCACTGCTGAGCCTTTCAGGTGTGCAGCACATTCCTCTCTACCACTTGATGCTTCTTGGAATTGACACCAAACAAAGTGAGTCTGAGTCAAACATAATTCCTTCAGAAGGAAGGAATTCCTTTTTTCATTCTTACAGTCTTCCTACAGCAGCCGCAGGTAATGTAGTTGTTGGTGTTGCTGCCAAAAGTCACTCAGGAGCCTAGTAATTGATTTGCAACACTGATGCTGTTTGACTGTAAAAGGGCAAATATTCATCAACAAGCTGCAGCTTGTCTACAGTGATCAGCACTGTGACTTGGAGCAGCATTCATGCCAGCCATGTTAAAATGGTATCACTGAATTAAAAAGCAGGGTAGTGTGATGGCAGTGAAGGAGTTGCCCTTTATAGTTTGACCGCTCATTCCAGGGTTTTGGAATACGGAAAAGCATTGACTTAACTAATAGCAAGTATTAGTTATTAATACAGTATTGACTTAACTAATAGGAAGACAATTCCTTCTATGAGGAATCAATGATTTCTATAGTAATATGTAAGTATGGAATCAACTGCAAGAAAACTATAGTTTGTTGCAAACAAAGGTCTTTCAAACAGGCAGCCTCCCAGAACAAGCTTCTTTCTGGTCACTGAGAAGAGCAGGGAAAACTGCCCTTGAAAGTTCAGGATTTATCCCTGGATAATATTTTTATGTGTGAATTTCTCCTACTTACTGATGGACTCCTACAAATGTATTTTATTGACCATCTTACAATGGATATTCAGGGTCCTTTTAAAATGCATGTTACTGAAAACCTAATTCGTAACCTCACATGATTTATTACATATATCTATGTTTTTCAAGATCTGGGGAGGATGTCTATGCTCTCGTGGCTGAATATAAATGTTCTTTTGTAGCTGACACAGGTTCTTTCATTTTCTACCAATTAGAGACCTTAGAATGTTCCAAAGGGACCTTGACACGGTTGAGAGGTGGGCCATTGCAAACCTCATGATATTCAAGAAAGCCAAGTACAGGGTCCTACACCTTAGTTGTGGCAATCCCAGACACACTTGCAAGGTGGGTGGAGAGGTGACTGAGCCCAGCCCAGTGGATAAAGACTGGGGTGGTGGTTGATGAAAACTCACCATGAGCTGGCAATGTGTGCTGGCAGCCCAGAAAGCCAACAGTGTCCTGGGC
>JAWWLV010000183.1:19580890-19645158 GCA_035041135.1 Platyrinchus mystaceus | reverse complement strand
GCCCTTGCTGCTCCCTGATTGACATAGATGTACACAGTCACCTTCTAGAAAGCTTCAAATCTGGGAATACAGCCAATTTTAAAAACAAACAGAAGATGTATTTTCCCTTTTATGCACCTAAATGCACTTGCACTCACCCCCCTGCTCTGTGATAAGTCCCAGAAATACCCCATGGGTAAAAGTAATTGAGGCATATGGAAGAGAGAAGAATGGTATTGTAAAGCTATGGTGGGACAAATATGAGAGATTACATCTTTTATAGAGTGCTGATCGTTGATCAACCTACAAATCTAGAAACTGACAGTCTGCAAGTGAGGTAGATCCATTTGCAAGTGAGGTAGATCCATTTGCCTCTGATTACAGAGTGTACCTGGCCCCGTCACCTGGATGAGAGGAATCAGTTCGTTTTCTCCTTGCAGTTTGGGGCCACTGCTAAATGATGTTCTGTTGCATTCTCTGCAGGGACACTGAGGATTGATGGGGTGGTGGAGTCTGAGATTGTGTTGATTCTGCAGCTGGAGGAAGCCTGTCTGCCTGCCTTGCAGTATTCTTCTTCTTCCATTAAGCAAGTGGTTCTAGCATCCAGGATAGCCAGCTTGGCAACTTTCAAGGGGCACAAGGTTAAAAATGTTTCAAGACCTGAGGAAACATCAGCTCTTTCTGTTTTGAAACCTCTCATTTGAAAGTAATAGTTCTTTGCATTTGTCTGGCTTGCCTCTACAAACAATATGAACTTATAATTAATCAAGAGAGAGGAAATGTCACCTGAAAGTTGCTGAGGAATCTAAGATCAGCACTAACACAAATCAATACAGGTTACTTTTCTGATTCATAATGCGTGTGTCAGGTTGCAATTCCCCTGGCTGAAGGCAGCCTGCCTAATATATTTATCTAGTACTTGAATCAGTGCCGAGCCCTGCAGAATTTAAGATTTTCATTTAAAAGCAATAGTGAGTTTTGAAGCTTGTTGAGAGATCTCACATTGTCACTGGGGTGCACAGGTGCTTAAGTGTGTTTGGATATGCACACTAAGAAAATAGTCCTACTGGTGGTGGTGAACGAGCAGCACGATTTCCAGCTCAGTTTACTGAAGGGTCTATAATTCATAAGCTGGTGCATCACTGTACTGTAGCCAGAGAGTGTTAGACACCAGGACAGAGTCCTGCACCTCTCATGAGTCACCTTTCCATTCTTTGCAAACATACCTGGCAAATGTTCTTTTCTTTTTTTCTTATTTTCTTTTTTATCTTTTTTTTTTTTTTTTAAATCTGAAATATTGGTCAGTTTGGGATAAGAACCATTTAAACTGATTTAGGACCTTCCTCCTGCATTTTGACTAGTTCATACACCAATTCTTCACAGAACTTACATAGCTGGTTAAATAGCTTGTCAGAATCTCTAAGCAGCTTTGAAGAGGACTAGCACTATGTGCAGTGCAAATGCTAATTGAAGAAAGCAAACCCCAAACTATTTTATTTGTATTACGGGAAAATCTTGTGTAAGCCTAGAGTAGTTAATATTTTTAGTACACATCCCAGAATCTAAGGCACTAATTAAAAGTATAAGTCTTTATTATTTGATTTGAAACCATTCACGAACAAGATCTGAATCTAAAAAGTAAACATATTTTCTCATTTCTCTTTGTCTCTATACATATGCTGTTGTTTTAATTGCTCGATACAGCATTCATACTGCAAAGGCTGTCAGAGAACACCAATAAATATGTACAGAATTAGAAAAGAAAGATTTTGTATTGTTTATTGCATTAAAATTAGCAGTATTTTACTGCAGCAGAATAAATAACTCTTGCAAATGTAAAAATCCTGGATATTTTTGGTTTACATATTGCACCGTTTCAAGCAGTGAAAAATAGTCTTCTGTAACTCCAGAAGTACACCAAAGAGACAACATAAACTTGTCCCTTTAAAGGAGAGATAACAAACAGCCCTTTATGTGTTGTCACTTGCTGGGACACTTCAGAGAATTAACAAAACAGAACTAATAATTTATTCCTTGTTTGACAAAGAAGCAAAGGAAATGTTAATTTCCTTTGCCAGTATTACAGGCTACCATTTTTCTGCCGATTAGAGAGAATCTATTAGATTTAAAAGCAAATACAAAACCTATTGGGTCTTCCTTACCACGGTATTAATAGACTATTGGAATGCATTCAGATATCTGCTTGCTAAAAAGCTTGTAGCAGAGAAAGAAGTTTCTACTCTTCAGTTGGGGTGGTTCAAATGACCATAGGAAAGTCCTTAGCTGATTTGACTGCTTCAACATTCTTTCTGGATAACATTTAAAAATATATAGATATTTTAAAAATTTCCAGGTGATAAATGGCGTCTACTTAGATGGCTTACAACTTAAAAATGACAGTGATTCTCAGATGAAATATTGCTGCCACTATTGGTACAGAAAATTCATTTGTTCTGGTTGGCTTATATCAGGAGATTTGGTGGTCTTGCCTCAGTTCTGCAGCAAGCCATCATTCTTACATCTCATTTTGTATGTTTGGTCCCACACCTTTCTGGGGGCTGGGTAAGGTGCCATATGTTCCTTTGACTGTCTCTGGCTGGAGATGACCTTATCTGTCATCTCTAATACCTGTTCCCATCTTTCCTTTTGCCTCCAGCTTCTTCCATTACAAGTATTATACTTGGGAGTTTTCTATCAAAAATTTCTCCAGGTTACCAACAATGATTCATTGTTAGAACTGTCAAATTATACTTTGCACTATTAAATAACAAGATATGGCATCAATGAAACTGAATCTGACACTGTTTCATTACAATACTTTTCCATACGGATGGCATTACTTTCAAAGGACTTTCAGCAATCTACTAAATTAAGGGATAAAGATGACCAACTTTATTGTGACCTGCCCAAACTTGTGCCACATAAACTGCAACTTAGAGGATTTATGTAGCTAAACAAGTCTGACTTTGTAAATCAGCTGCTTAGCTGAGATACTCCTTTAGCATATCTGTTCCAGCAAACTGAGAGTATTAAATTGTATATTGTTGCCATCAACATAGGTCTATGAAAGAGTTGACTTATGTCCTTTTATTTAATTGGTTTTTTTGTTATCAGGAAATACTCTTTTTTCTCCACTGAAGTTGTGTTGTGGCATATCTTGTTTGCTTTTAAAATCCACTCATAATCTAGAATTTGTAATAAATTTTTATCTTAAAGATCAGCACCACTGTTTTGTTTTTTTTTTAAAGTTGACATATGGTTGACCCAACCTGTGCTAGCTTTAACTTTGCAGGGTCTACCCTTCAGATATATTTTGACAATCACAGTCCACATTTTGTTCAAGTCAGTTTTCTTTTCTTTTCCTTTTTTTTTTGTTTGTTTGTTTGTTTGTTTTTAAATCTAAATATTATTTATCTGCCTGCCTTTTACTTTTCTTCATGCATGGAAGCAAAGGCTTTCATGGCATTTCTTTGTTTTCTGTATATTAGATTTTGCCCTTGTTTGTGCTACTGTTGTTAGAATCACATGCAGCTCTTCCTGGATTTAGAGCTCAGTCACCTTTCCTCCCTCAGGGCTGTGCTGGTTCTCAGTCCCAGATTTCTTCCTAGAGTGGATAACTTCAGTTGTCTCAGTATGCCAGCAGGCTAGCCAAGATTTTGGACTATTGAAAGATTAGGAAGGAAGTTTTTGTTCACACTTCCAGCCACAATCAAATCAACTGCAGGAAACCAGAGTAAGTTCAAAAAGGCACAAGGCTTAGACAGGTAGCATATTCTCTTATAGTTTCACTTTCCTTTGGTTAAAAGACATCACACACATACATTTCAAATGTATGTGTAGCACATTACTCAAGTCTTTGTAATAAAATTTGTAGTAAACTTATTCTAAGTAAACAGTGCCTGAGGTGCATGATGTGTTAAAGAATTTTTAGTTATTGTAGGAAATGAGGTGATACTCCAAAAGTTTTTTGTTTGTTGTGTTGGGGTTTTTTTCCACTAACACTGCAGATGCAGGTGAAAGCTCTGTTTAAATATCCTCCTGTTGTGTTTTGTACTGTTGGATCACAGAATAGCAGAATTGTTAGGGTTGGAAGAGACCCCTGGAGATCATCCTCTAGATATTCAGGTGTCCCAGAGCTTCCAGATACCCCATTCTTCCCATCAAATACCATTCTTGCCTTTTGGTTGTTACCCAGCAGTAGTCACCCTGGGCCCTACCCTGCTGCCCTGGCCTGTAGCATCCTCTTCTCATACAGCTCTCTCTGGTGCCACTCAAAGATCACATCCTAGAACTACACTGCTGCAGCTGATGCTCTGGGTAAGTGGTATGACCCATAGCAGTGAGTGCTTTTATACCAGCACTATGCCATGTGTTGGTGGTGTAATCATGGGTAAAACAAAGCTGTGCCTACACTAGGACTTGTTTACCAACAGAGATAATTTGCATTTTATTGGCACTGTTTCCAAGTATGTTTTTCTGTATATTGGCAAAATCAGGCTTTTATATCAGTTAAGTAAGCACCCTTACATAAGCATAGCAAGCAGAACTAGTCAAAGTGTGGTTTCTGCTGCTGTAACTAGTTTTGTAAGTGAAGTTTTACTCAGAGTACTGAGTCAGAGTTCAGACTTTGCTGTTTTGCAGAGGATGCATTACAGGCTATAGCAGCAAAACCCGCTTAAACTAGGATAGCCAACACTTGTGCACAATTTTTTCTACTATTTGTAATGATTGAAACAAAATTAGAAGTTCTTTATGGTCGTATTACACCTACTGATATATACTAAATTTAGAGCTTTTATGGGTACATCACCCATGAATAATGATGTCTGCTATGGGTGTTTTGTTTAATGATATGGTAGTAAAAATTAAAAATAGATTGTGCCTAAACTGCCCAATTTCTGGTTTTTGTCTATTAAAAACAGAGTGTTGATTAGTTTACGTTTCTGGCATTCATGGATAAATTAGATTTTTAAAGAAACAATAAAAACAATAAGGGGTACATTAGAAAATAATGTTGTTTATATCACTACATTTAAAGCCTCCTTTCCTGAATTATGCAAATGGTGCAAGACCCAAAGCAATTGTTAAAGGTCTTTTAAAGAAGATCTAAATATTTGAGTCAACAAATGTTTTTTTTTTTAATAAAAACATTCACATAAAAATGTGAACATTCTCGGAGATACAGATAGGAATTAGAGTGTTTAGGAATTTTAAACCATTTCACTGTTCAGAGGAAGAGAGATTTTTCTTTAGATTTGAGTTCTATTTTTAATGCTTTAGGTGGTATTTTTAATCTTCCTAGAGTGAAGGCTACTCATTTGTTGCTGGATTTTTGTTTCAGACACTATTTCATAGCTTGTCTTAGGGCCAGGAAGCGTTATAGGCTTTAATGGACAAATAGGAAATGATGGCAGTTTGTGAACTTTCTCAACAGGTAGTTTCATGCATTGTTTTAGCACTTTATTAGAGTAGAGGGAATTAGAGCACTAGGCAGTTTTCTGAATTAAAATCTGAAGCTGTGCTGACAGTATTTTTGATCTGTCACGTGACAGTGGAAATTAATGGTGGGTATGGCAAGCACTCCTAACAAGGGAAACATTCGAGACTTCTTGATGCTAAGCCCGTGTTGCTGGGGCTCTGAGTGCACTAACTGCATTTGCAACCTCTTTCCCTACTCCTAGGGGTTTTACTCTCTGTACTCAAGGCCAGCTCAGACACGATGCTGCTCTGTAACCTTGGATTAGGGTGTTGTGAAAACAGACAGGTTGCAAGAAAGAGCTATGAGAAGCCTTGTCGGGGTTCTCTGCTGTTCAGGCTCAGCCCCTTGCCTGTGGTTCTTGCCTGAGCAATGCTGTTGCTGTGCTGGGTCCTTGCCTGAGCCTACTACACTAGTAGTGCCCAGACTTGCACCTTGATGATCCTGACCTTGCCTTGCTGACTGAGCTTCCTATCTGCAGCTTGGACCTGCCCTGTCCCTAGACTCACCTGACAGTCATTGAACTGTCACCAACCTTGGCTGCCATCCCTGGGCCTGCCCTCCCTGCCTGTCTGGGGTTCTGCCAGGATGCCCCCTGCTTGGTGTGGACACTGGCCCTGCTGCCTCACTGGCACTTGTTGCTGCCAGCTCACCTGCCCTTCCAGGCAGCCCAGTCCTTGATGCTCCCTGACACGGTTTGCTCAAGCAGAAATTCTGCATTAAACAGCTTTCTTCCTCATGGATGACCTAGACTGAGGAGCTCTGCCAGTCCTGTCAAAGCCGAGCAAGCTGCCCTGAGAGATAGGAGCCTGAGCTTTTTATAATGCTCAAGTTGGACTCGGAATCCTGTAGAATTACTTGAGGAGAAATTTAGCCAGCAGCACTGGACAGTTTAATGTCTTGTTTATAAATCATAATGTTGGAGAGAAAACATAAAATATGAACAAGGTTTATTTTGGTTTTAACTGCCATTTTGGTTTCCCAAGAAGCACTGCCCATCAGACCCCAGGTTTTTCACCAGAAAAAGAAAATTCAAAATGTAATCACAATTTTTTTTAATGGTTTGATTTTATATACAAGCTCACTTATGCCATTTAGATTACAAAATTATTTCAACTTATATCCCCCAAACTAAAAGGAAAACCTTTAAAAGTGTTTTAATCCCAAGAACTCAAGCACTTTCTAAACATTTCTTAATTGAACTTTGTAGCTTTCCAGTAAATTGTGAACTGTTTCTCCCTAATCCTATAAAAAGAAAATGAACAAAGGCTAGAGTCATTTACTCAAATGATTAATAGCCTTTTATAATTAAGGTATTTGTTTTGGACTTAGTGTCATTCCCTGACCATCTAACAAATGTCCACAACATCTAACTGTGCTCCTGTTTAAATGGTGGCATATCCCATTCTCCAGTATTGGTCACATTTTTCTCATGTCTCCCTTGTTTAGCCTGTCTATCACTTGTTTGGCTGCTCAGTGACTAGCCAATGTTTTCAGACGAACCCAACCAGGAATTAGCCAGCTGTCAACCAGATTAGATCCCTGATTTTGCTGTGAGTCTCTGTGAAATCCCATCCTAAGAAAATACGTGTTACACTCCCAGTTTTGCTACACACTTCTTTTATGACCTTTAGCAAATCCCTTAAGCTTTCTCTGTTTCCACTTGTGAAACTGAGATAATTATATTCCCCAGTCTTTTTGTATGAGAAGATTAATTTATTAATATGCATGAGGTGTTCATATCCTACAGTGATGAAAGCTGTAGAAGTTCCTAGATCAACTCTTTTATATGTTTGAGTTTTATTCATTCACAGCTACGGAGAGTTCATTCTTGCTAAAAGCCTCAGTAAGCCCAGACACCTCCACATCATCTTAATAATAATAAACTGGAATGCAAAACCAACAGTAATCTTTAGTTTATTGTCATTTTCATGGTGACTGTATCCTAAATTAATTCAAATAATCATACTGGAAATGGTGATTGCTGCAGGTTCCAAGAGGCATTTGTTGTAAAAAGTCTACTGTTACCAATACATGAATGGCTAGCATGTAAATATTCTAAATGTAAGCAAAATTCTGAATTCTGAATGTTTGAAATGTATAATCATTGGTGTGCCATCATGATTTAGGTAATGAGCCACTGGTGCTCATGCTGCTGGAATTAGCAAGTGATTTTTAGCTGGTGAGTTTAAAGGTTTTGGCTGGTTTGGTAACAACAGCAAGTTAAATGAAAAATGTGTTCACAAGGCCTTGTTTGAAAAGCTGGATAGGTGGATGTGAAGACTTACCTGCCTTAACAGGAGTTCTACCTTGTAGTGCTAGCTGTGACATTGAGGGACAAGCTCTGTTGACACTGAGGCTTCATCTGCTCTCCAGCTCTGCAGAGAAGTTCACATAGGCTCTGTTATTCTTCCAGGTGATGTCTTCAACATACCTGTCAAAGTTCCTCACTTTCAGAGGGGTTGAGACAAAGATGTGAGCATTTCCTGTATCTGCGGTCTGGAAAACAGGATGATCAAATAAGAAAATACTTAAGAAAAAGCTTTGATGTTCAAATGAAAGAGAACAGTAGTTCATTCTGTTTGTAACAGAGTCACTAATCGCAGTGACACGTATTGTGGTGTTGACTGTACCTACCAGAAAGGCAATGGAAGTCTCTATTGCAAAGTAACAGCTTGGGGTGTGGCACATAAGGAAATAATTCAAAGGCGCATTTGACTTTATAACAACAAACTATAGCGTAATGGTTACTGGCTCAAAAATAACTAATATACAGAATACAAAATTTTCCTATGAACTTAATAGGAATAATTTGCTCAGCTGAACAGATTGCAAAGGTTTACAAGGAGGAGGGGATAAGAAAAGAGATGAAGGCATCAAGGCCTTCAACATAGGAAAAAAATAGAAGTTGCTTATTTTGTAAGGTGACTATGCTTTGACAGACATAAACTTCAGTGAGACTTAGTAAGAACACATCTGACAGTGCCTTCAGAATCAAAGGTTTTCCAGTGTAAATGTTCCTTTGTTTCCATCTCACAATGAGGAAGAACTTCTTTACACTGAGTGTGGCAGAGCACTGGAACAGGCTGAAGGGGGATGTTGTGACTCTCCTTCTCTGGAGATATTCAAAACCCACCTGGATGTGTTTCTGTGTCACCTGCTCTAGGTGGTCCTGCCTTGGCAGGTGCAGGATTGGACTGAATGATCTTCAGAGGTCCCTTCCAACCCTAACATTTCTGTGATTCTGTATTAGGTAAGATGCTTTTTGTAATGTGAATTGCCAAGAAGATACTCATGTATTCTTTGTAAGTAGAAACTAACCTAAGCTGCAAGCTTTGATGAAAGTGAGCATCATAGTGACAATAATGGGCATGTTATCTATTTATGCATTCACCAGAGGAGAAAGAGAGGTTGCAAGCATTTAGCCCGCTCCCATCAGCACCAGCTGCTGTTGTGTCAGCCTTCATATCTCATGATGTTTAAAGCACAGCTGTCCATCGCTGCTACCAAATTAGAGGCTTTCGGATCTTACCTACATAATTGGAGAGAGCTGTGCTACAGTATGTGATGGTCGTAAATATAATCTTAGACCATTTTTGGGGAGTGAGGGTGGTTTTACTTCACTCATTTCTCTGAGGTTGAAGCGATGGTAGAAAGAATAGTTTCTTCTTTCTCTGGTTTAGTCTTTGCTATTATATTGCTGTTTAGGTTGCATCTGCTGCCATTCTGTTCAGAAAAAAAGGAGTTTAGGTGGATGCTGTCCCTTTTCTATGCTACTAGTGTTTGTACCATTGCTTATAAACCTATGTTATTCTTTCCTAAATCCTGCAAACCTAAAATAGAGTCTGAGTTATTTTGCTCTAAACGCTTTTTTTCCCCCCCATCTGCTGGGAACTTTTGAAAGGTCTGAGCATGGCTTAACTCTTCTCCCATGGTGGCCTACATGGTTTTAAATATTGTCAGTTTTGATTGTAGCCTGGCTATGTAAAGCTTTTATTCAGTCACCAAATGATTAATTCCAAAGTGGACCCAGTGACCCAGACAATCTCATGGAGTTCTATGTCTTCAAGCTCAGAAAGACCAAACCACGTTCAGAGGGGACCATTCTGAACTGTCATCAATTCGGAGAACAGTGATTTTTACGTGATTTCTATCCACTCCTCTGGGATCTCCAAAATCGGCGGGTTGCTATTCTTCCCAGTGTCCGAAAAGCCTTGCGAGAGCAGCGCGCAGCGGGCGCGGCGGAGCGCGGGGTGCGGGTCCTTCCCCGCCGCCTGCAGCAGGGGGCGGGCGGGCCCAGGCACCGGCCCCGCTCGGGGACCGCACCGGCGCTGGGGCGCTCAGACCTCTCCTGCGTGGTACCCGGAATGCACGGAGCACTTCCCGCGGGTCCGTCTGTTTATAAAATTGCCATCCTGGAAGGTTCTTCCTGTAAAAACTGTTCATTTCGGCAAATTGCAGAGTGCAGGTGCACCTAGGAATTCCCAGAGTTGTAGAGCTTAGTTCGACAAACTGGGACAATAATAGGGACAAAAATAACTATCATGGTATCAGATATTAACCAGAAGTTTGGATAATGATAATGCAGCAGCATCACAGAAATTCACGGCTCAGGAACTAACCACCTCCTACCTTCCCTGCCACCACCCTCAACAACTGAGTACAGATGGAGAAATTGGCTAGTTTCCATCAATAGTGAGTAACCCATTTTCTGTGCTGATTGATTTGGCCTGTGCTGTTGCTCTCTTACTTCTCCCCCCACCGCCCGGTGCTATTGGGAGAAAGGCCTTGGCATTAAACTAAATACTGAATGACAATTTAATACTTCCTCTTCAAGTCTTGTTGACCTTTGGTTTTGTGGCAAATAATTTCTAATTTGTGTATAGGAAAATATTTCAATCACGTATCTTTTAAAAATGTGATTAAGAGGAATCACTGGTTTAGCACAAAAAGTGTGTGATTTTTTTTTTCTACTAATAGAAGCCTTTATTGCTTGTGAGAAAATGGTGTGGTGCACAAATCATTCCACATTTGCAAGTTGCTGATACACCCTCTGATGAAACATTAAGCAGTGGCTGGGACAACTTCTTCCTTCAGCTTTCTCAGCAAAACAACAAAAGAAAAATAACTTGCTTTTTTGAGTAACTTTGAATTAACTAAATTCTTTGCTGAATAAGTCACACAAAAAAATTTAGTTAGAAGAAGAGGATTATACCGAACTGAATTAGGACTGAATAAAGTATCCAACAGGTGCTAGTTCTTACATGTATCTTTTTGTGACTTTAAATCACATTACATCATAATACCTCATAATTGAAGAGGTTCAGTTCTTTTAATCAGTGCTGACTTTGAAAGCTTTCCTGTTCAGGTACTGTATTAGTTCCAATTACCTTAAATTCATGCTGTAGTAGGAAGTAAGATTGTGAAATATATGGAAATCTTTTACTACCACTCTTTCTTCCAGATCTCCATAGATCTTAAAATACAAAGCATTCAGAGTAGGAGTGAGATTGTAGACTACACAAATAGCTATTTGCTGTTACTTCATAGTAAGAAAAATCCTGCTGATATCACAAACACTTGACACAACTAAAAGGGTAGAAAGAAAAAAAAATCTGTATTAACAGCAGAGTTTCATCTAACCACAGGGGCTTTTTTAACCTGATCTTGTATAATGGGAAGCATTAGATAAGTTTAATTGTGATTCTTATTTGTTTATATCACTTGGTTCTGGTTAGCCAAGGGGAGCATTCTCAACTGTGCTCAGTCCTCGGTGGCATGAGCTGAGGCAGCGTCTGCACTGAGATGACATGGTGCACTTCTGCTACTCTCCCGTGAAGGGACTCTCATGTCATGGTGATTTAACCACTTTGCAGGACTGCAGCCCGATCACCGATGAAAGCAAACGCTTTCTTCACATCCTCAAGTTTAAATACAAGTCATCTTGCGGCAGCAGCGCTCTCGGCAGTGACACTCGTGAGCTGTGCTCCAGAGAAGCCCGTGTGCTTCTGTTACCGGCCTAACAGGTGCAGCATCCCCGCCACGGGAAGAAGCTTCATGCAGCGCTTCCCGGCCCCGCGCTCGGCCCTGGCGGGTCCGGCCGCCGGCAGGGCCGTGGCCTGCACACTCTCAGCCCGCAGCCCTACGCGGGACCTCGCGGTGCTTCCAGCAGCTGAGAGCATCCCAGGGAGCCGCGGGATGAGCGGGGAAACGACGATGGGCAGGGATGCCGCCAGCAGGCGGACAGGCGGACAGGTACGGAGGCGCGGGGGAAGGCGGCGATCCCGGGGTTCCCGGGGCCGCTCCCGCTGCGGGGGGCGCCTCTGCCGGAGCGGCTCCGCTTCTGCCGCGGGCGAGGCGCGTCCGGGGGCAGCGCCGCGCCCTGCCGGCACCGCACCGGCACCGCCGGGCCCAGGCACCGGGCCCAGGCTCCGTCTCCCCGCAGCGGCAGCGGCCGGGGCCGGCGGCGGCGCCCGCCTCTGCCTCCTCCCCCTCGGTGCCCTGCCTCCTCCCTCCGCCGGGCGGGCGGCCGGCTGCGCGGGCAGGGCGGGCGGCAGGCAGAGCGCGGCCGAAAGGTGTTGCTGGAGGGGAAGTTTGGAGAAGGTCGCCGGGTGCCTGGGCGCTCCGGCAGCATCATGGCGGAGCAGGGCGAGTCGCCGGTCCACGTCCAGCAGCCCCAGCCGGCGGCCGCGCCCGCCGCCCCGGCCGCCGGCTGGCCCATCTGCAGGGACGCCTACGAGCTGCAGGAGGTGATCGGTCAGTGGAGCGGGGGCGCGGCGGGGCGGAGGCGGGGAAGGCAGGCAGGGATGCCGCGGCGGGCGGCCGGCCCCGGGCCTACCGGCGCTCGCTCTCCCGCAGGCTGGGCTCGCTCACTGCGGCGGACGCGCCCGGCACTGCAGCGGCGGTGCCGGCTGCTGCTGCTGCTGCAAACTTTATCCGCCCGGCAGCGGGCGGGCGGCCCCGGGGGGCGGCGGCTCCTTCTAGAACCCGCCGCGCCCCGCCCGGTGCGGCTCGGCGGTAGTGCCGGTGCTGCCCCGCGATGCAGCGGCACCCGCCGCCGAAGCCCTGACCTGCTGGTTGCACCGGGACCCCGGCAACTCCGCGGATGCGCTCTCTGTGCTTTGTGTGCCTGCGTGTGTGTGCTTGCTGTGGATGCGCACATGTGCATGCATCCGCTTAGATTACTCTGCATTTTTCGGTGCTTTCATGGGAGAGGTAAATCTCACCCATAGATCTGCTTCTCACGTGATGACTTTCTCTTAATCCATATATATGTATCCTCTTCTCCCTCAGTGTTTAATATCTCTCCCATCTCCTTGTGTCCCTGGGCCCCGTCGCCGACGATGGCACGTAAGGCCAGCGGGGGATTACACTTCGTTTTGACCCCAGCCAACCTGCTTCTGACCCGATTTGCCGTGTAAGGTTTAACCTGTCTGCTGCCCCCCTCCCATGTCCGTGTAGGAAGGGGACTTTCTGGTTGCGTGCTTCAGCGCTTCGTTCACGTGTCCAACTAATGCAGATCAGATGTGTTCAGTCTTCATTCCTTTATTTGGATTAGATTATTTTGAATTTTACTTTGTGAAAGGGTAACTTGTTAACAGTACGTGTGATGGAAAGTTTTTCATCTCTTGGCCTAGATGTTGCTAATGAACTGCTTTGGGATAACTTGGTTTTGTTTGTATGCAACATTTTAAACTTCCAGCAAATACTGCAAACGACAAAGACCAACTCTGAGACTGCTGTTTCTTAGGAATGAGGCCACTTAAGTGAAAAAAGTCCAGGGGTCTTGCCTGCTGATGCTGTTGACTATCTTCAGTATTATACACCAGTTGCTAACTGTTGTCAGACTGATGACAACCAGAACTACATCTGGATTGGAAGCTTTGTGTACTCAGCTTTGTCATTAAGCATTTTATTTTCCACAGGCAAAACCAAAATAGTTGAGAAAAGTACTTCCTTAGAATGGGATGGCTTTCTATTGATCCAGGTGGTGCTTTTGTGTTTCTGTTTGCATTTCCTTGGCTGTGAACGGGGGCTGAGGAGGGATGAAGGTTCAGGTGTTCAGGTCCCTGGAGGTGGCTGATTTGGACCAATCTGGTGCTCAGTGTTGAACTGGTGCTGCCTGTGGAGGCCCCCCCTGGGGTATGGGTTTACTGGACTTTGTCTTACTCACTCTGGGGAATGGATCAGTTAGCCAAGTGGAAGCATTTCTACTAGCATAAAGATGTATCTTTGCTGAGGAGTAAAACCCTCTTCTAAGGTAAAAAAGGCCTCAAAGGTGTTGGATTAATCCTCATCTAGGGTGTAACGTGAGCCATATGAGTTATTTAAATAGTAGTTGTTTTTCTGTTGCAGTGCCTGTAGAATGCCTCCGTGAGAGTTTCCTTTGGAAACTCCTTTACTTCTTTCCACTTAAAAAGCTTGTATCTTTAGATATGTAAAATGTATTTCTAAATGTTTATATATAAGCATACACCCATTAAACAGGTGGATGCTAAATCCGTAGATAAACTTTATTGCTAGTTACTTATGGGTGCTATTAAATGTTGATATTATTTCTTTAACTGACTGCCTAGGGAAGAAATTGAAGTCAGGGTATATTTAATCAGATTCTTGGATACAGTGAACTTGCCTGCCTTAACTTTCACTAAGGTTAGGTTGCTTACATGACTTTCTTTCAAACTCAGGGAGATTTATTTTGTACCACTTGACTTAAAAATTTTGTGCTTAGTCAAATACGTCTTTTTTCATTAACACCTTGTATTTGTTCTCTTAATTTACAGGAGACGTGCTATGAGATTAAATTTAGTCCTAATACCATTAAAAATAGTAAAAAAACAACCAAACACGCCCTACCCCACTTTCTCCAAAAAACCCCCAAACCAACCCCCCTATAAATGCTATGCTTTTGACCAAATGCAGACATAATTTTGGAGCTGTTGGAGAATGTTGTTGATTTTAATGAACCTGGTGAGGGACTCTTAAAGCATGGGCTGTGCCAGGGTTAAGTGCGTTGTGAACATGAATAGTTACCGCTTGCTGAAACAGAGCCAATCACCTCTGGAAAGCACTCATACCTCTCCCTGAGGAGCTGGGTACTGTCTTCAGGGAGGAGTTCAGTTACAACAGCCCTTTGCCAGTTAAATGAGAAAAATAACAATATATTGAAGCGCCTTTGTGGGCTTTGCAAGAGGAAAGCTTCCAAACAGAACAGGCTTTAAATTCTCTGGGAACTAAGCACGGATGCAGAATGGCCTTTTTTAGGGGGGCATTTAAAAGTTTTGTTGGGGATTATAAAATTGTTAGTCATGTGGGCATCCATCCCTTTGATTTAGCAGGTTGGAGAAGTTCTTTTTCTCTGTGAGAATGTGAACTTTTCTTATGGCTCGTCTGTGTCTAGCCACATGCTATTTTGAAAACCAAGGCCACGTGATATGGATTTCCAATGATAAAGCTTTTTTGTCTGTTATATCCTTCATGATGGCTGGTATATTCAAAGGGCTGTTGAAGAGAAAATGCTAGCTTTAAGGAATGCTTCTTGTGATATGTTATTTGCTTTATTTTTGAGGTGGCTAACTAGTTCTCTGTAAACTCTTGGTGTGCAGTTTCATGATACATTTATTCTGCTCTAACGGGCAGCTGCTGAAAGGATCTCATTGATCTGACAGCAAACTAGTTCTTCTGCTGGGTCAGTTTTCTGTTGGATCAGATTCCCTGTTTGACTTGCTGCATGACTGCGTGATTGATAGGTCTGAGGCAAGGAAGAGGCTCTTCCTATTAATGCCTACATACTAATCTTTTCTGGAGCAGGAAAAAACCATTCTGATTGCTATCTGTAAATATATAGCAATTATGTACAAATTGGAATATAAATTATATACAAGTGGAAAGTTAAGAGGAAGTTTTCACATTAATTCAGATTGATACAGGCTGTCCATAAACAAACGCATTTGGAAGTTAGAAGGTGATTCCTAACTGTTAGGACAGGAGAATCCAACCAACCTTCTGGAAGTCGTTACAGACATAAGAACTGTAATTGCTATTAAGGAAGAGCCAGATTTAATTTAGTGAAGACCTTGGAGATCTCTTTCTAAGATTTTAATACATTAAGTTAAGTATGCAGTGGATTTTATTGTATGTGCCTTTTTTTTTGTAGGATGGATATAACTTGGATTTAAAAAAAAGCAGCTGATAAAAGCAATACTTTGAGAGGTGTTCTTATGCAGTTTGGGTTTATAACCAAGTATTCAGAATAAAATAACTGAAATAGATTTCTCTGAATTTGTCATTTCCTCAGAAGCAATATAAATCTTCACAAAACAAACATTTAAATCGTAATCAACATAAGAAACTGGACAGTGTTATCATTGTCTGTATTTTTCACGTTGTAATGAGCCCTACATCACCTGGATGAGATAAAGCAGCATTAAATCTTAGTTGGGTTTTTTGTTTTATTTTGGACTTTTTTTTATTAATTTCTGTTTTGGTTTTTAAAAGTTTTCTTAAACTGATATGATCAAGTGACTTTGACTTGTGTTTGGAAAATGACTTTGGACTTGATGCTCCTCTGCTGTATGTAATTTAATGTTTGTCATCTTATGTTGATAATTGTGGAAGTGGATTCTGTTATGGAGAAGCAGTGGATTATCCTGTGATTAGGTTGGGTGCTAGTTTTCATTATAAAATTATATTTTTCTCTCTTCTGCTGCAACTAACTTGGAAAATCAATTTGGCTAGAAAACAACCAGAATTAGATCGAAAATGAAGG
The DNA here is from genome assembly GCA_035041135.1 of Platyrinchus mystaceus. Lineage (NCBI taxonomy): Eukaryota > Metazoa > Chordata > Aves > Passeriformes > Tyrannidae > Platyrinchus > Platyrinchus mystaceus. The sequence goes on along the minus strand of JAWWLV010000183.1, from coordinate 19,628,935 downwards.
GTTACTTTTACAAGATGGATTATCTATATTGGCTGCAACTCATTAAAAATGTTACCCTAGTTGAACTTGTGCATTTGTCTAGTTTTGCCTTTCCAACTTTGAGCTCAAAAATATCTTGTGGTTTGTTGTCTCATAAGGCACAGTGTTGCTAAGTCAAATGTATTATGATTTTGAGTAGAAAAAGTTACAATTTGAGACTGTTCTGCTGATTTTATGGTTCTTATTGTAAGCAGCCTGTGAACCACTTTCAGTTAGTGGCTCAGGGGTCTGTGTTGGTGTTTCCACGGTATGTTATTTACTTTTTCTTTCTCCCCTGCTGCATGTATTGCTAATGGCTCTTTGTCTGACAGAGAGTAGACTCTCCTATATTTTTTCTTGTCAGAGATCTTTGACTCTGTAGAGAGGTCTCCAGTTATGATTCTCAGGAACCCATGTTCATGTTTGTAATGCTGTATGCTGTTTTGAAAAGCCTCTCTATAAAGGTGACATTACGAGTCTGTGGTGTTCTGTTACTCAGATGCTTGTGTCTCATTCACTTTCCAAAATTTTTATCCCTGCCCTTAATCAGATTTATTTATTTTTTTTAAACAATAGAAGGGCTTTCTTTCAGTAGTTTTTATGTTATGCTGTAAATGAAATCAAACTGTGCTTAGTGAAATACCACACTAGAGCAACTACAACTATGGTAAAACTTGATAGTTGCTCTTGCCAAACCTCCGTAATTCTTGGACGAGAACCTGCATAATTTGATAAGTAATACTTAATGCTACCTAAGGTCTATTACTAAAATTTTTTGTAAAAAGAAGGGTGTATCCACCTTAATTCTGCTTCAAAGCAAATTCTGTTCCTTAGCAATAAATCTTAAAAGTTACTACAGCAGCCCAAGCCTATTGTACATGCATGTATTAAATACAGCCTTCATAACATTAATAGTAATTAATACAACTGTAGCATGACAGGAAGGGTGTAATTTTGTAAATTAAATTTTACATTTCGGGAAATAATTGGTCAAGATTTTTTGTTGGCTAATAACCATTTGTAGAAACTGTGGAAATATTAGATCCCAATATAGTATTCTAATAAGGAGTGGCTTTTAATTCAGTTGCCAGGGTAAAGGTGGTCATGGTGCAATTTAAAAATACCTTGTAGAAAACTCACAGTGCTGTGCTGCTAATGAGGCTGTGCAGAGCTTGTAGTTAATTATTTGCCTTGTCTCCACATGATAGTAATAGTGTTGGGGAAGGAACCTCCATCTTGGCTTTTTTTTTAATGGAAATGAACTTTCTGCATTAGAAATACCTGGACTGGAGATAAGGCTGTAGTTTTCATTGCTTCAAAGAAGTTAGACTTTAAGTGATTCAATGATCAAACTTTGTTATATAATTTAGAGACTTAAAAAAAAATGCAGTTGGATTTCAGACTTGTCAGAAAGAAGATTAATTATAGTACATGAAAATAGAAAAAAAAAGCATCAAAACTTTCTTTGAGTTTCTCATGATAGCAAGTCACCACCATGCAAAGCTTGTTTTAAAGTTACTGTAACTGAAAGGGTGAAGGTACATGTATCAACACATCAGACAGTTGACTGGTGCTATGTAATGATAATGTATAGAAAATATGCTCTCTTGCTCTTGGAATCTCTGTTCTTCCCTCCAGTCCCTATGCTTTCTCCTTCCTCTCCATCCATGTTTTTCCTACAGATAAGGTCCAGTAGCTCTGGGACCTGGAAAGTCCTGGCTCAGCTGAGTTGCTTGAGTGCTAGAAGAGGAGTAGTTCTACTGGTGAGCGTGTGGGAATTTGAAGGGATTGCACAGTTTTGACTCTTGCTAAGTGTTACAACAGCAAGGCTTTGCATCTTCGGAGTGGAACCGCTGCTTGTAACCAGCATTGTATTTCAATAGCGGGGGCCAAGTTCAGACCTGGGAGAGCTGTTTTAGGTTAGGTCGTAGCTTGCTCTGAAACAACTTTAGAACTGTTTTACTTTTTTTTTCTTTCAGCAAAGAACCACTTTCTCTTAGGTCCAAGACCAGTTGTTTTTTTCCAGAATCTGTTTGTCAAATGGAGCTTCTCTTTGTTAACTGGAAACAAAACCACATCTGTTCCAATTGGCTTGAGAGGAAAAAACAGTGAGCTCTCCATGCAAAGGAGATGTGGGGGCTTATATAGAGGCTGCTTATGTAGGTCATATTTCATTTTTGTGTGCCCCCTTTGGTTCTCTCTCTCTTCCCCCTTCTCCCCCTTCAAAATAATTCAAAACTATAAGGTAGCAGTTGATAGAAGGTGTTTTTTCTTCCCATAATAATAGCAGTTCTTGGTGTTTAAAGAACGGGCTTTAAAAATGAAGTTGGTTACTTTTGTTAACTTTTGGGTTTGCTGAAGTCACTGTGATACTGCTGAGCAGAGGCTTCACAGGAGCAATCTGCTTGCAGAACTTGGAAAATAAATGTCACAAGGAAATTTTCTGGTGCCCAAAATTAAAAGTGAGTTTATCCCATTCCCCACAAGGAATCACACTTAACAGGTGTTGATACTGTTTACTCTGTGTAAATAAACAATAAACTGTATTGAGTGAGTGGATTTTTACTTATTTCTGCCTTTTGCAGCACAGCCTTGCTAGTAGGATGAAATCCTGATGGCTCTGCTAAATTTCACTGTTTCTTGCTAAGTTTGAATGTCTTTGGATGTGCATAAGGGTTGCACGGTTGAAGCTTGTGGGTGTAAGAACATTATCATCCAGCAGTGGCAGAATGAGGCAATGCTGGTACGGTATGATGTTGTCAAGAATTTTTTCTAAAACTTATTTTTTCCTTCTAGGAAGGAAAAAGTCTATATCTATACATACGTATCTATCAGTCTCTAGAACAGGATCTAGAAGGCTGTTCTAAATTCTGTGTGGCTGTAAGTGAATCAAGCAGTGCATGCTGAATGTGTGTCTCTTGCCTTCTTTGATGGGGTTTGGCTGCTGTCCTCCCTTGCTGACCCCAGGGTTGTGTGGTGGCTGTGCAGCGCTGTTGGCCACCTGCTTCCTCCTGCGCAGTGCTTCTGGCTGGAGACCATGCTGTGGTATTTAACATGTGCCTGGCAGACTAGGAGCACTAGACTGAAAAGATGGGGAAAAAAAACAACCCTGCCCTGGAGCAGAAAATGTATTAATGAGAAAAAACAAGGAGAGTATAAAGGGAGAAACAATCATGGTACCTAACAGTGGGGGAGGAACCTGTTTTTTCCTGAACTGCTGTCAAGTCAGAGTTACTTTGTGAGTTGGTTAGCTTTCAAGAGATAGATAGTTGGGGAATGGCAGTAAAGAGGAAGCAGCTTAATCTTCATGGAGAAGTGTGCATGCTTCCTAGGATTTAGGCAGGCTTGAGTTGATTGGGTGACTGCTCTGTAGAAAATTCACATGGCAGTAGTGGGATGCTGAAAATGCTGATGAAGGCAGTGAGTTTTAAAAGGTCCCTCGGAAGAATTCCTAGGTTTGTTGCCATGTTTTTCCAGGGTTGCTTTTTCTAACAGTCCTGCAGCTTCCTTGTGGGAGAAGCTCAGTGAAAAGTTGGAACACTGTTCTCCATTTGTTAGCTGAAGCGACAAGTTTGTGGCATTGGTGGAGTTAATATTTTCAGTCCTTTACCCCGTGGTATTTGACTAGGTATGTGGCTTTAGTCAACAGCTTTGTGAAACTCCAGTATAATAAATTAGCTGTCTCCATTAATCCTTTGCCTTTACAAATAACAATTCCTGAATCATTTTATTAGCCTACTTATTCCTGTGGATGTCTAAATGCCTCTGAGGTATTGTGATTGTAAGTTAAATATAGATGAAACTTGAGAATGTCCTATAAGGCTGATGTAATGGTTACGTTACATAGCTTTTAAGTTGAGCTATGCTTATGCATTTAGAGAAATTAAAACTATCAGCAGACTGAAAATTTAAAGCTTTTTTGTGTTTCTAGTCATGCTTTCAGAAGAATTGTGTACTTAAAAGTCTTGAAGGTCAAGATCCATGTTGAATGTCTATGTGCCGCTTCAGTGTAGTAAACAGTAAATTTAACAGATCAGAAAAATATTGTGTATTTGTTGATCGTGGTTTCCGTCTTGTAGGAGTAATATGAACAAGATCATAAACTTGAGCTGTTGTTTTAGACTTCTGAGAAGCAACATACTCAGATTCAGAAGCATAGCCATTCAATTATAAAGTTGCTTTTTTTCTTCTCACTTCTCTGCTTTGAAGACATTTTATTACAGGGACTGAATTTAAACTTATAATTTATTCCTGTTAGTGTCTCATGCTTCCAGACTCTGATCCACTTCAGACTAATAATAGGAACTTCATTAGAATTAGATTAGAATCACCTAATGAAAATTTAATGATATGATAGTGTTTCTATTGCTCCAACTCTTCCATTGCTTCATATGAAGCAGTATGAGAAATAGGTATGTGTTTTTGCTTGTAGTGTGTGTCCGCAATGAACTTAAATTCTAGCAGGCACATTCTGTTGGGGTGAGCTGAAGATGATTTGTAGCTCAACACTGCAGTATTAATTAGAGATCTCTACGACAGTCCAGTAGCAATAATGCCTTTGTTTCGGTAGATTGCTGTTCTTCATTCTCGGAAGAGAATGATGCACTATGTGGTGACATCCGGAAGACTTGGAAAATACTGCGTTCATGGTATTAGAATTGTTCCAAGTGTTTACTTTCAAACTAAATGACAAACAATAAAATATGCCAACTAAATCAACACCAGTGTTTGTTTATAGTGCTACTTCAGAAATGAACAGTAATTCTCTTTTAACAGCTTTTTTTCTAGGCAGGAAGTCTGGTTCAGCATAGCAAATCTTCAATTTATCCTGTTTGTATAATGAGGAATTCCATGGAGTTAGGATGATAGCCTGGTAAGGTAACTTTTGGCCCCACCAGATAACAAGTTCTTGTGTAGTTATGCAGAGACATTTTCAGTGTGAGTTTTGCCTTCCAGATGTTAAGATTCATATGCATATAGAATAATGGTTTCTGTATTGATGATGAAACAACAGGGAGAATGAAACAATCAGAATCCATGTTTCTCCTTGTGTGAGGATGAATGGATAATAACATGGCATATAAAATCCATAAATTCTTAAACCAATTACTATCCTTTACTTTTTTATCATGCCTTTTGTTGTGAAAATGCAGAATGAATATGGATTTGTTGGATTCATTCACGTGGAGTGCAGCACATCTGCATTTCTCCCTATCCCACGACAGGCCCAATGTGGTGTGTAGGATGGGAGCTGCCCTGCCCGCGCTGTGCTGGCTGGGCTGCCGACCGCGCTGCAGGAGCAAGTGGCAGTGTGGGTGAAAGAGCCTGCTGCAAGTGTTTTGGCTGCTACTTTCTGTGTTTCTTCTTGCCTAACAAATTTGCAGTGTGAGTGAAGTTGGATTCTTTTTCATTTTGAAGGAAGCCAGAGCATATCTGATTACAAAACTGATATTAATTGGAGAAGGCCTCGTGTGCCTCAGCTTTTCTTCCCCTCCTCTGTCTTTTGAGCTAGTTTAACAGATAATAATACCTTTTGTATATGTGACATTATTAGTTGTGGCTCAGCTCTTTGTTTTGGTCTTTTCAAGAATCCTTTCAGAAAACCTTTAAAGATGATCCACATTCCTGCCAGCACATTCTTTTAGATAATCTAACCTAATGACAAGCTAACAGAGTAATCTTTCTGTTTTTCCCCCTAGGTGCTAGACTCAAATGGATTTATTTATTTAGCTAGTTATTTCTCATTAGCCCCAAAAAAAAGTATTCCTTTAAATCTCTTTAAGTAATAGACTGTCACAGACTTTAAGTAATAGACTTGTTGTTTATTGGCACATGTATTTTCTAATCCATAAGTAAATTGTAGTGAAATTCATATAGAAATCAAGTGTAGTTTATTTTGCCCTTACACATAACTCCTTGTTTCACTTCTTTTTTGTCTTAATAATGGCAGCTCATATGGAAGTAATGTGCTTGAGTTGAGAAATCATTCCAGGTATAGAACTTGACTTTTCACAGCTCAGTTCAGTTTCATACTCTAGTTCATTAAGCTCTTAAAATGCTATGCTTGATATTACATCGTAATCACAACTTTGGAAACATGATAGTGAAGAGAGTATAAGTGGACAAGGTATATAAAGTGGCTGTAAGATACTTCAAGCGGATCTGAAAGCCGTGGGACTTGTGAGGAAAGCGTAAGTTCTGCAAACTGGAACAGAGGAGCTTTGTTTGCATTTCACATTTGATGCCCATTAATATACTGTGTGTTTTAAGTAGCATGTTTTACGAGAGGTTCAACATGTTTTGGGGTCAGAACTGAATGTTTTTAGCTAAATTACCTGTTTGTCTTAGGTTCAGCTGTATTTATTAAGTTGTCTCTGTGGTTTGGTTGTTCCCCCCATACCCTTCTTTTTCAGCATATGTGAGCAGAATAATTTTGTGGTGCATGAGAAGTAAATTATGCACCAGAGAATAACATCTCTTTGCTCCCAAGTATCTGCTAATCAAGCTTACCACTAAGGTGACAGACAGGTTGTTTGAGGGATCCTTGGAAGAATGATGATGGCACTAAAATATAGTTATAATAGAAGCTTTATTTTCTTAGCAAAATAGTATGAATACTATAGCACAGAATATATGATTAGAATGGCACAGAGTTTCTACAATCAGAATCAGTTTAGTACAATTTATTAGTAGTGTAATACAGAATTTATGACAACTGAAGATTTCTAGTTGCCTGGATCCTGACATGACTTCTTATCCACTAAATAATACAGAATTTATAATACAACTTAACTTACTATTTCTAGTCACCTGGACTCTCCGCTGATGGGGTCAAAATTCAATACATTGTTTGCTGCATCAATACAACAATCATAATCTAGACTCGAGGATCATACATGTATAAGAGTCAGTCCTCAGAGGAAGCAGATGATGATGGAAGCATATCTGGCCACCAGGGGTCATGGGTCTCACTGTCCTTACTCAGGACTTGTAAATTGCCCTGATGCTCAGGAATCTTGAGGCTGGTAGGGAGAGGAAGAAGAAATCTAGTTTGTCTACTTGTTTCACAGGACTTTCAGTAAGGGAGTAAGGGTAAAAGGAATGACTGTGGGACCTGTTCAGTCACAAAGAGTAGCTGCTTGCCTTATAAAGCCGTGTTAGTTATGTTAATCACATTACAAGGGGTCAGGAGCAGGGGCTACTGGTCACACCAGTCTTATCCTGACATTTCCACAAAGCAGATTCCAGTTCTAATTACTCCAAATTCTGAAATAGTGGCAATTGTGGATTTTGTATATGAACACTTTTCACTTATAAATAACACTTCTTATAAAGGTATTTGAAATGTGGAGCAGAGCAAAAGGAATTTAGTCTTGGGTAGGGTTTATAATAGGGGGTTTGCCTAGACAATTGCCTAATTTGAGTTGCTGTAGTTCCCTTTCAACTTTATTTAGATGACTCATCTATTTTAAAGGACAAGTCAGGGACAAGATAACACCTGTTGAAAGTGGACTGCTTTGCTTTAGGTTTTCCTTACTAGTTGTGGTGCTGATGTTTCTGTGGTGTAGAATGCTTATGAATGGGAAGATGCCTCATACCAGATCTGGGAATGTATCGGGTTCCCCGTGAGCTCTGTGACCAGCATGTAAGAACACTCAAGGCCATGAAGTACTCGGTTAAAAGTTAATTTTTGTGACAACGCATGCAGATGAGCATTAAGCTGTCTGGATTTTTGGCATCTCTCCACTTTCCTTTGTGACTTGTCTACATCTTTCTCTCAGTATAAAGTATGAAGATGTGATTGGATTGTGTGCAAATTCATACTCAAAGACAGGCAAAAGGGGAGGCATTGTGGTTGCTGTCTCTTTCTGATGCACTTCTAAAAGTTGGTCCTCAACTTTGTTAGCACATTATCTTACCTAAAATACTTGAATTCCTTTGTAGGTACTCTCTTAAAAAAAAAGGACAAGAATGTGTTTTTGTTATGTGCTGTATATTATTTTCTGGGTGGTAGAGATAAAAGTTTTCCAGCGTTGAAATGTGGGGCTAAGTGTGTCTCCTGTGGTGCTGTCATTTTAAGCACTAAGGATGATAACATAAGGGGGATAAAACTGTGTTCTGCACTAAAGACAGTACAGTGGATAGAAAAACTCATAAGGGAGATAAGATACTAAATGTCTTACTGCTGTAGATTCAAAGGCAAGACAATGTGCTATATGTGACATGCCTGTATGGGGTAGCAGGATGTATTTCTCCAGTAGTGAGGCTTTGCTTCTACTGAACTTCAACAGAAAGTGTCATCTTGATCCACCTCTAATTATTGTTTCTCTCACAGCGTCTTTATTTTTGGTGCTTCATTTATTTTACTTGTGTTAATAGAGTTGTAGCACATAAAGCCTCTATGACAAAGGGAAAAAATAATCTCAGACTGGGGTTTAACGTCAGCACTTGTCAGTCTCAGTTGGGAGAGCTGGGGAGGGCACAGAGGGAGGGGAGAGTTGTGAAGTGGAAGGAGGTAGTGGGGATAGTCTCTATTTTTTTGTCCTCCCATTCTCACTGTCTGCTTATTGCCAGGTTTACGTGAATGCCCCAGACGTAGTTAATGGTCATCCTTGGACTTATCAGTCTGATCTTAGTGTGTTGATGGCTTTGTATCAAGCTGACAAGTGCTGAGATATGTATGGCTCTAGGCAGAAGTCTCCTTAACAGGAAAGTGCCTGAAAGCAAAAAGCCATCACTTGGGCTGATATTTCATTTCAAAGCTGAACACAGTCACTGTTAAATAAACCTATGTCAGATCTAAATATATTTGGTTTCACTTTCTAGCCACAGATTTCTTAAATACCTTTGTCAGTCACAGTAGAACACTTTTAAAATTCATTTAACGATGACTGGTGGTGATAACTAATTATTTGTCAGATAAGACAGACATTTCAGAAGAGTTTCTGCAATTTAGTGTGACTGGGCCCACCAATGGAGGGAAGTAAGACTTACATTTTCCAGATCATTGGTCTATGTTCTCTGCTTTTTTATACAGCTTCATTTTGTCTTATTTCCTAAGTAATTCGTGGTTGATAGTTATTTGCTGTACTCTGATGCTAGAACCCTCTGTGCTCAAGAAAGTAGATTTGAATTCTCCTTTGCTTTTAGCAGAAGAATTTTATTCTGTTCTGCAGATTTGACAGGGGGCAAATCTGTACTGCACAGCAAACCTCAAAATATTTTCTATAATTTGTCTGGGCAAAACATCTGTTATAACCAGTCCTTATACTATTTTGGTGTGGAAACAAAGAGAATAGTTCAGAAAGTGAGCTTATTCCCTCCTGTTCCTGTTTTTCATGTATGTAAAGCTTTACTCCTGATTGTGAATCCCCATTCCTTTTCCTTTTCCTTCTGTGTGGATAATATGATGTCTGGTCAGTGCTGAAGTTTGCTGTATCTTAGCCTTAGTACAGGTTGGCTTAATGCTTGCAGAGATATTTTCTTGGAGATTTTCTATAATGAATAATAATTTTGATGTGGACATTTAAACTATTTCTCTAACACTTCATTGGGATCACAGAAATATTTGCAGACCTTTAGTGTATTTGGAGAGATTTTTCTGGGTTGTTTGTACAACATGCTTTTAAAGAGTAGTATGGGATAAGCTAGACCTCAGACTTCGTGTAAGCTACTCTCCCAGAAAAAGGTAAATACAACAGTTGAGTAACCCAGTGATTCTGTAGCCATAATGATGTTTTTAAATGTCCAACTGCAAAGCAAATTCATTTTATATAGCTCAGTGAAGAACTAAAAGCAATTACTTGTTGAATATTGAAAATGCAGAAGTAGCAGTTCTCTGTGCGGGCATAGATTTCATAGAACACTTAGTGTATTTTAAGTGAATTATGTCATAAGCCTAATGGCTAGGATAAGCAAAGTAGTATCCAGGTGAATTATAAGGGGAGAGATTTAATCCCAGCGTGAATTAAGAACTCAAAGGGGGCAGAAATTGTTAGTAAATTGTATTTACATAATTACTATGCGGTTTAAGAACACAAATATTTATGTCATGACAATGTGAAGGGAAATCATGACTCATTTTCTGTGAAGAAGTTTCAGAAAGATTTAGAGTTTAGTATGGTGGTGTAAATTAGCTTTAATCAGCTGATTTATGACTAATTTTTAATAAATGGAAGTAATATGAAAGAGAGTGAGTAATATTGAAAGTTGTCTAGAGTGTTGTGGAGTAAAAGCTAGAAACCAAAAGAAATTAAAGATCCTTTGTTCTCTGTTTCTTAACTGAAAGTATTTCTTTGCCACCAACAGAATGTATTCTTTCAAAATTGAAGAGACTAGTTTGGCCCAGTGCCGCTCTGGAATATTTTGAAGTGTTGATCAGTTCATAACGCATTTATGCTGGGAATATGCTGCACAATATTGCATGCAATATACAGTATATATGACATAGCTGTCCAAGCTTGTATATGAGCACATAAGCTTTGTATGTTACATTAAAAAAACTCCACATGTTTTCATGAGTGGAAACCTAGCCTAGGTTTGTGCACTCACAGTTCGTGTGCACAAATCCATTCTATTCTACACAGAGGGAATCCTGCAGTTACAACTGCATAGGATTTACATTTAAGAATGATCTAGAGGACTCTCCTTTAGAAATGGGCTGTCTTGAGAGATTAAATAGAAATACTTTCATAGCTGCTTCATCCATTTTCTTCTGTTTAGTGCTGGCTTTTTGCAGATAGCTACAATTTAGGCTGACTTAAAATTTGTGTCCACTAATCAGCTGCATTTAATAGGAGGTTTCTGTATGTTGGTTGAGCAGAAGACGTGTATAAAAATGCAAATGGTATAGGTTGGTATGTAAGACTTTGTATGTTCTGAGATAAGGTACTTAGTGTTCTCCATGTCTAACCCTTCAGATACCTAGGCAACAAGGAAACTTACTGTTATCAATAAGTTTCATCCTCCTCTTCAGAAACTAGAACCACTGTGGTGTTGGGGAAGGTCTGTTTGGGTAGAGACCTAGAATGCAGAAATCTTTAAAAGGCATTTGTGCTGGAATACTGCAGAGACTAACACTGAGCTACTAAAAAAAAAAGGCTTGATAAGTCATTATGGTCTAATGAGCTTACTGACTTCTGTTTTTAAGGAGAAGAAGAAAATTGAAAAGAAATGTTGGTGATCTATTTCAGATACAGTTACTGTGCCATGATGAGTGGAAAGTGTCAGACCTTTATAAATAATGGAATAAATGAAGTGTCACATCCCTGTATGAGGGATGTGTGCATGTGCAATGTGCAGGTGATATGGTCCAGCCATCTCACCTCGCTGTCTATCTTTTTGAGGCTTGACTAATGGAGAGCAGTCAGTTGTTGATCACAGTTGTTAAAATATCCATCTCTTTGCCAGATGTAAACAGATTCTGCAAGAGTTAAATTTGTGTTTAAAGAAAAAAAAAGAAAGAGAAAAAATTTTTTATGTCAGATTTAGAACAACTTGAAGGAACTTTTTCAGATAAGCTTAAATCCTGGATAATTTGTGGAGTTTTTATCAGTTTTCTCTGAAGTATGTGCTAAGTGGAATGCAGAAAACTGCTTTTTGGCTATATCCTTTCAGAAGAGAAATGTGGCCATATATAGAAGGTCTTCATAAAGTTTCTACTGTGTGAACCCAAATAGTTAAAGGAATTCTAATGGCTCTGTTGCATTGAGGGCAGGATGGTAGGGAGTGCATGAAGGGGCAGGTTGTTTGTAAGGGCATGCTTGCACTAGAGTGAAGGATGGCAGCAAATACATGAGGACAAGATGAAACGCTCTGACCTGTTGTCTGTTGTGTAATGGGAGTAGCAGGCATCTTGATGTGCGCTGAAATTGCATTATTTCACTGCTAACTTTTGAAATTGGCAAAGAGAACTTGCCTGTAGCAGAATGACTTTTCAGTAGTGGAAAAAACCTGTTGTTCGTACAAAGCTTTTTTTTTTGAATCTGACCATTGGGAATCCTTTTGTTTTTCTCTTCTCCAGGAGACAACTGGGTGCAAAGGCTTCTTGGTTTATCCAGCCTGAGCTTTCTTTATAAATATATATGTAATTTCATAGCAGTTTCCTAAATAGAGACTGGATGCTAAAACCTGTCTGTGCTTTGATTGTGGTGTAGTTAATATTCTCTGCTGTGAGTGTTTTGGAAGACTTGTAAGGCTCAACATACCCGAAGAAGTCCTACCTTCTGACAAGGAATGGTTGACTGTAATTATTCTATGCAATCATTTTCTGTGATCCTAATTTGTTATGCTAAATAGTTGTCTGTGACAATTCAGTTTTAGTGTATGATAGTATAGGACTTCTGTAGTCTGTTATCTCTCAACTGAAATGCTTATCTGGGTAGTCTGGTTTCTGTCAGGTCCTCTGGAACACTTCATGCTTCTTCTTGTTTAGTAGACATCTCTTTATTGACACAAAAGGAGTCTTATGACCAGATGTGGAAGCTGCACATTTTCTTTATCTGTATCTCTGGTTGTTCACCTTGTAAGCCAGAGGAGAGGAGAACATCTTTTAAGAGGAAGGAGGTATATTGCTACTTAGTGCCTGGCTCCCACTTCAGTATTTCAAACTGCATTTTCAAGTGAGTTTTATGTGTATGTAGGTCCCACTGAGAATGCAAAATGCACAAATTGTCTTTACTGTCAAAATGCTGTATTGTGTATTCAGAAAGAAGGAGAAAGGCCAATATACCTGTTTTCTTCTTGTTCTAAACCTAGAAAGTTTTTTGCTTTGCCAGTGCATCACATTCATGAGGTGAAGAACATCCCATTGCAAGTCATCGCTCTGAGGAGAAAACATGGAAAAATGTACTTTTTTTTGTAACTTAATTTTTCCAAAATGTTTTGAAGTGTTACATCAAAATGTAGATAAAACTACTGGTATAGATGAAAAAGATGCATAAGGAAAATCTCAGTCTTTGTTCCTGTATACGTAATAGCTAAAAATTTGGTTTCTTTACCCTGCTTCAACCTACAGTTTGAAGTCGAAGTAATAGTGTCTAATGAGGGATTCACTAAAGTGGTGTTGATGAGTCTTACCTGAGCTGAATTGTGCTGAGTTGGTGGTTCCTTCCTTGAGACGTCTTATTTAATTTTTAAAATCTTTTAATTCTCTTATTACTTACACTATTGGAATTTTTAAAGGCTTTGTTCTGTAAGCAGACAGAACAGGACATGTCAATATTTGTCTGTGACCACATCCTGCAAAAACATGACTAGTAAGTCCTGTTGAGACTTTTTTTTTTAAAGATGAGCTCAGAATTTTGTCATGAAATTCATACACAGTTAAAAAGCTTTGTGATTTGAGTGAAAACATCATGTGAACCAACAATACATGAAAATAGCTAAGCAAATAGCAATTAAAACACGGACAATAACTTTCAGTCATGAGGTATTGTTGGTGCTGTTTTCAGATGTGCAGAGGGAAAAGCTCTCAATTGTTCTTAAGTCGGCTGGTAACTGAATCCACGTTTGTGGAGCTTGACAACAAAAGGCTTTTTGTTCACAATTTGTATTCATCTAGGACACGCCAAATAAATAGAACATAGTGTATAAGTGGGCCAATATAACACGTTGCTCAAATGACTTAACCAGAAATCCATAATTTATAAAATATTTAGAATAGCAGGTAGAAGGTACTTGTTGGGTGATTTTAGATTTCTGCATGGATGAACGTGATGTAATTACTGTGAGGAAGCACACACTGCTGTATTTGATGGGGCAGCAAGATGTGCAATGCAAGCAAAACTCTTCCTCAATATTACTTGCAATCATTTCATTAATTTAGTGAGTCAATACTGACTGGGGCAACGCTGGTGGGTGCTTAATAAAAGAAGCAACAAGACTTTTTACTCTTGTTGTTCACAAATAAAGCATACTAAAGAAAATTATTTTATTCCTTTCTCCCAGATCTGTTCAATTCCCCCCGGCTTTGTTATCAGCATAGTTGTGTGGCCGTATGTGATTTGCATGCCAAGTAAGCGTGACTGACTTTCTCTGATGGGCATTCAGTAACCTTCATCTTCGCACTGGTGATGTGACACTTGTGCTTCCCGGGCTCTTTACGAGAATCAGCATGCTTTTTGTAGGATGTTATTCTAATCACGATGAATGAGCAGGAACACTGGTGGAACTGTAGATGAGTTGGCAATATACAATTTTCCTGATATTTTTCTGTTCATTGCATTGTGGGAAAAAAAACTGGTTAAACAGGGACTGACTTGAAAGAACACAAAGAAATAACCTTTGATAAAGCTCACTCCCCACCCCAGTGTGTAATGCTTTAAATTGTATCTCCTGTGCAGGTCATGTTCTTGATTGAAACAGATGTGTCTAAAGACAAAAGTGTAATGGTTCCCAAACTATGAAATGCGTTGAGGTGGTGGTTGTGTCTTGATAAATGAGCACATCATTTTAAGTTGTTGACTTCACAATTTTTTGTGGAGTATGGAACAGAAACTTTGACGTTTTTCTTCTGCATCTGAGAAGAAAAGTGTCTAGCCTAGTGGAAAGGTATGCATGTGGGGAAAGCACTGCAAAAGGATAAACAGCAGATTAGAAGTTCTTGGTCAGTGTGGTGTTTTTGTGTTGGTCACTGGTTTAGACTCCTGTTGTATTAAGACTGTGTTCTTTCTCTGCTCTTTTTCAGGTAGTGGTGCTACAGCAGTTGTCCAGGCAGCGCTGTGCAAACCCAGGCAAGAACGTGTAGCAATAAAGAGGATCAACTTAGAAAAATGCCAAACAAGTATGGATGAATTACTTGTAAGTAAATGGAGGGGGCAATATATTACATGCAGACTTACCTTCTGTTTTGGTTTTGTTTTTTCCTTGGTCCAAGAGTGAGGCTATGATTTTATGCAGGATGTGAGGGAAGGATTTGAAAATAATCTGAAATACTTTTTACCCTTCCCTAAAAATATAATTTACTAATGTGTATTTTCTAATGTCACAAAAACAAGATGTGCAAACTTAAATCCCAACTTGGGATAACTGTGGGAAGACCCTAATCTCTTGTTTTCTGGAGATTCAGTTTCTAAGAGATTACTGTCTGGTTGTCTGTCTTTTCTTAATACTGAGAAAAGATACGTTTTCCTTCGGTTAAACACTGATTAAAAAAATGAAGGTAAAATTTAGTAGGTCTCCTTAAAATGTCTAAACCACCAAAACATGTTGGATCATTTTGTAGTGATAACTTTAAGGAGAAAAGGAGGAATGGCTACATTGCCATCTACACAAGGAAACTCTTGTTAAAGCTAATAGCACACATTTATCCAATAGGCCATAAGAAGCTGTTTGAAGAATGCTGTTTGTTTGGGCCACTGATCAGAGAAGAAAAGGACCTGTAAGAGGCCCTTTGTAAAGGAACTGCAAGAGTTTTTCCTCTGCACTGGTGGCAATCCAGACAGAGTAAAAAAGAACTGTTAAAATCCAAAACCTATTGCTTTCTAATGCTCCTAGTTAGGTGCTTCTAAGACTAATGCATATTTATATATAGGCAGCATAACAAGATTTTGAGGACACAAAACTATTCTAAAAGTGAGAACACTTTCTTCTGTTCCACAGGTTATACTACTGCCTAGAGACTGTGGGCTTTTTCTAATGCAGAAATTCCTGGCTCTGAAGGAAATGATCTCCTCAGCAGGGAATTGCCAGTGCAAAAGATATCTTGAATTTGATACAGAGGGTATGGTCCGTCCAGTTTCTTCAGATAAAATGGGTTTTTTACAGTGGAGGACCCAAAATGCTCTTCCTCTGGTGATTGATGGCATTCACCTTCAGTTTATGTGACAGCTTGTATGCGACGTTGTGTTTTTTGTGAGGATTGTGGTAGTGGAAGTTACTTCTGAGGTAGTGAGAATTCTGTCAACTAAAAACTCAAAAAATAAATTCTGAACTGTGTTTAAAAAGAGAACAGCCCAAGGTGAGATGCTGTGCATGATGTATTAACATCTATAGTCCACAAAGAACATTTCTATAAAAAGATAAATACTAATAATTGTAACATAAAGTGGTTTAAATTGGATCTTTTTAGTTAGAATTTGAACTAATTAAGAATTAAAAAGTTACAACAAATAAAATCAGACAAAACTGCCAAAGATCTGCAAGAGAGATTCGTGTGGTCTAGAGAAATGACTGCAGTTAGTTACCAGCTTGTTCAAAGTTACCTTACCAAGTGCTTGAGTGTCTTTACTGTTGACATGTCTCCACTGTCTGTCAAAATAGGCAGTAGGTCTAGAATTTTTGGTCCCATATTGCTTTTTTTTTTTGGTACAAAGACAACTGTCCATACCATCTTTATTTTTTAACATAAGTCAATT
Organism: Platyrinchus mystaceus; assembly: GCA_035041135.1. Taxonomy (NCBI): domain Eukaryota; kingdom Metazoa; phylum Chordata; class Aves; order Passeriformes; family Tyrannidae; genus Platyrinchus; species Platyrinchus mystaceus. Next base: position 19,612,562 of record JAWWLV010000183.1, on the reverse strand, counting down.
TCTGCTTTTCTGTGCTCAGATTTTTGTTTCTTTAATTGTTGATCTGTTTTGATCTGAACATAAATTCTGGTTTTCCCAGTTCCTGGTTAGCAGAGTCATGTATACACACGTGCATGCACACACATACATAGTTAACTTTTCTCTGTGAGGGTCAGTATACTTGCTCTGACTCAATTCTAATAGAGAGATTTAAAATTCTTGTTTAAAAAATAGATATTTTTTCTGGAAAGGGGCATCGTTGACCTTCAAAACTCTTGTTACAACTGTACTAACATTTTTATTTCAGTTGATAGTACTTAGAATGCTCTTGCATTTTTGGCAGATTTTGAGTCTAAAATTTTTGAGTCTAATCAGTTTTTGATCACTTATTTTTCTGATGAAACAGTTTTTATTGGCACAGGGATGTTCTAAAACTGTCTGCTCTCTGAACATGCTGTTTTGTAAAATGCTGGTGCTGAGTGCTTACGGATGCTGTTCATGGGCACCCTTCAGGAATTCTCAGCTACGTGGCCTTCAGAGAAGTGGAAATGCAGCAAGCCTGGTGCCCACGTAAGCGGACTTAGGATTTGGGCCAGTGTCAATTAAAATAGAAAGGCAGTGTGGGAAGGAGTTTAAATAACACTAAGGTTACACAAACTGCCAAACTTCTGAAATTTGATACTCTGTTTCCTGCAATGTCCTGTGTTCTCACTATTGTAAGCGAAGTGTCACATAACCCCATGAGCCAAGGAAAAGGTTCCTGTCCTTAGTACTGTCCTGACTGGGTATCTTCTCCATCCCCTTATCTCCATTTTTTTTTTTAAAACAATCAAAAACTCAAGACTACAAGACAAAGAATATTCTGCAGAATGGTTATTTGATTGTGGAGTTTTTCTAGGCTGTTGGTGTTTCTGCTCTGGATAGCCCTTGGAGGCAAGCTCTCTGGAGGAGCCCCTGGCCTGTTAGGGGCCATGCCTGGGTGCCAGTGGAGGAGGCCCTGGGGAAGCACCTGCCCAGTAACCGGGAGCAGGACCGGCACCGTGGGCGCTGCAGCCGAGCGCTGAAAGGAGCCGTCCTGCAGTTGCTTATTAACTGTGTCACCCACCTGCCCTGAGGCCGACAGACATTTTTGTGCAGCTGCTCAGTGAAACTGGATCAGGAATAACCTGGCCAAAACAAGTTAGCTTTTAACCTGGGCATATTGCCTGGTGCAGTGCACAAACGCTCGTGCTAGTGCAAGGCGGGGAGAAGCAGAGGGATGAGGGAGAGACTGAAATTGCTGTTGTGGCTTTGGTGCTGTTGAATGTTTAAGGTGACATGAATGTGAAGGAGGTTCCGGGTTGTCCTCCTGGATGTTCTGTTGCAAGCTGTTTCCCTGGCAGAATATTTTAAGTGAATGCTTTTCTCTCTTATCTGTTCATATCATGGGCCTCCAGCAAATAACTGAAGTTTATGAAGGCTTCCAATTCTGTGGGTGATAGGGGCTTTCTAGAACTGCAGGTCTGAAATTAATTCTTTCCTGACTAAAATTTCATCCCTTACCGCTCATGGAGTGCTTTCTGTTTGTTTGTTTTTGTTTTGCAAAGACTCTTTGAAATAAGTCACAAAGCTGAGGCACAAGGTGCCTTTGGCCATGGCTACTGTGGTAGCTCAGTTTTTGCCCACAAGTTGATGCAGGTAGATAAAATATTCAAAGAACTTTTCAGTTAAAATAGTGAAGCTTATCTCAGTTAATTAGTTACATTTCTGCATCATTAACGTGTGAGAAAAAATAGATAAGGTGCAATTTTTCTCAGTAGTGGCAGGTGGACTTTTTGAGCTATTGTTACATTACCAGCATAGGAAAATAACAAAACAGTGTAAGAAACGAAATAGTAATCAGGAGTGGGAGAATTACAATTAAGATTTGGAATGGGTAGCTGAATTAAGAACCTGAGACAGTGACTTGATGTGTGTTTAAGACAGAAATGTGCCCCACATGTCTGCCTTCTATTTTCTACCTACTTTCTTCCAGAGGAATGAGGGGAGCTGTCTTGCAAATTGCTCTTGTTATTCAGTCTCATTGACTCATTATCCAGGCATTCTTCCTTCTGTGGTTCAGGACTCAGAAGTTGTCTAAGGAGGAGGACTTTGGTCAACAGGACAAGCTGAAATGTGTCTGACTTTAATAGTCACCAGCAAGCATCATGAGATTAAATCACTGTCTTTAATACATCTAATTAAATTTTTATTAGAAAGCAACTGTGATTTCAAGTGCATTGGAAATAACAAAAAACCTCTTTCAAATATTTGCTGAATTGAAGTTGGAAGTTGAAAATGGCATTTCTGGCAGCTTTAATCAACCTAAGTGGGACCTGCACAGTGCCTGCCCTGCACAAGTGCTGGTGAGTCAAAGTGTGACACAGGTCCACCTCAAAGCAGTTGCTTTTCATGGAGGAAGGAGAGGTGGAAGAGTTTGTTTTTGAGCTGGATTGGCTCCCTGACTGGCTCATCCCCAGGACCTTGTCCTCTAGCACCAGGGATGGATCAGTGCTGTGTGGCCAAAGGTGGAGTGGGAGAAGTAGGGTTGTGGGAGCTTAAATTGGTGTGAGGCCAAACTCTCCAGTACAGAGGAGGCCTTCATGTTCCTATGTAAAGGATTGGCAGAACAATGAGAGCTGCCAGAAAGGTGTCACAGAACAAATATGTGAAAGTGTGAATAGAAAAAGGACTCCTCTTGAATTAACAGATACAAGGCTGTCATTCTTAATGTGTACAGCTGTGGCATGTCATAGATAGTGTTACTTGGTAGTGCTGCGTTGTGCATCTGTTGGTGACTGTATGCTCCTCTAGGCAGTTGTTTCCTCTGACTTTTGGTCTGTAACACTGCTTTTTCTCCATTTCTGTTTGATTGAGTGGCTCTGTTGTCCACCTGTCCATCTCACAGTAGCTGAACCACTGGTGCTGTATCCTTTGTCTGACAGCTTCCTTTCTCCTTTACCTCCTGCTCCCATTCTACTCTTTGTATCCCTTTTGTACATGAAAGGCAGTAGATTTTGATCTTTCCTTGCATTTTGTTGTCCAGCCTGTACCCACACCTTCAGCTCTTGGAGACTACTCGTTCTTCGTTGCTTACTGTGAATTTGGGACTTCTACAGTAATTTCTTTGCTGTTCTCAGAAGAAAAGTGATGTAGCTGTGCCTGTATCTCCTGGCCAAACCTCCCTCATGTTCTTAGCAATAACATTTTTTTTTCTTGCATGCAGATCTATAGGTAAATTGAAATGTTTTAATGTCTTGATGCATATTCTGTATATACTTTAGTTCTCTTATAGTATTTCACTTTGGAAATTAAACTGTCTCTCTGTGCAAGCAAAACTGATAGCTGGCTTTGTTATGATGGTTTTTTTATTTCTTACAGAAAGAAATTCAAGCAATGAGTCAATGCAATCACCCCAATGTGGTGACCTATTACACATCTTTTGTGGTGAAGGATGAACTTTGGCTGGTTATGAAGCTGCTGAGTGGGGGTAAGTTACTGGTTTTACTTGTTCAGCTGCAAGGAAATACTATGATTTTTTTTCCTAATGTACCTTCTTTGAGTTAATTCACCTAAACAAAGTAATGAGAGGGGGTAGATACTATGTAGGATAAACCTTGAGATGTAGGTGTGTTATAGCAGGAATGTGCAAGCTGAAAAAGTTTGTGTATGTGTATTCATAGTACAGGCTAAGAATTACTGAGATACAGTAGTTACATCAGCAGAATTTAATTTTTGTTCTGAATCAACATATCAAAATTCTCTATTACACTGTGTAGGGAAAACTGATGAGAATTAAGTCAGTTCTGTCAGCGTGGCCTTTTTTTGAGTTTCTCTAGAATTTGCTCTATTTTGTAAAAATGCATGTGTTTCTGATTTCGTAAAGACTGTTACTCATTCCTTATTCAAGGAAAATTCATCCTAGGACAAGTATTACATATGTTGCATCCTTCTTCTTGCTTAAACTAACCAAACACTGCAGTTTTTTATCATGATGGTTAATGGGATAAAATACTTACTTGGTTCTGCGAGAGGAGAAAGGGGATGAACTTAGTATGCTTCTAGCTTAGAAAAGAGAGGCTCCAAATTAAGATGTGGTTGTTACATGATGTCCTTCAAGATTAGTCTTGATGACAGCAGACTACTGCACCATGATGCTAGAAAACAAGGATGGGAAATGCTCATAACACTTGTTACATCATAATTGATTTAATTTGGTCAGTTCAATCTAAAGCAAGCATGGAACATGAGATAAACCAGTGATTTGTGACAGGGATTTACTGTGAGCTGTTGAATAATGCTTGGTTAAAACCAAAATGTTTCTATTAAATGCCTTGAAATTTATAATAGCTGAAGTTCAATGTCAAACTGTGTTGCTGGGAATGTTGTCATCATTTGTTTGCAGAGAATATCTTCTTCCAATCTTGCAGCTGCATGTCTACATTGTGAGCACATGAACCATAATCTAAGCTGGATAATAAACCAAGACCTTTGCCATATATGTCTGTTTAAATGTGGAGTACTCCTGAATTTTAAATAAGTGGTCACTTAGCAAGATGTTAGCATATTTTTCTAATGGATCATTAAGTGTTTTTGACAAAAAGCAGTGCTGTGTCTCATTTGAGCAAGTTAGCGGTGTGCTTTAGTTAGTTACATGAAGTATTTATACATGCAAAGATTTAAATTGTAGTAGCATAGAAAGACTGAAGAAATACAACTTTCTTAAGAATTTGATATAATAATGCTTTGTATTTGCTTTTTTTCCTTCCTGGATCTGCAATACAGGTTCAATGCTTGATATAATAAAGTATATTGTCAACAGAGGAGAGCACAAAAGTGGTGTGCTTGAAGAACCCATAATAGCAACAATTCTTAAAGAAGTTTTGGAGGGCCTAGACTATCTACACAGGAATGGGCAAATTCACAGGTAGGAGCATATACACAGTGAAAAGCATTTCCCACATTGGCTGTGTACTTCGTTGACACTGGTCAGCTGCAGTGACCTGGCTAAGCGAACTGTGTTTCCTCTGTCACGTACTGTAAATGCGATGGGTAATTATCAGATGATAATGCTGGAGCAGATGCTGCAATCTTGATTGTGGTTTGTCACTAATACTTAGTATGTGCCTGGTCTTTATGTTGTGTGTCTCTCTTCTAGTTGGAATAGGCCTGTGCTGCGATAAGGATGCCAGTACTGGTCTGTACTCCTGTGCCTGTTGCTGCTCCAATATCTTATCTGATTCTAGTTTATGTGATATGTTTTCTGACTGGATTATTGTGTTGCACAGTAAAACCTGTAATCTTGGGTGCTTGGGCACTCCTGTACAAATGTGAAATCATTTTTTTCCTGGTAATCAGTAAATATCTATTACAAGTCTACAGACCTTTTTTTATGGTCATATGTGAAGCTGAGTTTGGTACTGTGAAACTACATCTTAGTGTGCATGCATCTAGTGATTACTCTCTTATGTATATTCTCTCTCCACTGCCTTGCACCATGTGAATTGTGCAGATCCCCTGGGGTGGTCTATACGTATCTGCTGAAAGAACCCAGAGGTTGCTTTCACTGTTTGGTTGTTGGAAGTGCTTTACTCTGACCTTGCTATTTAATTTTACTGTGGTGAATTTGTCTTTTAAGAAAGGTGCCTGCAGTAGATTCTCTCTTTCAAGCATTGACCTATTATAATTGCACGAAAAACAGATTCACTGCAAACAGGACTCTGAGAATGGAGGTAGTGCAGATGTAGCACAGTAATTGTTCTTTGTGTACTTCTTATGTCTCATCTTATAAATGAACTGCCTCTGATGTAAATCAAGAGTTATTTCCTCCTTTTGCAGAGGGAAAATTGAGATAAATGGAGAAATAAAGAACAATTATCTTGACTTCTGGTCTGGAATGCTGAAGATCTGCCTCAAACCTTAATTCATAGTCTTCTGTTAAGCTGATATTGTTGTCAAAGGCACATTCGTGAGCTTTAAGGATAACAGGACTCTGAGGTCAGATGTGGGAATTCCCTTGTCTCTTCTTATAGTACATTAAAAAACATAAAAAGAGAGAGATCTCTTTGTTACATGTGACATTTCTTCATTTTTGTAAAATCATCTGTAAACTGTGCCATACCACAGAAGTCCTGTTAGAGATGATACAGCATCCATCTTTTTCCGATGTATATTGTAGGTGAAAGCAGTGGTATAGTTCAGTGAATACTCTGTCAGGTGGCATTTGCTAGTAAGAGATGTTTCCAAAATGGTTCAGGGATTTTTTTCTGTTGTTTCAACACATTCTTGTTTATATATATATGTATATAGGGAAACAGATTATGTTACCTTTTAGAAGCGATGCATTAAGAATGGAATGCATGTTTCTATAAGAAAAAGAAACAAACAAAACCAAAACAGCCACAGAGGTTTCTTCTTAACATTACGTGTGAATAGTGTGTTAAATGGGTATAGTTGACACTTTAGTACATGCTGAATTTTTGACACATTCAGTGCCAAGTAACTTTTCATCACTGTACCCCATAGCAAAATATGGCTGCTATTCCTGAGCTTTAATGGTTTAATTGGATAGAAATGTACAGTACATTTACCTTTCTTGAAAATGGGTCTCTTTGAAGAGGTCAAAGAGTTTTTAACTTCTCTTTTTCAGTAGTGGTGCAGTTGGATGTGACAAAGCATTAATTCTTGGTTTACAGCTCTGAAAGCTCTCAGCTGGTGACAATATATTTGTCAAAGGTGGTAAAGTAGACTTTGGACCTAAATATTTATCTTTTTAAAATCTATCCCTGAATTTGTTCATTTTATATATGAGAATTTGTGAGAGTTTGAGTTCTGCGCTGTGTTCTTATGTTATTCAGTTACATATTATACTTCAGTTTCCTTTTTCTGCATTTTAAATTTGAGAATGGTATCTTGTAAAACTGTTCAGTATGCAGCATTTATTTGTTTACATAAACGTGCTCATAGGTACTTTCATGCTAACCTCTGTTTGTACATTCCAGAGATTTGAAGGCTGGCAACATTCTTCTGGGTGAGGATGGCTCTGTACAAATAGCAGGTAATGGCGGTTGTAGAGTAATGGATAAATAAAAGAAAAAGGTAACTGCAGCTGGGTCAAGGGCAATAGATACAAGTTTTTCTGTTGGCTTTTAACTCTTTCTTTTGGAGTGCTGTAGCCACAAGTTTCCCAGTTACGGATTTTGGGATTCTTGGCTAATGATACGTGATTTAGGAGTTATTCAGTGTTTCTCTGTGTCCCATCAAATGTATAAGGAAACTTTTTAGTGTCCTTTTAATGTTTCCTTTTGATTTGCCCATGTGCCCTAAACAGCTTGCAAATGGTAACAAGTCATATTTCTATTAATTTCATTTATTTCTGCAAGTAATTATAATAATTCTTGAAGATCCAAAAATCTGTATGTAGTGCCCTTCATAAGACCTTGGCTATAAGTTAACTAGTCACTGAGATGCATGAGACATATCTCACTGAGAATTACTTTTGGCACATCTGCCATTTGTCTTGCGATGGTATCAGTTGAATACTGTTTAGCATCTTAAATATCCCGAGCGTGTTGATGTGCTTCTTGAGTGGTAGTCTGTAAGAATCGAATGATTTGGTCTCATAAGAGCTTCAGTACCGAGAAAGGCTCATATCCTGTCTCTCAAGTTAGTATGAGATTATCTGGAAAGCAGAGTGAGCAGGTGGTGATACCTGCCCCCTCTCTCAGCATACTGCCAGGCCTTTCACAGTTTGTAGCTGGTGACCAAGTGCTGAAAGCTGTGTGTTTAGCAGTCCTTGGTAGTAAAAATGGCTATAGACGGAAGTTGTATTTTTTGTATAAATAGTGCTTTCAAAGTACCATATAAACTTGTATTTTGATGGTTTTAATATGCCAGTGTAAAATAATAATAAAACTACATTTTTCTGTAGTTATTGGGGGTTTTTTTTCAACCTTAAAATCAGGTAACAATAAGAAAGCAATAGGAAAATTAAAAATTGAAGTAAGTCTACAGTAAACTACTTTATTTTAGTATAACTGGATTGTAAGTAGTACAAGTAGTTGAAAATATTCTCCATACAGCTCCATTCAAAATTGGCAGTATTTCTCCATACATTGGTAACCTACTTCTTCTTCCGCTTATAGCCCGATCTCTCCCATACAGCTGTCACTGATGTAGTAACAAGTTAACAGAACACTGAGCTGTTTTTTTGGGGTTTTTGTTTTTTTTTTTTTCTACTTTAGAATTTGGAAAAAGCTAGTCATGTCATGGTCTGCTATTAAATGTATATTATTGATGACTTTGCTGTTGATCTTTGGTTTGTCAAATCTCCAGAAATATTTAAATTACATGTAATATTCCCACTTGTTCAAATCACATTCATATTTAGTAGCTGTCAGAAGTAGCTTCTTGTCTTTGAACAACAGCAGATGCAAACGTTGGCTCAGAGTGTGTATTTGAAAACCTTAAGTGACAGATGTTCTGGAGTCCTTTATAACCTTATTCAGGAAGACACATACCAGGAGCTTGAACTAGAGGGTGTTGTAGTGCAGATCTCCCAGATAAAACCATACCTTCTATTCCATAGCATTTCATGAACAGTGTGTTGTGGAACAAAGGTCAGCTCTACAATGGAGTGTTTCTATAAGTATACTGTTATGAACTGATTTAATTTCTAAAATGTAAAACTTTTGCTTTGTTATTGGTAGTTTAACAGATTTTGACTTTTTTTTCCTCCTTCCCAGATTTTGGTGTTAGTGCATTTTTAGCAACTGGAGGTGATGTTACTCGTAATAAAGTAAGGAAAACATTTGTTGGTACTCCCTGTTGGATGGCCCCTGAAGTAATGGAGCAGGTATTTCTGATGTTAAAAAAAAAATTAAAACATTTTCAGTCTTTAATTTTTGGAACTTGAGACATTATCAACTTGGTTTTCCTTTCTGCTTCTGTTTCAGGTGCGAGGTTACGACTTCAAGGCTGATATGTGGAGTTTTGGGATAACAGCCATTGAGTTAGCAACAGGAGCAGCACCTTATCACAAATACCCTCCTATGAAAGTAACAATCACTATGACTATGTATTACTTAATGCTGTTGGCTGCATTATTAATGCTACTAGATAGATAGTACTCCTTCGTTTTCAATAGCAACTCAAGATATTTAAATAGATGTATTCTGTGGAGTATTTATTCTCTTGTAATTTCTGTGTTTTGAATTGGTTTTGCTTACACCACCTCTTTTTTGGATTTATTTTAGGTGTTAATGCTGACGCTTCAAAATGACCCTCCCACTTTAGAGACAGGTGTAGAGGACAAGGAGATGACGAAAAAGTATGGCAAATCTTTTAGAAAACTAATCTCATTATGCCTTCAAAAAGATCCTTCCAAAAGGTAGGTCACTACTGCCATGTACAGTAGAATTATTTTTTTTAAATATATGGACTACTTTAGGTTACAGTGACATAATTTTTTAAGTGTATGATTTGAATTTTGTAAATAGCAGCCTTCAGTCATCTTCATCTGGGGAGAAGAAATTGCCTCTTAATGATGCCTTAAGTTTTCTTCTTCTGAGTTGTTAACCTAATGTATTTATAGGTAAACATACTATTGAATTAAACTGATCAAATGAAAGTCCTTGCTCTACATCTTAATTTCTCATCTGATACAAGATATAAATCTTGATACAGTCTAACAATACTGTTCAGATTGATTAGCAGAACTGTAGGTAACCAAATGTATCAGTTTCTTGACCTCTAAAAGAAATTATAAACAAATAATTCTATTTTGCTTTTTCTCACTTTGTGACATAAACTTATTTTCCAGAGAAAATTACTTTTTAAGATATATTTATTTTTTCCTGTAATGTTAGTACCTCCAAGCTTGTTGGGTTTTCTTCATGTGTGTGTTTGGGCAATTGTGCATCATAGCATCTTTGCAATTTGTTCTTTCTTGCTGTGTTTTGTCGATGGGACAGCCAAGACGATGAAAGTGTTAAACATCTATTCCAAAGCCATTGCTGAGGTCCTCGAATGATTAATTTATTCATCCTTTGTTCATTTTTAGGCAGACCCAATATGTAGGCTTCTTTTGCTGAAGAGTTGTAGGAAGCACATTCTAATTAACATTATCTCTTAAGGCATTTAATATATTACTGTTTTGTAGAGTTTCAGAGCTAGTGTTTTTGGGGAAAGATTGTTCTGAGATAGCAGTCCTAATTGTACGTGTCTCTTATGGTGTGTACTTCACTGATGTTATGCTAAGGATGTTGTTGTAGGGCATCAAGTCAAAAAGGTGACAGTAGACATACTAGAGAAAAAGTGTAATTGGTAAAAAACCTTTTTATTCTTGAAATACTTTTTTTTTATTTCACTCAAGGATCATTTGTGTACTGTTTTCAGATTCCCAAACCTCTTACACTTGTTGATCTTAGTAGCAAGTCTGATGTTTTAAGCTTAGTGCTAGAGTTTGGCTGCTTACAGATAAGCATGAAATGTGCTCTGGGTAATCAAACTTCTTTTAGCTTCCAGTGTTCAGCAGTTTTCAGGGCAAGATTAAAGGGGTATGAAATCATGAGGAATAAATAAAATGGGTTTTCCTTGTCTCCTTAAACACATAATGCTGAGTTGCATGACCTGTAGCTATGACATTAGTGTTGAAACACTAGTGTTTAAGGTAATTATGCTATTTTATTAAATCACATGCAATATCTTCATACTCAGGATTGCTTTGAATTGAACAATAAGGCCAACAGATAGATGGTCAGAACTGTGCCAGTTACCCTATACTGGTATAGAGCAAGTATTCTTATATTGGAGGTCATCTCTATTGTTTACATTTCTCACAAGCCAGGATGTAATTTAGCATGGAGATACCTCCAACAGCCATGTCAGTTGTGGGAGAAGTGCTTGCTCTTTGTGGCAAATTCTAGGACTGGTGTTGCACTGTTGTTGTCTCACACTGTGATGTTTTTCTTTTGGGGATCTGTGTGTGGGTGTTTCTCTCTCTCCCCAGTGCCAAGGATGCTGCTCACAGTCCTCAGCTGCAATTCCCTGCCGCAGGCTGGGTGGAAAAACAGGGCCAGAAAGCATGTCCAGACTGATTCAGAAGTGTCTGACATAATTGATGGTAGAGGAATGGAGAACAGTAGTTCAGATAAAACTTTACTAAAATCTAGCTTTTACCTGTGCTTAGCCCTGTTATGAGATGTGATGGTACTGGCTCACAGTAATTTGAGAAAGAACTTTAAAACTTTGACACAGAATCTGATTTTTCTTTTTAATTGTTTCCCTTCCTTTTTTGCTCATCCAAGATATGTGTATAAATTACTGCCAAGTCTGGTGGTCTCCACAGGAGCGTTAATGAGAACTCCTTTACTGTAGAGTTTGATGGTTTGGAGGAGAAAAAAACCCCCCATGCTCTATGGAACCTACTGTCTGTCTAAATTGAATGCTTTTTGTTAATATCAAGGGTTGATTCATTATTTCTAGCAGGAGTGAGTTGATATGTACATACAGACTACTTACTACTCCCTTTTTCATCGCTTACGTTTCAGATGTATCCTCAAAGAAACAGACTAGTTCAGATTTTAGGTTTTTTTTGGTTTTGAGACAGGAGTTTTCCAAATTGAGGCTTTACGCTATCTTAACTAGTTTGTGTGATATTCCGTCTCTTGCTCAAATTAAAAGGGAAAATGGGAGCAGATGTTGCTACTGTTCATTTGGAAGTGATGAATCTTGAAGATTGCAACTTCCCTAAATTTAGCTGTGTCAAAATTACTCTTGGATGTGGTATGGGCTCCTCATGGAAATGATGAAAAGAACATGGAGATTTCATTTCATCCCAGGAGATGCTTTGTTTTCTCTCCAGAGTCTGCTTCAGTACTAGAATCTGGCTTTGGCTAGATAAGTAGCTTTTTTGATCCCTGAAGCCAGGGGAGACAAAATCTGATGTTGAAATCACTTTGGTAGCTCTGAGATTGTGATTATCTGTAGAAAATGTCAAAAATATAAACTTAATGATGATGGGAAGAACCAGACTTGAACAGAACTGCAAGTAAAAGTGAAATGTCTCAGTTTTGACATTACAGCTGTTGCTTTGATTTGTATTTGTCCATTTGATTGAAGATGCTCTTTTTGGTTTATGCATCGTGTTAATTGTGTCAGTATAGTTTCTTTTGAATACCTGCTGACATCAATCAAGTTAAAGAATGCCAGTAGCTGGTATTGGTGCTGCTGTTTGGAAAATGTAATTATGCTTTTATTGCTGTGGAGCAAAGTTTTAGTTGCATTCATAGAGTCACTTGGGGAAGAAAACAATACCTGACTTTTTTTTGTGTGTTTTGTTTTTTGTTTGTTTTAAAGGTAAAATGCACTTGCACTTGTGTTGAACAAAAAATGGGGGGAAATTGGCAGCTTGAGAGACTGATATTTTTTTCTCTTTTTTTGGTATTTTTACCATAGAGAGGCTTAATTTTTTTCATGTGTGGTAAGTGAGTTTGTGTGAATTAATTCGGTAGCTATTATCATTCATTCCCCATTCATACAGTACTAATTCAAAAGTATTAGAGACGTACCATTTAACTAACGTCTTGTACTGTATTCACTGAGAGGGGTTTTGTTTTCTGTTCTAATTTATTATTGATCTTTCAGGCCCACAGCAGCAGAACTTTTAAAATGCAAATTTTTCCAGAAAGCCAAGGTAAAATGTTTAACCCTACGAGTAAATTTTGCTCTGCCTTAAAATCTATGTGAAATTTCTTCTTTCCTCATAATGATTTTTAACTTAACAAATGTTGGTTTTGCAGAATAGAGAATACCTGATTGAAAAGCTTCTCACTAGAACACCTAATATAGCACAAAGAGCAAAAAAGGTGAGTGTATTCACATCTTTTTCTTGACTGGTGTGGAAGAGAAAGCCGGGGCTCTTTAGTTGCCTCACCTTTTTAGCTGACTGACTGAGCCATTCATTTAATGCAGTCCTTCAAATATGGTGACTGTTGAATGAATGTTTTCTACAGCCTCGCTTTACCTAGGAAGCCCTGAGGCATTCTGACTTCCTTTCTGGCCTTGTCAAAGTGATACATGAGGTTTTTCATACATGATATGATTTTTTAACACTTTTAGAAAGCTACAGGTGAAGTAATTGTAGAAAAAAGGTGATCTGCGAGCGTAAAGGTTCATAAACTGCAGAATTCTTATCTTCACTGATCACTTAGAGAAAGGGTGAAGACACTATAAATGGCATTTATTGAGGACTGCCTGGTTCTTTTGATTATTTCAGATGTTATTCTCAAATGCACATAAATCAAGGTCCCAACTCCGCAAGAATGCTTCTGAGTTACTTAGACCAGTGGAGCCTTATTCCATGGGTGGCGGAGTTAAACCCACAGCTATGGCATATGGTGGTATTTCTGTGGTGCCTTTGGCACTTGTATAAATGAGCTTACCAAGTCATGTGCAGCAGAACACAAAAAATAATAATTCTTAATAGATAAGTATTTTAAAACCTTTAAGTATGAAGAAACTACTATTAATAAGAGCTAAGCAATAGGAATGAATGTAGAATCCTGCTTGTTGTGTATGAGAAATTATGGAACTCCCTTTTCCCTTTCTGTTGTGACTGAACTCACATGTCTCTTCAGTATGAGGAACCTGCTCAGAGACTGCTGTGCCTCTGCAGCTGACAGGGTAGTGTGCCAAGTCCAGCTTTCTAAAAGCAGGCTTTCTGGGATGATGTTTTGAGGAGTGCATTTCAGAAAAGGACCTGTTTCAGGCCTTATTGGCACATCAGTTAGACTTCAACTGCCTGGACTGGTGTTTGGGGGATGTTCCGTTATCTTTGAGAGTTACTGCTTTGGTGGAATTCTACAACACTGAAATGTTCTGACAGCTGGTGGCTCATACTTGGAAGAGGCAGTCGGCAAGATCTGAATGCTATAAGTTCTTTCTAATCTTCTTTTAGTTGCAAGTTATTTTGGGAAGTTGTTGGCAATGGTAGGGCTTTGAGAGGTTGGAGTGGAAAGCGTTCCTGAGAGGGCTTGTGGCAGGGTGGTGTGCGGAGCGGGTTCGCAGCTGCGCGGGGCAGGGAGGGGCAGTTCAGCGTTTTGGCCGTGTGGTGGCAGCAATGCCCACATAAAAACGATCTGACTGGGAAAAATCATAGTCGTTTGGTTTTCATTTCATGTCTCGGGCTGTACAGGAGTGATTCCGACATGTACTAGTGCCAGCTGGGTCTCTCATAGAGCATGTGCCTCATGAGATTCTTCTCCCAGCTCTGTCCTCGGGTCAGCTTTAGAGGCTGCACGTTAACTCATGCATACATGTACATATAGTTATTTCTTTAGGTAGCTTAGCATTTGGAGTTGCAAAATGAATGCAGGATAGCCTCCCATACACCACCAGAAATAGTTTTCTGAATGACTTTTTTTGACAATTCTTTCTAATTTGAAAGATGTGTCAATCTTAAGAAATCAAAGCAGGACAGCAATAGAGACAAATTAACAGGTATTTAATTACATCATAAATAGAAAAAATATTTGGATTTAAGCTAGTGAAAATTCTAAATTCTGTATATTTTAAAAGGACACAATATTAAAATTCATTTGGGATTTAAAATTTAATTAACTTGTTAGAACTTTGAATGTAGCTGCAGTTTTAAGACACCATAAAATATAAATGTATTCTAACAATAAAATGGTATTTTTTTTTAAAGCTTATGTAAGTAGAGTTTGGTTGCTCAAACATTAACATGTAAAATGTCTAAGAGGTCGCTCTTGGAAGAAATAACCCCTGTAATTCAAAAACTAATGTCACTGGGGCAATAGAGAGGAAAGAGCTGGTGTCATCACTGCTTAAATTATCTTCTGTAGTGCTTGGTGTAAAATGCCTATGACTAATGATCTGTAGCACCACTGCTACATGTCAGATCTGCCCTGCAGTAATTTAATTTTTCTTCCATTTACCACATCTATAATTGCTTTGCCTAGTTGCCCAGAACTCCAGCCTCAGTTTAGTTTTAACTTTAAATTCCTTTCTCTTGACATATTATTCACGTTTTGCTTCTGCCTTTACAGTGTATACTTGGCAGCACTTTTTTACTGAATATGAGTTCAGGTCTGTTTGTGAAATCCTGAAACCAGGTACACAGGTCTTGTAATATGTGAGGAAAATATTTGATATGTCCTGCTTTATATAAGCTTTTATATAAGCAACATCTACATTGTGTGTTTAAAATACTGTTTAATATTAGAGTTGTAAACTGCATCTTTGTGCATATGTACCCCCTGTTACAGTGTTTCTTTATTTGTTTTTAATTCTGCCCATTTTTAAATGATGCCCTTCTTCCTTGCCTTAGCCTAGTAATTAACACTGAACCACTTCTGGAATTCAATTATTCAGGAGACATGTGTTGCCTCTTCCTGTGCAGAACCTGCTTAGATATACACTAGTACTGATCCACAGGAATGAGTGTTACACCATACAACTTCTTGTTGACAATTCTGGGTTTCATTGATGGGACTGCTCACCTGTGAGAGTATTGCTGGTATCAAAAAGAACTGGAGAAAAGGTAGTGCTGGATGGTCTGAGCTCAGTGCAATTTGGTAAGCGAGGACATGGTCTGAAGCCACACTTTTATCATTGATATAAATGTGGGAGCCCTGAAACCCCCTTGCAGCCTCTGCATGGTTAGGTGGTGTGATGGTAAACCAGCCTGCCCTGTCCTTGGATGAGGGCTGTGTACACCCTGGGTGTACACACCACCTCACCCAGATTATGGATCTACTATTTATTAACCCATGCTGAAGTAGTTTTAATTTTGAACCGAATGCTAAGTCATTTCATTTGTGATTAGAATTGCTATATTGGAATAGAGCAAATTTGAAACAGCTTTTAGAGGTCCACAGTCAGTTTTCAAACCTTGTCACACTGAAAAATTAATTATAACTGTAAGTACTTTGTATGCCCAAAGGCCCTGGGTCAATTTTATGGTTTTATAATCCTATTTTTTTAATTTTGAAAATCTTCTGCATGACTGCCACTTCCTCAAAATGAGCAGGGAAAAATACATTCAATGTATCTGCATTTCATTTTATTGCTGTCTGAAGTGCTGCTAGTAGAAAAAAAATCTAAGTAATAAATAGGCTTGAATTCTATTTTTGGAAAGGTGGTACTGCATTGTGCTCTTAATAGAAGCTTTTTTAGAGCTGGGAGTTGTAAGTTACTGGGGAAAATCTGTGACATCATGAAGAGATGATTAGTATGAGCGATATCAGGTTTTATTATACTTGACTAAAAATGCCCTTACTGATGGGTTGAAATTCTAGCTCCCCAGTACAGCTATTTTAAGGAAATGGCCATGTTTCCTTATATAAAAAATCATCAATCCCCTGCATTTAATGAGCAAAATATCATTATATCCTGGATTTTTTGGACAGCTCTAACAGCATGATTGTACCTCAGCAAGCCATACATGTACAGCACTTCCTTGTTTCAGTAATGGACTTAATCTGATAGATACACCACACCAATGCTGTATGTTAGTACAGCTGGACTCCAGCTGGTTTGAAAAGCAGAGAGCAACATGAGCTTGAGCTCAGATTGTTAATAAAAATGTGTATTAATTTTTCTTTACACTTTAAGAAATATTTATTTCATTAATGTTGATGTATCAAGTGAAGGGATATGTACTATACTGGAACACTTTTTCTGGAAAGCAGTAGCTGAACTATAAATATGTATTTGGCAAGGCTTTATGTGAGGGAGGCCTCTCCATCGCAGAGGATTAGTTGTTCAGTTTATCCCGAACACTGACACAAATAAAAAAAAATAGTGCAACTGTGTTTATATTGTTGGATATGACTAGAAAAAAATAAAGGAGAAATTGGCATTCAGACCATGTCAGGTTTTTTGTTTATTTTCAAGAAGTTGTTGGAAGGGAAATTTAATGAAAACACTTCTTCTGTAAAATGTAAATTTGACAAAAATTCATGTAATCAGAAAGCAGTGCCTACTGTAGTGGTTAGTAAAAGTGGAAAGTGTTTTAAGGGGCAGATACATGCAGTTGCATCAGCTTTATTTTAACATTTCAGATACAGGGAGAAGATTGCTCAACATCTTTGCCTGAATGTAGTTGTGCCATTAGATGCAAAGAACTTCATATAGTATATGGGTTTGTCCATCTTTTCTTTCATAGGGTGCTTTTACTATCTGTATGGAGTTTGTGAGGTTGCATTTTGTGCCCTCTCAAATGGACCTAATTGGTACAGAATAGGCAAGCTTTAAAACAAACCATGGCTTGTCTTTGTACTTCAGATGACCATATGCATATCTTAAATAATTTGTGTTACTTGTTATGGCAGAGTTTAAAAGCTCATGCACAATTCATCTTGGTCATTAAAAAGCAGCCCTCTTCTATATTGGTGGGTTCATGGACTATCCCTGAGATTAACTTAGTTGGTTAAAGCATGGTGCTAATAATGCCAAGGTTGCATTGATACCAGTGATATTCTTGAAGTTTCTTGGGGAAACTGCAAGGGAAGTATAGATGAAGCAGGACATCCTTGAGGGGGTGCTACCCAGTGGTATTATAGGGGGCTTAATTTAGCTGAGAATTGCTCTTGGCTCAAGAAGTTAAAATTATGGCTGGAGCCGAAAACTTCAAAGTTTTAATCAGAACAAGCAATCTAAGGCAAGCAGAGCAGAAAGGTGGGCTGGAATAGTAATAGTTCATTTCTGGTTAGCAGTGAAAAGCAGCTTCATGAGAAGATTATTCTAACGGTGCATCTGCAGGTGAAGGTAAAGACACACAGTATATGAAGAGAAAGGGGAATGACAGGGATGTGTGGATTCCAGTGGAGCTGTGTGGGATTTACCGGCAGCAGAGGGCAGCTGCATCCAGTGTGCCGTGCGTCCGGGGATTCGGTCCTGCCTGAGCTGTGTGTGGAGTCAGTCTGGGAGAGCATCACTCAATTAGGAGGACCTCCAGGTCTGGGATTTTAAATGCTGTAGCCTGGTTGAATGCATGCTTGAATGCGTGCTTCATTTTGGTATCTGACAAAAATAGAAACAGTGGGGTTTTATAAAACTGGATTTTATAAAAAATGCAGATCTGAGTTCATTATTTCCATGCCGATTTATAACTTTTTGGAGAACTACACTTAAATTTCATTTTAATCACTCTAATGTTTTAGAAAATGTCTTGAATAATTTTAGGTCTCTTTAAAATCTGTGAGGAATGCAGAATGTATATTACAGTAATTTCTCTTATGTGCATTAGCAAATGGAAACACTGGAGAAAATAGAAAAGGGTAGAAATCAGAATTTCACCTTGAAATGGTACTTTAAAGCCTCTGAGTCTGAAAGTAAGTGAAAGTCATAGTAAATTCTTCTTTGAATTCTACAGCGATAGACTATTTTCCTGAATATTTTTAAAGGAGTTTTCTACTACTGAATAATGAAAGCTCTAAATGAGTCTGTATTTGTCTTCTTTCTTTTCACCTCTGGTTATTTTAAGAAAGTAAACGGCTTGCATGATAGAAAAGGATGGTGGAACCAGAAAACACTGATTATAAAGGTGGATGTAGTGATCCCTCTAATGAAAAGTCTTTCAGTAGTGGATCTTTATCTTTCTTTGTCACCTTTCAGAGTATTAAGTTACTTTGCCAATTTGCTGTATCTTTGATTTGCTTCCTTTGATTCTTGCAGGTACCTTCTTGGCCTTGGCACCTTAGTTTGATTGGGAGAATGAAGGGGGGCAGGCAGGGAAAAAAAAGAGGATAGAAAAGAGCCTCTCTCTACATGTCATTCCTGATGGTCCATTTGGGATTCCTTGTTTTTGAGGTGAAGTGTTGCTTTTGAGGAACAATGCATCTCCTCTGCACAATTAACTGAAAACATCCTCCTCAGCACAGGTACACATCACGCCTGAAAGGACTGTTGTTAAAATGTGAATAAAAGAATCATTTGCAGTTAATAACATTCAGTAAGGAAGCTTATGTAGCGGAACTTGTAAAAGGAAAAATAATGTCTGAAAACCAAAAATCATACTGAATTACTGAACTTGCACATTTGCCATGTTAGTGGAATTTCAGCAGAAAACTGCAGTTTCTCAAAGCAAAATCAGATTCAAATTTTGGACTCCAGCTGAAAACAGAGATAATAAGTATGTTGCAGTACTTATGTAAAACTTTATGGTTTTGGAAAGCAGAATTAGGAGTGCAGGGAATTACCTACACTTGTAAACAAGATGGTAACAAAATAGCATCTCTGGTTTGAGCTGTTAGGTTTTGCTGTCTCTAAGCAGCATTATCCCAGCAGTGGAAGAATCAGTGATGAGTGACAGGAGGAGGGCTTTGGACAAGGAATCCCCCAGAGTGGAGGGGGAGTTGGTACACTGGATGTCTATACCCATTTTTCATCATTTCCTCTAGAGATATAGGAATGTGCTCTCTCCTTCCCTCTCTCTTCAGCTAATAATGCCTTTTTTTTCCTCTCACTGATAGCTCCACTGTATTCCATTTCTAAACTGAGAGTGTAGGTAAGATTTCATGGCAGACAATTGATGGCCATGCCCTTGGGTGTCATGCTTGTCATCATGTAAGCATGATACTGTTTGGCTATAAAAACAAACCAGTATCATAAATATTTAAAGGAAATGGTCTCTCTCTCTCTCGTTTTTTGGTTGTTTTTTTTTTCCCCTAACAGATTTCTGGTTTTTGTTGACTTCTGCTGTGTTATCCCTTAAAAAGGGTGCTCTTCAAGAACCAAAAGAGAAGCTAAAGAAGCCCTGTTCAATGCAGCATTATCAGTTTCCTTTATTCGGTATTCTTTCATGAAGGAAAATGTAATGATCTTACATTTCTTGACTTTAAGTTGCCAGTGTAATTTATTCCAATAGTGAGTATTCCAACAGTTCCTGCATATGAGTACGAAACTTTGCAAGTTCTGCCTAGCTTTTTTTTCCAAGTGGAGAAAAACAAAGAAAGACTAAGGAGAAGGGTTTTTTCCCACGATACTTGCAGTATGCAGAGTGGCTTAAGAGGAGGGGACACTAACACCAAATTACTGAGATATCTTGTAACACCTTTTAAGTTCTACAAAGCAGAAATGCCAGTGTTGCTTTAGAAAGGTTTTGGTACATCCCATTAATAACGATGGTCTGCATAAGTCATGGGGGGAAAAATCAAGGTTTCAAATTGCAGAAAACACATTCAGGTTTGCAGAATTTTTCTGGCTTCCATCAGAATAAAAATAAGACTCCACATTATAATGAACTCAGAGGAATTTAAGACCAGTCAGCAGTGAAAGGATTAGGATTTTCATGGGACCTGTGAGACTGGGTTGAATGGGGACTAGCCTTCTCTTGAGGTCATACCTCAACTCTTGAACAAAGGATCATGTGTACATGTGGGAATTCATGCTCTGTCTTGGACTGAATGTTATTTCTTTTTCTTTTTTTGCAAAAATGGAATTACAGTGTAGGTGTTCTTATGCAAAAAGACTAATGTTCTTTTGCATTAATATATATTGTAGAAAGTGATTTCTCCATGCTTTTACCTCAGGTGCTAAGCTGTGATTAAATTTGTAACTGTTCTAAGCAAAAGGCTGGTGCCATGATTGGATAAACACAATGATATGCTGATTTTCTTTGCTGCATTGGAATAAAAATAGTTTCGTAGGGATGGGGATTAAAATTTGCTTACGTACCTTAGGAAAGATTTGCAAGATGGCCAAAGGTAAAAATTATAAAATCTGATTTCTCTATAGGCTTAAGCTGTGTATGGAAAGAACTAGTCAGGGTTTTTTTTGAGAGAAGAATACACAGAGCAAAGTGTGGTGCTAAAATCAAAACTGTGTTCAGTAATGTCCTGTTTTTCATCATTGTTCTTTTAATAAAATAACTGGCATGGTAACTAATTTTGTAAATACTTCTTATGAAGTTGCATGAGAAGTGAAGCTCTTGGAACTTTTGATTTAAAAAAAAAAAAAAGAGGGGAACACTGGCTATGCAAAAACCCTCATCTTACCAATTACCAAGTAATATTCACACTTTAAAGAGTATGTTTTTTTCTATAAGCACTTCTGTATAACCGTGGGAGTCCTGCCTCCTGTAAGAACCAGTCTTAGGGGAAGGTGAAGGTATACAGTGTCAGTTGACTGGTCTGTCTTTCTCTCTGCCTGAAAGCCAAATTTAGGCTTTTATGAGGACAGACTGCAAAAAATTAAAACAATGAGGTGTTTAAATAACCACTTTGTCATTCTTGCTCTCTGGGGCATATGGAATTGGGTGTATCTTTACTGCTTTACTAACAGATGTACCACTGATGCTCTTTGGCTACAAGACAAAACAATTTTATCTCCAGAAAAAGCTAAGCTGCAGTATTTCCAGAAGGATATGTATGTTTAAAAAAAAAAAAAAAAGATGGATTGCCTTCTGTAGATATACAGATGCAAAAAATGGAGAACAGCACTGGCTGTTCTCTTGTTAGAAATTAATGGGAAGAAGTGTCAAGGTTCCACAAAGACTTCTGCAAATATGTTTAAAATGGGTGGAGTCTACACAATTGCTGTGCTCCAGGAATTCAGGAAAAAATTACATTTGGACTCTAAGTTACTTGTATATGGAGAGTGGCAAGGCACCTTCCATGATAATGAATATTAGTGCTCATTAGTGCCATCAATTTTGCCTACACAAGTGCATCTCATTTACCATACCTTCAGGTCACCACACTCTTTCTGTGGAACAGAATTTAAAAATGATGTTTTAAATCTATCCAGGACTCCACTGCAGATATTCAGTTGCTAGAGACTTTAATAAGGATACTTTAAATAATTCAGATAGTGGGTAAAAAAGATTACTAGCTTAGTCATTTTATTCTAGAAAGAAGAAAAATACAATAGATACATAATATTACTCTTAATGAAAAAATGAATTTGTAATGTGGTCTAGATTGTGGGCTGTACCTTGTATGAAATGCAGTAATGTGTGTATACCTTGGTATCCCACAGTGTATACTTTTTATTTATTAAATTTAGACACTGAAATACTAAATCTGTAAGTGGGCCCAGTTCTTTGCTGTTTTGAGCAGTTGTGAAAAATGAAGTAGAAAGATCTTAATGTTCAGAAAGTGTTCATTCCCTTTCTTGTCACTCTACAAAGATAAACTTGTGAAGAGATTGCAGCAGCTAAAGAATCAGTGATGAATAATAGATTCTTCTTTTCCCAGTCTCTAACATCTACATATAGCGAGCACGTCAGTGCCTAGCAGACAACAATTTATGTTTTGCTTCCTTATGCTGCAGCCTTCTTTTTGTCAAGCCTTGGGAAATGTGGGCAGCTTCTGCATTCTGCTGCCAGAGGTCTCTCTCTGTCAGGCTGATTTGGGCTAACCTTTGGTGGTGGGATTTAGAGTCGCCCTGTTCATCTGGTTAAACAGAAATTTTCCTGGAAAGCTACTGTGTGCCATTATTGCCTGGGAATGTTAAAGTGTCTGTATACTGCTTTAAAAGAGTGGGGACAAAATAGTTCTGTCAGCAGCTTAATTTATTCTTAAATCTTTGTGACTGTATTGTATTTTGGAATAAGCTTTAACTAGCAACAGCATATACAACAACAATAATAATATGATGGTAAATATTTTGTGGTGGTCGTGTTTTTTTCACTCACTGAACTGTCCAAGCATTCTCTGTTGTAACTGATGTTCATAATGTCTCTCCTTCACAGCTGTGGTAATGTTGGCAGTGGTTTGTTAAGCTTGTCCTCTAGAAACTGCTTTTGATTGTAGGTTAAAATGTTCTGAATGTTTGTGTTGGGTGCAGTTTAACTGCCAGTAACTCAAATTCATTTTTTATTCTCTGGTGCTCTTATGATTTATGTGAAATATGTTTTCTAATACGTGTCAATTTATCTTGTAAAACTGAAGGCTTTAGTTTTTTTCTTTATTAGATAAAGTTATAATTCAGTTCAGTTCCTACTTTGGGAGGGTCATTTAGGTTTTGAATTAGTAAAATCCAAATTACAGTTGGGCATGTTTTGATTTGTTTTCCTTTACCTCGGAAATATTTCCTGAGAGATGCACAATCCAAGGGATTATTGATGCTGTGTGTTTTGACTGAAGCCAATGGAGAAAATGCATTTGTATGGCTACAGCACGCCATGTAAAACAACATCCTTCTTATTTTTGTAGAGATACAACGTTTGTTTTGATTCCCTGCTCTGTCTTGAATTTGCTCTATGCCCTTATATAAGTTGTTTCATTTGTCTGCTGCATTGTTTCCTTCTGTAAAATGGAAGACCTGTAGCAGGATGTCAGGAGAAATGTATAGAATATTCTCAACTGCCTTAATGCTGTAATTACAGGAGTGAAATGCAAGCGTGCTGCCTATGATATCAGTCTCCTAGTAGTATCTAAAATGATAGCCAGAACAGAAATTTAAGCTAATGTATTTCCACCCAATATATGATATTAGTTATACATGTTTATGATGAATGAAGAGGCCGTTAATTTATTTGCAGATACAGTGTGCTGCTTATTCTGTCTTGCACCTAGGTAGGGTACATGTCCTCCATATGTGACTCATTCTTTTTGGCTCTAACCAGAACTGAGCCTGAGCTAAGCCAGGCTTGTTAGTCAAAAACTGTGCAAATCAGTTCACTAAGTGTTGCAAGTGTTAAGCACACGCAACGATTAAACTTTGTAGACAACAACTTCACATTTTTTAAAGTTGAATAGGTTGTGTGCTTCGCTCTAGCTGAAATTATAATTTCTTTTCTGTGAATATGTTTGCTGGTGGGAACCAGTCTGATTGCAACAGAGTACTAGTAAACTTGTTTTTCTGCCTTCAGAAACTTTTCAAGAAAATAATTTAAATTAACATGGTATTTTGCTTTGTAGTAACTTTCTTTTCCTTGAGCCATTTGTTTATTGTTTATTAAAAGGCAGTCTATTTAAAAACTTGAAATGCACTCCATCTTCATCAGTAAAGCTTTCACCCATAACTCTGAAAATGATGTGAGCATCATTAGGCTCCATTAAAATAGTTCTATTTAGAATAAGTCTTCAGAACAGTTGAAAATGGAAGCAGAAGAGATTTTGATTATTGCATGATGTAGTGTGTAAATGTGTCTGTAAACCATTCTATTCTATTCTGTTTGAAAAGCATGTGGACGATGTCCTCTCCTGGGTTTATGTATAGCTGTTGGGAAAATGCTTGTGCTGTTAAACAAAAGCCTTCTTCAGGAATTGAAGGATAATGAATTACATCCACAAGCACCAGGCAAACTGCCTGCTAGATTACCTTGTGTCTGTGCTAATCCCTGATCATGTAGACAGTAAGAGCCCACTGATTGTGCCTGGGCTGATAGCAGCTGAGTAAGGAATTGCTGTGCTATAGCTTCCTTTGATTTCTGCTTGGTCCTCCCTCCCTAACATACACAGGCTTCTTTTGCCAAGCTTTGAGGCAGCTAGCCTAAAACTGGTGCATTAGGAGCATGCAATGGGAAACAGGGAAAATGGTGCAGAATTTGTCCTTCAAGTGATGGAGTAGGATGTTCTCCCAGTGTCCTGCATAGGTTTCCCCTCTTCTCGGTTACAAAGGAGTACAAAATATGGAGGAACTGAGTAGGGCACTCTAAGCCCTATGTAAGAGAGGAATATCATAGGGACTGAAGAAGGTACAGAGACATGCTGAGGTTCTGAAATCTTCTCTCTTTTCTCTGGTTTGCTCAAAAAGAAAGGGAGAAGCGCAGATGGGCGTTTGGGAAGTGAAGGAAAAAAGAGGAGGAAAGAGTCCAAACAGATATCAAGACTCTTGTGTATGAACAAGGTTTTGAAAGAAGGCTCCTAAGTTTACACTCATTCATGCTCTTGTGGTATCAGACCAGTCAGCTCCACACTGTGCTTGGTTCCAACCCAGTACAGAAATAGCTCAAGTGAAAAACTGCTTTGGAAAAATTGTGTTAATACCCGCATGACACAGTGTTCTTGGAAGCTCACAATCTCAGACTTCTAGTGTCCTATGCTATTTTCATTAACACATTGTGCTAATACAGTATATGATGGGATTTAGAAGCAGCTGGAATTTGTCACATGATGCGTCTCTCTGCACACTGTGATTTGCAGCAAATGGAGCAGTTTAGAGCAGGGCTAAGAGCAGTTTAGTCTTTTAAGTTTCATCATGTTGAAAAAATCAGTAGTTTTCCTAGTCAGAAATCAGATTTTTGTATTTAAATTTTTTTCCCTGTTTTGTGAGGTATCTGTGCTGGCAGAATGGTTTTCCATCGCTGCCACCAACAATCAGAATGGTAGAACCAAGTTAATCAGTGCTCAGTATACTTCAGTGCGAGACAACAAAACACCACAGATGGGAATCTGGGAAGCCAAAGTTTAACTAGGCAGTTGTACAATGCTGTGAATGTTGGCAAACATCTTATGCAATTTTGGGCTAAGACCATGTAGGTGGGGTTTTTGTGTGTGTGTGGTTCTTTGTTTACTGCTTTGGGTTTTTAAAAGTTATTTTTATTAATATCTTCTCCAACACTAGGTTTTGGTCCGAAATTACTTTTCTGCCAAGTTAGCTCTTTCTTTTGTATGATGTGAATATTAAATGCTTTGGTCCTTTTGTTCTCTTACCAATGTACAGGCTATTTTCTGGAATAACTTTTTTGTAATGAAAAGAATATGCTTTAAGCTTTACAAATTTATAGCACTGGGGAGCCTACCTGTAGAAGCATTTGAAGTTGTACAGTGGAAACTCTATATTGGTTCAGTGGTGTGAAATAATTAGAGAAACAGATTCTAATCTAAACACCAGCGGGGCTGCTGCTTATTGTGCTGTGCTTCCAACATAATGGGTCTCAAAATTGGTAGGTGTGGGAAGAATTGATGGATGAATTGTTGTAATCTAAACATGATCTGGGGGAAAATGAGCATGTTGTCTGGCTCTAAAAAAGAGCAAGATAGCACCAGAAGAGTATTTGATTTTCAGATTTAGCTGCTGGATACTCCTATTATCCTCATTAGACTTTTTGATCTACAGGAGTTTGCCCAGCTAGTTTGGTGTGATGCATGCCTGCCTATCTTCTTAGTCTGCATACAGCTGCTTCTTTTTTCTTTTTAATAAGGATAACTTCACTTTTAAAGTATTCTTAATGCCTTTACACATTTTAAAACTTTTTAGCAGAGCAATCCAAGTTCTTGTGTCCCAAGAACAACCTTGTCTGTGTAACTTCACTTTCTTGAATAGCTTACTTTCATTTCAAGCAGAAAAGCAGTTGTCATCTACTTGAGCTTGTTCTTAAATGGTTGTGAAATATATCCAAGCCCTGTTTCCCTATATGAATTTTGCATAGTTTAGCTATTCCCACTGGCTTAAGGATGACCCCTAAGATCAAATATTATTAGAATGTTAATGACTCCTGCAGCAAATTACTGAAAGCACGTAAAATAAAAATAACAAAGAATTGCTGATTAACCAGAACACTGATAAAGACTAAGGATGTCTGTGTAATGGTCAACAATATTTTGGTAGGTCAGGCGAGTGCCAGGTTCGAGTGGTCACCTCCATAAAACAGAAGATGGAGACTGGGAATGGAGTGATGATGAAATGGATGAGAAGAGCGAGGAAGGCAAAGCTGCTGTTTCTCAGGAAAAGGTACCTTCTGTTTCTGCCAAGACATTTATACTGTGCAAGATATTCTATCTTTATGTTAATTGTTAGTATTTCTGGATCTTTATTGCATAAAGCTGCATAGCTCATATCTCACTGCATTTGTTTTCCAGTCACGAAGACTGAAAGAGGAGGAGAACACAGAGGTAAAAATGTCTTTATCAATTATTATTTTCTTCCAAGTGTTTGAGTGAAGGGATTTCTTTTTTGTTTCTGCTGTTAAAAATGTGAATTGAGGTAGGAGTGTTCTTCTGCAGTCTTGTATAGCAAGTAGTTGTGAGGATAGAGCTGTATGCAATTGTGCCTGTAACAATGAAGTTAAGCACACAATGGATAAGATGGATAGGAATTTAAAATCATGTTATGTTTGTGCCCAGGAGAATTCAAAAAATAGGTAATTTGGCTGTTTTTAGGGAACCTTCATAACTGGATCACACTGATTGCTGTCTTTGTCAGAGTAATGAGGACTGTGTTCAGGAGTAGCGAGAGGATCTCCAAATAATTTTTCATTCTAAGGATTTGCATCACAACATGTATTTTATAAATAAAATATTTCATTCCATACAGTAAAATAGTTCAGTACTGAAGCATATTTAGGTTAATTCAGAGGAACAAAATATCTTGTTGAATTTCATGGCCATGTGCTGAAAGTGTGGGAAGCATCACTGCTATAAATAATTGCTTAGTAGGATTATGTCTTAGAGAAAAAAAATTCTATTTCAGAAATGTCTATTTCTGGGGTGGGTCACCCTTGCTACTTTACCTGCAATTTTGGATTCTCTGGTTTTCATTGGTGTCATAGAAATCTTCTAAAAGACTAACAGCTTCCTGTCAGATTTGGTCCTGTTAGCTCCTGTGATAACTCCAGTCTCTTCGTTGCAGACCTAGTTTACACAGTGCTTCAGCATCTGAGATAGAGCTGAGTAGAATAAAAAAGGACTTCCACCTCACAGTCTTTCTGTGTCTTAGTTATTCAGAGTTCTAAAGTTTGTGATTCAGTTTATACAGGTAGCTCATAATAAAATAGTTGCTTAGTTTGTGAAGGAGAAAAAAGCCTCTGCTTGAAGTCTTCTGTTGAGTTTTGTTTTCCTGAATGTGCTAGAAGATGACTTCAAACTAAGACTAGTGCAGCTCGCCACTGTTGGTGTGTGTCTGTTGGGTCTTTGGGATGCACATTCCTATACATTGAAATAACATGTCTGTTGAAGATGCAGAGGTAATAGTAGTAGTTTATATGAATGGAAGGGATTTAATAGAAGCAGAAAAAAAATCTGCTCTTGTTTTGTGATAGTGATAAATAATTTTCCAAATATGCATTAATGTCTGTTGAAAATACACAGATAATAAAAGATAGATCCTGTGTAACATTTTTATAAGTAGCTTTGATATGGAAGACTGTTGCAAAAACAATCCAAAGAAATTTGTGGTGCAAGTCTTTTATTTTGGGAGAACTTGACTGTAACCTTTGAACAGGCTTCTGTGAGTGGTGACAATATGCCAAGTTGGCTATGAGGACCCTGAGGTACCCTGTATGTAGGATACTGTTTTGCCTGAGACTTCACATGAATGTTAGTTGGGAGCTGGGGAGGATATCATAGTGTGAGGGAGGATTGAGAGTGTGAAAGACATCCATATTCCTGATTTTTTTCTGTGAAAGATATCTCTGAGTTGTGATGCGTGCTTCGATGTGGTACTAGTTCTTTGCATATGGGTAGATGCAAGACTTCCTTAACAACCAAAACTGTTACACAAAAATAATGTGAGTAGCTGTTTGGTATTCTCACTGTGTGCATATTATTTAATAGGTTATTTGAGCTTTGATGCAAGGTGGATTAAAAGCTCCTACACTCAGTGCTTTAATGCGTTATCATTTGTATCTCTGTAATTGAAATTTGGCAGTTTTACTGGTATCAGCTATATTTTAGACTGTGTACTGAAAGTGTTTAAAAGGTTTCTGAGAGTTAGAGAATGTGTTAAATATTCCGTGCTAACTTCAAACTGTTAGCATGGAAAGTTTTTTGTGATTTTTCTTTTCTTCTTTTTCTTTTCATTTGGCATCCTTTATAAAACTTTGTTTTTTTCTCTAATAGTCTCAGCCTGTTGCTAGTGACGAATATAGTGAAGTTCCATGTGCAGTGAATCTTGTCTTAAGACTAAGGTAAGAGATTCTTCCATTTATTTGGCTGTAATTATCTTGATATCCTTCATTACTTTCATAATATTAACATAAAATCAGTACTTTATATCTCTCAGTATGACCGGTATGAATAGTGTTTCTGTGACTAATTGCTATCTTTTAATTACTTACCAAAATAGTGTAAAATGAAAAGCAGAATATGAATGTGACTTCAGGCTAAGTGTACCCTTCATTAAGTATTTTCTTTCTTTTTTTCCTTGCAATGAAGGATCACAGTGAGAGATTTTTAATGAGTTTCTTTCACACTTCAGCAGTCAGCCTCTGACAGAAAGAAGCCATAGCTATATTACAAGTTGCCTACTCAAAACATTTTTCACTGGCAAGTTTGATCAGTCATTGTGGAGAAGTGACAGATACCTTAGAAAATAGATCCAAATATGTTATCTGACTTAAACTTAAACTTAGTTAAAATCAGTCAGATTACCTTTAATTATAATGGGTTTATTACTAAGATTTGAATGCTTAATTATGCAGTCTAGGTCTTGTATAAACCTATTTTTTCAAAAGAAACTGATAACTTTTTATGTATTTAGAGCCATTTTCCTTAAATGGCTACATAGCTAAAAAAATCACTGCCACTCTAAAACTTGCTTACATCTAGTTTGTGTTGACAGGATATTTATGAGAGGTTGTAAGGTCTTAATTATTGTTATTGGGAAAAGTTAAATGTTACAGGGTTTTTTTATGCTAATAAAGAGATAAGAAGTCAGAAATAATTAGAAAATTACAACCAGTGTATTGGAAACTAATAACAGATTTATGCATAACCAATAGCTTTAAAACAGTAACATCAAAAATTGTTAATGTCCTGGTTTCAGCTGTTAGTAATCAAAAAAAACCCCAACTACACAGAATGAATGCCAAGTTCTAAAATCCATTTTCTTCCCTTTTCTTTTACTGCTTTTCTAGTGACAGCTGCAAAAAATTGCAAAGGTTGTTTACAAAAGGGAGGATTAATAAAAATTATTGTGGGGATAGGAAAGACTTAAAGATTATTTGGGATCATTTTAGTTGTCCAATTTACATAACTGCCCAGTTATGCTATCAATATTCTTTTTCATCTCTGCTGGCTGGTAGATGAAACCATTTACAAACAGACCAATTTGTACTGCTATGTGGATGTGCCAGTGAGGTGCTTTGGGTACTTATAAATTATGATGAAACCTGTGGAGTGATTAGCTTCTACCCAGTTACTTGTGGTGTTGGCATACTGAGGGGGAAAATGTTTTAGTCCTTCAAGTACAGCGAAATGTCAGGGATTATGCTTTCAGCTTCCTGCAGCTCTTAAGCCAGAAGTGAAGGAAGACTGATCTCAAGAGACTTGAGTTTCCGGGCTTTTATTTGCACAGTGAACTTTTGTTCTTCTTAAGGATCCTCTTAATTTCGGTGGAAAAAATTCTCTCTCCCTGCCCTCCCTAAAAGCAAGTCTGTAGTAACTAGGTTAATGTGTTATAATTATGAAGGTTTAGTTGGCTATTTGGTAGAGAGGGAAAAAACAAGAATTTCAGTTTTAAGGACAAGAAAGTTTCCTTTAAACAGGAAAACAAAAATCAGCCTTGAAAAGCAGACGCACTTTGGAGTCTGATAACACTCTTAGTGGTGTCTTGGAAAAAAAATATCTAATGCATAATTTTGCAGAATGAGTTTTATTAATTTAACTGTCCTACTTTTGAGGGAAGACTGATCTGCAGTGCAAACTTCTGTCCCATGTAAGCTCTAGCTGTGTCCTGTCTCAGTGGTAGGAGGTGGGCAGAGATCTTCGTACTGTGCATGTGGGTTTCCTTCAGATGGAAGCCTGAGCATGTGAGTAGGGTCAGAGCTGGCCCCTGATCAATGTGTGTGTGTCTGGGGGGAAGGTGGGAGCATGGGCTGTACTACGAAGCACGTTTTTCTTTTATCTGGCAGTCCACAGAGTGCTTATCTAAGAATGAGGGCTACAGGCTCCCTATACTTTTGTCCAGTGGTGTAGATTTAGAGTTAGTATTTTAGTATTCCTTTATATTTGCTAATTTAAAGGCAAGAATTAATTTCTTTATGGAACCCTCACCAAAATTCAGGGCAGCCACTCTCTGATAGCTATATACATTGTGTTTAGCAAGGTACCTTTGATAGCATTTGAGTTGTGCTTCCTCTTCGCTGTTGACCCCAGGAGTGGAACAGCTGAGGCTGCTGTGGACACAGCAGGGCTGTGCAGTCTGCTGTATACTTGTTGAGATTTGTGTTCAAATGTCTTGGTCTTCAGTAAGTGAACAGAAACCTTTTTTGGGGAATGGAGCTGGTGATTATTTGTTAACTTTTAACAAAATACTTACATTTCTTCCGTTATTGGATTACCTGTGGGGAGTTATCTGGCTCATTTGCCTGTCAGTGACAAGTATCTGTCGGTATATTGTTAAAAGCTTTTCACCTTTGACCTTGCTGTAGGCACATTAATGGTGGCCCTGGTCTGGCAGTGAGTGGTTGCACCCAAGAGTAGAAGGCTCTGCACATTTGGGTCTAGGTCTGTCTACAGTGAGCAAATTCAGAAAAGCCAGACCTGGAGAAATAGTAACTGTGGTAACAGTGTCTAGGACTCTTCTTCCTCAACACCAAAGTCTCAGTACTTGGACCTTACTGCTCTGCTAAACAAAAGCCAGAGTAGGTTTGAGGCTGGCATTCTATTCAATACTTCTAGTGAAGTATTGACAAGCTTGTACCACACACACTTGTCAGTGACAAGCTACAGAGATGCTGTTTTGGGAAGACAGTGTTCAGAGCATTGAAGTGTTAGTGCTCAAACTCTTGCTGTAATCTGTACAATTAATTCAACTGTGTCTT
>JAWWLV010000183.1:19523035-19574377 GCA_035041135.1 Platyrinchus mystaceus | reverse complement strand
CGGGGGACCGGGATTAGAACCTGTGGCCTTGGTGCTGAGAGACCAGCATCTTAACCGCTAGGCCACCGGGGGTCCCCACAGTGCACTGTAATATTTAACAAAGTGATCAAATTATGTGCATGTTGTCCTCTCTGTTGATACTGAAATGATCTCACTTCAGGGTGATTGTTTTTTAACATTACTGGTGCTACCAGTACTTAACTTCAGTTCTTTCCAGGAGCAGGTCTGTTTTCAGACTGAAACTTCTGGTTTCAACCAAGCATTGAGATTTTACCACATTAAAAAATTCTCAGTATAACTGTGTATTGTCCTTCATTGTATTTCAAGTACTTGTTAAAAATTGATGCTTTTCAGAAGTTAAATCTTTACCTCTGCTCTTAAAAAAACTTTTGTGCTACTTCAGGAATAATCTCAGGGGAAAAACACTTATGATCAATAATGCCATCTCTGCAGCAAAAAAATCTGATAGCTCTTTGACTAAGTTGTTTCCACCTACTGATATATGAAAGAAGGTGGAAAGTGTGAGCCTCAAAAAAGATTATGCAAGTGAATACTGATTTTCGCTGCCTGTGCAGTGAAAGGAGTCACTGATAACTGAGACAAAAAATACTGTTTATTTCAGTTTGCTCTTTGATTTAGCTGGGAACGAACGTAACAAGGAGAAAAAAAATTGAAAGGCTTTTAATGTTCTTCTGATTTAGCTTCTGGCATCAGCATCTGCAGGAAGAGAGAAGAAGCATATTTAGATTTAGATATATGTAAAATGTCTCTAGTTCTAACACTTCTATGTCACAATATGTAGATTTGGGACTGTAAACCAGGGGATGGAGAGAAAGGACTTAATGTTCATATATCACTTCTACAATGTTAAACATGATTTTCCAGACTTGCCTGGTGGCATTTGCATGTATCAGCTAGTTTTCTAGAGTTTCTTCTGTCACACAACTTGTGCGTTTTCTTAGTTTTACTATGCATCCCATCTGTTTTTACTAAACTGAAAGCACTCTGGTTTCTTTTGAGTCTTAGGCAACATGGGCCTGTTAGCTATGGATAGAATAGTTGTAAAGTCCTTTCCTGAGGGAGGAGCTGTCAGCTACTCTGGAGCCTTGGGCAGTGTTCTTAGCTGATCTGATTGTGACCCTAACAATTCACTTAGTGGCTGCTTTTTGTAATGTACACTTGCCTTTTCTGTATGGTAGGTGGCATACAGAGGGTAAGTCTTTAACAGCTAACTGCTATCTCATTCCAACAGCTTAGCAGCCAACTGACAGTGTTTCATTTTGACATTGGCTGTTTTT
The DNA here is from genome assembly GCA_035041135.1 of Platyrinchus mystaceus. Classification (NCBI taxonomy): domain Eukaryota; kingdom Metazoa; phylum Chordata; class Aves; order Passeriformes; family Tyrannidae; genus Platyrinchus; species Platyrinchus mystaceus. The sequence continues at coordinate 19,573,079 of JAWWLV010000183.1, read as the reverse complement.
CAGTCCTGAAAGCATCATTTGGCTGTGCTTTGCCTTTAGTGTTGTTGCTGTCTCTTGATGTGTACTGATTATCGAGAGTGTTGCATCAATTTGGGGATCTGCTCTTTACTCAAGAATGTATGATGATTAAATGGTAGGAGCAGTTTTGTATATGTAACTGTTCAGTCCTGTAACTTGATCTTGAAACATTGTACGCTAAACATATTTCCTTCTTCCACTAATGTATACAGAGTGGGGATAAGTTGTAAACCTATGGAGTATTTTCAGAGCCACTGAAGTAAATGGTAGGGTTTTAATGGACTTATAACTGTGTATTTACCTTTTATTAATACAGAGAGATTTTAGTCCCATTCTTCTTGGTGGCAATCTGGAAGCAATCCGACTTCAAACATCTATTTTGCTCTTACCAAAAGTTACCAGCAATGCCTTTTCATTTAATCTAGAATTGATCTGAAGTCATTAAAAGTAAGTTGAGGAGAACCATCTCCATAGTGCTGAACAGACATAATCTGCTCTTGATAGTATGGTAATATGTAATGAGGAGCCTGGTTATTGATTAGCAAATGACAACTGAGCACGAAAGAAAGGGATTTACATAACGTAGTGAATCCTCAGGAACCTAATGCTTCTTTATAGTAAATGCTCTGTTCTGTTGGCATTTATATGATCCCACAGGAGCTTTAAAGTTCTGATTCACAAAATCGCTTTAATAAACAGACTTCCTCTTTCTTACTCCTCTGGTTCATCTGTGTGAATGGTATCATGACTTCAGATATCAAGAAGAAAAGGGAGTGGTGGCAGGGAAGAAGTGAGGGGTGATTTTTATTGGGGTAGGAGAGGGTTCTTACTTGCTCTGCCCTAGCTGAATGGTTAAATTACCACAGCTGATGCATAAGAATATTGCAGGGCAAGGTAAGTAAAGGTACAGAAAATTGAGATGCCAGGCCAAACCTCGACTTTGGAACCAATGTATCCATTCACTTTCAAAGATTTTACTCCCGCATCCTCTTTGCGATATTGAAAGTACAGTGCCAGTTTGCATTTCACTGTTTTGTGTGTATTAACTGTATTCTGTAAATACAGTTGAAACAAAGGTTTAATTAATCAAAACTGACATAAGAAAAAGGTACTACATACCTTCAGAACAGGTATTTAATATTTAAAATGGGGTACAGCATCACTTAATCTGTGGCTAGTCAGAAAGAAAATTCTGCTGTTAATAAAAAATACAGGGCATTGACTGAAAAATACAGCACCTGTGAAATAAACTAGCACTATAAAAACAGGATTACAAAGGAAACCATGTTTATCTTGTGTTTTATGCCTTAAGCATGTGAAAGTGAAAAATAGGTGACAAGTTATTGATAGAATGATGACCTTTTGAATTTGAGTGACATTTGGTGTGGTCAAATACTGTTTGTCCCTCTAGCCAATTTTTTTTTGAGCAAGAAAAAAAAAGTAAAGTTTCTTTTAAAAAGACTTGCAAACCCTAATCTTTTGTGGTTTTTTTCCTCAATTATATTTCTTGCATCATATGCGCAACGATCTTGCCCCAGAGATGTAGAATAAAAATTGCATGAGTACAGCTCTAGGATGTACATCCCACCTATCACTCTGATTAGTCCACTTCATTTTGATGTGAACTTCTGCTTTCTCTGCAGTCTAAATTAGTAAGTAATTTAAATTTGTCTGTGATTTTAATTACACCAGCAACTGCAGTGAGGTAGTGCAAATGCCAGACTGCTTGCCCTTGTTTCTTAGCTTATGATGTCTTGTTTTTTCCATTCTAACTTAATTTGCTTCTGTGATAGTTTCAATGCAGTTCAAATTAAGGATGGAAGGAGCATCTGTGAGAATGAAATTTTGTACAAATGTGATGTGTGATTTTTTTTTTCTTTTCAGTGTGTGTTTTTTGATAAAGCACACTGACTTGTCCAGTGTCTTTGGTTCCTGGTGGTGGGGGAAATTCTGTCCTGGTGGGAATAGGGCTTGTTAGGGGTATGAGGTAGGGAGAGGCTGATTGATGAAGGGTGCCATGTGAAGAACTTATTTCTGGTTTTAGAAAAGAATATGTATTCTGCATTCTGCTGTTGTCTTTTCCACTCATGAGTCAGCTTCGTTGATTACCACTGTCAGTACCTGCATTCTTGGAGGACACTGGCTCCGTATTTCAGTTTTTGTAAAACACACGTGGTGACTGAGTATATGAAGTCTGAAAATTAAGCAAGCAATGCAGAGACAAAAACTGGGTGTTCTTACACAAATGCAAACACCCTTCGTCTGGCTTACCTTGTCTTGGACTGTTTTTCTTATTTTGGGAAGGAAGAATATAGAGTTACTTAGCTATGGTAGGATGCATCTCATCTAGGAATACAGACTCTTCCTAAGGGTTTTATGGAAGATGCTGAAGCTTGTGTGAAATAGAAGCTGATGTTTCAGGTAACTCTTCATAAGAAGTGGTGGATAAATTTGTAGGGGAAAAAAAAGTAGTAAAGAAGAATGAAAATCAGCTGCTTGATACTTAATCAAGGTATGCAAGCATGATTTATACCTAAAGTTTAATTCCAAGAATCTCATTTTCTTGAATTGCAGTTAAATGATAGACGTTCTGCATTTAAAGACAAAAGAAATAATGACATTTAATGGCTCTAATTTACAGTTGCATCATTACACAAACATGATTTTTATTTTAATTCAACATCGTAGATCTTTTGTCAATCATGTGGAACATAACTAATTGACTATAGCAGGAATTATGCTATCACTGGGTAATTATTTGGAAGGGTTTGTCATTAAATGTGAATGCCTGAAATCTCTTGTGTTTTAGGATTTTTTCAGTAGAACTGTGTCAAATCTGAACAGCTGCATAATTTGTTTAGTTCCTAATCCTGATTTTGGTAAATATTAGCATTTTTTGGCAAATAATTTCCTTCAAAACAGAGTATCTTGCTTTTTTATCCTAATGACAGGATTGCTGAAGTTAGTATGAGGGGGGCTAAGTGATGAAGTTGGCCTATGTCTTTTTTCTAGTTCTTTAAGGAAGCATTATTCCCTAGAAAATCAGATCTGGCAATCTTAGTGTGGACATCAAGTGGTCCTGATGGAAACAAAGTAATAATGACTTGCAGAACATGCTTTCATAAAGTGTAGAGTTTTAAATTCTGAAATTACTTTGCCAGAAAGATGGCTGACAAAATGTCTTAGCATGGCATGCTCTGGTGTCCCCCTCATTCAAAGCATGTGGTATTCTTCCCGTTGGAGGTGAATCCATTATGAAAAGCAACTTGCAGTGTACTAAAATGCACAAAAGTACTTACAATTTACTACTTTAAAAAAGAGATGGGCTGGTTTTATCCATGATAATCAAGGTCTGTAATGGCACAGAGCTAGAAGCAAATAAGAGGTATTATAAGAGATGACAAAAAGGTCTGCGTTGGCAGTTAAAATAGAAATAACTTTTTCACAAATGCATTTGAGAAACTAGGAACCATTAAGAAATGATGAGGAAGATAAAATTATTAATCACAAAGATAGTAAGTGCCTTTCTTCCAATCCTATTTCTATTTAGCAGAAATTTATTTAGCAGTCTGTGTGTGCTGCTGCATGATAAGAGTGTAATGGATGTAAGTAAAAAAAGGAACAAATGAAACGCTGCTTGGAAACTCTGCCTTCAAATAAATCAACAAATCCAAACAGTTTTCACCAAGGGAACTAGCAAACTAATTTGCAGTTACAGTGACATTAACTAGAACCAGAAAAGTGTCTGAAGGCTGGAGAAGAGAATGAGCAGCTTTTAGGGGAGAACTCAAGTGCATCTTCTATTTGGTGGATTATATAATGGAATACATAATTTATGGAAATCAATAAATGTCTGGAAGGTAATGGAACAATAAGCAAAAGCACTTACAGGCTTCTAACAAATTAATCTTGCCAAACTTCCTTTGTTTTGCTTTCCTGAATAGTAGTATACCATTAAAGAGAAAGCAACAGTGTCGTAAGTTCAAAATACTTCAGAGTATAAGAGTTCCCAATAGCTAATTTGGATTGCTGAATACATATCAAGCTTCCTTGAATTTCCACCTTCACTTAAATAAACTGATTTGACAAGTGAAATTTCTCTTTGGGATATTTTGCCATTTGGAGACAAGGTAAAATAGACCCCACGTGCATCCTGCTTAAGGAAAGAGTCTTTGATAGGAGCAGCTGGTCTTTCACAGAGCTGTATTAGTCTCTTAAAAAGTGGTAATTTTCATAAGAGGTCAATTACTTAGTGCCTTTTTATATGGTGGATGTTCTACTTGTGGGAGGTCTGTGGAAAGATACAATCTGAGAACTTATTGTGTTACATTTCTAGGTCATAGAATCATAAAATGGTTTGGGTTGGAAAGGACCTTAAAGATCATTTAGTTCCTACCTTCTGGTTTACTTCTGCAAAGGTGCAAGAGAAAGTTTTTATATGTTTGGTTTGTTTCTTCCAAAGTATGTGCAGGAAATGAGCTTTTGTGTTACATCGTACATTCAGTCAAAACATATAATGCTAAATTTCTGTGCAATTTCCCTTTTATTGGAAAGCAGCAGCTTTAACAGGCTTATTTGGTATAATAAATGTCAGCAAAGGGATATGGATTGTCAAAAGGGAACTTGGAGATGGGTCATATGTTGATTTTTTTTTTTTTCCTAAAATTTTTTTAACAGAAAGCCATCTAGGTTTTTCTGGGGGAAGGGAAGGGGAAACTGAGATTCATACTAGTTCTCTGTTGAATAAAAATAGACAGTGCAATATTCCATATAATGGCATACTTCTACAGAAGAAGTAAATGAGCCTTGTAAATCTGTACCTGGCTAGCTGCATTATCTGTAGCTTTTTTTTTTTTTTTAGTGATCTTAAATTCCTGTAGTTCCTTATTTAGGGAACATGAAACTCCTTCAGCTTTGAAGCATTCAGTAGATTTGGTAAATGAGTACTTTTCATTTTAGGCACTGCATGTGGCATACTTATTTTTCAGGGTTTGCTATCTTGCTGTTGCCTGTGCTGCCAATCATTTTGGGTTTTGTGTTTCTGCATGTTGCTGGCTTTGACTCTGTAGTATTCTTAGAATTATTCAGCAAGCGATAATAGCTGTTAAGTCACAGCTGAATATGCCTGCCTATTGGATTTAGTTTTCCCACAGCAAGACTTCATGGCCTGGTATGCTGAAATATGAGGTTGCATACAGATTCCATGCTGAGGAGAAGAATAATGAACTGCAAAACACATTCTGTTGCTATTAGGTTTTCAAGTGGATTGAGCTATTCATTGGAAAAAGAGTGTGCTACAGCAATTAAGTTCATCCCTATGCTCAGTTGGCTTGCCGTTTTCAGAAATTAGGTGGACGTCTGTTTTGCAAAGAGGCTAATGTTTTGTTGATGGTAGAAATTATTAACTTAAGACTGAAGCTGGAAACATGCAAGGAATGGAGGTTTGGGGCACAGTATGAGGCCGTAAAGGAATTCTTTAGCATTGGTAATAAGTAGTTTCAGACTGTTTCTCACACTGAACTGGTTAAAACACTATTTGTGGCTAGCAGGAAAGCAGAAAACCTTTGGCTTTAGCACTGTGCTGCTTGTTTTATGTGAAGGTAGAACCTCACTGATGAGGCAATGGTGGTCAGTGAAAGAATTTACTCATTTTAAAACAGTTTTATAAACATTCAGCAATAACACCACTTTCCAGCATTTAACGTTTGCTGGATGCTTTGTCTCTTAAAGGAACATCTTTGTATACATGTGATCTAAGGTAGGGAGTGTTAAGTCCAAGTGAATCTTCCGTTGTTCTTGGAGGAAAAGGTACATATGATTCGTACTGTATTGAGCTATTAGAGTCAATATGGCAGAATGCCTTTTGAAGATGAAAAGGAAACTATTAACCAGAGGACTTTATCCTTTAAATTACTGGGGGAATTTTCAGCTTAAGAATTTTTTTATATTGGTTTTCCCAAAATACTGCCATAAAAATACCATGGAGTCTCTCCAGTCTGTGTGCTTTCAAGGAAATACACACTACAAAAATGTGGTTGTCAATACCAGAGGTATTCTTTGGGTATAGGAGCTGTTCTTCTTTGGGTATAGGTTCTGTTCTTCATTACATTTTAATGTATACACTGACTGTTTTTCAGGAACTCCAGGAAAGAGCTTAATGACATACGGTTTGAGTTTACTCCAGGCAGAGGTAAGGCTCCTGCAATTGAGTTATTCTCTTACTGCTTAAAAAGATATTTTGGAAATTGATTACTGCTTGTGGTTAATACAGACTGTTTCTCTGGAATGTTTCCTACTGTGCAGAGCTTTATATGGAACCTCACTTGAGTAAGAATTGCAGATGTATGTGAACTCCACTGGCAAGGTTGCATAATATATATATTAGAAGACTTGATTTGCAGTATACTTTTACCAATTTCATGTCTTGTTGAAATGATGTGTGTGGTATATAAAATTGTGCATAGCAATATTTACAGCTTTTGAATTTCCATTTTCACACTTTGAAGAAATCACAGGAAATGGAATATAGTAGCCATAAAAGTGTATGTGGTGATGGTGGTAATGTTTAAGTTTTTTTCCCCCTTTGTAATAAAAGAAAGTCTTTTAATGAGTATAAAGTTCACATCATTTTTCAAATGCTGTGTTCAACAGAAAGTTCAGCTGTATCTCTAACTTTGTTATTATCACCAGAAAGAAATTCTGGTATTGAAATGTTAAATTCTGCTGCATGCTTGTAGAACTGTATAGGCTTTCTAGGGCTAAGAGTTTTAAGAACTTCTACAGTTACCTTTGTTGGAAGAAAACCAAGTATTACTGGGATAAAATGCACAGTAGGCTGATATGTTGAGTAAGAAGGTATCATCCTTGTTACATTACAACCCTTTGAACTATGAACACATTTCATATTCTTCAGAAGTCAGTATTCAGTATATTTAGAATAGCCTTCAAAGAGTTTTCACCTAAAAATGAATCCAGATTGGAAGAGGTCTCTTTTCCGGTAAATCCCAGTGTCTGTCATGTGCAGTAGTTCTGTGCATGGATATATTCTGTGTTCTCTACCTGCCTTTCTCATTGATTTTGGCAATGAGTAATAATGTAAGAGACCAGTTATTTAATTGGGCACAGAGCATTTTGGTTTGTCAAAAGAATTACTTGGGAAGCAGTTACATAAGCCATTTGAGAATTCTTACTTAGTCAAACAGTAAGAGGGTACACCAGGACTGTTCCTAGTAGTCAGTCACTGAGGCAGCCAGAAGGCAGCTAACAAAGCTATGTTGTTTTTCACCGGTGTGTATTTCTTGAGGAAATGATGCAACTTCATTTAACTGCCTCAAAGCATGGGCTCCATACAGATATTTGGTGTTGGGGACACATTACAGTTGAGATTTAGCTGGAATTTAGCTTGTTCCTGCTGTTTCTGCCTACTTCCCCTTAAACCTTCTGAAGTCTTTATCCAGGAGCAAATACTAGTTACAGGGGAGTTAACCCACTCAGGTACAGGAGTTAATAGAAAATAATCCAAAGCTTTGAATTTCCTGAGTCATAATACTTAAAAGCTATTTTAAACCTAAAGCTCAAAATAATGACTGTTCAACTACTTTGCCCCACTGGTAACAAACAAGAAAAGCCACTCGGCATATCTCTGTCTAGATATGCAGAACAATGGAGGGGATGAAGAAAACAGTGAAAACAACACTAAAGCATTGTTTATTTTCTTGGTTCTGAAGATACTGAACTTGTAAAATGTGTAGAATGTATAGTTAGATAATAAAGGGAAAATGCTAGTGGCCAGGGGAGGCCTATAGGGAGTTTGCAGTGAATCAAATCATCACCTCATGCAATTTGCTGTGCAGAGGCTGATAAGATAATTATCTTTTTTCCTCCTAATTAAAGATAATTTTGAATTCAAGCCTGCCTCCATGGGTGTTTTGGAACTAGAATATATTTTTGTTAAGTTGCATTGGATGACTGATACTTTTTGTTGTTTTTGTGGCTCTCATACTTATTCATTTCACCTTTTGCACAGACACAGCAGATGGCGTTTCCCAGGAGCTGTTCTCTGCAGGCCTGGTTGATGGCCATGATGTAGTTATAGGTAAATTACATTTTTGTTTTGCTATTATGCTCTTGTGACAAGTTTGTGTTAAATGGATGTGAAAAAATGTTTTCTCTGATGCTGGTTTTCACAAAATCCTTTTTTGTCCTAATTTTGCTTTTATGTGTGCATAGTTCAATCAACAAGACAATTTTGATACCAGTCCAAGGACTGCTTTTGGAAGTCAGAACTCTTCAATGGTTTGAGAGGGATGATGTAATATAGTTCTCCTGAAGGATTATTTACAGTTCAATGATTGGTCATTTTTGTGATAACTTCATTTTTTTGTTTAAAAATAAAAATGATTTTTCAGTAGGAGTTTGCAAAGTGTGCTTTGGCAGCTCTGAAGTTAGTAAGCAATCTGTTTAGGTTCATAGAAATAGAAGCAAGACAGAGTCCAGGATCTATGAAAATTGCACCTAGAGATATTTTTTCTGTGGTAAACAAAGAGGTAATCAGAAGTATTTTCTGGCAGCTGAGAAGAAAGATAATTCTCTGTTTTTCTGTTCTGTGCTTCAGTAATTTTTTAAGAGCTTTTGTTTGTTTGTTGGTTTTTTTTTACTTGAAATTCAGTGTGTTGCAGAGATGATTAATTTGGAAGTGCTTATTTCCCTGCACCTCTTTCCTTTCTTCTGGTTGCTCAAGACTGGTAGATGCATAGTCACCAATATCAGAGGGGAGCTAGTATATGCTAAATGTGGGAGTAATGATTGGCAGAATACAAGCAAGTCAATTTTTGTGTTTCAGTCAAAGAAGTTCATATCGATTGGTTAAGAGACCCTTAACCAAACTCCTAAGTGGTAGGAAGAGTGTTTTACAACTCCATAATGTAACAGTGATATATAGTTCCCAATTAATCACTGTATTAAAGCATTTGAAATTGACACAGCTGTCTTACAGCATCACATCTGCTGAAGGTACTTTCATGCTAAAATGGAACCATGATAAAGCAAGAAGCCCAGTTTATTGGTCCTTAACAACGTCTTACTTTATGGTGACACTGAAAATCCAGTGTTACAGTGCTAAGCCACAGTAAATATCATTTTGCTTTCCTTGCTTTTGCTCTGCATTTGCTTATACCTGGTTTTATTTTGCCTTGTTAGGTTATCTTTGAAACTGAATAAAGTGATGGCTTTTGTTCGACTAATTCCAACCCATCTTCTTACTGTAATCACAAAATGGGATAGAGCTGCATGAGTAGCAAACATACTGCATATATTTATGTGCTCAAAGAGCACTGTATTCTAAGACATTTTGTAGAAAGTTTTGTGCCTTCAGCATGTGCGCTTAACTCAGTATTTCCAGCAAGATACACAAATGTATTACAGGTGGAAGAATATCTCTAAATCCTCAGGGTTTAACTAAGGACTTAAATATTTCAACACATCTGGCTCATTTAGAGCTAATGCACTGAATGGTGACTCATAATGACTAGACTGCCAGGATTTCCGGAGGCTTGAGGGACATCCGCAGGTAATGAAGTTTTGCATCAATTGCACCTAAGTTATTTTAGCTATATCTGTTGTGTGAAAAAGGTGCAATTGAGAAAGTATATTGTGTGAAACTGAGATGTTTCACAGAAGTTCCCACCCTGCTGAATTTTTGGTGTAGTGGAAACTTAGAGGTTCAAGGTGGAAAAAACCCCTGTGTTTAGGTGAACAATCACCGCTGCTGTAGTTGTGGCAGAACTATAAATACACGATATAAGAAATTCTCCAAGTGTGCAAATTATTCTTCACGCATATATATATGTGCCACAGTGAATGTGCTTGTCTTATAGTCATGATAAAGTAAATACTAATTTTTAGTTACTTTAAAGAAAAAAATAAAGGGAAAAGTAGAATTGGCAATTGCCTTCAAAGAAAGTTCCTTTTTTCAGCATGTAGTCCACCATTTCCTACTTAATTGTGTAAATGAGGAATAAATCTATATAGTTACTAGTGGGATTAGTTTGAGTTTTACCTGATAGAGAAGTGATAAACTCTTGGGCCTAGAGTGTGTTTTCTGCCCTCGTGGATCTGAATCATAGTTTTGAGGACTTTTCTTTCTGGTTAAGACAGAAAAAAATCCACAACTGTGAATTTGAATCAGAAATTGCAAAAGCAGCAATGTAAGGAATGTTCCTATTTTTATTAGCAATTTAGTTGCTGTTATTTATTTCCTTGGCATTCACTTCTCTGCCAGTGGTTAGTATGTCAAAATAAGGATTTATTGAGGTTCTACAAATTAGAGGTATTCTATTTCAGAACCTAACTTGAGCACATCAGGGAGGCTTTTCCAAATATATTTTTCCTTGTGTTAAGTTTCAGATAAAAGGCATTGAAGTAGCCTGGCTGCTATTTCATCTTCTTAATAGTTTTGTCAGAACAATATCAATGATTCATAGCTGAATTTGGGACAGGAGGACTTGTGAAGATCTGATGGGGAGAGGAGACTACCAAGTAATAATACGCATAGGAGAATGTGACCTGCCTTATTTTTGCATAGACCTGTATTTCAAATCTAATCCAGCATGATAGAGGTATCTGTTATAGCTGTCTTCAACATCTTGATGACTATCAAACCATTGTCAAAACCTGTGTCTGAAAGCCAGCACTTGCTTTCTACATTCAGTCACAGGCAAATGATTTTTTTTCAACCTTGTACTCTGACTCATTCTTTTGTATAGAGAATTTATGAGCACAATTTACTGTAATATCTCAGACTCTTTAAATATCCCTACTAGCAGTGATCAGCAGCAGGTCTAAATTTTTATTTTAAATGTTCATTTGAGACTAGACTGAGGTTTAGAATGCTCAGGATCATCAAAATGAAGGGGAAATTATGAAATCTGTATATACTCATCCCTCATCTTCCTGGATAATCTACCCCATTAGACACATGTAGAATTAAGGTCTGAAATAGATAAGCATTTAAGTATCCAAATATATTCCACTTGGCTTTTTGTAAACATTGTTTATAAACCTTGTTTTAAACATGCAGTGGTTTGCCTAAGTGTTCTTCTCACCCTCTGGGGGAAAAAATCAATTTGAAATACCAACCACCTATTTTTTAATAAGTTTCTGGGAAAAGGTATGACTTTCCAGTTATATTAATATTTTAATTTATCAATAAAACCAGTTATCACAATTTCAGTCTTTTTCCTTTTTTTCCCTCTTCTTAATGACTGTAGAATGTAAAAAACACTACCTTGGGCTCAGATATCCATACTGAGTAATTGAGAATTTAGTAGTTTAATAATGTGTTATTGGAATTGAAATAGGTAGATTTCTAGCACTGACTTATTTCACTTTCCATTTTGATACAGTGCTCCTGTTTAGTAAAAATATACTGCTTCTGTTGGGTGGGAATTTTCCCATCAGCTACCTAAAGAAAAGTTAAATCTTGTGTATTATTTCATCAGTCCTCAGTTTTCCTGTTTTTGCTGTGACCCCTGGTTATTAATACCCCATGGTAAAAAATCTTAATGTGAAGACATCTGTGGTCTATTATTATTCCATAAATTTGTAGGTTGTTTTTTTTTTTTGGAAAAGGATAGCCTGATGCCAAAATGCTAGTTAATGTCCTTCATGTCTAAAAAGACATGAACTAGCCTAAACCTTGATTGTCTAGAGTAATGAATTAATAACAAAGGGAAATCAGCACAGATTTTGGTACTCTTTAGAGACAGCACAGCGTGAACCTACGAGTATTCTGTGAGTAATTTGAAGCATTGTTTGCCACCTTTCTTTACTATTGCTGTATGTTGGGCCATCCTTTGGGAGATGAGGGTGGTTTTACTTGGTGCTGTTCTTCCTCGTGCCCCGCGCTTTACACAGGCATGAGACTGCATGCATTGCTGGGTTTATCGTGTTTATGGTGTTGGGGCTCAGAACTCATAGGAACCACAGGGTTCTAGTGGTTTTAATAATTGTTTTAAGCTGTGGAAATTGCACTGTGAAATTATAGTCCTGTTCACTAGGATGCTCTGGGAGACCATTTTCAGTCTCTTGATGTTCTTTTCAAGATACCACTGCTTTGGCCTTCTGTTGTCCTGTAGCTGTCTTCTTTAAGCTTTGTTTTCTGATTGTAAGGCTGCAAATCAAGCTGTTGGATATTATTATAGTATCAGTGTTGAAATGGAGATACTTTCCACTGTCTTTTATTTGTATCTACTGATTCAGTTATGTACTTGGAGAATTTAGACAAATTTGTGAGCTTTAATCTCCCTTTGATAAATTCCTAATGACAGCCTCTTCATAAATAATACATTTCTAAATGTTTTTAATGTTTCTGCCTTATCAGTGTCCAGTATTTTCCTCAGAAGAGAAGCCAGGCTTGCTGCTGGTCTTTCTATTTGCTTTTATTTCTTTCTTATAAGAATCATGTCTAGGTCCTTGCAGTTGTCTGACAATAAATACTTGTTACTTAGCTGCTTTAATATTTCTCTTGCTACTGTTCTCAAGGAACATAAACAAAAGGGACTTTATGATTAGCATCCTGAATGGGTGAACTACTGGAATCTCACTACACTTAAATGACCTTTTTGATCTCTCTTTGAAAAGCCTTTTAATGTTTTAGGCAGACAATTTGTGAGCTATTAGATGGTAACAAGACAGACAGAGATCTAGAGATATTGTTACCAAGTGCTCTAAAGGCTGATGGTTTTGTTTGCATAATATACTATAGTATATATAATCCGGTGCTAGCTATGTTTTAAAACTTAGTTTTGATTTTGTTCTGAACTTGCAAATGCACAAAACCCAGTGTGTAGTATGAAATATAAATGAATGTGTAGATTACAGCAAACCTCTTGCAATATGTGAAACTGCCTCAAGAGTGTGCATAATAAATTCAGCCCTTTGGAGGAAAACCTAACAGTAGCTGAATTTTGAGGAGAGATAATTTCACTGAAAAGTGTTCCCTGCCACTCAGGCATCCTGCTTGCTAAAACCTATACAGGAGAACACAGCATTAATCCTCAAACCAGTAGACTCCCAAGGCAGTTAATTATGGTGAGCTCGGTGTATCAGGTGAAAATGGTAAAATAACTCCCTACAGTTGAGGAAGAGGTAATATTTGAAACAAGCAACAGGGAAGCCAATAAATCTGTGGAGCTTTGAGCCTGGTTTCTCTAACAGCCATACTGCTGATGAAGTAGGGAGCAGTTGAAGATGGCTATTTTTTATAGACTGAGTTTTGGACTATTTTCCTTTTAACTTATTAAAAATATTTTTCATTGTCTCAGAGCTTACAATTTTTCTCATTTTTTGGTGACAGTAATTTTCTGCCTGAATAATGTTTTCTTTTCCTCATATCTGAATTTCAGGATGACAATATGCAATAGCTTTGCAAACTGTTGAAGCTAAGCATACTTTCAGAGGTTGCCCATCCATTCTTTGCAAAATAGAGAAGCAGATGAATTATTATTCTTTTGAGAGCACCCCAGAAATATCATCTCAAGCTTTAGGTTCTGCTTGTGTCTGTGTTTATGCCAGATGGCTCTGACTCAGTTGGCTGGTTGGGCATTGTACTGGAAATAGTTTAACTGTACTTCATATAGCTTTATTTACTGTGTCATTAATTTTAACTTTTCCAGAAGTTTTCCCTCTTCAGAAGCCATTAGGGTTAGGTTTCATGCCGTGTTATGAATTTTTAAGTAACCAAAGAGAGTCCTGTCACATTACAGGAGCAAAATAATTATTTGAGCCTGCTTGTATTATGGTTATTCTTGTATATTTATTTGTCATCTTGAAGGTGGCATTTTTTTGTTCTGTTACCTCAGCTTATACTGATCACTTGTTTAAAAAATATAATTTATGTGGTTGAACAAAATTGTCATATAGCAGAGTGATTTGTATTGTATATGTGCTAGAGACTCTAGTTAGGTGTGGCTTTTTCTTTATTACATCTGCAATTAGCAGCCTGTGTAGTGTATATTTATGTGCTGGGTTTGACCTTTTATCCTACTGCACATTCTGCAAATGCAGATACTTATTTTGTTAGAATGGCAGAACCATTTGTCACTGAGTAAGACCTGCAAAAGAGCCTGGAATGATTTGTGGTATATAGGTTGATTAGGTGTCCTTCAGAAGCCTTCTGAAGAAAGGGGAGCAGCACCTCATTTATTGTTGTAAACAACAAAAAGCCTCTTGTGGTAACTGCTGCTAATGTTTGAAGAGGGCTTTTGCTCCAAGGCATGAAGTATACTCTATTTCCTTGAGGCTACAGCTGGCAAAGATTTTTCCATCACCACTTAATTTTTTCCTGCAGTTATCTTGTTCATGTTTCTTCTTCTGACTTTCATGGCCATAACATATTGAGAAAAGACTCTGCAAAATAAAGTTGAGCATAGTATATCCAGGTCTTGTAAAAATAGTGAATTCCCAACAGGATTTTAATTATCAATTAGTGCTGCTTGCAGGCAAACTAATCTATGAATTTCATAAGTACAAAATCCAAGGCATGACTTCGGAGTACTTCAAAGAAAAATGGTTTTGTCAATAGGAACTGCAGTATACTTAAGTTAGAGATAAGGTATAAAGTAGACTTAGAGACACGTATTTTACAATGCTCTCGACTTTTCCAAATATTTAAGTATCAGTGGAGAGAACAATTTCTGCCTCTCAACGAAGTCCTAATGTGAAACTCCTTTTCACTTTAGGAGAGCAGTACGGTATTAAATTGACTTTCTTCACCAACTTGCAATACAAGAATTGTTGGGAGTGCAGGGCGATGTGGTGAGAATAGAATGGTTATTTTCCTCCCTAGTGTTTACAGATGTGATTGGGTTCACCTGCATTTAGAAACTTTAGTCTCGTTTGTCGTATTTAAGCCAAATTAGAACTTTGTATACAAACTGTACAAAGAGGGTTAATAAGTCTCAACCTAGTGAATCATCTTCCTTGACGAAAGGAGCCAGAGATTTTCAGCAGTAAAACCCAATAGCAGTTCCACTTAAAAATAATTACTTTTCTTACTTGCCTGATGTGAGCAGTAATTCTGAATAGTGCTGAACAGTATCAGCAACTGCTTGTAAGTGAGAGTGTTGTTTAGTTGTGAGGGTATGCTGTCATGAATTTTTTGGTGTCTTTCAGCGTACTTTGCATACTTAGTGGTCCAAACTGTGTATGTTTAGTAACAGTAATGAATTTTTAGAAGTATATTCATAGGAGTGGTAAGCCAGTTATATTTAATGCAAATGATAGCTCAATTTAATTGCATTTAAAGTGGGATGAGTATTTAAATGTAGAATATGTTGTTGTATTTATAGCTTTGAGCATGTCTTTACTGTAGTTAAGGTGGGATTCCCTAACTTTCTGGAGAAGTAATTGGAAGGGGCTGCAGGCTGGCATTCAGGAAGGACTTTCACCTGCTTGGATGGCTTCTCCTGACTGTGCTCCAGGCTCTTTTCCTAAGGAAATTAACTAAACTAGAGATGCTGGGGACACCTCACTTCATGGGTTAGTGCTGTTTTTCTTAGCTGACTACAGCAGGCTCCAAAAGATTCCAGTTACCAGTTGAGCCCAGATCTTCAATGTTTTAGGTGCAGAGAGACACATCCAGTGCTATGTACTTACTGAGGTCCTACTGAGTCCTTACTGAGAACCTTTGGCTTGCACTAAGGTGAGAGAAGTCATGATTGTCTCATCCTTAAAGAAAATGAAACATATTTTAAATAGTTTCCTGAAATACAGAGTCAGGTATCCCAATTCAGACAGTTGCCTCTGATTGTTGCCCTTGTGGTCTAAATAAGGACAAGACCCAGCAAAACAAAAGCAAGGAGCTAGAAAAATGAAAAAGATACCAACAGGACAGTATGGGTTTTTTAGGTAATTATGTGCAAATATTTGACTCTTAGTTAATGATATGTTACATGTGCTTTCAGACATTGCAGAAAGAGTAGGCTCTAGGGGGGATTCATATGCACAGGCTTGATTGACTGTGATTAATGACAATATTTTGGCAAAATTATTTCTATTGCCATTCTGTAAAGACCAGAAAATGTAAAACACAGTACCAAAGTCACAGGTGAAATCCTAGTTTTACTTGAAAATGTTGAATATGTATGATTAAAATTGAAAAGTTCTCTCTATAGGAAACCGCAGGTGTGACTGTTTTTAATGTAAACTTGTATTCTCTTATGGACTTTTTTCTGAAAACATCTGGCATTACTCCTTTAAATCTTCCTAATCTTCTGTTTGATTACACATGTTCCACTCTACTTACAATCCATCACAAAAGCAAAAATAAAGCATATTTCATATGTAAAAGTTTTTGACTTGTGTTCATATTAAAAGTAAACAAAGGGAATAAATGAAATTATTCCCTTCAGCCTTTTACTGAGCACTGTTCTCAGAAAAGCAGTTTTTTTGAAGAATGATAACCATCTAAAATTTCGACTCCTATTTACATATATTGCAGGTTTCTCTTTTGCTATTTTCATTTGGAAATTTTTAATCTCTTCCCTGGTAAAAAATCAGCAGGAAGGGTTAGGGTTTTTTAAGACTTCGATACTACTTGTGAAGTCCTTGGTGCTGCTTTCCACTGTATGATAGTTCATTAAAACACTTGCTGATTGTGGGATGCTGTTTGCAAGTGCAGTAATAATACCTTTGCCAGTAACTGTGTTTAAGGGCACCTGGAAGTTTTTGCACTCTGAGGAAATAGTCCAGCATGCTGACTTGCAACTGTACAACGTGAAATGAAAGGCTGCCCCTCCTGAAGAGACACGTGCACTGGAAGCTCAGATTTTTGTATTGGTTTATTTAGGTGAAGTTAGAAATCTTTGGAAATAGGACCCAACTCCTATCTGGTTTTGTAACATTTCATTTCAGTGAAGCCAGCAAACACTAGCTAGAAAATTTCTTCTCTTTTTTTTTTTTTTTCTTTTTTTTCTCTTAAGACATGTTTTACAGAATTTGGATAAGTCAGAGCTACTCTTGAGTGCAAGATTCTATTTTATAGATTTTTAAGACATAAAAAATTGAAGCTATTCTATCCTGGCTTCAGGAGCTGTGAGGCTGAATGTTCCTTTTTGCCTACATATGAGGTTCCAAGTATTAATTGTAATGAAAGGCATTTCCTATATTCGCATGTATTTTATCAGGTAGGAGGTACTGCACTAAAATTGACTTACAGATTGTGGAAGTGAATTGTGTGATTAAAATAAAAACTGTTTGTAATGGCAAGAATAAAGAAGATTATGAATAATGAAGCTTAAAAAATGGAAATACTTTCTGTTGTAGTGCCTGTAGTTGAGTTCATTTAACTGTGAAGGGTAATTTTTTTTTCTTTCCAAAAAGTGCTCTCTACAAAATGTACCTTAGGCTTGCTTTTAAATCTTGTTTTTAATTTCCAACGCGCTTTCATCTCTGGTTAAATTTATTACAGGTGTATAAACAGTCCTTAGTGCCATTTTAATTGTATAAAGAAAATGAGACCCAAAAAAATTGATTTACATTTAACAGTGGTAGATTGGCCTAATTGTTTACTTCTCTAAATTCTCTTGCTAAATGCTGTACTTCCCCTGTGAGGCCAATTTCTGTTATTACACAGTGAATCGCGTATGATCAGGCATGGTGGGAGTGAAAATGCTGCCATCACAATGTTAGAAGATGGAGGAAGTAGGAACCTGAGTTTATAGCAGTAGGACATTGAACATGCTAATATTTGATGTGTATCTCCCACCACATGAAGTATAGAAAGGGTTATTTATGGATAGCATCTAGTGTCTTGCTTCTCTGCTTTGTGATACTTACCTATTCCGTGTACTAAGAAATGTCTGCTACTTAACATCTGTTTATTTCCTTTTTATAATCTTGTTTAAACAGCTCTGCCAGGTGTGAAGTCTTTATCTCGTGTTCATGTCCTGTTGATGGCATCTTCTGCTCATAAGTCAGTCTTGAACAAAGGCACTTAATGATTCTGTCTGAGTTCAGGATCTATAAATGTGCAAAGCTGGGGAGCAAGTTTAGTAAACATACAAAGCTGAAAACAGCCAATTTTTTTTTCAAGGTAAATGGTAGCAATATTGTTAAAAAATACCAGTTAAAAATGTAACTTAGGTGTTTTGATAGAAAAAGAGTTTATTATTTTCCTGCCTCCTTCTCTGTTTTCAAAGAGTCTATTATTTCCTTTCTGCTACTTCTGTTACAGCATACAGCTTCCTCTTTTGGACACTTGGGCTCTGTTCATGTAATTAAACTGTTTATTGTTGTTACTTCACAAATCTTGGTCATGTTTGCTAAGGGAGTAGTTTGAAGACCAGCTCTTTTTGTATCACTCTTGTATTTTAACTCTTTTTTATTTTTTTTGCTAGTGAGCTGTAACACACCACCAAGAGTCTGTGTGGGTGCTAATGTCAGCCCAAAAAGGGACAGAATCATATGCATATTGAGCTCAGCCTTCTGCTAGAAACCTGTGCTGATGGTGGCCCTGGCTGTAGCAGAAACTTGATAGAAATCATGCCAGCCATCAACTTATCCTTTGCTGCGTGATTCTGTCACTTTCCTTGCACTTGCATTTATGTGATTGTTAAATGTTTATGGAATAGACTACACTGAAAATAAGTAGTTAATTTTTTCTGTTATTTGGTTCGCAGGCAGATTTTTTCCTTGAATCAGTTCTCATAGTCACAAAGTATCAAAGTGACTGAAAAGAAAGGAGGCAGGATTTCAGGCAGCCCAACTGCCCTCTGACTTTGAAACAACAGCTAGAGAGTGATTAAATGATTGAAGTAGTAATTTACAGACTTGTATGTGCATAGAATTAAGCAGAAGATTCAGTATGAGGCTTGATGGCATGTTGAATGCAATTTTCTATAAATCATATTTTTTTCATACTTTATTTTACAGTTGCTGCTAACTTACAGAAAATAGTAGATGATCCAAAGGCCTTGAAAACATTGACTTTTAAGTTGGTAAGTAACAGCATAAAGGGAAGAAACAAACTAATTATCACAATATTCACATAGAGTTGATTCTGTCTCATTTACAGATATTTTGTTGAGTAAATATGTTGACAAATGACTGAAACTGCCATGTATGAGTGAAAAAGCTTAAACCCTGTAGTGACAGGATAGCTCCATAACACTGCATGGGGAAGGAGGTTCAGTCACATGAGTTCTGAGGAAGTCTGAGGTTTAGGTGAGAAACTGCAGGGAGAAAACCTGTGAGAAGAATTTCAGAAACAAGTAAAGCAGAGAAAACTGTAGTTCCTGGGTTAACACTCCTTCAGCCCCACTCACTTAGCTCTGCCCTGACTGAAATATCCTCTGCTAATGGACATTTTGTTCAAACCCCATTTTTTCTAACACCTGCCAGCATTTTTCTTGCATGCAGGTCACCCTGTTCTCTTGCTTCTCTTTACTTGTTCTTCTCAATCTTCTTTCAGTTGAACATCCACACCTGCAAGTTTATCTTGCTCTCATTGTATTTCATTACTTTTTCTCCTTCCTTTTCTGTCTTCTCTAAGTACATCATCAGATGTTGGGTTTGGGTCTCGGATTCTCTCCTGTGCTGCATTTTGTGCCCTGGACCATGGGTCCTAATTTTGGTTGATGGTATCATGATAGATCTAATTTATTATTAATAAATTTACATTGCAGAAACTTGAGTCAGAATTGATATGCTCTGTTTTTATTTCTTGCTAAAATTAAGTTGAAAAATTTATATACCTGAAATTATTGAATTATTAGCTAAGGAAATACCAAGCTCTTACCAATTAGCTTTCAGCTCCTTTTGCTGAGAGTGACTCATCATATATGAAAAACTGGAATGAATATCTATTAGATAAGCTTTGTTTATAAAAGCAGCTACTTCAGATGGGCTGTAGAAAGCCATTTTTAGACCTAGTTGATGATAATGTATTAATTCAGGATTGCTGTTCCCATGTCATTCCTGAAATACAAAGTTGAATAGTTTTAGGTGACTCATTTGGACTCCTCTACAGTCCAGTAAAATCTCCAGAACTGACTTGTTTTTTGTGAGAAGGGGTTGGGTTGGGGAATAAAGACATGTCACTCGAATTATTTTGTTTCTTTGCTATAAATACAGCATAATGGTTGATGCTTCCCTTTTTGCAGCTGATCTGTGCTCTTGCTGCCTAAATATCTGAATTGGCTTTATTGTGTAGTCAATGGCTTCTCAGTAAGAACATTTAGATACTCCCAAGGCTCTACAGAAGTCTGGGTTTCTTGTTCACGCACTTAAAATAGAGGCTTGAAATTCCAAAATGTATTTCATAGTATTCAGGTTATATATGCTGAAAACAAATCCTCTTGAAAATTTAGGTTGGGGTGTTTCTGTGATTTAGTTGGATTTATTCCTGGGGTGCAGTCAATGGCACATGGTATTTCAGATTCCAGTGAGTGAATGCTGCTATCATCCTTACCCTTACCTTAATCAGAATTAATAGACAATGCAAACTCAATGTCTCTGTCCCTTCTGAGGGCAAGTTTCATTGGCTAGATAACAATTCCTGAGGTTATTTTTTTGCCTAAATTTTTCCTGATACTTTTGACCTATGTTTCCTGCATTAGTTCCCTACTTCGCGGGAAAAGAACATAACAATGAGAAATATACTAATTTATTTTTATTCTTGGATAATTTAATGTATGTTCCATTTCTGCCTGTTCCTGTACTGTGTAGTGAAGTTGCTAAATTAATTGTTGCCTAGGACAACTGTGTTATCTTTGTATGCCCTCCTGAATCTTTGCTAACTCTTAGCAAGATCTCACTGAATTTGAGAGCATTTGTATACAACTTGATTAAAGTACATTTTGTGGGTAAATATTTAATGGGGATTCAAGGTCTAAATGTAGCTAATCCTATATCCATTCAGAGAATTCAATTGAAAAGTACTCCTTAGTCTAGGATTAGTTACTGCTATTTGTGGACAAAGAATATGGTTAGTATTTCTATTCAAATGGCAAGCATTTCATCTTTGGGGAAAAAAAAGGGAACAATTTATGTTTTAACTATTTTTGTTGTTTATTATTACCAAAATGGTAAAGAAAATTTTTAAAGTGAGGTGCCTGGAAGGCAGGGGTTGGATTCTTGCTCTTGTGTATTTTTGAAACAGTGTATCTTTGATAAAATCTCCCTTAGTTGTCTTGGCTAACACAGAATTAAGACTTCCCTGCAGGATCCAGCTGTCCACACTTTGGGAAGGAGGCTGCATTAATACACAAGTAATTGTGGCAACACTCAAGGAAACACAAAATTATTGCACAGCATAATTTGCATTTCATGTAAGGATTTTTTTTATGAAAAAGGGTGGGAAAAAACACTAATGAAAGAAAGAGTGCTTTCAGTCACTACTGAATACTTTCATGTTGCAGTTTGTAGTTGTACTTACACTAAGCACAAAAACTAAGCTAATAAATTCCAGGTGCATTAAATACATATAAGATGGTATTTATTGATAGGGAAGGCATTTAAAAATCTATATCCATCTATATGTTACTTAGATGGCTTTGAGAAGATTGACAGCTAGCTAGATTATAGAACTACATTATAGAATGATGTTAGTAGTATTTTAGCATTTCAAGTGCAAAATCCAAACTGCATTTATTTAGTAAATTCCCAATCCAAGAACCATTTAGATATCTTAATAATAACCAATGGTGATGATCTCAGATCTTTAACTTGCTGCTTCGGTGAAATAGCAGCTGTCAAATACTATCTGAAGAGAGAATTTCTGTTCTCTGTATCTGCTCAAAGTAACTTTAAAGGAGTAGCCTGATGTAATGCTTCCACAAGTGGCAACACAGTTTATTTTTAGTCATGAAAACTGAGCAGATTATGTCACTTGGCACACCTTGTATGCACAGTCTGAGAGCTCTTTACCTAATACTGCGTGAACATGAACCAGGTCTATTAAGGTGTTCAACTGCTACTCATACATGAAAGGATAAAAAGAGCATTTTTGTAGGGTGAATCAGTTGTTCTGTTGGGGATTGTTTGTGATATGCAAAAGAATCTGAAGGCATCTGTCATAAGTAAGTTAGAAATACACACTTTTAATCCAATTGTATTATTGTTTTATCTACCACACAGATAAAAATGCATGAAAAACTTTATTTAAAATGTAGTCACTTTTGTCCTACGGAAAAAAAAAAAGATTTTAAAAATGAAAATACAAAAATATTTTGCCTCCAGCATAATTTTATTTAAAGCAGACCTAAAGTAACAGTTCAGTCCTGAGCAAGGTGGGTTTATATCCTTATCGTTACATGTGAGAAATGAATTGATCACTTGTGCCAGTTTGTATTGTGACAGGCTTTACTGAAGAATCTCAACTATACAATTTCAAGTACTAGATTGTACTGTCAGAAGGGAGCTGTCCTTTTGCAAATATTAGTATTTACTCTTTGTAGACTGCTTCAGTTTCTTGTGTAAAAGTTTAGTTGGTTGGTATTCCAAACCGACTTGCTGGCTGGACTCATTAGACATTTGCTGTGTATAGCACAGTGGTAAAAAGTGGATTCTCTACATGTGTATTAATTGCTTTTCATGAGTAAAACCAGCATACTCACATGACCCAACTAATTTGGCTCCAGTCGGGAAAGTTTGGTTTAAAGAACTAGGGTATTTCAGTGTTCATTTTCCAGTATTTTTTTTCCATAATCTTTAATATTGATTAAAATGATTAATTGGCTGATGTTGACAGAGGCTACATCAAGTAGTCTGAATACTTTCATTCAACTAAGCTGTTTGCTGACTAGGCGATACAGGGAAAACTTATATCCTGGCTGTCAGATCCTCTGTTGTGGCGTGATATACTAAACATTTCTGTTTGTACTTGCAGGCCTCTGGCTGTGATGGCACTGAGATCCCCGATGAAGTGAAACTGATTGGTTTTGCTCAGTTGAGCGTCAGCTGATGTCTGTCCCTTAACCCCAAGCCGAATTGTGAGATTGCGAAGAGGCCAGCTTAGATGCAAAGGAAAATTAATGCACCACACACTGAGTTCTGCTTCATTATCTAGCAATTCACAAAGTCAGAACAAGCAAAGCCCACAGCTACACTGCTGCTGTTAACATTCAGAATGCTCCTAAATGTCTCTTAGTAGTTGATTTGGATTCCCCCTAAGTGAAAAGCTTGTGGAAGTACACTCAGGTGGCTATATTTATTGGTTACAAAAGGAATTTTCTATCAAGCTTACTTCTTTCATGAACTTTGAGTGATACTATTTTACCTGTACTTGTGGTTGATAATACTGCCTCTGTTCTGTTCTATTTAGAAATTAACATACATATAAAAGTTTAGAATTATTAGCCAAACTTGAATTCTAGTTTTAAAAATGACTGTGAATTTTATTTTTCATATATTTATGCATTACACATACTAGTAATAAGAAAATGATTTGACTTGATTATGTACTATTTGCAGTTAATCTCCCACTATTTAAAAAATTTCAGGTATGTCTTTGAAGTATTTGGTAACTTCTAGGGGTTTTTTGAAATTAATTGATTCGGCATTAGCAAACTTTTGTTGGTTGTGTGTCAAAAAAACAGTCCACAAACTGATTGTTAAGGGAGTGGGAGGTGCCTTGCAGATATTAATGTTTTAAGAATGTGCCTGAGGCTGCTTATATAAATAATTTCCATTTTCTAAGTACCATACGTGTGGTACAATATATAAAAATATATATAGTTATCTGAGCAAGGAGGGGATATAGAGTAGCAAAGGTGTTAGAGTATTTTGACTATGCTTTATTGGGGAGTCTATGAGCTAGAGCTATTTTGAACTGTTGTTGTTAAGGTAGAATGTGTACTGTGCCCATCTCTGATCTGACTTACCCTTAGTGATAGAAACCGGTTTCATACAGGTGATAAAAACTTGAAGAACGGAACTGAAGCTTTATTTCA
This sequence comes from Platyrinchus mystaceus, assembly GCA_035041135.1. NCBI lineage: Eukaryota > Metazoa > Chordata > Aves > Passeriformes > Tyrannidae > Platyrinchus > Platyrinchus mystaceus. The sequence goes on along the minus strand of JAWWLV010000183.1, from coordinate 19,549,113 downwards.
AGTTCTGTAAAATACCAAGGTGGAGTGAAAATAATAGGGCTTTGTGCAATGATTAAGTAAAACTCTGTTACAAAGAAAACACTTCCGACCCAAGTAGTGTTCTGCTTAACCTGTGACATAGATGTTATGGAGCTTCTGAACCTTAGAAGGAATTCCAAATTTGGAGACGTTTCTCAGAGGTTACAATTTAAACTACTTCCTAGCTAATCCTAGATAAGCGGCAGCTCTGTAATGTACTGAAAATGGCAAATATATATTATTAAGAGAAGTTATTTATAATGCCTTGTCATAATCGTTGAGGTGTTCTAGAACCATTTGCATACGACTCAATGTAATCCCATCCCATCCTACTGTTTACATGATGATTACTCCAAGATGACTGCAAAGGTTAAAAAAATAAAGTAAAAATAAAGGTGTATTGCACAAACTGATTTGTGTTTCGAATTTCCATGCTCTGTGTGCATCTCGGTGGCACAGCGGTGCTGCAGGGCGGTGTTACAAATGGCTGCTGCCCTTACTTTGTTTACAAGCAGCACCTGAGGAGGAGGAGGGAAGGAGTTGCTGCTTGCTCTCCACTGCTTTGCAGAAGCCATTTTTAAGACTCCCAAGGTGTTTGTACTTCAAGAAATAATTTGTGTTTCTGGACCTGTGCACCTGTGGGGTGCTGGTAGGTGTGGGAGGAGACAGGGACGGCCGGGGTAGGGCTGGTGGCCCCAGCTGAGGCGCGTTAGGGCTGATCAGGCCTCTGGGGGCAATTGGTGCCCTCAGAGCCCTCGGTGGACAAACCCCGGCCAGGGGTGGGTTTTGTCAGCCCTGGAGCAGCCGAACAACAGCGGTAAGTGAGCCTTTCCCAGTGACCTGGGCACTGTGGCTGGCCTTGGTTCCAGGGTGTCTCTGTGGGTGCAGAAGGCAGGGGAGCGGCCCTGGCTGCCTGTGGCCGTGCAGGGATGGTCCTGCCTCCGGGGAGCTCGGCTGTGCCGGCTGGGAACACATCATGTCTGGGCTGGGGGCAGGCTGCCATGTGGCAGCTGATTGCTCACCTTCGTGTTGGAGTATAGAGTAAATTGAAAAGGTACCTTAAATGTGCACCTACCAGTGACACAGTTGATAACGTGCGGTGGGGTGGCTGCTGAGCAGGACCAGGAGGAGTTAAATGCTAAGCATTGCAATTGGTTTATTTTTGTTACATATGTTAGTGTAGACTTCTCTAAACATTGCACCACTATTGATTAATCCACCTGCAATGTAGTTAGATGGTTAGATTTCTTTTCCAGAACCACCCCCCCCCCCAAAAAAAAAAAAAAAAGTTCAGGGAAGCTTGTTGTTTTCTCAAATCAACAAAAAGAAGTGGGAATATATAGTTGGATGAAAATCATGTTCCACTCGCTATACGCTTCCCCAAAGGCTGGGGAAAAGGTGTTGGGGTATGAATAGCAACTGTCAAAAGTGCTCATCTGCTGTGCTGGTTAGGGCTGCAGGAGGTATCTAAATAAAGAATGTAATACTTTAATTGTGGCAATCAGCAGTATTGTGCCAAGATAAAGTGGTAACAGTTGTTGCTCACTTGTAGTCTGATGTAGAAACATGGCGATGCTTCACTGGGCTTCCTTGATTCAGTGAGACAGCAAATTCGTGCAGCAGTGTTATTTATCTCATCTGTGTTGGTTTCTTAATTTTTTTTTTTGTTACTGCCAAGATATTGTGAATAAATACAAAGTGAGCAAAATTAGTGTTTGGAAAAGTAGAAAGAAAAGGTAGTTAAAGCCTTAGTATCTGTTAAAATTAGTTTATAAGTAGTTTATTCTCTCCATACATACAGGTGGGAAAAAAAGGTGAAAATATATGTTATGTTGCACTAGAAAGCTGTGCAAACAATGATACAGGAGAAATAAATGCCAAATCTAATAGGAATTTGCTTCCTGAATACCATATTTGCATCTTCTGTTAAATAATAAAAAGAGAAAATCAGTGGCTATTAATTTGTTCATGTTTACATGAAAAGCATTTAGGAGGTGGGTAAAGTTCTCAAGTGTTTGACATGACTTGCCCCAAAGCAGTTGTGGTGCCTCTGTTAGAAAGGTGTTGCATGTGTCTGTGTTTGAAGGAAGAGGTCTCTGATTTATGAGGTGAAGCTGTAACAAGTGAGCTACCATCTAGTTGTCTCTAAGGCCAAGAAAATAGGACCTAATCAGATGCTGCTAAAAATATAATCATCTCTGGTGATTATATGCCAGTGCTTGCAGCTGGGCACTTGCAGGCTCTGTGGGCTGATTAATGTCAGTGTCCATGGAGCCAGCCATGCCAATGGGCTCTGCTTCAGTTTGCTGAATGTAGCTCTGTGGACTGAGATCAAAGTCAACAGATGAAACACAATTCTGTATTTATTATTTTAAAGTGTTAGAAAGGATTAATATAAATGTAGAATTTAGATCAGTACATAACTAGGCCTGGAGTGTAAAGGAGTGGGAGAGGGGGGACATTTCCAGCTTTTTATCTCCTGGGACTCCAATGTGGGCTTTAGGCCAGAAAAGCTGTCTCCCGTGCTGGCAACATATGCTTTTCATGCCAAGAGAACAGGAGCACGTGTCTCTTTCTTCTGACGAGTGCTGACCTCAGATATTCGCACTAACAATACAGTTTTGCGTTCAAACTGCAATTCAGCTAGCTAGTTAGGATAAGTATTCTTGCTTTCTAGAATATTATCTTGTGTACCATCGCAATTTCCTCTATAGACTTCCCTGCCCCAGAGCACGTTTCTGCTTTGTGCATGTAAGTGGAAGGGGGAACAGGGAAATAAGTCAGGAAACATAACTGAATCTTCTCTATCTGTGTTCTCCCCTGAGATAAAGATGTGTGTCTCTTCACCCAGTTTGGTCCAATTTCACATCTCCAATTTTGGAGCTTCCAGAATGGTCCTATAAAATTTGATTGTGGGGCATCTGTTCAGAATGTTTTTAAACACTGTTATTTCTCTGAGAAGGAAATGCTGTGCGCAGCTTGTCAGTAGTCTGCCTTCCCCTCATGCTTTTTTTCAGAGATTTGTTTTCCTTTTCATCACCTACCTCTGCATAATGATGTTGGATGGTGAGATTGGCCTGTGCCTGAAATCAATTAGCTGTGATGAGGAATGTGACACAGACCTAAAACACTGCTAATTGAGTGCATTGAAAATGCTGATTTCTGTTTAGCAGGAGCAGAGGATGTTGCTGCCTGCTCCCCCCTCATCCCCCGTATTTTATCAAAGCTGCAAAAAAAAAAAGGACCTTGTTGATAATGAATAGCAGTTGGTCTATTTTTTCATCTGAATCAATTGTGATATAAATTTTTTCAGTCAATTGCTGTGGGTTTTTCCACTGCATCAAGTGGGCAGCCTTTCCACCCTCTTGCAATGTACTCATGCACGTGCACACACAAAGAATACTAATTACTTTAAGTTGGAAAAGCAGCAGGAGCCTATATCTTCAAGTTCCCTGTCCGTGAGCTCTGCTAATGAGCTGCTAGAAAACTCCAATGAACTTTTATTATACAGTGGTCCAGCTGATGAAATATCCAGACATATTAGTTGAGTATTGTGGCATTTTAGTTTTTTATGTCCCCTCAATGACTAAGAGTAACATTGCAGTGCACATAAAAATGTGGTTTTATAGCTGCTTTATGATTGTTAGATTGATGCTCATCAAGCTGCTTGCGTAGTCGTCATCTGAGATGTTGAATCAAACTCAGGAGTTGTGAGGTTGTCTACTGCTAATAACATTCAGAGTATGGAAAATGGTGGATCAATGAGCACATACAGGGATTTGGAAGAGTGTGTAGTAAGAAGGAGAAAGGTAATTTTCACTGCATAAACCAATAGGGAGGCAATCTTTTTCTTCTTGGGACATGAATATTTTGCCATCTAATTTTCAAATGTGAATTTGAAAGGCTATGCTTGTTTATTGTCTCAGTAGAGTGTGGAAAATCACTTACACAATTGGATGCATTTATGTAGAGGAACAGCTATAAGAAATAGAATTGGAATAGATGGGAAATACATGCCTTTCTCTTCTTATTTTTTTCCCATAGGTACATATTTGAAGAATTAATGCAAACCAGATATTTTTCAAATACGGAGCTTTTTTATTTATTTATTCTTATGGAAAGAAACCAAATGGTTACATGTTTTTTTTCATCCAAATAATAATTCAGTTTCATTAACAAAAGATGCTGCTCCTGCATAGGAGTGCTGCATTCTTTAGATTTACTTTGAGCAAGAGGCTTTTTCAGTGTTGTCATGTTTTTCTCTGCTACTGTAGGCACCATTGATCTAGCTTTCTTTCCTTGGAGGACAGTTGAGGTATGGCATCTCAAAATGTAAAGGAATTTAAGGTTATTTGATAATGCAACCGTCCCTTCACATAAAAAGCAGTGCATGTAGCTGTCATCAGCAGGCTAGTCTAAAAAACGAAGCAGAAGAACCAGAGAGGGTCCAGTGATTTTGAGTAGGTGGACTCTGTGCTGCTCATGTCATATAGAAATAAGTAAATAAATAGGCAAAAAGATTTTATCTCCCATTAGTAAAACTTCTCTGTTCCGGAAGATACAGTGTGTAATGCTAAAATGCCTCTTTAAGGGAGAGGCCTGCATTTCTGCCTGCATCTCTGTTTTTGAAAGCTTGGAATTGATTCGAGGAAGCATTCTGGTATTGGGGAGAAAACCCATCTAAAAAATGTAAATAATTTCTAATGTAAAGGGCAAGAAAAGTTTTTGAAGACTGTTACCTTAACCTGCTGATATTTGTATTATTAAGTGTGCTAAAAGTTCAGTTGTTTCGTTCTGGCAAAATAGTATCTTTTGCCAATGCCCTGCATTGTGCCAGTGCTCTATTATTGACCCATAAAGAACTAAATACTATATTAAAGAACAAAGTATAAAATCAAATGGTCAGCAAACACGACCTTGTCCAGATCAAGGGAGGTGTGGGTGTCAATCCTTCCTCTCCTCCCAAGCTTTCCTGTGGTTTAATCAGTCCTGCTTCCTGCTGCCCAGCACTCTGTTCCTACACTGCCTGCTGGGAGGAGGCTCCTGTGCGGTGGTGCAGCAGCACATCCCACCTCGCTGAGGCCGCTCATCATGCCCAGGCAACAAGTGAGCAGTGCTCCATTCTGATATAAAAAGTACCTTCTTAAAGGTAAACTTGCTCTGTCTTTTTTTGCAGGACTTTTTGTACTTACACCAAGTACTATATTTTAGGATTTTCTAGGTTGGGTCAGTTGCAGAGGTTTTTTAGCATAAGCTGAAAGCTGCAGCTTTCTGACAGTGCAAAATGCGCAATTTGAGAAATTGAAACTTCCTAACCATTTTTTCAGCTCTACAGAAAAGTTTTTGTGAAGTAAGTGTTTACGTTGAGGAAAAGTGCAATAGATATCTGACTGAGATTGTTCAACCTGGAACTATTCCCAGCATCTCATAAAATCAGCTGAGAATCCTGTTGAGTTCAGGACTTTTTTTCTCTCTTTTTTTTTTTTCCCCACTCCTTCTTAGAGCACCTCTGATTAAAACAAACTTCAACTTCACTGGAGCATTTACTCTATATTATGAGAACTAGGAAGAAGGTGGGGAAATCCACCTTAAATTAGAACAGAGAATCCAGAGGGAAGGACCATTACTGAAATCTCTTCCCCATGAATTAATAATACTTCACAATAGCTTCAGCGGGACTAAAATTTCACTCCCAATCTGCGTTGATTATGAGCTCCTCGGTTTACTCCTGGGGCTATAAAATGGAAAAGGATCCGATCATGATTAAAGAGTAGGTGTGATTTGAATGGAAGGTGATTACTAAAATCTCCCTGAAGTCTTCCACCCTGCTTGTGCTGCAAGCTTTTCCTATTTATAATAGCATAGCAAAGCTATCCAAGCAGAAAATGACACCAGAGAGAAAGAGTTTTCTGATTGTTTCTGATTAGGTTCAGTGCTAACCTTGTAAATCTGCCTGTCAATTGGGGCACTGCCAAGTCAACCATAAGCCTGATGCTTCACAAAAGATGGAAAGGGTGAGGAAAGTCCTGCATTTATGTGTTGCTTGATATTTTCTTTTTTTCTTTTTTTTCACCAGAAGAATTTTTGAAAAGATAAATCTAGACTCTTGGTGGAGAGTTACTGAGCTACAGTTTAGTGTTATATAAATTACTCATTTAAAACTGCTTTGTGTTCACGGATTTGTGGGTATGTATTTATGTGTGTGAATTTATAAGGCCAACAAAGGTCTGAATCTCTGAGGTCTGTCCTATTTGAAGGTAGTTTAGCATGGATTGGTCTGTGGAAATCAAAGCAGGGCTGTGTTTAGGTGAACGAGTGTTACTTTTCCCCTTTTTTGTCATCTTTGTATTCTCTTGTCAGCATACTCAAGCTTTTTCATAGACAAAGTTTTTAATTTTTAATAAAATAATTGCAGAGAAAGTCTTACAGTTAGGCTATATATATTTAAATCCAAAGATGACTAGGGCTGTTACATTTGCATATGCCCTATAAATTGTTTTAAGCAACATAAATGTTTATGCTAAAAATAACTGTACTGAAGTAAATTTAATATTCCTTTCCTAGTATAAGCCAAAGGCCTAAAAATACCAATCAGAAGAGTACTCCAGTGACCTTGTGACAAATCAAATTTAAACTGAAGACAGCTGTTGGATGCAAGAAATTAAAGTGAATTAAACATTCTGTTTCAGTCCAGGAGAGTAAATCGATTTGTTTTCCAGTTTAGGGTGTGTTTTCAGTGTTATGGTTTTACTTGCTGTGAAATTGGCATCCTGAAAAGATTTGGTACCATTTTGGTTTAGCAAGGGACATACTTTGACATACTGGAACATGCAGACAATATGTTCTCAAATTCATTTGAGGCAAAATGTGTTCTTTAGCCCAAGATAAATTGTGACTGGTTAATAATTGCAAAAGGCCTGTTTTGTTGTATGTGCCAGGTATCCACGGGGCTACCACTTATCAAGTACACTTTCTTATGTATTTATTTATGCTAATCACTGCCAAAGCAATGCACAGAAAAAATTATTCCATAGTATTTTGTAACTCTGTATGTCCCCATATGTTTATCTGTCATAGTTTTTTTTCTATGCTGAACTGTCATTATCATTCATGTTCACCTGGAAGTAAATTTGTATTAATTTATGCTAACTTATGTTAACCTGTATTTACCAGAACAATCTCATCTGAAAGAGAGGCTCCAGGTGATACTGCAAGTCAGCATGGTTTGTAGAAGCTTTATAGTGTAGGATAGTGCTGTGATCCTTACAAATATTAAGCAGGTGTAAGCTAGCTGGACAAAGCTACACAGAGGTCCTCCCTGACCCGTGCTGTCGAGGGCTGGGGATGGCCACACACCATGTGTGCTCAACTTGTGCCACTGGAGCTGGAATTAGGCTGTCCGTGTGCTGGCTCTGGTGCATCCCCCCTAGGTGTTAGTGGAAGAACGAAGCAAGTTTTGCAAAAATAGTCCATGAAAACAAAATTTAAAATAAAAAATAAAAAAAATGAAGCCGTTTCCCCTGCCCTGCTGTGTTTGGGATGCAGTGAGCTTTGCCAATTCCCCTTCCAAGGCAGCATGCAGGCCACAGCCCTCAGCCAGGGTGGTTGTTAGTGCAGGTGCCTGGAATAATCAGAGAACAGTATGTAAAAGCAACAGGCTAAGGTAGCAGACAGTGACATGAGAAGCAGTTCTGCTGCTGTGATGTGTTGTCCTTTTGGCTGGAAATGTTTTTTCCTATGGAGACTGGGTCAGTTAAGATACTAATGTACTACAATTCCTGGCTTTAAAAGAGTAAAACTGCAGCTCAGGAAACTTGTTTGTCTTGTGCTCTTCCTCGTGCAACTTTGTTCATGCTTTGTCCCCACTGAGACAGTCAGTCCTTTCCTGATGCAGTCTTCCACGTGACTTCCCTGCTCTCTCTTGCATCTCTCCTCCCAGAGGCCTTGTCTGAGCTCCTCCAGTGAGGTCTGCTCTGTTTTTTTGGAGGTGGTTGAGCTCTTGTGCTCAAGGTAGCCCCGAGGCCACCCAGCAGGGCTGATCCTCCTGCCTCTTGCTGTGCCGCAGGGTGTGAAGGCAGCCAGCCTTGTGTGTACATGGAGCGCAGGCAGGATGAACACTGAAGGACCTCCAAAACATTGCCTGTACGTAGTCTTGGTGCTCAGCCTGTGCTCATTATTTATTCAAAGAGGAGAGGAGAAAATTCTGTGGAGCAGGATGGCAAATGCAGCGTTGCCAGTAGATACAGTGTATTTTGTTACATCCTGACTTATATGAAGACTGTAAGTACCTGAAAACGAGTACCTTTGCTCTGTTCTCTCACCCTGCACCAGCCAATCTCTCTTGGAAATTTCTTTATTTTCACTCTGTGGTTTTAGTACTTGCTTTGTACTGAGGTACATGACAAAAAAACTTGAGGGTGAGGACAGAGTTCCTGATAAAGTAGTTAATATGTCCTGGAGGGGTACACATCCTTTTGTGTTGTTCTTGCTTGATTATAGGCTGTCCTTCCTTCCTATCTAGAAAGTACATGGTAGCAATTTCCTAAACAAACAAAACTCCACTATTTCACATACAAATTTAATTTTATTAGTGGCATTTGATTTTTCCAAAAATAGATAATTGAAAAATTGATAATTGTTCAGCCTTACACAGTATTTATTTTCTATTCTCAATTTATAGATACAATTATATAAAACTATTGTTTTATATTATTACTATTATATAAAACTGCAGTTCACAAAATACTTTGTTTTCTTCTTCTGTTCTGCAATTTTATTTTTTACAGGTGGATTTATCTTTTTGGGTGGGTCCCAGCATCACAGCACTTCACTTGACAATGTGAGGTATCGGGCCCCTTGTTCCATCTTCCTACTCCTCTCTCACCTTTGCCCTTTCCATGGACAGCTTGCTGCCTAATGAGGAAATCTCTGGGACCCACAAATGTCATGTTGTGGTTCGTGCAGAGCTGTATGTGCAGACTCTTCAGAACTTGTAACTGCTTTTGCCTGGGAACTGCCCCTTCTAGAAGACCATCTCAGAGCTTGCTCGCAGCTTTACACGATTTAGTTCCTGACAGTCAGTGCTGGAGACCGAGATGCAGCTGCACTAACTGTTGAGCAATTCCTAAATGTTCCGTATTACGAAATCCCCCAGGTTTGACTTACTCCAGCAGTCATTTGTGGTTTTTAGAGCTACCACTATAACTATGAACTAAATCAAACGGAGCTTTGATATTTGCAGAGTTATGTGTAATGTGAGGAAAAAATCCAAACCTGTTCTCTAGCCGATACTTCAGCTGTATACCTAACTTAAAATATTGAGCTTTTGGTATGTCCATGCCACATTTTTCTTTGACTGTCACCTCTGAACTTGCGTTTTTCGTCCTAGACCTTAGGTCTGTTTGTGTGTCAACACAAATTAAGCTAATGGAGCATTACTAATGCTTGACAAAATAAACCTGTGCACTTAAATGATTTGTTACTACTTTTAAAGGCATTTGAAAAAAACATCAAAACCATTTCAGTCACTTTCATGCTCAGATCTCAATGAGAACCCTTTAAAAGCTTATTTGTATATAATGTCCTGGTAAGTGCAGATAGTGACAAATTTAGGGACAAGGATATAAATGCACTTTGCAAGATGTAAAATGGTACCTATATAAATTCCATTTTAACAATCAGGCAGGTGAAACTAAGTTATTGATGTGTGCTATTTGCATTTATATTATCAGCATCTTTCTGTTTTGGATATTCTTTCAAAATAGCATGGAAAAAGTTTTTCCAGAAAAAAGAAAATTAGGTAAGTTTTAGTAATTTTGCCTATTGGTGACATATGTTGAAAAAAATCTCATGTGGTTTATGGTCAAATTAGGTCTATGTTGTAATTTAAATTTGATATAACAAACAAACTTTTGGCTTATATGTACTGTTAGAACTGAATTTGTTGGAAAGCATGTTAGAATGACTTGTAGGAAGAGGACAGAGTGCACATTACTCCTCTTGAAAATGTTGCTTTTCATCATGGTGTGGGTCCTGATACAATTAGAAGTGCAGTTTCAAAAATGTGTACTTTACGAACTGTTAAGATAAATGTGTTGCCAGTTGTCTAATGTGTTCCAGGCAGCTGCAAATCTCATGGATGATGTTGCTTCACCCATTGTGAATTATTGCTTGAAGCAAATACGTGTCTTTACAGCAAACTGTAAATGTGGCATTACAGCAAACTGAGAATAAACACGTGGATCAGAGGCAGTGGTGGACATGAAATTTCACAACATGTTTATTAAAGTTTTGTTATCTGACATAGGCTTCAGAGAAATAACTATTTTGTCATCTGTATTGTATCACTTCCACTAAAATTTCTGCAGCTCCCAAGTTTTTTTTGTCCTTGTATGTAAGGCGCCTTTGTTCCTTCTCCTGTCCAGAGTTTCTTCACCTGTGGCCAGTGATGTTGTTTTCACTTCCTTTTGTAGAATGGTTTGGGTTGGAAGGGACCTTCAAATGGTCATCTGGTCCAACCCCCCTGCAATGAGCAAGGACATAGCATCATGGAATAGTTTGGATTGTAAGGGATTGTTAAAGGCCTTCTAATCAATACTCAGTCTTTGATTAGATCAGGTTTTTTTGCTTTCAAACAATAGGTTTTTGCTTTGTTATGCTAGGAAGCTTTTCTAATATTGCTGTTATGGAGCTCAATAACCATTGTTGCCCTACAGATTTTGTTTGGCTATCTAATTTGGGTGTACTCTTCTGTGGCACTTAATAGATTAGCCATTTTTCTACTCATTGACTTAGGATATCCACCACTTTTGGATTTAGGATATTCCTGGAGGTCAAGACAATAAGCAACATATGGAGCTTAAACCTTGAATTGACTAGAGGTCTAGAGATTTCATAGGCAATCTCACATTCCTGTGGACCTTCTTCCACTTATCTCATATTTTAATAAGTGACTTTGCCCTAAACAAGGACCACAGTAATCATCCCACACTAGTTACCTCAATTCCACACATGATGAGTGGGTTTTTTGGGGGAAAGTAAGAGTAATCCGTTTACCTTTACTTAGTCTGATCATTCGTCTCGGCATATGGCTGGATATATTGTCTCCAACATTCACCTGTCTCTGAGATACAATTATACAGCAATATCTGTCATTAGGCACATTTGTCCTGGGTGAATGGTGGCCTTTTTTGATCTTGTTTACCTATATTTATTTATATAAAACAAGCTGCCGATAACTATTTTGTCAAATACTTACTTGCAAGGCTCAGGGTTTTTTCCTATAGATACATGTTCAAAGTCCCTTTTAAAGGACTCTGTGAACCACTGTGTAATTTACTGCACCAATTAACACAAGCCAATACTTTTACAAGTAATTAAATCAGTTTAAAAATGTTGCACAGCTCACCCATCTGTTTGAAGTAACAGCTAAATTGCATTATAATACAAATTAAAATGTATACTTCCATAACCTCTACTTCTAAGTATATGACAGCACCTGCACTGCATGCATGTTCCCCTATTAAATAATGTAATTTTAATTACCTGCTGTATATATATTTTATTCTAGTCCATTCGTTTTATCCCCATGTGTAGAAATGCTGAATCTAAGAAACAAGGCAGTAAATAATATTGCCTTTTAATGACCAATTAAAGCAGCCTATATCATCCACCTTCGCATCAGCTGAATCACTAATTGAAAGTGCAGATATGGTTAGAATAAAATGGTGCTTGGGAAGTAGAGAGTCAGCCTCATCTGTACAGGACACTACTCTCCAGAGGCAGCAATATTTCGTTTCACGAACCATCCTGTAAACAAAGCTTGTTAAAACTGGAAGCTAAATAAGTGATTCTGAAGTGATGGCAGGCATAATACAAAGCCTCAGTTTACCTTGATGGCTTTATCCTGAATGATCCGGACCTTTTTATGGCTTTTGTGAGGGGAAATGGTGTTGTATATAAAATTCATTAGCTACATCCTTTTAAAAATAGCGTGGGTCTGTTGACACCTGCTGAGGAATACATCTTGTGTAGGTAGCTCAGTTTGCAAGCTGCAGTGCAAGATGCAGATTGAGCTATGGATGGGAGCCCAGAGAGACAAAGGGCTGTGAAATGCCAACCCTTTGCCAGGTGAATGGATGCTGGGAGACAACAGTAGGAGTGGAGGACACAGGAGGAGAAGCGAGACTTTCCTGCACCTGAACTGTGAGGGTATAAAAGCCCAGGGATTCTTTTGTTGGGGGTCCCTCCTCGGAGGCAGCAGCTCAAGCTGTTTCTGTTACTGTACTACGAATAAATTGCTTTTATGGAACGAGATATTCGAAACTCTGCCATGGGAAACCAGGGGTCAAACGAGTACGGAAACTGGTCTGACTGTGAGTGGGGTTTGCAGGGAGTAAAGCAGGGACCTGTTAAGTCACTGGAGCTGCTGGTGTGAAGGGGCTTCAGTTCCAGCAGTGAAAGTCTCTGGTGTTTGGAGTGTCTTGTGCATGGTCAGACTGGGAAGTTTCCTTTACAACACCTATGATGTCTATAGCTGCTCTAGCCCTGTAGACTTGTTGTCTGTTCCAGATACTAGCAGAAGTTCATTTTCTGCTTTAAAGTGATAATATAAGATAAGCTGTCCTGTCTGGTGAAACTAATCCAATAATGCAGTTGTTGGTACCTCAAAGACAGGGACAGAGAAAAGTACTGCTGTGCTCAGCCTTCATGCAAATACTCTTGTAATAAGTTCACTGCCAGGTGTCAGACTATTAGGAAGATATGAGGAAAATCGAGGCAACACAGGGAGCAGAAGCAGATAAAAAGGTTAAAACATTGAAATTCTGGGGTAAAGTATACTTGATTAAATGGAAGTTAAAATGAAACATGAAAAAATGCTTTTTTGTATTCTGATGAATTATTCAAGGTTATGTGAGGAATGGTAAAAAGAATAAGGAAAAAAAACCAAACCTTACAAAATGTGTGACAGGGAGATCTCTTAGGCCGTGCAGTGATCTCTGCAGGCAGAGGCAAGATGAAGGATGATGGACCTGTTTTTATCTCACATACCTTAAACTATACCACGCAATATCAAAGAAGGAACTGCTTCAAGTGCAACTTGTCCCCTGAAACTGGCTGAATTCACTTTGCCAGGTACTGGGCAGTGTAGGGACCATCTCCTCATAAAACCCCTGTGTTTACTTTTGTGGCTGGTTGGAATGGATACATTTAGATGGGAGAATGCTGAGCTATGTAAAAGCACATAAGGAAAATGGAGAGTGATGAAAATGACAGGGAATTGTACCAGATTGAAACAGATTAAAGAGGTTAAAGAGATTTTTGTGAATCAAGCAAAAAGCTGGAGCAGGAAGCAAAAGGGAGGAGAAAGACGTGTGGGAAAGATAAGGTACCTGTCCTGTCTTATGGTAATGAATTTAAGTTGCGACTGGCAAACCATGTGAAACTCTCAGTTTTGTAAAAACTAATAATGGAAAGAAGTAAACATTCTTGCAAGGAGAAGAAAGAATGATAGAAAGCAGAGAGGTGACAGCTTTCCAGGGCTTGCTGGCAGGAGGAGGTACAGGGAAGAAGAATGTGTTGAGGGCTAAGCCACAGGTGAAGCATCTGTTGATGCCTGCAGTCAGCTGTGGTGATGACAAGGGTGATGATGTGAGTGTGGAGGTGGAGCTCTGTGGGTGCCGGAACTACACTAAATGAAGAGATACCTGCACGCAGAGAAAAGGGAACAGGTTTAGTGTTGCTTTGAGGTAAGAGACTAGAGCCAGAAGGGATTCACACTGAAAGCTTTGAGGGTAGTGACTGGTCAGATAAATGGAGGTAAAAGAACTGGAGGGACACCAGCAAGTCCTGATGCCAACTTGAAAAGACCATCTCTACTTGTTGCATTATCAAGGGGGGGAGAAACTAAATCATAAATTAGATTGTTGGGATTCTTCCAGATGAATGAAGTTTAAGAAAGGCATCTTTATACCACCCATTTTTCTCCAATGCAATGACTTCAGAAAAAAAAGCTGGATAGGAAATGAAACAAACAATTGCAAGAAGTAGGCATGGCCTTGTGGGGCTCTTGCTGTCATAGTGGCATGTTTGTTAGTGCTGTGAAACAGACTTTGTGAAAACAGACTTTGTAACATATTTGTGAACTGGCAGAGAGCCAGGTGACAGAGCCCGCTCCTGTCAAGAGTTGGTGCTCTATGCCTGCTTTCATTGCTCAGGTTACAAATGCCTTGGTCTTGTGTTCTATCTACTTTATCTTCATAAAGAGCAGCCTTAATGAAACTTGGAGGAATTACTATTTCCTTTGTGTTCCTGCTTGTGTTTGATAAGAGGTGAAGGTTTAGGTGAGTGAAGTTCTGCATGGGATAGTGTTGTTCCCCAGGAACCTAGATGATATTCCAGCTGATTTCACTGCAAGACTTGAGTTGGACAGAGAGGATGAAATTCATCCCTTTGAAAACAGGCATGAATCCCACAGAAATTATGGGGTTTGTGACTTGAATCAAATCTGATTTGCCTCTCACAGCTCAAGCCAAATGCAGTCTGCAGGACAGCGGATAATGGCAACCAGTGTTACACTGTGCTGTCTGTAAGCCTGTATGAGGATAAGATTTGGTGGATAATGGATAACTGTTGAAACTTCCTGCAATAGAAGATGCTTTTTGAGGAGGGATTTTAATGCGAGTGAATAAACAATAAAAAAATTTATAAGGTCTCAAAATGTTTTATCCCTTTCTGCTCTTGCTACATTTTGGCACCACTTTTCTGTCAAGATGTTGTATAAATGTCTCGCGCTAAGAAAGAACTGGTGCATGATCTGAGCATGATACACTTGGAGCCCAATAGCTCATGCATCAAGATGGACGAGCCCAGGTGCTGGTTGTGGCTTATCTCACTTCCGTGGCTGCTTCTTTATTGCCAAAAGAGGATGGATGTCATGTAATTTTGTTCACTGGGCCTGCTAGCACTTCCATAATGATACTGTAGAGAGCTCTCTGCTTTCCCCTTGCTTTTACTACTATGCTAAGGTGCCTAGAGGTCCCATTTCTCTTTGAGAAAAGAGATCATGTAAGAAAATAGGCCAGAGAAAGGAATTCCTAGAGGAAAAAGGGATGTAGGGGTTGGAATTATTTTTGATAGTTTTCATTTAGCTGCAGATATGGTAGGTGTTAGCCAGAACACCTCAATTTTGGGGTATTTGCTTCCTGCAAATAAAAGTTGTCTGCATCACAAAACCACTGCACATAATTCTGCCTGGCTTGATATGTAATGCTGGCCTTGCAGAATAAATGCTCAAGGATAAATCTTGCATGACAAATAAATCGCCTCTTGCTCTCCTTGGCTCCTTCAGGTGAGACAGAGATATAATGTAGAGTCAGCTAATGTGCAGACCTAGCAGAAAAATGGATCTTTTTTCCTGCATTAGGCATGTCATCAGAGGTGATATTTGAGACAAGTCTCTTACAGGTGCAGCTGAATCAATAAGCTGTTTTTTTTCCCCCAGATGACTCCTCTTCTTCCATTTCATAAATTCGTATTTTTAACAAGAGAAAAGGAAGCAGATGTTATTCAGTACAATGTTTCATGTCATATGGATCTTCCTTTTTTTGGCACATTGCTGCCTCAATGAGCCAGTTTCAGCAGTTTTAAGAAGCTTTTTTACATACTGTTTTCACTTAGGGCAGTGCAAATTTCTTTGGAAATCTATGACAATCAATTAAGTAAATGAGAGAATAGAATGCTTGTAATTAAGATAATCAAACTACATGAAATCCATCCAAGTGCTAATATCTGTATATCTTCAAGCTGTCTATTAATTAAACACCATGTAAATGTTGCAATTAGGCTGCTTTCGTGAAAACGAGAGAAAGATGAAAATGATTGAGGGCTTTTACTGTATGTGGAACTCTTAGTTGGTTTAAAGCATCTCATTATGGTTTAAGGTTGCTGCATTGCTGCAGACATTCCTGGGATGCCTGAGGACTGTGTTAAAGGCTTGAGCTGCTTCTGAAACTGGTGACCCAAAGCAAATACACTTTGGTTTGCAAAAGCTACATTTCTGCTCAGAGATAGGTGTTATTTTCCCCTCAGTTTCATAAATGAAGCCAGTGGTCAAGATGTTAGATATTTCATTCTACACGGAAAACTGCAAAGGGAAGAATAGAGAGAGGGGAATTTTTATGACTAGTTCTTATAATAAAAGGGGAGTTTTCCTACTTTTGCGTTATTTTATTTTGTGGTTTTATTTTGTTGTGAGGACGCTGAAGTCACCCAGACCTTCCTGGTAGAAAAAACAGCATCTTCATATATTTGTGTTGGTAGACAAGCACTACATGAGGCTAATCTGGGTGTATTCACACTGTGATTCTTCATTTATTTGCTAGTGCTTTTGGGGGGCTTGGGGAAGTGAAAGACTCTGTCAGGGTCAATATGCATCTATGAGAGACCAGGGGAGGACCCTTTGCCTCTGTTTAGGTACCCTCCTGGTGGTCACACAACCACTTCAAAGCAATTTATTGTGTTTTTATGAGATGTGGGTTTTGGGGCATTTGTGCTTTCTCTTTTTCTCCTGTGTGTAGCTTTTGATGGCTGCAATGTTAAGACACCATGGAGGTAGCAGAAGAACCATATTGTAGGGCCAAGGGAGTCAAAAAGCTTCACTACCTTAGAACAGCCAGACTTTGCTCTTATTGGCTGGGGATGCCAAACCAGCTAAACAGGGCAAAGCAGAGGATGAATCCGTCTGCTACTTTGTCAGATATTGCCATGGCTACTTTAATATCATGTTTTTGGCTTCAAAGGAAGTAGTACACCTGATCCATGTGGATATCAGCTTGATGAATTTGTTGCACAAATGATGAATAAAAATAGTATTTTGGGGTTTTTATTTTTTCAATTATTATTTTTAAATCTGCTTTTACAGCACAATATTCTTCCTTATGACAAATGAGCCTATTCGCTGATACTGTGTTTTCAGATAATACCATTTACATTTTTAGAAAGAAGTGAAGAAGAAAACTTACAGGACATCTTTAATTTTTCACTTGATTTTGTCATTTTGTTTTTGTTAATTTTTCTTTTATTTTTGACATTGATACAAAAAATAGTATCTTGATTAGCAGCTTTGCTGGCAATCCCACAAAACTGTAAATAATACATTAATCTAAAAGAATACACTCCTACAGACACTATAGATAAAACAATATATACAATTTAGACAAATAAATACATAAGTACAGCCAGTCATATTTAATGATACACCTAAAGTTTGCTTACTGTTGACAAGCTTTTCTAGTTAATTACACTCTTCATTTACAAATTGCCATTGCCATCTACATTGGAAAGACAAAAAAATCCCAATCAAGAATCAAATTGATACTTATTATTATTATTATTAGGAAAGATGAAAAATGAACCTTGAGACTTCTGTTCAAACACTCATGGATTTAGCAAAAAAAAAAGAAGAAGCGCTTTTGTGGAAAAACTCCTCCTAAAGAGAGGCACTTCCCCCTCAACCTGCTTTGCTCAATGCGCTTTGTTCATGTACATTTTGGAATCAAAATATGATTATAGTCACACTTTTGATGTGACTGGAAGCCAGCATGTCTAACCAAGTTGTCATTTGTCCCATGCTCAGAGAAACAAAATGACCTTTAAGGTAATGTAAATATTTCTTTGATTAAAGGAAGTCTATTGCAAATATTTGTTTGTTAACAGTATTCCATGTGGCAAAAATACTACTGAGTGGAAGGGGCAGCTGTCCCTGTGAGTAGATGTGTTGCTCCTTTTTTATCTCCAGGTTGCAATACTGAAATTTCTGAGCAAAGAGAAAATAATAAATCTTAAGTGTAACAAGCTAGTGAAATTTAATACCAGAAAATTAATAGAAGTAGAAAATTAGGCTGTTGTTGTGTTGCATTAAATTCACTTGACAGCAAAAGAAAAAATATCTTGTACATTCAAAAGTTAGGGCACACATGCTTAAGGCTCTTGAAACACTGGACAAATATGCCTCACTCAGCTCCATGCATAACAGAATGCTACATAGCAAGCAGACTTACATATATATACAGCTGAATACAGAAGAAAATGCTTTAGAAATATGTACATCAGTTTCAAGATGAACATTTACATTTCTGTTGAAGATCTATCTATTTATAAATGACAGGAAATACACTTTTTCAGATACTATTTTCAAGGTGTGCCTTGCAGTCATTAATGCATTCTACTTGTAGTAGGAGAAATTCAAGGCTACCATGCTGCTTGAGCCCTGAGGTATCTGGACTGGGAGCCTTGCTGTCCTCTTGGTTACTAACCAAAGGCCACAGGAGCATCAGCAGAAGTAAGGCAACCAAATCCATTCCGTTGTGGATTCAGAAACCCCAAATTACTGCACAGTGCAGAGGGATAGCAGAAGTGATTGCAGCCTGTGGGTTCCAATTATTACAAAGTGTGTTCTTGGTAGGGTGGCATCTATGCTGTCTGACTTATCCGAGGGCTGGGTATGAATTCCAGCCTCCTTTCTGTTCATTAACAAGCATGTTCTGGGGCTTGGCTAAGAAAAGCTGAACTTCATCCAATCACTGTGTTATATATTCACTTATGCAGTTAGTTGTACCTTGTTTAGCTGGAGTTCTGAGTTTGACAGGAAGCGCAAGTTTAACAAGGACTAGAACAACTAGGGAAGGATAAACCTTAATTATACTGCAAGAGATTCATTATTTTTATAAAAATAATTGTTGTTTGGTTTGGTGTGGGTTTTTTTTGTTGTTGTTGTTGGTTTTTTTTTAATTTATGAAGGGTACACAAGCTCCTGTTGATTAACAGTAACTCTTAGGCTGCCTGTTGTATAGCTTCACCTTAGATTTGTTTGAGATGACTCCTGCTAGTGACTTGAAGGCCAGGCACACTTTACTTTACTTACAAGTAGTTTCTTTCAAAATGATAGTGCTGCATCTGTGAATAAGACTAACAATATGACATGAAACTGCAAACCTTTTAGGCTAGCATCTTCATTCCTCTGTTACTGTTGTAAAGTGCTGTGTACACCTATGGCAAAATCAGGTCAGAGTTTTCCTTTAAATTCTTCTTCCATTAATTTCTGACAACTTTATAGACATCCTGAATAACATACAGACATAACAGTTTTGCATATGTTGCACATAATGCCAGGTGAAATGAATGAGGCTTTTGTGTGTGCTGTGGACGGTGTGAGTAATCTACAGCTAATAATATATTTGGTGAGTTTTGTGTCTTTGTAGCTTGTCTGTGAGTTCTTCATTCCAAGTTATTTGCTGAGTGATATCATTATTTTATTTTATTTCTTTGTTATAAGATGGTGCTGAATAGAGAGAGAGCTTGAATTTATCAAAGAGTTTACATGACATTTCATAAGCATTCATATTCAAAACACATATAAGCACATTATACAACTTGAATAAAATTTCATGTATTTGATTTCTGTTGCGTGCTCAGGGGATCTCCTGAGTGGCACCTCAGTGAGTGTTGGCTCTGTGAAAAGTAACCTGAGAGCTTTAACAGTTTTTTAAAAAAGACTAGAATTTTTTGTTGTTGTTTGGGTTTTTTTACTAGATGCTTCTTGAAAACCCTCTATTTTGGTGTGAAATTTGTACATAACTCTTACGTACTCTGCTGTCCAATCGAAGAAAATTGATCGCATTCTTTTATTGAACTAAATTCTTCCTTTTTACACCATTAAAAATCTCGTAGAATCTCATTCCTCTATGTACTGTAGCAAAAAGTAGAGCTTACTCATACAAAGCTGCTTTTGTGTTACTTTTTTTTAGGTAAATATGGCACTGACTGAGATTGAAGAAATATGCTGCTTATTGACACTTTTAGCATTCAATATAATTAGATATTGCTACACCAGATACTTAATTGAGAATCCATTGATACTAATGAGAGACATTGCCTTGCTTTGAAATTAAAAGTTAAGATATTCATGCTTTTCTCATGTATTTTAAGATAATTTTTCATACACCTCCCCTGTATTATTTCTCCTACAGATTCTACTTCGTTTTTAAATTGTATTACATCTTTTATGGGCTATTTTAGGAAGTGTAAAGAAATGGGGTGTCTTCTGAAATAAATTAAAGAAATACCATTTGGTAGATGAAACTATACTTCAGTGTGGGGGTTTGTTTCTAAGGCCAATGGGACTTTGATGTTCTGACCTGTCTAAATTCTGCTATTATGCCATCAATAAGCTATTTGGGAACTGCACACATTGTACTATAAAATATACGTGTCAAGGTAGGTATATAACTTCAGTGCAAATGTATACTGCTTAATTTATTAACAAAGCTCTAAATAGAGATGGTTGTAGGGTGTCAAAAAAGAATAAAAGTTTCTTAGGGTCTGAATCTTATCTCAGAGGCTGGGGCATGAACTGTTAAGCAGCTCATATTAGCTTATTACTGTCTTTTTACACACAGATGCAAGATATGTGTGATAGATGATATTATACAAAATCTGAGATTTGACTTGAGTTCCTTTCGGTTGGTGTAATGTCCTTACCAAAAAGAGCCTGAAGTTTGTAAACCAGTAGTCAAAGTGAGAATGAAAAATCAGTCATAAAAATCCTCTCACAGTTAATATCCCACAGTTTAACTTGTAAATCAGCAGATCACTTTGTCAAAAAATAACCAGATTAAACCAAAATTAAAAAAAATAAAAAAGGTATTTACATCTTTAAAAATCTTAACATCTAAGATGTTTCTTGCTGGACATGTCATTCCAAATTCTATGCATTTCTTCTGGTGTTATCTGGTGTACTGTGATCACCCTGCGGTACCTGCACAAGCTGTAGGCCATTTTCCAGTGATTGAAGCCACTGTTTTGGAAGGGGTGAATGCCCAGCTTCCGAAGGCAAAGTCCAACGTACACATCTTCAAGATGAAGAAGTCTGGTATGAAGGGAGGTTTTGTAAATCAGTTCTGCTACGTCAGCTGAAAAAATGTAGCCAGTGCCTGAACAGAAGGGTGGGTAATTGCTGTCAGGATACAAATCTCTCGGCATGTACCACTTACTGCGAACATCTCTTATCGGTCCTCCATTTATAACGTAACCAGTGAAGTACCTTCTCCTTGGCTTGGTGTTAGGTTTGAGCAGCTTATAAATAAGATTGTCCATATTTACAAAAATATCACTGTCTGTCTTCATAACGTACTTTGCTTTTGAACAAAATGTTGCCACCCACCTCATTCCCATCAACGTTTTCAGAGTGAGGTTATGGTAAGAGTCGATAAAATCCTCCACGATAATGTCATGAAAAATTTGACTTTCTTGCTCTACCATTTGATTTAACACAGGATCTGTATTTTTTCCAAGAAGAAATAGTGTGGCGATTTTAATTCCTTTGAAGTTGTTTTCGTCTCCCCATGTTTCTCGAATGGCTTGCCTTGCATCAAACTCTTTGTGAGTTGTGCTGATAAGAATGACCAGGAAAGGGATGCTCTTCTCACATTTGTTGGGTTCATTGATAAGAAAGTCAAAGGAATGTGGATTTATAGGTCGAGTTCTTATGTTGCCAAAGGAAACGTTTTTTCTGGCTATGGATATGCTACTGACCTGTCTGTGGCCAGTGTAGGAAGAAGTAGGACGAGTTATACTTAAGTACCAAAGAGCACTTGCCCAACAAACTACTGTCAAAATGTATAAGCATGAGACCTTTGAAGCCATTGTTCCTCTAGCTCCTCTATTCCATGTGATGAATAAATAGCCTTTGTACGAGGAGTACACCTATGTCCTGGAGAGGCAGCATATTATTAACGAAACTTGAAAGTTCGATATAGAAAAGTAACTCTGTAATCATTCATGGATCTCAAATAGGAGTTATTAACCCTGATGATACTCAGCTTTTCTTCTTTTACCAGCAGCTGCTTCCATTTCTTGGAATTTTCTGTTATTTCTGAAAAATATGAAGAAAAATTTTCCATTGCTAGATCATAAAAGCCTGGGGCAAGAAAAATGAGCTTATATAGGGCTGGCCATTAATAAGCTAATTGTCTTAATGCATTTTTCAGATATTCCTTTTTTTCTCATGAGGTACCACAATGCCAGATAGTGTACAAAAATAGAGCAGTGTAACTGAACTAATGCTTTTATGATTAGTAATTTCTCATAGATGGTTTTATATAAAAAACATTAAGCATGCATAGCATGTAGTTATTTAGATAATTTAAAAGGTACATGAAAATAATTTCCTGGTTTCTAGCATTTTCTTGCTTCCTAACATTTTTGCTGGACAATCTTTCAAAATGTGCTATGGAACATTTTAAAATTATTTAAAGAATGAAAAATAATGTACTTTATCTTAGGATCAACAGCATCTGTGGCAGCTAGGCACATGAATACCTACAAATCTAATTTGGCCTTAATGTCGTTAATGTCTGTTCTGCTAAGAAAAGCACGCTGTGGTGGGAATCAGACAGAATGGGACTGCTTGGTAAAGGTACAGCAGAGGGAGAGAGAGAGATGTGTATGCTGTCTTACCCATGTAAAGATCAGCGCTCGAGTAGAGTCCATAAAAGTCTAGGAATAAATTAATACAGTTCAGTTATTTTTGTTGGCTTGTTTCTCCTCTCCCCCCAAACCGGTCTTTTCATGAGCAAACATCATTTGTGCCCCATGTAAGATAAACCACGATGGCAGCCTGGTAACGGTGTTGCCTTGTGGGTTGGCGTGCAGAGCACTTGCCAGCCTGGCCGGGGTTCCTGCAGCCCTATCCTGCTGCTGTTCCAGTCTTGCCTCCAGCACCAGGTGGCTTTGAGGCTTTCCTGGATCCAGAGAGTGTGCAAGCCCTGTAGCTTCCTCTGCTCTTAGCAAGTTGGCTGGGAAACAGTTCTGTTTATCATCATTTCATGGATATTAGACAAGCTGCCTCAAGCCTGCCAGGTCAGTGCTGACTCCTCCAAGGAACACCAGGAGCTGAAGACTGCCAGCAGGCTCCACCTTCCTGGGTTTTACCATTGCCTTACTTCAGAGCTAAAGGATAGCAGAAGCATGCAACACAGGAGCTTTTTGCAAGAGCCTTTGAAACATTTAACATTTACTTTGGAATAGAACAAAAAATATATGGATTTGGATAAAAAGATAGAAGCTTTGTCTTAGAAACGTCCTTTTTGATTTCACACTGCTTTGACACAGACCCCCCCTCTAGGCAAGCCATCAGAGGGGAAGGACTGTTAGCCTGTCACTATTTCACACTCAGGTTTAAGAACAGGAGAGAAACAATCTTAACATTTCCTAAATCCATACAGACTGTAATCTTCTTACAAACTCTTATAGCTAGCACTGTCCTGCTAGTCTTAATTACATGCACTTTTAGTTATTTAATGACCAGAACTCACATACTGCTCTCCCCTTCCACAAAATAGGGTAATGTGAATTTTTCATCTGTTCCAGAGCTCCATCAGTTTCAATTGGTTTTGCCCTATAACTGAGGGAATTTAATGAAGTAGAGGTTTACTGTGATCTCCTTCATTACCTGTCTCAAGACTCAGGATTTGTGATATTTTCCCACCAAGCAGTACCAGCAAACGTTTGGAAGCGTGTATTTAAGTGAGACTTTTAATTGCTCCATAGAGCTGCAGAACACAATGATCTTGGCACAGACAAGATCATGTACGTCCTTATGAATAAATACAGTAGCAATAAATATACACACAAATGCTACTGTAATGTCTGGAGAGGGGATCTATACTGCTGTAACAACTGTGATACAGTTCTGAGAAAGGCAAAACACATCCCTGATCTGGTGGGGTGGCTTTGTTTCTGGCTTCGTCTTTGAGCTCTGCAAAGCACTCCCCCCGGAAATGCCAGCGAGGAAAACCAGCAAGTAAGAAATGCCATAATGGAGTGAAGACACAAGAGGGTAAAGTCTAGAAAACTGTGTTAATAAAGGAAGAAATACAGAAATCATGGATTGGGGATGTAGAGTGACACCTATGTACGTCAGTGTACAAAATCGACTCCTGCATTAACATCTCACAAATAAGTATAATATTTTGCAGATGATGTATTATTTTAGGAAACTATATGTTGCATTGTCTAAATGTGTATGGTGTTCTACATCTTTTCTTTCATAAAGGCAGGTGCATTAGTTACCATGAACACTGTGCAGATATCTGAGGGAAAGGAAAATTGCAACCACTGCCTCTTACAAACTGCAAAATTACATAAAATAGCTTTTCAGTCCAGCAGTGTCATGGCTGTGATATCCAATCTTGTGTGCTCTGAAAGGATTAGACGCAACAAAAACCTTACTCCATTTTGAAGAAAGATCCCAAGGAATTGTAGGGGTTTTTTTGTCAGTTATGAGAGTTTTCTCAGTTATTTTCTCAGATAACTGTGTGGGATGAATGTTTATTATGTTGGCCCTTCGATTGCTGTCTCTTGAAACAAGTTTATCTTTTTCTGTTGTGTGCTTTGTTGGGGAGGTTTTGTTTGCTCTGCTTTTTTAAAAGGAAAATTAGAGTTCAGATGGTATGCCTTGGCTTGGAGTGTTTACGCCATCCCTCTGGTAACTTCTGAGCAAAGTGCAGGTAAAGTGGTTAAGAGTGAACTGGCTGTAGTTCTCCCGATGAGTGAGGTTTTAAATTTAATTACTTTTCAGGAAGATTGAGGGGGAAAAACAAAAGGAGAACTTTCTGCTTTCCTGTGATGGGTCTCTCTGCTATTCCTACTCTGTTGTGAGGTAAATATGTATAAATTAAAGTTCATGTTCCTGCTTCACTTGAGCTTTTTGCTAGGAATGGGGAAGAGATTTGAAAGAAAATAGTACAAGCAAAATTGGCCAATAGTGTAAATACAATACTAAATTAGCTGAGGAGTCATGGTCTGTAATTTAGGTGACATTATTGTTGCCTCCAGGACTGATCTCTCTCCCTCTTTGTAGTATCACAGAGGGGGGTGGATAAGTAGCTATGTCATGTATTTTTTTTGGCCACAGGTCAAATGCTCCTACAAATTATTTCTGGTAATATTGTTCCTGCACAGGAACTTCAATTACGTTTAGCTTGCACAAGTAAGAAAATACATAGCTTGCTTAGGCAGGGAAATATGAACTAAGCAGTGAAATAGTTTGTGATGATTTAGACAAGAATTTCAGAGGTTGCCAAATGCTATCATTAAAGACAATGCTAATTAATCAAGGACCTGAATAAGCGCCTAATTCAGGCTTACCTTCAACACAGGAATAATTCTAGGAACCTTGCAAAATTATTCACAGTGTCAAAGTTTGTGATAGCAAACCTTTTCATTGTCACGTGTTGTGACTTGAAAATAAAATTTTCAGCCATGCAATATGTGGGACTTGTATATCAAAAATGTGAATTACACGGAATGAAATCAGAGTGTAAAATTAATGTACTCAAATTCTAGTGAGTTAAAACTTTTGTGTTAATTCCTCATTTGGAAAAGAGGATGAATAACGTTTGTGAACTAAGATTGCTATGATCTGAATAAAAAGTGGAAGCGCTTCAGCGCCCACATGTTACTATGGTTCATTTAGCAGTTTGCCCAGAAGCTGTTCAGAACATTTTTAACCTAGTCAATAGTACATAGTTCTAAAGCTGCCTTCAATATTAATGTGTGTAGCAAATTCATTAATATATTGTGTTTTAGTCCTGATACGGGATTCAGTACATTGTCACTGTAAGGATAACTGGTTTTTTTTCAGTTTTGCCATGATCTTCTTGAATTTGGTATTGAAATTTGAAGATCCTGTGATGGGAGGATATGAGTTATCACAGGGAGAGTGAAAAGCTTTTATTAGCTTTGGATATTGTCTGTTGGAATAGGCTGTGTAATATTTGGGGACACACACAGGCAAAGGGAAGTGGCACTTCCTTTCCTTTCTCCTGTGCAGTGAAGGAAAGCTTTTTAGCAGGGCAGTAGCAACACTTCAAGCTCTTGGATCCTTGTTTTTAAAAGTATTTTCAATCTGTCCCTTTTCCCAACCTGTTTGTCACACTATAAGTAATCAAAGGCTCAAGCTTTGCTAGGGTAGATGCTTGCAAAAAGCAAATGTTTAGCAT
>JAWWLV010000183.1:19461186-19519700 GCA_035041135.1 Platyrinchus mystaceus | reverse complement strand
AAGAGTTCTAAAATAGTTTTGAACCTGCCCAAATGATGCTTGTGGAACTTTGGTTTTAAGCTCATCAAAACTTGGGGTTGGAAACAGCTATCTATAAAGACATAATCTCATAACACAGTTGTTATTGATAGACAGGCATATCTGTATGACACCTATATTTATTGCAATTGTTATGTATCTTTACATGAGAATGTTGGAGATACAGTTTTTTTAAGGGCTGAAAAATAGCTAGAATTCATGTTATTTTCTCATTTCTTCCACAGCAGTGAGACTATAAAATTTTGTAAACAGTGAATTTAGTTGATCATGTAATAGCATAGTTCCAACTTCTTTTGCATAAGAAAAAAGTTATGTAATATCAGATGCCCAAGGAAACTGTTGGATACTGTGTCTATATGGGTGTTTTTCTTCCTTTCTTTTCCCTGGAAATATTCCTTATGTTGAGAAGGTCCCAGAGCCCTGACCTGTCCATGCAGGAACAGGTTGCAATATGACTTTTTCCATGGTCGCATTACAGTAATTAACGCAAATCTATGTTGTGAAGCATTTTTCCCTCTGAGCTGTTTATAAGTCAAGCTTCAGGTTTGTAATTCCCTTTGTGAAGCAGTTGTGATACATTTAACACAAGCTGTTGCTTTCAGAATTGCATGCCTCTCATAGAACTGTGACTTAAAAAAAACCTCACAACCAAACAAATGACTTTTGTCTTCAGCTTGGAAGATATGGCCCATACATCAGCCAGATAACTTATTCTCAGATATCTGAAACACATTTCCTAGACATAGAGTTTTTTCTTTTTTTCTTTTTTGGTAATAGGTTAGTCATGATTGAGATTCCCCATTTTATAGGGGCTTTCCTGTGCAGGGTTTTCTGACAGCATTGCCTTAAATCTGGCAGAGACAAATAGCTGGAGCTCTCCCACAAGCAGGCAGTGGCTGCCTGCAGCTGGCTGTGCCCCCTCCCCTCCAGCTGGTAGGTATTCCTGGGAGGTTCCCTCCCACACCTCTCCAGCTGCCACACCAAGCACCTGCAGTGCCGACTGAGCTTCCCAAGCAAGTTATCTTGCAGAGAAGGGTAGTCCTGTTGGGAAAGTGGGATTTGCCTGCTCTTTGCACTGAAAAGAGATGGAATGACATTTTATTGGCTTGGATTTTCTCCTTAAATACATGAAGTGGTGCTTTTCCACACAAGTGTTGGTGTGGCCACCAGCCGGTGTCTGTGCTCACAGGCTCACTGACCTCAGCACAGCTGAGGGCACCATTTCTGGCTGCTGCCTCTGTATCACTGCCTTACAACAAAGACTGAAAACATGTTTCTTTTCACTTTGTCATAACTAAATGATAGATGGGGTTTTGCTTGAACTTAAACAAAAACCTACTTTTATCAGGGATTGAACAAGGAAAATTTCAGCTGCAGAAGAGAGGGCATTTTTTTGCAAAGCTGTTAACATTGGAGAGCAAGCTGGAGTCAGACTCTTTCAGCCGGCACATGTGGAGCATTTCACAGATGTGACCCCAGACTATTTGTCAGCATTTGGTTTTCTGAGGCTTGTGGTTGAAAGGACCGTTGCACATTGTTACACTTAGGCATTCTCTCAACACAAGAGGCCATATCTCTTGTGACAAGATTTAAAAATGAGCTTATAATAACTGGAGGTTCTTTGGATGAATCAAATAATGGAGAGCATGCTATAGCAAATTGGTAAATACATATCCTGGTGAATCCACAGGAGTAAAACTGTCCTCTTTCTTCTACAATATTTCAAAAGTGCAGCAAATTGTGTCCTCAGCTAAGAGACGAGTTTGAAAAATACTGTTT
This sequence comes from Platyrinchus mystaceus, assembly GCA_035041135.1. Taxonomy (NCBI): domain Eukaryota; kingdom Metazoa; phylum Chordata; class Aves; order Passeriformes; family Tyrannidae; genus Platyrinchus; species Platyrinchus mystaceus. Next base: position 19,517,882 of record JAWWLV010000183.1, on the reverse strand, counting down.
GGATTCATAAATGGGTTGCTGCCTCCTTAGCTACACTGTAAACCTGTTCTGGATTATCAGCTATGCCTATCTAGTCTGCCCTCTTTCCCAGAAAATTGTTTCTTTATTTTTCCACTTTATTTCCTTTATGAAAATTGTGAACATTTTCTATTAATCTCAATGAAAGAAACCTGACTGTCTCTGGAGAAAGCAACCAGTTAATAGCTTGTCCATTTTTGCTCAGATCAGCTTTTAATTTGAGCCCTATGAGAATCCTTAAAGACAAAAATAGAGGAAGCTTTCTCGCAAACTGGTATTGATGAACATTTTGCGAGAATTTCTCTCTTAAAAACTCTTATCTGCCAGCTGGGAAGAATATGGCTGAAAATCTCGGGTAATTGATAAAGCTGCAGGAAGAACTGCATTCTGGTAAAGAGTAAATCTGAAGTCTGGTTTCAACTCACTTTTATCACTTATGTCATTAGAGATGTCCTTCATGTGTACTTTTAAAGCTTTCACTAGGGAGCATAAATTTCAAACCCCGAAGATCTATGTGAGTAGTCAGGAATACTAACTCCAATTTCTTACATCTTTTGTCTGTGAGCATTCCTAATTAGGGGTATTTTCAGTGACTGGTAACTAGGAAAATAGCTAAGCAAACTTCTTGCTAATGTGTGTGCATGTGTGTTTGTCTGTCTTTTCATGAAAGATAACATTTCCTATGGGCTCATTATGCTGCTAGCACATTTTATTTTCTCCTTTTCCTATTGTGACTAGGGAAGCATAACCATTGCAATTGCAACTTCTCAGAATAATTGGAAACTCTCCAGCTGGCTTCTCCACCTGTAATTGCATTATCTCTAGTGGGCTGATGTAGGTGTAAATGTGGACTCACTGTACATATTGAAGGATTTCTCAAAACAGAGGCAAAGATGTAAAGGATGGCCTCAAGTATATTCACAGTTGAAAAGCAGGGAAAACAGTCTCCTCCTTGACTCTTACTGAAACTCTGCTTTGGCACAGGTAAAGCATGTGATTACAGTGCCTCTCCAGAGAAGATTTTGCAGCAACTTGAACACAGTGCTGCTCAGTGCTTTCTGTTCATAGGATATGCTGAGTTGGAAGGGACCCATCAGGATCACTGAGTCCAACTCCCAGCCCTGTGCAGGATACCCCAAGTGTCACACCTGAGAGCATTATCCAAACACTTCTTGAACTCTGTCAGGCTTGGGGCTGTGAGCACTTCCCTGGGGAGCCTTTCTAGTGCCCAGCCACCCTCTGAGTGAAAAACCTTTTCCTGATATCCAACCTAAACCTCCCCTGACTCAGCTTCATGTCATTCCCTTGAGTCCTGTCATTGGTCATGAGAGTAAAGAGGACCGTGCCTGGCCCTCTGCTTCCCCTTGTGACTGTGTTGAAGACCTCAGTGAGATTGCTCTGCTTTGGTGTGTCTGCTTTTTGTGTAGTGCCACGAGCATCACTGCCATCAAGAATGGCTGGCTGCTGCCTTGGTTATGATGCAGCTCAACAGAAAATTCTATTTTTTATCACCCATTTTTCTTTGGAATGTGTTGGCTCCTGCTTGGATAGGAATGTAATGCACTTCTGATAGAAATCAACTCTGTGAAGCAATAAACAGTAAATATGTTCTATCACTGTACCCAAGGGGAATCATATCATACCTTAGTTATCCATGTGTTCAAGGCCAAGCCTTAAAGAAGAAGGGAGTACATGAATATCCAGTGTAAAAATATAGATTGTTTCTCTTTGCTCTCCATCTGTGGACCTTCAAGAGCTTTATAAACACAAGCTCACTGAGCATCTGTATACCCCAAGGAGGCAGATAATACAGTAATAAAATCTGCCAAGCGAGTTAAGGGTCCAAATCTTGATTCATACCTCAGGGTTGTAAAAATTAAATAGAGTAATTTCACAGAGAGATGTTCTCCTGGGAAACCTTTTCTTACAGAAGCAGCATAAGATCAAACTCCCCTTTTGATCACTTTCCAGATTTCAGGGGTACTTAGAGTTTGAGCAGAATCAGAAGAGATTGCTGTATAAACAACACGAACTCAGATCTTCTCTGGAGAAAGGTGTTTGGCTTACAGGGTGGCTGGAGACAACAGGGACTCTCTTGAGCATGTTTTGACTCTGTGTAGGTCTCCCTCAACATCCTAAACCCTTTTCTCATTTTTAGCAGTCTCCTTTCAGCATTATTTTAATCTGAAAGATCTCTTGAACAAAAGAGATTTTAACACAGTCTGCAGCCTTTGGTTCCATTTATTTCCCATCTATTCTGATATCAAAGGCAGCATGAAGCAAAAATGAAATGAAATGTGGCAAAGCAGCTCTGGGGCCAACTGTTGTGGGATCACAGAGGCCATAAAAGGAACACTGCTCTGCTGTGTGACTGAACGCTTGACGTGGGGTCTGCTAGATGACACAGCCGGTGTCTACCCTGGCTCTCTGTGTCCAGCAAGGAAGGTGTGCTCTGACTCATTCTTCTCATGTAGAAAAAGCTATGAGGGTTGATGCAAACATCAGTAATGCTTCCTCCTGCTGCTCGGGAGAAAAGGATTGATTTCTTGACACTCAGGAAAGGAGGATAAGACCTGCTGGAGAGGCAGAGGGTGTCCATCTAAACCCTGCTGGGTATACAGAGGAGGACAGGCAATCCTGCCTGGGGTGTGTGGAGTGAAGCCTCCACTGTAGTTCAAGGTGAGAGGAAGATAAATGATCTAAATGCACAAAATTTCAATTTATTCTTTAAAAACCTTTCTAGCTACTGATGCAATGAAGAGTAATGCCACAAAGCAAAGGGATTTCTTGATTGTTTCTTTTGGCTATGTGGTAACAACATAACTAAAAGCTGCCCCAGAACTTTTAATGAGAACTTCACTGTTTTGTTATTCTTCCTTGCTCTTCTTTTGTCTCTTTCTTTGAACAAATTAATTTCCCTGTCTGTATAGCTCAGAGTGCACACACTTTGCAAAGATGCTGCCATCTGCCATTTAGTTTCCTTTCTAAGCTGTGATCTTAGACATATATTTCAGGGAAAAGGAAACCAAGTGGTTGAGTTTATTTTCCCTTTGTGTGAACAACAATGGGAATAATTCCAGAGCCAGGCAGTAAGGCTGCCTGAAATGTCAACTGCAAATCACTTTTCCAGCGAGGCATTAATTCATTCCGTGAAAAATACGCTGGGTAAAAGAACTCCATTTCCATTCCTCCTTCTGTTCAGTGGCTGGATCAATTAAATTCCATATAGCAAATTTTTGAGATTATGTCAAATAATTTTTTACTTTTTCTAACCCTTATTCTAGATCATTTTCTTGCCCTCTCAGTCCCTTGCTACATATGCCTCTTGCAGAAGACAGGGGACAGGTGGAAGGTGCTGCTGGGCATATGGCAAGGCCAAGGCTGCCTGTCTTCAGGTCACCCCAGGCTGTCACCTCTGGCCAGAGCATGGCCTTCCCAGCAGTCAGGAACCCCTCAGTGGATGAGGGGGAATAACAGTCCCTGCCTGCAGACAGAGGGAGTGAGAGGAGGAGAAAGGGGGTCATCTTGCACCTCCTTGACTGTTTGTGCCTTGTCATTGGAGACAAGTACTTTCAGGAGCTGAGAAAAATACTACATGACATCAAGATGGAAAACATTTCTTTGCATCTGAGAAATGCAGCCACGGTGTGTGTCTGTGTGTGTGAGTAAGCTGGCACTGCCACAAAAATATCCATGCATTCACTACTACTTTATGATTATTTTTATTCTGATCAGTTCCCCAATCAGATGTGCCTCATAGTCACACAAAGCCTTGATCAGCACAGCTAAAGGGCATCATCAGCCTGAAGCAGACGGGGCAAAATGGGACAGATCTGTTTTCACAACCTCAGTCTCATCTTAAATGATTACCAGAGAGCTGAGTTCTCCCCTTATTCCTCCAGGGACTGTAGCAGTAGCCCCAAGATTTCCTCTTACAAGAATAAGACCAAGAACACAGCTCCTTTCTTCCTCATGCATAAATTGGAAACAAGTAAAAAACCAAAAAGCCTTTGCTTGCCTTTTAAATATTTAGGTTTACATTTCAGCAATTACTGGAAGTTTTGGAAAACCATTCAAGCACTTTTTGAGAATTAAACAAAATACTCTCCTTTTAATATTTTTTTTCATTTTTTTTTTTCACAATACCAAATGATCCTTCGTATCCTTTGACTCTCCCCAGATCACTTTGAACTTAAATGGAAACGTAATTGGATTTTAACAGGAAAGCTGGTCATGTATATAGCAGCTTTGAAGGGCTTGAATAGTGTAGTATTTGAGAATGTGCTGCTATTTTGAAGATTGATGTGATTTTTGAAAATGAAAACATAGTGAAAGGCTGTCACAAGCCTCTGAATCAGCCAGATTCTTCTTAGAAGCCAAAGACAGCTTTTGGCTCAGGTGGGCTATTCTCCCACGCATGTATTTGCCGAAACAGAGTGTGTGCCAGGGCTTTTTTTTGCTGTTGTTTTTTTTTTCGCCAGATGGTGTAATGAGGGCTAGACTGCTTGTGGCTTGCCAAGGGTTATATAATACTATGGTAAAATGCAACCCCAAGCTGCAGTTTTGAAGGTAGCATATCAATCACTTACTTATCAGGTTCCTATACTTCTTGCTTGTAGGGTCAAACCTTTGTCATCAGGCCAAGCCTATTAACAAGTTTCATCCAAATGTTTTGAGAGCAATGAAATTTGGTATGTTTTCCTTCCAAATGTTGATTAAAGTGTCCACTGTTAGAAAGGTAAGAGCCAATATACAGCTGGTCCTTTTTAAAAATCTGTACCTCAAACCTAAATCACTAAATCCCTCAGCTCAGCAAAAGATAATGCTTTGAGTTTGCTTGTGACTTTTTTTCTACAGTATATCTAAAATAAAAGCAAGAAGTACTGGGTGTCACAAATGATTTACTTTTATGGTTGTGGTTTGAAACACATTGAGTTTTTTAACTTTTAAGAAATAATTTCTTGCACTTAAATGAAGTTACATTAATAGAGATAAAAATGAGATAGAATAGTTTTTCACCTAAAGGGCGTGTAGTTTTTCAATGGATTGATATATGAGTCTTCCTCCTGTTGACGTGTCTTCAAAATAAACCTAATATTGACTTCATTGAGTACTGCAATTGCACCTTCTGCACCCTTGAGAGTAGCGCGTACACCCTATTTAATCACTGTACTTGAGACAGCTTTCAATAGAGAGGTTTAGTGACAAAAACATTTGGGGAAAGTCAATCAACTTCATCATCTTTCAGCTGTAACTTCTTTATTTTTCATAAACACTTCCTGTTGTAAGGACTGTGTTCACTCAGTCTCACAGCAATCCAAGGTAGACAAAGTGGTGGTGACTTAAAATTAATGCACTGACACTTATGAAAATAAAAGCATTTTTAATATGGAGATATGTTGTATTTTTAATAAACTACTAAAAATAGTATCTGCCACGTAGCAGGAATCCACATTGGTATTGTATAATATTTTTTAAGAACTTCAGAATGACAGCCTGTATGACAAACGTATGTAAGAAGAATTGCTTTGCCATCAGTGTTAAAACATAGGAAAAAATCATAAAAAACCCCCAAGATTAGTTTTAAAAAGTGGTTTGACAAGCTAAATAAGAGGAGGCATGCTAATTTAGGCTATTTGGATGGAGCATGGATGAGATTTTAAGCATCTTAGTGATATGACAACAGAAAAAGTCTGCAATCTTCCTTTAGGTGCCCTCTACACTCTATTTGGACCACCAAAAGGATTTTCTTCCTCAAGCAGTACCAGATTATTATCCTGGCTGGCAGGAAATAACCTGTAAATTATATCTGTATCTAGCACATATGGAAGAAAAGCCATCAGACAGTATCATACATGAAAAATTGGTTGCCTTGGTGGAATAACTAAAAGTTTAGGCACATCATCTTTTAATTTGAGAAATGATGAAACCAGCAGTGATAAGAACTACACTGCAAGTTTCCAAAAGTACATATATTGGATTGAGAGGTAGGTAATTTGTCAGCCACCCCCGTAGATAAAATAAAATGGAAGAAAAAAAAAAGTTTGCTCTGTATCACAAAGCCAGAGATTGCAGCAAAAGATTACATATTCTAAGGCATCTACCTCTCCTCTGTGCACCTCTAGAGACACCAAAGAAGGTCTTAAATTTCAGCATGCTCCAGCATCTCAAGTTCTGGAGGGAGAGAGAGATTGCAGAGAGTTGTCTTTATACAGCTGACATCTGTATCCTTGAATGCCATCCATAAATTAGGCCCCTATCAAATAATAGTGCCCCTAGGCATCTGCTGCTTAGAAACAGCCCTTCAGAGGACGTGAGCAATCTTCTGTAGGATGGATTAAGCATTTTACAGTCCTCAAAAGAAACCAATCTGAAAAATAGTTACCAAACCAATTAAATAATCTTTGTGGTGGATCTCCTTTAAGTCTTTAAAAACCCACTGAAGGAACTGAAGTTCCTTTTGCAGTATTTTTAAGAAATTCTTTAGCCATAATTTACTGATACAAGCAGAAAAGGAATATAGAGGGAGACATTTCAATTCTGCCTTTCTTCTATGTTTGGCAGTTGATCTTGAGTGCCCACAGAGCCTATTAAACTCATTTTGCTATAACTTTACTATTGACATTTGAGATTAAATGCCAGGGTATGAAAGATTTTTTTTTTAAGGGCTATGACTTTTTGTTTCAAAACAACATTGCAGGACCATAAGACTGTAACAGCCTGCTGTAGTGTGTTATTCCATCATTTCTTCCTACCTAAGAAAAACATTTCTGATTAGCACAGCTACTGTCCCTTTTTTATAAGGTTTATACAAAATTCAGCAGTGTTAATGCAATTGAACTTTATGGGATCTGTGAATGCTTGGTGTTGTCTTTTACCTGTTTGCAGTGCTCACTTATCTCCTCTCATCCGAGAAGCTACAAAACAGGACAACTCCTTTACCAAAGCAGGGGTGAATCTTGGCACTACAATGTTACAGTAAAAGATTTTTTTTCAGTGCTAAAACGATGCTTTACATCTCGTATTCTCACCCCCCCCAGTTGTCATTCAGTCTGAAAAAGATGGAGGTTGGAGACCTGGGATGCTTTAGAGTCTGGGCTGAGAGTGCCCAGCTGGACTGCCCTGCACACAGGGTGAGCCCAAAAGCCTTATGTGAGGAGATGTGATGCAGAGCCAATGCCTAGAGTTTTTACCTCTCGTGTTTGTTCTGGGCCAGCATCTCAGCACAGCTGTGTTAACCTAGTTATGTATCTTCCTACCAAAAAACCAGGAGAGTCTATGGAAAGTTCATATTGGATTTGGGAGCTATTGGCAAAATAAAGATGTACCACACAAATAATTATTTTTTAATATTTTCAGCTGTCAGAAATGTAAGCTCTATTTTAACTCAGCAGACAGAATATTTTGTTTCAGTGCATCCCAGAATGCTTTTAAATACTTGGTACTTTCTCTGAAATTATGATAGTAAAGGACAGAGCTAAAGTAATTTACAGATATGGATTTAGTGAAGACTTCAGAGTGATTTGCACGTCATGTGTTATACTGACATAAATTTAGAGCTCAATTCATTGCAATGAAAGAATTTTCATCAAGACTATTCAAAAATAAAGAGTCACTTAATTTTCTATCTTAAAACTGCTATTGTGTGATCAGACACTTTTGCAGACTTAATCAAACAAAGCATTTACAGAAAACATATTCTTCCTATCATTATCCCCAGCACTATGGACTTGAATGTTTCTTATTTCAGGATAAACCACACCTTTTACTGTTATCTGCCATGTAATAGGCTGCTGCAGCTTGCATCTGTTTCACGTAATATGTAGTTCTGTCTCGTTGGACTGAAGATATTGGAGAACACCATCCATGGTACTGCTTGTTTCAGGTGTGTCATTGCAATTCTTTCCTCTCTGCTCTTTCTTACTGTAGCTTGTCCATGACTTCCAAACTGGTCATGTAAAACTAGTCTGGATTGGTATCTTCAAAGCTCCCCATGAACAGCCAAGTGCTTGTTCTCAGTGGTGGATGAAGTATTTAAATACTGATGGAAGCGGTTGTAGGCCAATAGTTGTGCTAAGAAGTCAGTAATGATTTTGGTTGCTGCAGGTTTAGTGTTGCTTGAATGCAGATAGCATTACGTTTTTGTGTGCTTCATAAAATAACATTTTCTAATTCCGTGTCTCACTTTTAGAAGTGGTAGTGCACACATGTGTAAGTTAAAACTTTTTCAGTGTTTTTTCATTGTCTGAAACAATCCCAAACTTTCAAGGGCAATGAATGGTAGAAGAGGTGCTCACGAGGTGTTTATACAATTGTGATTGTGTGCAGCCTAATAATACACTTTCTGCTCTCCTGCTTGATGGAAGCTTTTTCTTGATGTCCAGTGGATATTAAGAAATTTAATGACTTGCTGAGTAAGAACAAGGTGATTGCAGGAGTACTCTCAGCCAGCTAAAATAGAGCATGAAGCTCCTTTTGCTGCTCTGCATTCTGTTTAAATGGTGCATTTAATTATAGGCATCACATCTGGGGGAAGTTCTTTGGTTTACGGCAGATGCCTGACAATGTCATCTGGAGTTTTTCTCTCCTGCCCTGAACTGATGCATCTTGTATTGAACATTTCAGCAAAGAGTTTGCCTGAGGGTTTGCCTGAATGATGTTCTTGTATCGCACCCAGTGCATAAGAAAAGACCCTCAGGGAGCAAACCCAGCCCAGGTATCTATTGCTGAAGTCACCTAAAAGGACTCACAGCTTGCATGAGCTTTGAGCGCTGTGCTTTCTCAGTGGCTAAAGAAAGAGGTTTTGGCCAATACTGTGGCTTTCTTCTTGCTTTTGTGGGGTTATTGCAGTCTGCCTGGGCCTCCCAGTGAAGATAGCATTTACACAACCAGTGTTGGCAGAGGTTATTTGAGGAGATTCTTCCTTTCTGCTGCTCATTCTCTCTGCTTCAACAGCACATGCACATACGGATACAGCTTACAGTTACAGTTTTGACTCCTAAATTTAAAAATGAGTCTCAAGCTTCTTCTTGTGCTACTGCTGTTGCTTTCATCTGTTTCATCTTTAGTGGGATGCGTCTTGTGACATTTGCAAGCTTTTTGTTTCTTAGTCTCTTCTTGAAAGGTGCCCAAAATAGTATTAAATACTTCTGAAATTGCTCCACAATATGTTTCTAGTACATTTTCAGGCCTGTTATTTTTTTTTAGAGTATTTTGAATAGAACCTAGATTGGCATGTTAGATATAGTTTGAAGAAACAGAGCTCTTACCGTGACCCCTGTGTTGCCCCATGGCAGGCTACTGTAACTCCTGAATATCTGCAGCTTCTTACCAGGGACGTGTAGCAATGTCTGATCAGCAGCAACTGCACCACCATAGACTTCAAACAAGTGAAATCCAGAATGCCTTCTGAGGAAAGCCTAATTTACCAAGGTCATTTGAAAGTTCTGCTGATGCCTGGTTTTCTGTCTCCTGTGTCTATAAGACTGGCCTGGGCAGTGCATGGCTGTTTGCATCTCATAACATGCAGTGCTTCATTTCTGTGGTAAAGGTTACACTGTTTAACTGATTAATTGCCCCGTGCCAACAAACTAGATTTAGCAGTGGCAGCTCTTGGATTTTGATAAGATGCAGCGCATTGACTTTGCAAATATAACATCTGGCTTTTCCTATTTTAACATGTGATAACATTTAAAGAGCTGGTCAGGCTTCTGGGATTTTAAATACCAGATGGGAATTTTATATTTCCTGTATACGTTATCAATGTCTTATGCAGAGCCAGGAGTTGACTCAATGATCCTTGTGGGTCCCTTCCAGCTTGGGATGTTCTGTGATTCCGTCATCTATTAAATACTGAAAGAAGTGGTGGCTAACTCGAAGAGGACCTGTGCTTTTCAACTCATGATTGTGCATTTCTACTGCACAATGTTACTACTTTTAGAATTCTCATTATCACCTCTGTCCCTTCATCACCTAAGCCTTGTCCATATCCAGCATGTCTGCTTATCACTTCCCTAACACCTTTTTTTTTGGAGCAAGATGCTGCCTTATTCTTTTGTTGTCACAGTAGCTAAACTTAACAGCAAAAGGCAGATAGGAACTGGGCTGTGCCCAGAGAAAGTTTTAAATGTTCTCAAGCATTTTAATATAAACACAGTTATTTTTAAAATAAATAAAGCCTATAGAGTCTTTTACTCTGCACTAGAAAAACAACAAGGCAAAACCCAAGCAGATTACAAGGCAAACAGTTGGTTTTAAATGCTTATGGACTGGTGCTAATGCTGTTTTAATTTTTAAAATATTTTTAAAGCTTCAAAATACTTAAATATATCTTATTTTTTATTTCTTATCATAAGTAGAAATGTAAACACTGGATAACTGGAGAAGAGTGCCTGTTCACTTGAGATTTACAGCTCACTATTGCAGGTCCAGAAATTGAGTTGCTCATCTGAGCTTCAAACCTTTAAACATTTGGTTTTGTCTTCTGACGTATAGGAATTCCTTTGAAAATATCAGATCACAAAACCTGCATAATTAGCACTGAATTCCCTGTGTAATGAACAGAATTGTCAGATTATAATGTCTGTTCTCATGATAAATCTGCTGCATAGCCATTGAATTATTATAGTATTATACAGTCAAGCAATTAAAATACAAATGAAACGTGTTATCTGACATTTTCTAATTGTGGTTTTAATGGACAACATGAAAAGAGGAATAGTGAAAGAAAACTTTTATATTCCTTACACTTCACTGACTTTCATCCTTATTTCTAGCTTTTCCGCTAAATATCAAAAGATCTAGTGTAATAGAGAATGACAGGGAGCACATCTGACAAAACTCTCTCTTAAGTCTTGTTGAATAAAACATTTGGAGGAACTGCTTCTTGGCACCAGCAGGTTAGCATTAAAAGTTTTAAAGCAAGCCTAAACACCCCTCTGACAAATGACAGTTGCAGATTATAAAATTAAGATTACAGATGCTGCTGAAGTTATCAAAAGAAATGTGCCCAGCAGTTGCCTTGTGCACTTGCTCATGATGGTGTTATTTGTCTGTCAGAAGATCACCCGCATCGTTGACCTAACGCTGTTGATGCTGGCACACATTATGAAAAGTAGAAGCCTTGATCATATTGTCAGTCACACAGCCACGGTTCTTGCCCTTCTGTTTAATACAAAAAGTTTCCCTTTCAGATTTCTCTAGCAGTTTGTCTGAGTTCTGAATTAACAATTTGTTTCCATTTACTTGGAAAGTAAATCAGCCTATAAAAGCTATTTATTTTGCTTATTTGTTTTCAGTTATAACCATGCTAAAAAATAAAAATTTGGAAGGATATTTTGAAGGATATAATCCTGGACAGAATTCTCAAGGGTTGGACTTAGATGATTTCTAAGGTGCCTTCCAACCTAAAACACTGTTTCTGTGTTGAAGCCTAATATAACAGAGGAGACTCCAGGCAATTACTCGGGCTTATCTTCATATGCTTCCCACTCAGGCGTTTTGCAGACCAGGTTTGAAAATCATAGACACGATACATGCTGAAGTTGACTCCTGCTGTGAACAAGTCAGTGTGTTTGCACAACTTTTCTAGCGCTCTCGAGCCTCCCCAAAGCTTCACCACTAGGAAGCATTGCCTCCTTCAACCTGTGATGGTATGAGAAGAGCCCATTCACTATGGGCAATTATGAACACAGAATCCTTTTTCTGTATTTTACATAAGATGTTCAATCATCTTGAATTGCTATTAGGATTTTTCCTAATTGAATTGAGGAGTACAGATTTATTTTTTTTAATGCTATATCCAGACACTTAAAATGAAAGATTCCTAATACAGTCTCCTTGCCATTGGCTGTTGCTTGGGCAATAGTCACTGGATATGAGAATGAAGGTCTTGTCATCACTCATTTTACATTTCTCTTGGAAAAGTTATCCCTCCGGGAACCTTTAATCGTCCCCTTTTCAGAAAGAAATATCAATTAAAGTTGGAAATTTGAATGTAGATTTCAAAGATCCATGTTTAAAAATGTGAGACGAAGTTCATCAGGCAATTGTTTTTTTTTTTTTGGTTTTCTGATAAGAGAGCTTAGAGACAGAATGAACAGAACATTGCTTAAGTTGACAGATAGTTTTAGATTTTGAATATTTTTAAAATTTACAAAAATTAACTCATTTTGCTCTTAAAAGCTCTAGTATCACATAATTATAAAAAGCTGGGCTATTTTCTATTCAAAGGCAGTTCTGGTCTCATTATCCTCATATAGACACAACTCTCATTGGAATCATCCTCAACTTTGCCTCTGTGACTAGTCTGGTTTTGAATAAAACATTGACATTTCCAGGAGGCACATTGTTACACTTCTTCTACTTCTCTGTATCTTCCATTCCATTCCTCCTTTATTGTGGTCAACCTATTGCCCAGTTTTCTTTTGTTCCAAAATTCTATTCATTCTTTTTTTTTAAGAGAACAAAAATAGAGGGGAAAAAAAAAATCCCTGTATCAAAGAAAATGAATATTTGTGTCTCAAGGAATACTTCCTTTTAAAAGTTCCTTGAAAAACTTCAAGAAAATAAAACCTTAGTTATATTCTGCGCATACCGTGGTGTATAAACGTCTGTATTTTTACCCAATCTGTTTCAAGCAAGTCTATTAACAAGAACATTTGACTTTTACATCGGTATAATACAGCAAACAAATTAACTAGATGCCAAGTATATTTAAACTGTAATTTCTCCTGCCAGTAGATCATATGGTGAAATAATTTTTCCAGAGATCCCTCCCCCTGCCTTCTAACAACCTGCTGTTTCTTGTCACTGTTGACATCAGAAAGTTCTTACAGACTAAAATATACTAAACAAAGCATACATTAGCCAAGAAATAATTGCAAAAGTCAGTACAATAAATGCTCCCTATCATGAAGTGCCCCATATACATAGGATTTCCAGGGTGCAACAAACTTCATCCAGTGCATCAGATATCCCTGGTGAAACTCTTTAGAGAAAATTAAGTAACCCCCATGCACTGAGTGAATCCATTAAAATATGTGAGAACAGACAAAAGTGTACAGTTGTGAGAATACACCTTCATATCTAACACCAATCTTTCATGGAAGATGAGCTTGGAAAAGAAATTTCTTAGCACTTTTGGATAAAAATTCAGTAGATAATGTTTTTATAGCACATTGCAGTTTTCTGTGTAAGACACTCTCAATGTTTCAAATAAAACAATTAATTGGTTATCTGTCAAGCTTATCCCACAGGACCTAATCATCTCCCTTTTTGCTAGCACTCCCTTCTCCAAAGGTGCTTTTTCTTTCAAATTTAATAAATAATTACCATAATTAATTTAAGCATGGAGATTTGTTTGCAAGCTGCCCTTAGGCTGAAGTCTGTTTCTTTTTCAGACCTTGCTGGTGTTTCATACCTAAAACCATGTCTGTTCTTTTGTCTGCTATATAATATCATCTCACAAACAATGCTACCTCTCCCTACAAACTCAGTCTTACTTAGAAACTACATTAATTAGTTTCCATTATCCTTCTACTTTGCATATTTTCCTCTCTACTTATAGTTTTATGTAATTTGCTTGGCTTGGCTTTGTTTTGGTTTTTTTTTCATTAGACTGTGAGCTTTTAAATTCAGGGATATATCTTGATTTAATAGGATCTGATTTAATAAGATGCCAGCAGGTAGTACAGGACATAAATAGCAGAAATAATTGTCCATAAATGCATATTAATGCAAATATGTCTCCAGTACTTATTTTTGAGCATTTTATTCCAAATTTTCTATTCTGATCTAAAAGTTGTCTTCGTATTCTTTGTTCTCCTGCTCATCCAGCCTGTGAAGTTAAGCATTGAAAGTTCTGCTGCTGCCAGGGGTTCAAGGGGAAATGTGTCACCAGCAATAAGTCAAACAGAGTGGTTTTAATTGCTATGTGCTACTAATTTGATGAACCTCCACATAGGACAGGTGTAATAGGACGTCTATTCAATGTTCCCTAGAGTTCAGATTTAGACTGTTCAGTTTAGACTGTTCCCAGTCTAAACAGAGTGCTGACATTTCTGTCATCAAGTTTTAGTTTAGAATCCCAAAGTTTAGGTAGTTTGAAACAAATGATTTTGTGAACTTCATGATGATGATTAAAGAGAAAAGAAGTTCTACTCTCTCCAAAACATTAATGACAAACCAGATGATGCATCTTCCATACTAGAAATAAGATTAAGTACTTTGAAAGCCAAGGCATATCAATAGAAGTGAAATGGAGCTTTTCAGAGCAGACTATCCAATCATCTCACATAGCAAGTAAATCACTCAGCTCAGTGATTTTATAATGTGGAATGTTTTTGGAGTGCTGTTGCAAACTTCATACCATCCTCAAGCATAATGCATTGTACACTTGCTATAGAAATGACCCTATTAGGGGCAGCTGTACAAGTGACAAATCTGCACACAGACTGCAAAATAAAGTAGTACAAATTCTAGGCAGCAGCTGTACTATATAAAACTTTCAGTTTTCTTAAATACACTACTCTAATGATGCTCATGTTGTTATTCCAATAATAGATTACATTCAGTCATTTCAGGATTTTAAAGCTAGTCTGGGAAAATATCAGAAAGTGTAATTTATCATGCATTTGCAGTCAGCTGTAGTGAGCAAATTGACAGGCATTTCCTCCTCCTACCATTTTTTGATCACGTTTATGATTTGGTCATAAATTTTGGAAGGGCGGTGCCAGGTCATTTTACTCTTCTCACAACTGTGCTGGTGATGTTTGCTATCTCCATCAAAGTGGGATAGAACAACGTTCACTTTCCCAAGATTGGAAACCTACTTTATCAAATTGCAACCTGTTTTTGCACCTCAAACCAATCAGAACTATGCTGGAGCAAAATTCCATAAGCAATCCTCACTGAATGTTCTTCCTTAAGCCATTAAGCCATCGGGTACCTGTTTCTTTTAAACCTTCTGATAAAGAAATAATGACCTTTCAGCATAAAACATTATTTAAAGTGCAGGCTCGAGAGGTAACTTTTCATATTTTTAAAGTTTTCATATTTTTAAAATCTTTGGTGCCTTCTTCATGGCCAGGCAATTTTGCAGGATGGAGAGATAAGAGGGTATTGCTATATAGTTGCTTGCTTTTGCTTTCTAACTTGCCAGTAAGAAAGTGTTGTTGCTTTTTGGAATATAAAACTATGCTTGTTTTTGATGAAGGCTGCAAAATTGGAGACTTGTGGCAGCTGTGGTGTATGTTTAGTTTTTTTCAGACAGATCTGGACTTCCATTTCCAGAAGTCCAGCCACAACCATGTGGCTCCAGCACAGACAACGGACAGGGAAAGCTGAAATTTTGCCAGAAAAATACTATTTTGCCTTAACCGATTGAGGTTTTATCTGCAAGTTGACTTGTCTGTACTATGACCTGCTTTATTCCTCTCATTCTGCTTGAGGAAAATGGGTCTAAATTCTGCATATATTATCCAGAGCACTTTGAATGTTTGTTTCACATTATCATTGGAGCTTTACTTATCAGCCAGTTTTAATCCTTTGCAAACATGGTTTAATAGAAAGCATAGAGGAAAGAACAAAGTAATCTAAATCACCATGTGGATTTGCACCAGCGATGTAGCAAAGGACACACCCCCCAAAGCTGTAGATCCCCAATTATAGTACTTGCCTTTTGCATGCTGCAGCAGCAGGAGCTGTCAAGTCTGCAGTTGTCCTCTGCACCGCTGCTGTTGGCTCACAGAACAGAAGTTACCTGTGCTTTGAGCCCCTCCTAAAACTTGGTTCCCAAAGGGATCTTCACCGTGCAGTGACTGCGAAGTGTGGTGGGTGGAACAGCTACTTCTTGTTTATCCTCAGTCTCAGGCTCTGTCCTTGTTGGAAAGCACCAGTAAATAGATGTCTGTGTGGGGAAGGAAGAGGAATGTTCCCTTTGAGAGTCTTTTTTTCAGATTTCCTATCATTGAAGCCTGACAGTGACTTCATTATAAATAATTACTGTAATTTTCTGTTGCTAAGTTGTAATGCAAAATGCCTATGCGGATACTTTTATACATTTACAGTATGGTCTGGCAGTTGGGGACTTTGTAAAGATGGAACTTGTGAATTCCATTGTATCATGAATGCTTTGATATGAATGTGACCCATGATATGCTGGGTCACGCCTCTCCGAACAGGACTGAGGACTGGTGAGGAGGAGATAATATGGCTGCTCAGAAGCTCTTCAGGACATGGATGCAGGGATGTGAAAATTCAACCTCTAAAGATTGCCTGAAGAGCTTGGAGCAGTTACATCCTTTCATTGGAGTTGCAGAAAGCCTAAACTGTATTCATTATTTAATACTCTAACATTTGCTTTGAAACACTGTTTTATTCTTATAGCATGCCTTTTTAGTTTTATTATAGTTTTATTATATAGCATGCCTTTATATGTTCTCTCTATATAGAAAGTATTTCAAAAAAAGTTTGTAAGGTTTCCTTTTGCATTTACTGATTTAAATTAAACAGGAGAATCTTAATATGCTATAGCTCTCTTTTAACCTTGCAGCACAGCACTATGGTATGTTATTATTTTTTATTAACTTGATTGTTTTGTCCATACCAAACGGAAATGCTAACAAATGAAAAACACTAAAGCAGAATGCAGTAACACATCAGATACTATCACTGCTCCTTTGACATAATTTATCTTTTTGCTCTAATGTAATAGGATCAGTCTTACCTCTCACTTCAAAATGTCACTGTATTGTAAATAGCACATACAGCATTCTGTATACATACTATAATTGCACTAGGCTTGATTTTGTCTCATGCTTCTTGTTTCACTGAAGTCAGTGAGGTTATGTGGTTAAGTGAGAGCAAAATGTACTCCTTTCATTTAGATTAAAATGGCAAATTACAGCTCTGAGTGCTTCTGGGAACATAGTGAAAGTCGCAATAAAATTAAAGTATAATTTCTGCATTGATCTGAAATGGGAAACTTTGAGTGCTCAGGAATTTTACAGATTGGAGTCACTAGTGTTGAATTTTGGGCCTGTTTCTTCATTGCGTTTTCACCACCTCATTACAGCTTATTACAGAATTTGAGATCTGGTATAGCTTCTTGCAAAAGAGGAAAGTAGTTTTTGTCTAATGACAAAAGTAAAAGTGTTGGACTCAATTTTACCAGAAAGAACTTAAAAAAAATTAGTTGAAGGGAATGAAATAATTTTTGTAAGAGTGTTTCTTTTTTGAACGCAGATATTGGCAGAAGATAACAAAATTTCATAATAAAATACCTTAACAGTGACTTTATCATCATCATTACTTTAAATCTGAATGAAGAGGGTTGAGGTTTGCACAAGTCAGTACATGTTCATCTACATCAGATGTGCAAGCAAGGCTTGACTTTTTCCTATCTTAGCTTTTTCTGTTCATACTATGGTATTCGTTGCTCTTACCCATGGAATAAAATAGAAGATTATATCCTTAGATTCCAACACTCAATCCAAGTGTGAAAAATCACCTAAATGTATGCTTTAAAGACCAGCTTGCAGGATACCTACTACCTTTTTTAATCCAGAAGTACAGAGCCCTAGCAGCATTTGTGATTTATCAGGCACTCCAAAGAAGAGACTGGTTTCTTAAGTCCACTAGACTTGCCTGTCCTGGCTCAGAGCTGAATCTTGGACTATTGCTGAATTTTCAGTTTAGTGGGATAGATGCTGCATGGGGGCAGTGAAGTGTCCTTATGATAAAGTGAGGAAGGCTTAGACAGCCTCTCAGCAGCAGTGCTTGGTGTGGTGGCACAGATAATGCTCTGGGGCACGTGTGAGGTATAGCAAGTGAGGGCAGTGGTGGAACAAGGATTTTGTGCCAGTCTCAGAAATCCAGAGAATTTGGTCTAGGGTAAAACTTACAGTAAAACAAACAGAGGTATAAAGATTAATTGGGGTTGTACCAGAAGTTACAGGGATGAATGCTGATTCTCAATAGAAAGGCACGCTTCCTCATGTGTTTAGTTTTGTGTAGGAAAAAAAAAAATCTAGTTTTGAATATCAGTAATACTTCTGTAAAAGTGAATATTATCCAGAGAAAAAAATGGACAGATCAACTGCACTGATTCACCTCTACATAAGCAGCTACCATTAATACCACACTGTGGAACCTTTCAGTGAGTGGGTGGGTGTGTAGCATTGACCCAGGTGTTGCAAGTGCAAAATGTGGAACATGGCACCCTTTGGCTCCGATTGCTCTCTCCTGCACTCTCAGAAACTCTGTGGGCCTTTCTGAATGCATGCTAGAGAAGTATAGTTTTACATGAGCAACTTAGTTCCTTTCAGAAAGTCATAGAGCAAATAAATGCCCCCAGCTATGGCTCTACTTTTCACCTCACAGAGAGCTAATGTAGGCTGGTTAAATGGATCAAAGGAAAATGTAGCTTTTTCTTGTAGCTTGGCCACAAGAAAAATAAGTCCTCTAATTGATTGGGTCAAGAGGAACTCAGGGACACCTGCTTGGATGAAAACGGAATGTCATTTACAGTAGAGGCAGGAAATCTGATCTAACATGGCTAAAACCACTCAGGAGTCTCAGAGATTCGAGTTAAAACTGAATTTAGAGACAAACGTGAATAGCTGAAGCTGTGGAGGGCCAACCTTTCTATCCTCAGAGGCCATGTTCATTCCCAGGCTGATAGATAGGCCAAACCACTATAGTTATAATTTCCATGAAGAGCAGTTTTGCTAGGAAACCCTGCTCAATGCAAACAAATCTCTGTGTCTTTCACTGACTTTCTTAGCTGACCCCTCTACCCAGCTGCCAAATCTGGCAGGCTCATAGGTCAAATTAGGGTCCTGAACTGATTTGTTGGCCATTGTTAATTGAAATTTGTGAGAACATGTGAAGCAACAACAACAAAACCAGCCACATCTTCCTATACATTAGAAATAGAGGATATCATGGGTTAAAGTTGCAGTTTTCAAGAAAAGCTCTTACATTCTTTCAGATGCATTCTGCAGAGGAAACTGAACAATATGTTCTTTATGCACAAAGAGCAACTCAGAACACTGTTGGTGATATAAGGAAAAATCTAAAATCAGCTCATAATATCAAGTATGACCATTTTGTCTCTCATTTCCATGCTAACGGTTGTATCTTTTCCTACAAGTGCTCAGATTCATGTCCCCAACAGGATTCCCCTGGCAGGCAGACATTGATGCAGCTGCCTCTTGCAGTTGCTAGTAAACATTATATTGGTCATGGGGCTCGGGCAGGTGAGCAGAGTGGTTTTGTGTATGATGAGTTATAGTCTCCATTTTTGCCCTTGTGGGAGGACCACAGCCACCTGGGACACATCAGTGCAAACAGCTTTAATGTGTTCAAGAGGTGGGGCAGGAGATCAGGGCCCACCCACTGGTGTTGCTGTAGGGGAGCCTCAATAATATCAGCTCCCAAGGTGTCAGCAGCGTCAGGTTTCCGCTAACAGTCACTGCTTTGCACAGTAGTAGATTGGTAACCCAAGGGAGGGAAGAACCAGCTGTACCGACCTCAGCCTGTAAACTGCACAAGTTTAAAAGAGTAAAGGATTAGCTCATGTATATTAATTACCCACAGGTATGTGTCGGAGAACAACATGAGTGACTCAATCTATGGGTTATGACTTGTATAACATATTTGTATATCTATGTACCTACAGAGAGACCTCTCTGTAAGTATATAAATACAGATGGTTTGCTACGGCTGAATGATGTGACCCCTTACCTTGTATTCGAAATTGATGTCTTTTTTTCTGACTAGGATTTTAATGAGCCCCCAGGAAATGCTCACTTTTCAGAAAGTCTGTGATTATTACAACAGTTTTCTCTGAATTAACTGATCTTGACCTAATTTTCCAGACCTTGGACAGAATGAAACTGAAGCAGTTGACAGCTACATATTAAATGACAACTTTGCACAATAATTTATTTTTAATTTTGTCTACTTGGAGATGACTGTCCTTGTATAGGGTGTTATTAGTATTTTTCTGTTATCTGCATTTCCCATTTAATTATGCTATTAGTGTTCTATACACTGTTTTAGTAATATAGAATTTAGACTTTACTTTGGTTTTGAGAAGCTGTTAATTATTTTTCTACACAAGTTTTTAGTGCAACTGCAGGAAAGAACGGTTCTGGTTTTGATTTATTTTGAAGTAAGATTCCTGAGGGCTGGATTCAATAATGCAATCTATTTGTCTTAAGCACTGCAAAGGCTCATGGCAAAGCTCTGAAAATCAATTTTTTGAGAGACAGAGAGAAGATGTGTAACTGTACACAGGTTTTAGCAGTGCGGAACTGCGAGGTGTTTTATTTTTTTTTAACCAGTTCGTAAATGATTATAGATTCGTTTGTTTTAATAGGATCATATTTAAGGCTCAAAATATAGACTGTGTAGGAAGAAAAAGTGAAAAATCTTTATAAGAGCAAATAAGAATATATTCCTGAATTAAAAATAAAATCCCATAAAAGCAGGTTGATTAGAATGTAAGATCTGTCTGACGACAGAACTGGAAATGAAACTAGAACTAGGATGTTAACTAGAAATCATTTAATGCTGTGGTTCTGTGCTGACTAAGTACATGTGAGTGGCCTGGCTGTCAAAAGTGAATTTGAAACCAAGTGGAGGGATAATTTGAAGGGCTGTTAGCACAGCACACACAGAGGGGGGTGGGAAGGAGATATTTTAGTCGTGATGGCATTGACTTGAGTTCAGGCGGCTCCCCAGTGCTGAGCTGCTCTCAGGAGAAGTTCAGCTTTTGTCTGTGATGGAGCAACCTCTGCGTCCTCCACAGCATCTCCAACCAAACTGGTGTAAACTCTGCCTGTCACCTCTCTGGAGGTCTGTGAGGACACTGCCAGGAAGGCAAGTGCTCCAACAGGAGGTGGTGCTGGTGCCTTCTTTGGAAGCCCAGCCAAGGGCTGGGGCCGGGGCAGCCACTGGCGCACAAGGGCCCTTGCTTGGTCACCAGCAAAGTGAGCCCCATCTCATCAGGTTTCATCAAACTATAAAGGTTTATAAAGTAACTTGCTCATGAAATTGTTTTCAAGTTTGTGATTCAAGTTTAGGAATGAAAATGGGGCTCAGAGTCCTTTGACTTATTCAGCCCTTCCTATAGGCAGAGAAGTTGTCCTGTGAAACAGGTTGATTCTAGGCTGGAGTAAGGCCTGACTGTAGTAATTCTGAAAACTAAGCAGTGAAAGTGTTAGGGATAATATTATGCAAAACACAGTGAAGGAACTGAAGTATGTTTCTGATTTGCAATACAACAGGGAATATATCAAAAACTCCTGTTTCGCTTTGCTACTGTGGAACAAAGTCTGGGTGTGCAATATGTGTATTGGTTATATTCTACATAAATCCTTAAAATGTTAACATTGGAGTGGATTTGTTTGAACAGAATAGAGATATGTTCAGTTCACTGGAAGACTTCACAATATTCAGTGATAACAAAGCTGAGAAATAATTTAAGTAGACATTTTATTAAACATGAGAGACCTAATCCCTGTTTCAAAATTGTATTTGCATGGTTTGAGGGAACTTCTGTGACTGAAAGATGGTGAAAAAGAGGCTTAAAAGTAAGGAATTATATGGAAGTGAGACTTTAAAAGGACACTATGAATTTAATCCTATAAACCCTGTAGGAGTTACAGGACAGGACTTTAGCTGATACTAATTTTTTGTTGCCTCATTAAAGTAATTCTCCTGTATTTATGGAGAAGATCTGAGGATTTGCATTCTTACATAAAAATTTATCTCTGAATGAAAATCTGTGATTAAGAGTTCACCTAAATGCAGGTTATCTGACACTGCTGTCTCCTCCTTCTCACCCAGCCTGGTGTAGTGCCCAGAGCTGAAGACCGGAGGAGTGCAGAGCCAGTGCTGAAAAGCAGGTGAGGTGATGGACCACAATGACATTTTAAAGCAGGAAAATATCAGATTAACCAGAAATAATGATGTGCCACTTTTAAAACAAAGAATTTACATGCAAGAAAGCATCCTCCCCTGTTTTCACCCCCCTTCTCAGCTTGTCAGCCCTGGCACAGTGAGTCTGTTGCTGGGCATACGAGACAGCTGTGAGCTGTGTCATCCTGCACACATCCTGCCCACGTGCAGGGAGATCTGGCAGGTCTTTGCCCCACCTGTGCAGCAGTCATATGTTGGACTTGGTATATATGTGTGCGTGGTATGCACTTACCCAGTGCCTCAAAAAGCCTTTCAGGCAGTTGAAAAGTTAGTGTTGCTGTGGTCTGTTTATTGAAATGGTTCTATGATGTGGCTGTCTTTTTATTTCTTTTGTGAACCTCCTGACTCATATATGAAACAAATGAACTTTTAAGGTCAAAAGGAAACCAGTTCATGCACTGAATTGCTGCAGGGACTTCATAAGTAAGGAAAGACACTTCTTTTGCCTCCATGTTGCTTTTTTAAGGTTGAGATGGATAGCATGTAAATGCTGACATTAAGAAATACAATATTTGCTAAATTATTAGTGGGTTTGCTCCCTGTTATCTTAATAATTTTAGGGTGCTAACTGCTAGAAAAATCTCCCTTTTTAGTAGTAGTGACTACTTTCAAAATTATGAAGTTTTGTGAGTCATAGCATTACATGGAATTGCATATAAGTGCTAAACCCAGACATTTTAGTTTGCCTAAAAATTAGTAGGGTGAAATTCTTGGATAGTTGTGTCTGTAACTTGTAGAATGAGTAATTCATATAATTAGTGTGGCCTTTTTTTCTGTTTGTGCAATATCAATAATACATCATAATTTCCTAATGGTGTTCATGTTTATTTACCTAAATGTCTTCTGAGCTTTTACCTCAAAGGACTTCAATTAAAAAAAAATTGTGCTGTGATATTTGATAGTGCCTGTTTGGTTAAGCAAAATAGTAGAGCTTTATTTTAATAATTGGATAAATTTTCAAGTGTTTCTAGAACAGGTTTGTGTGTCTGAATTTACCATTTTATGTCTATGAATTCTCATACCTTCAGTTTTGAAATTTTTTTCTTCTGTTTGTGCCAACAAGTACCTGAATATTCTAAAAAGAAAATGCTAAGGAGTCTGGAGAAAATCAAGTAGGTGATTTAGAATCTAAAATAAAGAACTGGTACTTTTTTTCTGAAATTACGGGGGAAAAAAGTGGGATAATAATACTGGAGACCCGGAATTTATTTAGTCATCTCCTAATTAGCATTAAAAGTGAAGAAACTCTGGAAATAATTCAGAAAATGTGAATTGAAAGAAGGATCAATTAATGTAACCCTTATAAATTGAACAGAGTACTGAATGCATTTTATGCATTTATTATAAATTTTCTTTTGAGTCAAGGGTGATTCTACTGTTTTTAATCCCTTAACTGTTGATTTTTATTTTTAGGGGAGGATGTTTTCATAATTTTTTCTGATTTTGTAATTTATCAGTTGGGTCTCTGAAACATCCCTTATGAACTTGAGCAACCTCACAATATGGTACCAATAATTTAGCAGTTGCTGAAAGAATGAGGTTGGGAGATTCCTGTGATGTTTTTTCTAAACCTAAAGTAAATAAAGGGGAACTTGTACTTTTTTTCTGTGATATGTTTCTTGAGGAATTGGTTTATGAGAGAGATGTATCATGCTAAAGGCTTGATAAATTTTGGCAGGAGAAAGACTTGAAGGTTATGGACTAATTTAGATAGAGGTTTATTTCACAGGTAGTTTATTTGGATTATTGGGATTTTACAATAGGAGTCTGGGGAAATACATTAGTTTCTTTGAAGTGACTAAAGTGTATGGTATTATGATTGTTCTCATTTTATTGGGTAATGCACCTTTCTGATTTCCTTTTAATGGCTCCCCAGAATGTATTTATAACTTATAGGATCATGCCTAAGATCAGTATGTGAACATGTGTTCATTGCCTGCATGAAATAATAAATGATAATGGAAGAAGAGTACTGTTCTGTCAGATGCAGGGATTAGAGACCTCTTTTTTGATGACCATGAATAAATACAGCTGATGGAAGATAATTGAATTAATACACCTATTTATTTTTGTAGAAACATGGGGCATAGATTATGAGATACATATCCATGGAGAGAGGGGAAAATTGAGGACATATGCTGGGCATTCCAGCAGTGTAGAGAATGTGCATTTAAATGTGCTTATGAATAAGTCTGTAAAGTTGAGCAAAACACCAAAAAACAAAAAAGTCAACCAGATGTGACCTTGTGTGCCTTGTAAACCCTATTGAATAACTGCTTTTATTACTTTGAACACAGTGCTTTGCTAAATGTGATTATAGAGATCTTAAATCCATATTGGTTCAGGGTAATGCAAAAAGAGCTCTGTTTAAAATCAGCAAGTAAATACATCCCACATTAATACACTCTATGTCGTCTAAGCTTGACCATGTGATTCTTATTATCATGGTTGCCTTCATCTTAAATTGTATAATTAAAATGTTCCTAATTACCAGCTTATTAGAAGGGGCTTTGAATGAAGCTGTTGAGAAATTTGGATGAGAAAACAGGATAATTTTATGGTTTCGTTGTTCTTTGTTCTTAGTGATGCTTGCTTCATCCTCACAAGCTATCACTGTGTGTGGTCACTTTCCTTTGTTGCAAGGCTCTGTTCTCATCTTGTCATGACATCTGCTCACAGTCTGTCTTATGGATTTCACTGCAGTGTCATTTTTCCTGATGCTGTCAAAGTTCCTTTTTTAAAAAAATCCAATTCAGAAGATGCAAACAATAAAGTGAGAGTTAGAGATCATGGTCTTTTATGCGAGTTCTGCTTTGCTAGATTTCCTGGTTTTATACCATGGAACAAAACTTCATTGGAGAGTATGTGACGTCTCCTTACACTGTCGTTTGCTGTTTTCCAGTATTGCTGCAAAATTTTACAGCAAATGAAAACCTTCTGGAAGTATTCACAGTGTCAGTACTAGTCGCCACAGTACTGTTGGCTCTGTAAAGCTGGCAGGGGCTAAGCTCCATTTCTTCCTCTTCTGTTCCTTTCCTGCTGTAACCTCATTTCCTGAAACTAAGACCACCAAACTTCTAGGGAAAGTTTAAGATTTCATGCTAAATTTTACACTATTTCCATTTTTCTTGTCGTAATTTAGCAAAATATACTCAAGAGATTGAGAAAGTGATTCAGGTAAGGTATCAGATGAGAATAAAAACTGAAAATTTTGTCTCTGAGCTCATGGAAAAGAGTGTCAACTCTTATAGACAGACCCTTTTCTATTGCTGGCACTGCTTGTACTATTCACTATGGCTTATGAAAAAGCATAATACAGAGAATGACCTGATTATTTTTTAATCCTGTCTGTCTTTTCCTTATTTATACTTAGTACTTCATGCTTTCAAACCCCTTCTACTTAAACTTCAACTTCAGTCTTTAAAATTCCCTGTAGATAATTTTTTCTGCTAACTAATGTACCAAAAGTAGATTGAGCTATGTCAATACTTGTCTATACAGAACATTTCATGAACTTCTCAATACAAGGAAAATAGATAAAGGAAAAAAGATTGGCTTAGGAGCACAAAACCATATGGAACAGAGAGGATAGACTTTCTTGATTTAACCACTCAAAGTATAAAAGGTTTTGCAATAATTTTTTTTTCCCAGAGATTCAGTTTGTTGTTCCAAAATGCCTAGTGGTGTAATATCTATGATGGAGTCCATTTTCCTAATTTCCTAAGATTTCTGCTGTTTCTTGAGACACAGAAAAAAAAAAATCAGTGCATTTTAAAACTTATGTTGTCTCCATTTATTGAATTATTAATTTATTGAATCACCCTGACAGGAGAGGAAATAGCTATCTCCCTGCTGTGGATATAAAAGACACATTCATCTTTGTACTGAACCTCTAGATCTCATGCATGTTATTGTAATAGACTTTGTTACTGCTGAGACATGGAATAAAGATTTCATCAAAGGTTTATTTCAAATGCAGTGGCTTTTGAAGCCTAAAGCGAGTGTTAAAGTAATGAAATGTTTCATATTCAGCTTCAGCACTGGACAATCATTGCAAAAAGGAAATATTGCTCCATTCAGCCAGGTATTTTGTATTTAATATTATTTATGTTAGGCAGAGAGAATAAGAGATGCAGAGGTAGCATGGAGATAGTTACGATTTTGCTAGAATTTTGCTTTTTGGGTGGTTTATAGAAGCTAATATTATTTTTTTCTTTTTTAATATTACAAACTGTCACTGTTCTGTTAAATATAAATTATGAAGCTTCAACTCATTCCAGCTTAATTATATCTTAGGGCCAGATTCCAAGCTCTGCATAAAGTGCACATCCTTCTGCCAGACCAGACTGTATCAGCCTTGAAAACTCTTTAACATCAAGGTAGCTTCTATGAATAGCAACATTAGTAATTTGAAAGGATGCAAAATGTCTCCTATTCCCTGGAAGTTCACAGAAACTTCTTTCATTTACTGAGATGTTTTACCACTTCTCTGTCCTTTAGAGAGGTGTGCCTCTATTCAGTCTGCCTGATAGTAAAGGATGTGATACCGGACAGTCATAAATGAACCTTTGGCTTAAGGGGAGGCATTAGGCAGACTGAGAAGGTCAGTTCCATTGAACCATCTGCTATATAAAAACAGGGCTGAATTAATGGAGACTTGAGTAGCTGGACTGGTGAAGGCATAATTTATGAAAACTAAAATATAAACACTTCATTTTATGGGGCTTTTACAGCTGGAAGTGCAGAGAATACTAGGAAATGACAGTGCCTAGAGGGGCTGGTACCAAGTGAGGATTGGAGATTCCATGCATCCATCATTTGTACGAGTTGGATTTTATTAAAATCAGCAGGCATTTTTCCACTCATTTTCACTATGATGATATCCCCTGTGCTATGAAAGCACTCAGACAAGTACAGAGCAGTTGTCAAATCTCACCATAAATTGAACATTCCTGCGAGCTCGTTGTGGCACACAGGTTCTTCAGAATTTCAGTCATCCATAGCAAACCAAAGCATGTTATCAAAGTTTCTGTCAAATGAGTATGCAGTGATGCACAAAGCATGTATTTTAGATTCTGGATTGTTAGGAGATTATGTAGGCTTACATGGACTAATATGAAAGTAAGCTCTTTCACATCTGTCCAGAAACTAATGTTATTTTTAAGTGAGACTTCAGTATTCCTGTATGTTTTTTGCTAGCAGAACCTCTCCTACTATTGCAGATATTTGCAATGCACTTTTTAGATGATTGCAGCCACTGACAACTAGAAAATCTGAAAAGAAGTGTGTAAAGGAAATTAGAGTGTTCAGCTCTAGTAGAAAAACAGCATAGGTTAGAATACTAGAAGTATTATGTTAAAGGAAATAAAGTTTAAAATTTCACATGCTATTATTTTTCCTGAAAATGTTGCACTGTAGACATAAATTGAAGAAAAAAAAAATCAGAAGTTCATCAAAAAGGCCAAGAAAGAAGAGTGTCCTAAATATTAAGGTATTGTGAGAGGCAATTTGATTTCTGTTACAGAATACATAAAAATACATTTTAAAATTTCTTCATAAATTCTTCTTTCCTAAGAACCTCAGAGGCTTCGTCAGTCTCAGCTTTAGTTGCAGTTCTAACTTTGACACACAGGTAGATTCAGCTACAGGTGCAGTCAGCTACAAATAAAGAAAGTCTCAGTCTACTGCTGTGTAGTGTGGCACCCCAAATTGCCATCATCTTCAGACCTGTGCTCTGAATTCAGTGCCTCACAGTGCTGGTTGAGGGTCTGTCTCAAACTGGTGAACTAGGAGACACTGCACCAAAGGAAAGCTGCAGACCTCATAGCTGTTCTATGTTTGAGCCCTGCCATATTAAGGTACTCATCTGATCTTTTCTATTCTGAATACAAAAGAAATAAATAGTCCTGGAAGTAAAAATTAGAGCTCCTTGTCTTAGATGACAGAGCTCTTAGGCTGCAAAACTCCTCCTTGCCTTTCTCCATATCTATAAATCTCTCTGGAGAGTGCAAGTGCTTTAACTGGCCAGATGGGCACTGTGGCCATGTGACACTGTGGACAGGCCTGGATTTAGGGTCACTCAGATTCATTTCACTTTGGAAAAGCACACTTCTGGACCAAGCTTAATCCCCAGGCTGATGGGCTGGACCAAGCTGATGGGTCAGGGCACAGCACTGATCGCAGAGGTCAGGCCTAGCTTCACGTGTGCCAGAGAGCTGTGGAGCACAGTGCACTGGTGTGCCACCGTCTCCTCTGGCCTTCTGGGCATGGCACCTGCCTTTGCCCTGAGGAGCCTGCTCCTCACACTCTTGGTTACAGTGAAAAGACATAGGGCTGCATTTCATGATGTGAGGAGTGGTGAAGTTGTGGGAGTAGGAAGAGAATAGACCAACTTGTGAGTCCCATTAAAGCTAAGCTGTCTGCCAGCTGCATGCTGGATTCTTTGGCTCTGGACTGAGCATCAGAAATGCCATCATGGCCTGCTGTTTTTAGGTACTGAATATTTTCTCTTAGTGGCTGCACCAGAACCCTGCTCATTGCACACACCCATGCCAGGCTTTGTCAGGGCTGACACAGCTTTATTTACAAGGAGTCTGGGTACTGCTCAAGCAGGTACTGCTCAAGCTTGTTTCACCAAAGTTCTTTATTAAATAGGAAACTGAACCCTGGTAACCAGACTTGCCAATGTCTGTCAGAAATATTAATCTCAAAAAGGGAGATAACTGCTGCTTTAACAAATATTATCCTCCAACGAAACACTTCCTAAAAGCTAAAACAGGAGTATATTTTAGGAGATATGAATTGTGTACTAGGGTTTCCTGCTGATTTGGTCTATGGCCTCTGCTCTTCTCTATCTGCAAAACTTAGGTGGTCTTATATAATTCAATGGTTCAGTGATGCTTATGTCATTAATAATTCTCAGATGCTCCTCTGAAAGTTGCATAGTTGGATAAATCTTGTATGTGTTCCTGTACAGTTTGTCAATAGACAGGGAATTTCAGACTCTTAAAAAAATATTTCTCTATTAAAATGAAGATGCGTCAGGAACACTGATTTTATGATGATGGATGCTGAATGAAGGCTTTAAAATAGATAGAGATGTATGTTAGTTATGTGTTGTTGCCCATTTCCTCTGGAGATTTTCTCCCTTCATCCATTTCTGAATGGATCTCTTCCTTTGGCAGGCTCCCAGAACAGCGAGTAACCATACTAGGCTGTTGGGCATATGCTGTTAAAACTGATTGTCCGTGGCAGTGTTCAGACAATTTATATATTCCCTAAAACTTATTTTAAAAGGTCTTTTTGTTCACCCTCTATCTTGAAAGTCAGTTTCAACAAGCAATACTGAGAGATTTTGATTTACTGTTATGAGTGATTGTTTTAAATGTGCTGGCACTTTCACAGGAAAATGAAAAACTCTTGTGTTATGTTTTTTCAGTCCTGCCTGGGATTTCAAATAAGACAGACTGTGCTTTTGCTGTACAAAGACTCCTCTGACATTCCCAATGACATTTAGGTATGGGTTAATATTTTTGTTGATTATTTCTGGGCTAAGCATTACTAAATACAAAGTCTGAGTGTGTTGCAAACCTTTTATTCAGAGAATTATTCATTCTTATTATCTGTAAAAGGATCTGTCATTCCATAATTTCATTACAGGCAAATAATCAGCAGCTATATACCTGAAGGGGATTATAAAATACTAAGGAGCTATGAGTGCTACAGCTTTGTTCGTAGTAGGATTATTAAGATTTTGAGGTTTTTGTCCATCAATTGTTCTATAGAAAACAACAGAGGTGACAAATTTCGGGAATACTGAATCAGTGCTGAAATATTTGCACCAGGAAAATGCCAAACTAAGTTTACAAATATTTTGTATTCATTAAGAAGAAAGATAAGTGGGTACAGATAAAGATTGTGTATATAGAAAGATAATACCATTAACCAGTCACCAGACAATACTGCCTCTCCATCCTTTTCTTCAGAAACGAATGTTGTGTGAAGCTACCATAAATGTAATCACTTTTATCTCACGAATTTTTTTATGAATAAATATTTCATTAAGATGTTCTGTTTTATTTATGTGTGCAACGTGTATTTTTCTGAGAATGATTTGGCTTTGATTTAAAATTCTTCATACAGGATATTCTTGTTTCTAAGTTCAAAATTACATCTTAGAGTAGAAAATGAGCTTTTTAAATTGATTTTTAAAATTCGGTTCTCAGCATGAAAAGCATAAGTGCTCAAACTAAACATTTGTAATAGCTTGAATTGTGACTTTTTTAAAATAGAAATGTGCTAGATTGAATTTTATTTAGGATAAGATTTTCAATTTCTCAAAATAAACAGTAGTTGCTTACCCAGGTCTACATAAGTTCTATTTCACACTGAGCTGCTCCCAGCTATACATAACCTTTAGTGAAGGAGACTTCTAGAAAATTAAAGTCTGACTTCTGGTCTAATTTTATGGTGACTAGTATGAAAAATTCAGAACAGCTCAGTTGCAGAGTACCGTGGTTGTTACTATCTTGAGTGAATGGTGCTCCAGGCATCTAAAAAATGAGATCCTCAGTTTTGCTTTAATTATCGTCAGTGATCTTTTAAAATGTGTGTTCAGTGGTGCAATGAGTACTGCAGTTGCTGTAAGTCTGGGATATTACTGAGGACATCTTTTTCTGGTTCAGTGATCCCAATAGATGTCCTTTATCTCTGCTTTTTCTACAACTTGAACTGAAATGCATTTGCTTTAGTTCAAGGCCTTCTTATGTTTCAGTAGAAGCATTGGTTACACAAATACCTTCTTGAGAAGTTTTACTTTGCGCATAGTTTGACCAACATGAGCTGTCTTTTCTTTCCACCTTACTACATATATATGATTGTCACATGACAGAATTTCCCAATTCCTTTTTAACTGTATGGTGATACAGGCATAGGTGTGGTTGTGTGGTTTTAGGTGCTCTAGGATGGGAAGTTCTCTGTGGGATGTAAAAATCTATTTCCTTGCCTTATACCAGAGTCTTTCTAACTTTGACAAGATTAGATAGTTATTAGCTTTTGAATGCTGTAGTTAGAGACACATAGCTTCATATTTATGTGAACTATTAGGCAACTATTAACCAGGAACTAGCCCCATATTAAATCTTTCCACTTATCAGAACTTTTTCTGACATACTCTGAATCTTCTGCAAAACTGGATAGTTGTGTGACGCTATGGTTATGTCCAGAAAACTCCATGGTTATCAGTTTCAGCATAGATATTTATATAAACTCCCATCTGTATATATATAAATACTCACAGGTATTTATATAAACTCTTATCTTGGCATAATTCTTCACAGTACACACTTCAGACCAGTGAGTAAAAGCCTCACCAATGGAAAAGCACAATTCTAATGAAGCCACTTTATGCTTTGCATGTTGTAAGAAGTATCCTGAATTATTGTTCTCCAGAAAGTAAAATTTGTATGTACATATTTGCAAGGATCTGAGGAATATTAGACACACATTGATAGCAGGAGAGCATAGTTGAGTTGTGTTGGGGTTTTTAATTATTATTTTTAAATTCCAAGTAAATAGTTGGATTTTTAATGATAGCAAAAACAGCACTCCAGTATCTTAAGAGAGTCATAAAGACTATGGAAATGCTTGGATTTAATTAAATAAGTGGCTTTATTTAAGTAAAAACCAAGAAGAGAAACAATAAAGGTAACTCAGCATCTTACAGTGGACTGTAAAATGTCACAAAAATTCCAGGAAGAACATTGCCCAAGTTGAGACTGTTGAAGTAAGTAGGAATGTTGTATAATCTAGTGTTCAGCTACTGCGGTTGTGAAACCCACACACGAAGAAAAGAGCGCAACAATATTTTAATCTTTTTTTCTTGTATCCCAGAGTGTTCTAATATACATTTTTATTGTGTTTATAGTGTCTTTTGGCTATGCAGTGTTAGCAATTGTCCATTGCCTTTTACTCTTCCTTCCTCTCTCATTTATGCATTATAAATCAGATATACCACTTATTTCTCTTGACAATCTCAATTTATAGTTGAGCTAGAGTACCCAGCTGTAGCTAGTCATGGTTCTCAACTACTGCTTGTGTGTGAGGCCACATTGGGCTTTTCATGGACTTCTTAAGGATGTTAGAACAGACCTTTGTCTAACTCCATGTAACAGTCTTGACCAGCTACCCTGTAACCTCACCATGCCTTTGTCATGTTTGCTAAGTCAACTAAAAGTCTTTTTTAAATACCTTCTGCATTCTTTGACAGTGAAGTAAATGTCTTTGTTGGTGCATTAGAGCATAGTTTGGGTAGTGAAATGTCTAATCTGTGTGCATTTTGACAAACTTGATGACCAATTAGAGCAGAAAATGCTCGAAAAATTAGAACATCCAGTCACTTGCATGTTAGTACCTCTGACCTTATTGTTTTATTCTTTTGCATGCTATGATCCTCCTGAAATACACATAGAACGTTGAAGTTCTGTGTGGTTTACATTTTAATAGAATAGATGTATAATGGCTGATTCTTAGCACCTTGACTGACATAATCCTAACATGCAGTGGGCAAAGTTTGATCCTTGGAACCATCTATCTGATTTGCATGAGCTACTTATGCACTAATATGTAGCTAGAGGTACAAATAATGTGCTGTGTGATGACATACAGAGCTCATATTAATACTTGACATTACATATGGAATGAAAAGAAAGACCTTTTCTCTAATAACATGTACAAAGACTGTCATGGATATTTTGTTATTTTTAACTGCATACACGTGCAGTAAAATGAAACCTAATATTGACATAGTTCTGAAGCAAATGAAAAGATTATTATTATCATTGCAAGTACTGACTAGCGTGCATTTAAGTAACTTGCAGATTACCTTCCCTGAATTTTAATTCTATTTAGTTTATATTCCTTTAGATTTACCAAGAAATTTCTTTCATCTCTTTTCCTCTCTGTTTGCAAAAAAGAAATATACCTGAATATAAAAAATTAAAACTTTTCCAGTAAACATGACCAAGCATCTGCCAGAAGCTTCCCTGAGGTAGGACATATACATTATGGTTAACCACAGTGTTATCAAGCTATTTTTAATCAATACCTTTATTCTGAGTCACTGTTCTATTAGTGACTTCTGTGATACTAACCCAACTTTTTGAGTCAAGGAGCCTGTACAGACCTTAAAGTTTAAAACACCTTTCTGAACAACTAATAATCTACGCAAACCAGGAATTTTGGCTCTTTGGAGACATGAATTAGCATTATAAGTTTAAAAAAATATTAGGAAATAGCAAAAAACCCCACAAACACCAAAAAACAAATAAGGTAATCAGGCAAATCAAGAAAGGTTAAAGATGTTTAATGCTTCCCATTCCTTATCTCCCTGCTCACAAGTGTGTCTCAGCAGCACCTTCAGCATGTTCAGTCACTGTGGTGGGAAATGTTTTCCTTACTTGCCTGTCATGCCCTGATGCAGTTTTAATTCTATGGTTATAGTCTGTCCCCTTAAAGCTAATATGTCAGGTTCTGTTCTCTTCAGAAATATTGGATCTGGGATATGAGCTTAAGCCATTTCCATATACTGGCAAGAAGGCCTCATGTGATCCAACGTTTCATCTTGGTAGCTTCAGTGCTTTGAATAGATGGCAACAACATGATAACTCTCATAGAAAACTGAGAATAAGCAAGGTTTGTGCTCTGAATGCTATTAATTATTAATTAAAGGGAGCTTGAGCCTGAGGGCTCAAGCTGATGAATGGCAGTGCCCATCTCTGCCCTCTGGATAGTCACTTTGCTGCCTGGATGGGAGTTTGACACAGGGTTCTGCTTGTGTGACTCCCTGGGTTCCTCATTGTTCTGCCTTTGGTTATTTCACCCAGAGATGCTCTAGCTATATTGTACATTCAGAACTACACCAGATGCACCAAGAGGAAAAACAGAATTGTTAAACACTTTTTTTTTTTTTGACACTTCTCAATTTCCCAGAGCATCTGTTGTTATTTTGGGGAAGGATGTATCTTTTGATGGCATTTCACAAAGATTGTGTAATTGGGCAGGTATTAATCCAAACTCAGTTTATTTTTGTGTTTTAGTATCGTTGTCTTGTACTGTCCAAAATAACTAGGCTTCAGACTTCAGCTTTGAGCTTGCATAGTAGGAGACATTCAGAACACTGTGATTAAAATTAATTTCATACCTGTCAATAGAACTCATAAGTGGTGGTCTTGCCCCTTTACAATGCATAGAAAATTATGGAATAAGCCAGAAGATAAAAGTTCTGTGACAGCTTAGATAATTTTTGTGCTAGTTTTACAGGAATAAAAAGAATCATCTGTATAGAATTAAAAAATTCAATTGCACTTTTATCTCTAAAACTGAAAAGCTTGAAGGATGTGCAGTTACTACTACATCTAAAATATGCCTTTGTCTGTCAGTGTTGAATTGCTTTAAATTTTCTCTCTCATTTTTTCTAGAGTGTTTCTGTAAATAGGATTTCTATCATGTATGTTAGGAAATAGTTGGTTTTCATGTATAGTCCCTGTGTTTGGATTTGAGAATATTTACTGGTGGTGGTAGAAATGCTCATGCTTTGCTGAAAAATAGCAACATTAGTCCTGTGCAATAATGTCATGATAGTACTTAGTCCAAGATAAAGTAAAAGGAGAATTAATCATGTGTCCAACTTTTGCTTTGATTATTTTTCTTCAAAGGCTTGTATCAGATGTTGCTAGTGTATATTATTCTAGGTGAAAACAGTTAATGGTTCAACATATCTCAGCCTGAAAGTATTCTACAGGGTATGATGGATACACAAGACACCTGGAAGGAATGTCAGCTAATTTAGATCTGAGCTGATGCATAGCTGACTTTCTTTTTTTTTAAACAAAATCTTTTTTGGTGTCACTTTACTTGGGCCAAAATCAATCTTGTATGGAAACTGTTTTGCAGTTTGTGTGGAATGAACGTGTCGTTTTGATTTGTTTCCTAATAAGATGGCCTTGCACAGTAACTGTGAAAACTGCCTTTACCTGATGCATTTGATGGTCCTTTTGTCAAGATTAAAGGGATAAGAAAAGCAGATCCTCAAGCTTTTTTTTTTAGATTGCCAGTGAGAGATGAAGTGAATAAGTTTAATCCTCATGATGTAGTGTCTGTTCTGTAAGCAAACAAAAAATGCTCATCCACGACTATTTGTTTGGACATTTTCCCCAAAAGCTGTTTTCATATATGAAAACCCCAAAAGTTTGAATGTATTTTGTAGCTTGGCAACCACAAGATGTGCAGGCAGTCAGAGAAATGCTGATCCTATATTTCATTAACTTGTATGTCCTCTTTAATGTAGAGGACACAGTTATGCTGTGTTGTATCTTTTATAGGGATATCAGGGTGCTGATTTTTACAACATGGAAAGAAGAAATAGAAGAGTCAGCAGGACAGGAACCTTTCTATGTTAGTAGCCAAAACAATAAAATCCGCCTTAGAATTACCACTTCCCAGCAGCGGTAATTCCAACAAAGACATAAAAGTACTCCTGAGCAGCTTATACATGAATAGAAAGGAATAATCACCAGTTGACATGTTACTAGCATTTTTTTTTTTAATTTCATCTGTTTCCTAAGTTTAGTCTAAATTTGGAACTTTTTGAAAGCCACTTGTAAGTGGTGTATACACTTATCCTATTATTCATTAATAGGATTAATGAGTGTACCTCCTTTATTAAGCTTTGAAAATATACCCCTTAGGTCCCAAGCTTCCTTTTTCTGTGAATTGATTGTCAAGATAATCCACATATATGCAAAAAAAAAAAATCTAATATATTCATTCATCTATAACTTCAAACACAAATAGACAAATTAATATATTATGAAGATCAAAATACTAGTGCATTATTAAATTATTGCAAACAGCTTTCTTAGCTCAAAATGTTCTGGCTGCTGTTTTTTTCCTAAACTGAGCAGATACTGATGTGAAAGACAGACATTCTGTGTTTCACTTTAAAGATCCAAAGCTGTTTTGAAGGCAGGTTCATTTTCAGAAGTATCATTGGTGTTCCTACAGGACTAAAGTTTTTAAAAGGCAGCTTTTGCTTTCCATTTGAACCTAAAATTGTGCTAGAATTACTAAGAACAAAACTTAAGAGCTATCAATTAAAAAGAAACACTAGACTGCCAAATAATGTCATACTTTTCTTGTATTTGAAGTCCACTTCATCACCTTCAGAGGCACAGTGCTTATGTCTGCCAGCAGTTTTCAAGCTGGGATGTAGCTTAAATGGTGAGTTAGAGTTGGGGTTTTTTTAAATTTATTTCTACACTGACACAGTGCCAGATGTGTCATCTAGCCAGCTTGCCTGCTTTGCCTCTGAAGAAGTCATGCCTGTATAGTATTATTTTACATCCGCAGGATTGTTTGGGGTTTTTTTACTAGCATATTTTACTCTCCAGAGATTTAAGTTTGTTTTGTGAAGTGTTTTTTTACTGCTAGAGAAAAAATAAATTGACAGAAGCACAAAACATTTGCTACCTCTCTCTTAATGACTTTTTGCTTCAGTGTTTTAATCGTTCATCGAATGATTCTTCTCTGCAAAATTATGTTGCTAGAGAAGACAGGCTGGCCATCTGTAAAGATAAATTCCAGAGGTCTTATATTGGCTTAATGAAAATGTGAAAAAATATTTTAATTTTGCAATCAATAATACATTATTGATCTTTCCCCTTAACTCTTGATGTATTAGCAAAATCGAACATTATATCTCTAATGCAATTCTAACAGAAAAATGGGTTTTAGTCTACACAAAATGTTTGTTATTCGCTAATATGGCACTTAATGTTAACTGATTAAGTTCAAGAACAGAATAAATTTCTCTTTGTGCGTATTTTCACAAAATTAGCATGGTCTTAAGAAAATAAAATTAGGGAATCAAAAAACATTTTGCAAAATTCCTTATTTAACATAGGTGTATATTTTCAGAGACAAAAGTACAAAACTCCACAACTTCATATGGAAATCAGTGGGAGTTCACACCTAGTTAGGCTTATGCAATTTTAACCACTGTACTTCTGTGTCAAAATATGTACTGTAATTTATTTTTTTAATTTGGGTTTGTTCTGCATATGAAATATTATTGAGATGATTTTTATCATATATGTGAGTCTAAACCATTCTTGTTTTATCAATGCAGTGGATTAGCTTATGTCTTTTAGGACATGATTGAAAGTAAGAGTTATCTGCTTCTGTGCATATCTTTTTGTTGTAACAGATAAAATAAGCACAACTAATACTCCTGGCTATAGACATGGTCTGTAGCAATGAAATGGAGGCAGAAGTGTAAATGAAATTAGATAGATGATACCATGAAAGGAAGAGGTCTGGACTGTACTTTTTCTCTACACAAACTTGCCAGAGCTAAACACAAGTATTTTGTGACCTTATAGAAGCCTGACATTTGCATTTTTCTTAGTTCTAGCTCTTACTAAATGCATTCAGTTTTCTGCAATAAATGAAGGAAAAAGATATGCAAAAAGGACAATAGAGGCATATATGGTTATTTTGCTACTAAATCTAATAACTGGGTATTTTGTGTCGGTTGTGGGTTAACCCTGGTAGGCAGTTATTTATCTGTTTCAAGGAGAGTAGGGAGTCACTGTGCATAACAGTTACTTGGGAAGACAAACACTGTTACTCAGACCATCCCTCCTTGCCCTTTCTTTCCCCCAGCTTTATTGATCAGCTTGATGTAATGTGGTGTGTGTGGGATATTCCGCTGGTCATTTGGGGTTAGCTCTCCTAGCTGTGCCCCTCCCAACTCCTCAAGCACCCTCAGCCTACTCACTGGTGAGGTGGTGTCAGAAAGATGTGGCCTTGACGCTGACAACACTGTTCTGGCCACAAGTTCAAAACACAGCACCGTACAAACTGCTATGAAGAAAACTAGATCTGTCCCAGCCAAAACCTTTTACAGCGTATGAAAGGAAGGGAGAAAGTCAACAGACAAAGAATGAATCCAATAAATAGAAAACAGGTGGCTGTACTAGCCTGACCAGAAGAGAACAAAAGTTCCTGTGTGAGCTACTGAGAAATTGTGCTGTGCCTTGGCACAGTAAAGTAAGTAATAGAGTGGCCATTAGCATGGTGCATTTCCTTGTACATCCAGGGGTTATCATGGAGGAATATGCAAGCTTGACTTTATGGAGGACTGTGCCCATATATGTTTCTTGCACACTTCTGCAGTTTTCCTGTAACGTGACAGCATTCAGTGTTCATTTCTGTGTGGATGGATATCAGTGTCATTTAAACTTGTATAAGTAAAACAAGGAAAAGCTGTTTGTTTCTATGAGATATGATGCTTGAGTAAAGCAAAATTTCACCTCTTTGCTTTGCAATGGAGGCATCACCATTATGTTTAGCTGAAGATGAGTGCAGTTTGGTTTTGTCTGCCTAGCAAACTGAAGAGCAATTTCCAGACCTGCAGCCTTCTACAGACAGCTAACCCCTGCATATACATACATAATTAACTGTAATTTTAGTATAGCTCCTCAGGTTGCCATCATGAAAACTGTATTTGGTTTGTTCTTTAATACATTGATTACAATAGATTATTCAGTAGCAGAGAGACCGAGCACAGCTGAGCAATATTGCCATGCTCATGGCATCAGGGCTGCTGTTCTTAACTTTGTTCAAGAAGGTAAAATATGTCCTACTGATAATGCTGAACTTGATGATGCAGAAGGTGGGGAGAAAAGAAAAAGGCATATCCCTCTGATGATTGATAGATCCTATTTATTTGCCTGTCTTTCAAAAGGCTATGTAAACACATTCTCAACATTATCCATGTTTTCTTTGAATTAATGCAGATATTTGGTTTGTTTGTGTCTCCTGCCTTGAGGATTCTCCTCTTTTTCTTTGCCATGTTCCTAAAGTCATCATTCACACAATTTGCTTCATGTAATTCCTGTTCTATTCTTGCCTTCAATATGCCATTCAGTTTGAGTTTGAACAGGGAATTTTGGTTTTGGTAAGGTAAGCTAAGGGTTTTTTAGTTTGTTTCCTTCTTGCCACCCTGCCCCTTCAAAGTTTCTGTTTCTGAAGTCAGCCTTCTGGAAGAATGTGAAATACCACAGACAGTCATAATTTTGTGTTAATGAGTATGTTATTTGTCAGTGAATTAAAATTCTGAAGTGAAGTTTTCAGATAATTAAATATAAAAAGATACCAAAAACTGCAACAGGCCCAGCTATGTTGATGCTGAGTTCCATTTATTTGACCCTGCCCCTTCAGTTTTCAGTATTGTGCAGATTTTCTGCATTAACAGTAAAATCTAAAAATCAAGAATGAATGAAAAGCATAATCTGATCAGTTAACCATGGAAAAATAAAATCCTGCAGTTCAGCACCTGTCTACAAACCAAAAGTAATTGAATAAATTTTCAGGTTGTGGTCTCATAGTCTTGAGTAGCTGGAAATTAAATAAGTGCTGCTGAAACTACTTAAATGCATTCTCTGTGATCTAACTGCTTTTTCTTTAAATGATTATCTGTGTTCCTCACTTAGCATTCCCAGTGCATCCACTTAGACTTCCTTACACAATTAATTTTTGCCCTCGCTTTAGGACAGACAGAAGTGGTAGTGCTGTTGTGCTCTGAATCAGGAAGTTACAACTAAGAGTGTGTAATTTATTTGAAACTCAGGTAAATGCTATTTAGGTTAATGTCCAGCTGGTGTGAAATAGGTCTCTGAAGGCACAGACTAGGGCTGGTCTAGGTTGCAAGTGCTGCCTCCTGTGCCATTGAGGGATCCCTGTATTTGTGCAAATAATCTGCACGTCAGGGTAGCAGTATATAGCAAACAAGGAGCAGGGGCACTGGGTTGTGTATTCCACCCTAGGCTGTGCTTTTTTGCACACTGATACATAGTCAGTTGCTTTGGTTTATTTTTGTCACGGAAAAGGTATATGCCAAGACTGAAGTGATATAGAATAGTCCCTTTTAAGGTGAAGGGATAACGCTTAATGGCTGCTACTTGGCTGGCAAAATGTTGTATGTAAATTAATGCATTTTGCCCTTTTCTGTAGGCAGACGGTAGGTTGAGGCAAACCAAAAGATATTTCCTCCCATTATGATTTTGTAAAGCAGCATAGCAAATTGTCAGTTTGTACACTGTTCTAATGGGACACATTTTTTGACTGCTGGGTTGCTGCGTGGTGCTAAAACTATGTGAATTATAGCTCAGTGCTGTATCTTGGTGAATCAATGTTTACAAGTGTCTGCAATCATACAGATGAGATTCCTGAGTGACTTTGCCTGTGAAGGATAATCATTTCAGGCTTCTTAATCTCCCTTCCTTTAGCGCAGATGTCTGAAAATAAGGGACACAGTTGTGCTTAACTTTGTGAAATCCAGCATGCAACTTTTAACTTGGCTGACTTCAGTGGCTCCATCCAGCCACCTCTTCCTCCCCTTTCCCAAGGAAAATAACTTTTCCAACCCAGGTCCATTTCAGTCCCTCTAATGATGCTCTCCAGCTCTGAGTGGCTGAAGTGCCTTCTGTTTTGTCCTTCGCCAGCCTCCTTTTGCCAATATACAAAGATGTTGCTATTTGTTCTAAGAAGCTGCTTGATAGGCACTTCTGCAGTGAGTCTGTGGAACATTACTGTCCAAAACCAGCAGCTGAGCTACCCTTTGAAACTGAGAAGGCCTAACACCCACCTTGATGGAATTGACTCAGCATATCTATTTGAAATTTCAACCTCACTGCTGACCCCTATATTGTGTCAATGTTGAGGTTTGAAATATAGCCTTGGATCATGCTTGTTTCTGAAGTTAACTTTATTCTCCTGCTTTTTTTATAAATATATGTTAAAAGAAATTTCTGGAAAGGAATGGATTAGGTCACTAAGCATTCCCTAAACCTCTGGTTTTTTTGATTATGAAAAAGAAAGCAATATGAGCAGCAGCTGACTTGCTGATCTCTGTCTTCACTTGAAAGTCAGAGCTCAGGCATTAATTTACAGGACTGAATACTTTTTTTCACTAGAGTCTTTACAGTTCTGCCATTCACAGTTAATATTGATACTTTGCAGGGCAGGAAATATTACTAGTGAAAGAATGCATCAACACTCCTTTAATGGAGTTAGTGAAACTTTAACTATTGCTTGTAAAAGGAGGAAGATTAGACTAAAAAGATTTATGTGTTAAATATGTATCTGTATGATACAGATTTACTCACACCATTTTGAGCATACTTTAAAAGACCGCCCCTTATTTCCTAGGGCATTGTCTTGTTTTTAGTCTCTCCAAAATTAGATTCTATTTATAGAGCAGATCAAGGTAAGTAGCTAGCAGATGTCTAAAAGATACGTTTCGCATGTAAGAGTTTTCTTGCTTTAGCTTTATGCAAATATTAACGCTTTCTAAAGGACTGCAGGAGGCATATAGACTCTTATTTTTTTCTGTATGATTAATACCAGCCATTTGTTTTTTGCTTTCATTTGTAAGTGCTTCAAACTCGGCCATAGAAAGGAAAAATGGGCTTATATGTATTTAAATACTCATGAAGATTAAAAGAATTGCAATCCTCCTTTTTTTAGTCACCTACATCACAATAATGGATCTGTAATATGAAAGTTCTATTTTACAAAGTGCTATTACCAGGGCCTGTTTCTGTTTTTCATCTTGGAAAAATATTTTATTTCCAACTTAAGTTCTTACTACGTATTTCTAAGTTCCCTTATATTATAAGCAGTTCTATGTCTCAAGAGAGAGACAGCTTTTGACTAAATAAAATTCTTTCAGGCAGTTATGATACTGAAATTTCAATAAAATAATGTGTTGAATTAAAAAAAAGTGATAAGTAGAGTTCCTGTCACCCTAATCACAAATTTGGGTGTTTAAATGCATGCTCCTGTAAACTGTATTCTGTATGCTAGTATTCTTGAATATTCTGTTCTGTATAAATTCAGACCTCTGTAGCACAAATAAATTGTAACTATTCCCTTTTAATGTGATGCCAATAATGAAGTGGTAAATGCATAAACCAAAGGCATGTAGGTATTCTAGATATCATTATTGTATTAATTATTAGTGTATTATTATTAGAAATTAAAGGCACCATGAACACTAACATACTTATATTTAAAGTGTGAGCCCTTTTATAGAGCAACCCCCCTTCTTGACCTTCGAATGACCTCACACACTGCCTTAAAGATTAGATAATAATGGAAATATCCTTTGTTTATAGTATCCCATAAAACACATGGGTTTTAATAGTGCCTTTTGTATTTGTGCTATGCAGAATTTCTCAAAAAATTAATTTCAGCCTTTATATTGTATCTTCCATTTTGGATTGTAAGAGAGAAGGGCTTTCTTAGGTTTTTCTTTTCCTGTTAAACACTTACATTTAGTGTAAAGAGTCAAATCCAAATCTTTAATCATTAAAAGGTCAAAGAACTGTTGAAGAATAAAAAAGTCAGTCAACACAGTTTAATAAAGGCTATATAATCCAATTAAATCATATAATTGTGTGCATTTATACTGCTGTATTAGCTATAAAGATCTAAGCCAGTCTATAAATCATACAGTTATGTAGGTACTTACCATTTTAAAAGCAGCATCAAGTGGAATTGGTGGAAAATCCCCAAGGTGTACTCAATAATTGATTAAAATGATGAGCCGTTATGGTATTATTTTGAAATGCACCATCTGAAATCAGAAGAAATTTACTGATAGTTTTATATTTTGTTGAAAGAAAGATTGCTCAGACATATATTAACCAAAAAATCCGCATCTGTTGCCTTCTACAGAGTAGATGGAGGGTGATTTATTTTGAAAATGTCTTTCAGCTGGGTAACTAGGTAACTTACACTGTGCTACATGAAAGAGCTTGGATTTCATTTTGTGAAGCTGGATTCCAGTGCAATGAGTGAAGGAAACAGATGGAATAAGAGGAGGACAGATGGATATCAAAAAAATTACAGCCACTGTTTTCAGTACCTGTGCATTAACTGTTGTAAATCAATTTATTTTCATTTACTGAAACAGGAAAATCAAGATTATTAAGCCAAAGCATTACAGGTCCCCAAACCACTCTACGATGAAAGCATCTGTTTGTAGTAATTAATAAGAGTTCTAGATGAGTGACATCTGCGAATAAACTTTTCTGTGAGCAAGAACACCACCTCAGTCCAGTAATTTCATTCTGTTAGGGAGATTTAAACATCTCTCCTTCAGTGGGGGGAAGGTCAGTTGGTTAGCAGTTTCTATGTTGGACAGCTGTAAAATTTTCCTTGTAGACAAGAGTTAGGCTACTGAAGTGATGTAGGGAGTGCTAAGGGACTGCTCCACCATGAAGGCTTCAAGCAGCCTGGGAAGGAGCTGAACCTGTAGAACTCAAGGGCTGAGAGTGCAGGAGGCCACTTTCTCTCTCCTGCAGCAGCTTTGAATTGCAAGGCATGAATGCTGGGTTAGAAAATCAAAACAGTACTGCTATATATATACACACACCAGTAGTCCTAATTTGCTGCATGGCACAGCTGCTCTGTCACATACTTGACCTTGACTTAATTTGATCATCCCTGTGGTTAAATAGGAAGTTCAGCTGTGAGCCAAATAATTTCTTATACCCCTCACCCCACCAGTTACTGCTAGCTTGTTGCTGATATGGTTGAGTTTTTATGTGAACACCTGTCCATTAGAAATTGGA
The DNA here is from genome assembly GCA_035041135.1 of Platyrinchus mystaceus. Taxonomy (NCBI): domain Eukaryota; kingdom Metazoa; phylum Chordata; class Aves; order Passeriformes; family Tyrannidae; genus Platyrinchus; species Platyrinchus mystaceus. The sequence continues at coordinate 19,474,179 of JAWWLV010000183.1, read as the reverse complement.
TGGTGTTCATCAAGACAATTTACACTCATTTTAGAATGTCTTGCAATTAGTGGACTTAAAAAACTGTGGAATGCAAATAGGAATCACCCTTGTATTAAGAATATTCAAGAAATGAAGAAACACAGGTCAGAATATGTAATTGCTCTTTCTTGTTAACTTTATATCAGGAAGTTTTATTCCTAGAGGTACTGCATGAATTGCCACTGTATTTTGGTACAACAAAGGCAAAAGTATGAAAGAATCTGTAACTTGAGTACCTTGGAATTATTTTTTTTTGGTCAGATTTTACCACAGTTCCTTTCAAATTTTTCTATGAATAGTTTGAATTAAAAATCTACAGTTTTCTTGATTTTCTTTTTTTTTTTTTCTGAATAATTTTCTAATTAAAAAAAATTTAGGAGTTAGACTGACTACTTTTGTAATAAATCAAATATGGTGTTGTCATATGTAAAAAGATCGGTTAGACTTTGTTCTCAATCTATTACATGCAATTTAGAGCACCATGGGGCAAACACAAGTTTTTTCCTTTGTTAGGTGTTTGGAGATTACCTCCCCAATACTGTCTCATTCAAGGTGAGCATTGTAGTGCTGGCTATTGTCAGTGCTAGGGGCTGAGTTACAGTCTTCAGCCATCAACAAATCCTGTTCAGAATGCATCATCTTCTCCTCCTACCTTTAAGGAAATCTCTGTTGGATGGGGATGTAGCCTATAAATGAGGCAAATAGTTCAGGAGGGGTGTGACGGGATAAAAAGGAAACAAAACAGTTTGCCTTGGTTTCATAACTGAAGTCATTGCTCAGTTTCCTTCAGCTAGGAAATATTAGCAATCTGAATCCATTTTCAGAATGGCTCTATTTATGCCCGTGCAAATATACTAGTTTTTAATTACAATTTTTTGAATTGTAGAAACATAAACACTGTTGTCATTTTTTTTCCACTGGGGCTTCTTACAAAATTCTGTCTGCCCACAGTAACTGAGCTGCTTCTGCTCCCCCACCAATCACTCCTTTTCCAGTCTGAGTTTGGAATAAAAGAAATGTGAAGTATTTCCTTTAAGCAGGTAGGAGATAAACTGTAAACTACACAGCATTCTTAAGCCATTGATCTGAAAGAGACCATTTAAAATCTTGACCAAGGTCAAAAGAGTGAGAAGCTATTTCTGATTTCTATACTTTAAAGTAATTAAAATAATGGAAAGTAATTATAACTTAATAATTTTAAAAGCATAGAAGTGATTTAGAAATTAAACGGAGTTTGGAATTTACTATTTGCTGCTATAATTCTTTGGAAAACAACCCTGCAACACACATGTCGTGACTATTAAATGTAATAGTCACTACTAAGTCGGCCCTAATAGATGACCCTTCAGCCCATTGAAATCTTGCAGCATGTAGTGTCAGGAGCATAGGTTAGACTTGAAGAGTCCAGAGAAAGGGAAAAGACCGTGCTGCTGTCAATACTTCTCAGCAGTAAGTTTAAGTGATGTGCAATTTCATTTATATGTTTGATTTGTATTCAGTGCAGGCTGAGATTGCCCTTTCTCAAGCTGTCTGATCACTTTTAATTCCCTGGAGGAATGCTTTTAGAAAAGACAGCAATCTTGTATGACGCTCTTGCGGATGACTAAATTTGGGGCTTCTTGCCCTGATGTGTAGAAACGAAGACTGTGTGTTAAAGATCTCCTGGCAGTCCTCAGCTGTTACGTGCTGAGGGCGGGTTACTCAAGGACTAACGCTAATCTAAGTTGCAGCAAAGAGGAAAACTCTCTAAAGTGGTCAAAGCTCAAGTGCTTGGTCTTGTTTTTACCCACTACAAAAGACAGTATGCTAATTTAAGTGTTTCCTTGAGCTATCATCCCTGTGGGTCTGGTTGTACTGTTCTTCTCAGAGCGGGAGTCCATAGGCATTAGCTTATTAGTGTAACGTAAGATGACTGTGAAAGAGCCGTGGGGAATACATGTCAAAAGAAAGGTCACAATCTTCTTAAAAGTACAAATGGGAATAAATGCCCAGTGTATTTGCTGCTTTTGGAGCATCTGCCAAGAGCTGAGTGTCCAGCAAGATTTCCATACAGGGAATTACTCTTACCAAAGAGTTGTTTCTTCCTGTATTTTTGTCAGACATCCAATCATTTGCAAATGAGCTGAGCATCATCTAATCTGCCAGCTGAAACAGATGAATTTTGTTCTCCCTGTATATGCAATATATATGAATTAGTCTAATGGACTAGTTAGTAAGTTCACCAAAACAGCAGATTCCATTCTGTATATAAAATTAGAATCTTACACTTAAGCTGTCAGTATCAAATTTTCAGATAATGAAAAACCTTTCAAATAAATTACTTCAGTATGGTTCTGCTTTGCTGTCTCACTGTTAAGTAGTAAAGCTGAAACTTAAATCTCAATGTATTTGGTTGTTAACACTGTTTCTGTTGTATCTTTGGGATTTTTGCTCACTACTCTTACTTACTTATTCCAAAATACTTTCAAAAATAAAAAGGCCCCTGGCAAGCACTTTCTCTCCTGACACTGGTTCTTCTTGTTGAAAATATTGGAATTGCAACCTCTTCTTTGTGAGGGGAAAGATGGAGGTATAAAGGCTTGAGGCCAGTTTTAAAATTTTCAAGCCACAGCTAAAGCCAGTTTAGATCACTTGGCATAGGCTTGAGTAAATGTAGGGACAAGCTGAGAGGAGGTGGTTTGGACATACAATGAAAAATAAACACAGACAAACAAGAATATGATGAAGAAAAGCATAAATTAAGGTATAAAGAAACTAAAACTGTAGAGAGAACAGTGATTATTATATATAGCATAGCAAAAAAACCCAAATGAGCACATAGCCAAGAAACCTCCAAAAATCAGAGACAGTGCAAGTGTAAAAGGATTGGGACTGACAAGAGAAGGTTTTCTGAAGATAACACCAGTCTGATATCTTTGTTCCAGACTGATTCTGTGATCCTTCACACCTTTTTTTTTTGTTTGGTGGGCTTGTGGTGTGTGTGGGTTTTTTAATTTTTTTTTTTTTATTTTATTTTTTTTTATTTCACACTGAATAGTCACATAAAAAATTGCAGTGATTAATCAGGAAACATGGAATGTCAAGTGTTCTGGGTGAAGAGGGAAAAGTAGGAGCAGTATCCAAAATGAAGAAGAAGAAATAGGTTCGGGAGGGAGTCTGAAGATACTTTTTTTAATATTTGGCTCTAAGAAGCAAGTGTTAATAATTTTGAGTGGTAGAAACAAGAATCAAAGCACCATCTTGTCTATATAGGATTATTATAGGATCATCTGTGAACGAGATAATTTTTAAAATATCTAGTTCTGAATTTCTGACAATACTTTCTTCTCCCTTTTGACAATCATATTAGCAGTATAATAGGTTATGGTGTTTTTCCTTTGAAAATTTCTATATATATGAAATCTCCTACAAGTACAAAATACTGGGTACATACACAAATAAGAAGGTGTTAAGCAGACATCTTGTATGAGGAAGCTGATTTCCTGATGATGAATGTTCTGCAGAATGGCTATCATGATATATCCTCCTACTTAGTGATAGGAGAGGGATGTATAACCAAATAACTCATCAGAACGATGAAGATCACGTTTAGGCACATTCATTTTCCACATCCTTTTTTTTCCCCAGACATCCAGCTCGCTAAAGAATTTATTGCTGCAAAGGATGACGTCTGGTGTGTGACTGGTTTTATGCCAGCTATCTTTCACAGATGAAATCTGTATGACCTTATTCCTTTGACTCCATCCAAAAGGAAAGGTGCAGGATCACATGCCATTGTATGCCCTTGCATTGGAAAGTAGGCCAATGCTTGATTTTTGCCATGCATTTAATCAAGCCAGAGTAGTTCAGTAAGCTTCAGCACTAAAATTTTTAAGCGAACAGAAAACAGTTATGACTACTAATATAATTGCTGTACTTCAAGCTAACAACTGAACTATTGACAAAGAACAAGAAACCACCGGCTGTGCTTATATTTATATTTTTTAGAATTAATTGTGGTGGTGGCCTTACTTTCTGTAGCTGGTTCTGTAATCCTAGAATTGAATCTCAAGTTTTGGTTTATTCTGGTTCTATTTCCATTTGGAAATGTCATGTATTTCAGGAGAAATTTTATTCCTAGAAGATCTTGAATTCAAGCCCTTTTAAGCGAATTTTTTCCTTGAAAAGCTGCATGGAATTCTAAATACACCTAATTATAAACTTCAAACCTTTCTGACATGTTTATGTTAAAATATGGACTCAGGAAAAAACCCCCAACATCTTAAGTTAATCTAAACTAATCTAATAGCATATTTGGTATGTTTTTGTCTGTATATGGTTAATAAATCCAACTATAAATATCCATTTCTTTTGTCACAACTGCTGTAGGTTGTAAGTGGGGCATCTGTATGCTGTCTCAGATGAAGTGGTTGCTTCTTCAGTTAGCAGCAGCAGAATTTTGATCTTTTTAAAATAGTTCATTGAAAAGTTCATGCCACCCTCATAAACTGAAGCTGTACTGTGTTTAGATTAAATAATGACCAAGGTTTAGTCCTGCAGCCTACAATTATTTGAGTTATTTTTGCTTTGTGCTGAAGTCAGCAGAACTTATCACAGGTCAGGGACTCAGAACCGGCTTCTTGTGCTTGCTGAGCACTGTAATTCCATGCCAGCCTAACTTCTAATTATGTTCCTGACACTTGCTAAGTTTCTATCTGTTTTATACACAGTGACAAAGGCTGCATATATTTTAAGCAGAGGCTTATCAAAATATTTTACAGTCTCATTAAAACTTTTGGCCAGTCTGATCTACAATTTCATCTTTTTTTAATGCATTTCCATTTTCTCTATTTTGCCTACACATTTCGAATTTAGAGGAGATGTTACTTTATAAACTGTCTGCTTTTGTTACAGTCATTTTACACTTATTTCATCATTATTGCATGAGATTTGTATTGAGTATATAATTTAGCTTGCTGCCTGCTCTGTGTTCAATCAAAACATGAATTCTCTGCTGTAGCACTTCTGTAAAAAGAAAAAAAGGAAGCACTTAAACAGGATAAGGTTTGTTTTAGCATGGTGTGCCAATGTGAGACATTATACTTGTGGATGCAAGTTTGAATCCCCTACGGTTTTTCTTAAATAGCTGATGAGTATTTGGTTGTTCATATGAAGGGCTTCAAGTCTTCTGCTGCAGCTCATAACACAAAAGCTTCTGGCACCATTAAGACCCTTATTGTGCTGGCTGGAAGTCCCAAGGCAGAACACGCAGGGAGTCAAAATTGCTGCAACACACATGAAATCTGGGCTGCTCTGACTTCAGTGGGAGTTTTGCCACAGATGACATTGGGCCAAAGCTTTAATCCAGAAGTAGTCCTCCCTTGTTGATAATCCTGGTGTGTGCCCCAGGGAAGCTTTTGCTTCTTTGCTGTCACACAGACCATGTCTGTCTGTGCAGGGAAGATACAAGTCTCTTAGGGTGTCACACTATGCCTTTTACAAGCACAGCATTTTAGGGAAGGAAATCGGGACAGAGCAGAAATAAAACCCTAAATGTGGACATATGCTGTCTTGTTGCTCATCTCCTGAGTCATTCCCAGGAATATGGGTGAAGCCCTCTGAACCGAGCAAGATTAGCTCCTTGAGACTGCAGTGGAGGGAGCCATAAGTGGCTCCAGCCAGTGCATCTCCCAGTCTCTGCTTCTGCATTTGCAGATTATCATTTAGTGACAGACATTTAGTATATGAAATAACAATATGTTCATTAATTCAGTCCTACTTAGCCCATGCAGACCGAGTTTTCCATGTAAATGTGATCTAGTGAGCTATTCTCAGAGACACTTCATAAATTATTATGTTAAATGACAGCAGCAAATAGGAAGTGTTTGATACTTTTTTTGTTATGTGGAAGATGCGTTGTGCAGAGTATCAGAATTTGCATTTACTCAGTACTGTTTGATAGAAGAAACAGCCTCAAGTTGTGCCAGGGGAGGTTTAGGTTGAATATTAGGAAAAATTTTTTTACAGAAAGGGTTATCCAGCACTGGAACAGGCTGTCCGATGAAGTGGTTGAGTCACCATCCATGGAGGTATTTAAAAGATGTGTAGATGTACTTAAGGAAAAGGTTTAGTGGTGGACTTCACAGTGTTAGGTTAATGGTTGGATTTAATGATCTTAAAGTATTTTTCTTTTCCTTTATGATTATATAAGAAGAAAAATGGGTAAGATTAACTCCTTGTCATTTAGGAAAATATATTTTATTCTTTCTAGCAGCTGAAACTGTTCTCATTAGAAATATTCTCAAGGTGTCTGTTTTCCGACAAGTTCTTATTCTCTTATGCATCCAATCTAAAACAACATTTTGCTGCTTTGTGAAATTGAATCAGAGACTTCCAAAATTCAGAATCACTTAGAGTTGTAAATAACACTCATCCTCCTGTCAAGTACAAATAAATCACTACTGCTTCACTGTGCTGGAAGTAAAAATAGTCTGTTAATAGTTGTGTTACTGTCTTAAGCCTTCATTTAAAAAAATTTACAAAGTAATTAAAAGCAGTTTGGGGAGTTTTTTAAGAGTTAGAGTTTGCTGCCTGTCTTTATACATCTCAAAGGTATGAAAAGAAATTGCTGTTGCTGCTTCCGTGGTAAGAGAAATTAAATTCAAAAGTTGTTTACACAGATAATAGTTCATTCATTTCATATTGAAGGTGGAAACTTAGTATTTTTATCTGTAATGAACTGAGAAGGCTCGTTAACTTCAAAGCATTGCTACAATGGTTTATACAATATGAATAAGAATTTCTACATACAGTACAATACATGTAACCATTACACTCACACAAGCCTTGTGCTCATTTTACAGAAAACAAAGAAAAAATAATGGTGCTATAATTCACAGAAAATTATCAGATTCATTCTGTTACTTTAATCTTCACAGGATGTACTTTTTTTCTACAAAGATCATAGGTGGTGGCAACTCAAATAGAACTTGCTTGTTGGGTAGTCATAACTATTACAATGAACTCCCATTTTTGAGCCTGAATGTGAGAAACTCTGCCAGATGTGCATTATTCTAGGTTTATCTCTCAATCAGTCCCTTCAATTGCTCTTGAATCCTTGAATCCTTACAACATTCAATTCCCTTCTACAATTCAAGTATTAATGAAGTAAATAAAATAGTCTTGCATCACTCAGAACAATCAAGTGTGTGCAAATACAAAAGTTGTATTCTGAGACAACATTTCTGGATTCAGATACCTTTACAGTGTATTTTGGGAGCAGAAAATAACTGGTGCTTCTTTTGCACTTCACAAGAAGTTCCGTTTGTGTTTTCTTTGTCTTTTCTGTAGCATGTAGAAAAGTTTGGTCTTCGGGAAGACATCCTTTTAGGAAATAATTTCTACTTAGGATATCGGACCTCTTATGTTTTTCTTTTTTTTTTTGTTCAACAATTGTCTACTTAATGCTAATTCCTGTCTGAGCACCCCTACATTGTATAGTGACACCTTAGGCCTTATTAGCAAGATACTGGATATTTCTTCAGAATAATGCATTGCATTTTTATTGTGATGACTAGAGGATAAAGCAGTTCCTATTCCACAATAATTTAGTTCATTCTAATACTCTCTTCATACCAATTCTGATTTCACATCTCTCCCCTTTGAGCTATCTGCACCAATTTAATTTTTGTATGACAAAGCACTATACACATCTATGCAGGTCTATAAATAAAAAGCAATAAGCTGACATCTTTCACCTGTATCAAATGTATTTCATACCTTTTTTTTTCTGGTATACTTGCTATTAAACTTCTGTTCTCTATATCCATTACCTCTCTGTATTTCCCATGTCCCTCTTCCCCTTTTCTGTCAATTGACAGAATTTTCAGCTGCAGATGAAGTGTTATACCTCTTTTACCTCTGTGCTAATGGGTTCATACAGACATTGCAGAAAATTTTTCTGCTATAGCATATAAAATAAACTGTCTACAACCACGTACATTTGCTTTCACACATATAAAGTACTTTTTTCAAGCAATATGTCTACATCTAGGGGAAAGTTGTGGATCTCCCTAAAATCTGTCTCTGAAATGAAGATGAGGCTAAAAAACCAGAAAACAACAATGGCTGAGATCACTGTCAACTCAAAGCTCTCAATGATGTTATCAAGCCACTTACTACGTAGCAGTATCTAATATATTTTAAGTATCTATGTTATATTTGTGCATTGAGATTGTCCTATATTTTTCAGATTCAGATGAACATTCATGCTGTCTTTTTTTCAGTATTTGACTACAGCCAGTCACCTGGGTGTAACTGATCTACTTAGCCTGACTGACAGCTGCCTACCCATCAGCCATGGGAGCAAATTGCACTAATTGCTCTAGGACACTTAGCAGGTTGCTTTTGTTTTTACTCCTACTGCATATTGCTGTACCTTGTCCTCGTGGCTTGCTTATTATCCCTGCTGTTTAGCCCTGATTCCTGCTCTTACTCCTAGAGCTCCCACATGCAGTGCAATCCCTCTCTGGGTTTTGCTCACTTATCTTCTTTACAGGCAGTACTCATATTTCTCAAGCTCTAGTATTCCATGATTTGTCCAGTTCTTGACTTAGAATCATCTTAACTAGACCTCTCATCTACTAAACAAAACAGGAGCAGAGACTTTGATGAAAATTTCTGTATAGGCTTAGACTTACCACTTACTTCAGGTTATTGTTGTACAGTGGTCTGTCAATCCCTGTTAATGCTGTTTATTCATGCAGGTTTTTCACAACTTTAGGTATTTTGGCCTTAAAAAATAACCTTTAAGCCCTGTAACACCTACAAGTGCAGTTCTTATTTGCAACCAAAAGAGATTAAGACTTCCTTGTAAACACTTTTGATTGAAGGACCTGAAAACCTAAGAAAAGTACCTTGTAAAATATTGTGAGATTTCTAACAGAATCACAAATTATGGTGATAATAGAGTCTGTTACACTAAAGAAGTGACAGGATTTATAAATCCAAGTAAAGAGTTACAGAGAAATAAAGGAAAGGAGTAGGGTGTCAGCAGAAATAGTTGAGGTATTTCAGTTTGAATTTTATTCTTGTTTAGCAAGATATATAAGTGAAGCTGAGTCTCTGAGTTGTTTTAAAATGTAAATGTCAACATAAAAAATAGATGATGTCATATGTGAGAGGATGGAGAAAAAGACAACAAACAAATTCTCAACAGTGAGGTAAATCAACATGCCCTCAAGTGGTAACAAACAGATCTTTAGGGGTACGAGTCTGCTTCTTGTCCTTTTTTATTTCCTTTTCCAGGTGTTAGGCAAAATCCTATGGAATTTTGTCTTACAGCAATATCACTGATGGATGCTGTAGCTATGATCTGTTCAAAGAACCAGTGAAATGACACAGGGCTTTTAATTGAACTGCACTGCTCACAGCTTTTCTGTTAGTAAAATAACCAAATAATCAATGGATAAGTAAATTAAAAACCAAAATTCTGGCAGAAGCCCTAAACAGAGAAATGTCCTAAGTAAAAAAGCAGCTCAGTTTAATCTTGTGTTCACTTCTAATGCACAGGAGTATAATCCTGTCAACAAAGGGAAGCATTTAGATAGATGAAAATAAAAGGTCTTTCTTTGTGTGCATAGGCTAAGTCAAGATTTTCATATTATTGAGCTTTGCTGTGATTTTAGCATTAGTGTTGTAGGCGAAGAGGGGAGCTTTTGGCTGTGAACTGAACTAATTGTTCACTTTTGTTTGGTCTTCCCACCTTCTGACCCTTTAAATACTTTTTCACATTATTCCATATGTGCAGCAGTAATCTTAGTCCTGTTAAAAAGCTGAAATCTGTCTGGAATATACAATTTTGGTATATGGCTTTCATAGTCACATACATTTGTCACCTTTTTAGACTTGATTTTAAAACTGCAGGTATAGCAGCTGGTGGTTTTAAAACTAGGAAGTGCCAGTCAGCAGAAGGACCCTTGCCAGTGTGTTTATTTCTGTACATTAGGATTGTTTATAATTAATTTTAATAAGTTTGAAAATACAAGATTCTTCCCTAGCAAACTCTTCCTTTCTATTGAAAACCTGCATCTCTGTCTTACTCCACTGCAATTGCTTTTGTTGCTTACTGAACTGATTCCATGGTTTTTCCTCAAATTGCTTCCTAATGATTATGGACAACAGCAGAATTCAGTCTTCAATTTATATTTACCCTTTGAAAAAAATGAGGCTTATGCAATCACATTATCTGTCTCTTTTTAACTCTTAATTGCATCCTTTAAAAATATCTATCCATTTTTTTCCTATTAAATTCAGACAAATTTGAAAGAATCATAGATTTCCTAAAGATGCCACAGACACTTTGTGAAAACCATCAGCACAAGTAGAGGAGAGACCAAAATTACTTTCCCTGGTAAAGGAACGAAAAGAACGACTCAGTATTTATAGGTTCTGTTAGACAGCAGCTGCTGGTCAGTTTTAATACACTTACTGAGCACTGTAGTGGCACAAATGGAGAGAGCAGGGGCAGTGAGACAGATAAGAATGTTGCTTTTGAATATATTTCTGTGTTATTCCTATGAGGCACAGGAGCATGACCCGTTATATCAGCGTATCTCTGTGGATATTGGCCTTTCTTTTTAGTGGTTCAGTTATTATTTTACTTAACAAGCTATCTTGAAGGTATTTGGAAACTTGTCTTAAAGCACAATTTTAAATGCAAATAAATTTAGCAGACTCTACTATGCATTATTCATACTTCCCCCCTGACCCCGGTCCCTGTTTGGACAAAATGAACTGGAGGAACTGGGGAGAGAGTTCTTTAAAATATGAAAAAATGTATGTATGTTAAATTGGAGGCAAGAATAACTCAGCTGCAATACCACTTTTTAATTTCAAACATTACTGTCCCTGTCTTTGATATCAGTTGAATTAATGGCTTTCATCAATTTTACCAGTGCAGGCAATAACATACAGTATTGCAAAGCCTGACAGCATACAGTATATTGTATAGTATCAGTATGGGTGCAGTGCTCAGGTTTATCCTTAGAAATGTATATCTGAAGGTTCTGATTTCACATTTATCTGTGATATTAAGGTCTCATGGGCACTAGCACACAAGCTTGTAATGTATAGAACTGAAACGTGAGATTATAATCTGAACAAAGAGAAAATAAAAAACACCACTCAAGAAAGAAGATAAAACCTTAGATTAGGGCTTTAATACTTCAGTACTTTGGTGAATAAGTTTTTTGTTGTAGGCTTGTTATGTGTAACAGCATGTTGGAGCACTAATTGTTATTCATATTAGGTTTTTCACTTCCTATTTTTCAGAAGCTGTTTCAATGCCAAATAGTGGCAATCATCTGTGAGATAACAGATAGGAATCTGGTATTGTAATTAAATGCAGCTATAGTACATGCACTTAAATACTAATTAAATAGCACCAACTCTGAGATCATAATCTGAGCAGTTATAACTAAACTCAATTCATGAACTGATCTTATCCATATAAGGTTTTTTTCAATCCTAATTCTTGTCTTGCATAAAAATAACAAAGAAGCTCTCATTCAATGAGAATTTCTGTCTTAAAGTTCTTAAAACATATAACAAAGCCTTTTGACAGATTTGATCTTCTACTATTGGAATGCTATTCCAAACTGTTCTTGTGTTAGTTTGCAAAAGTGTTTCATTAGTTTTATGAGAATTTTTGTAATAAGTGTACGTTAGATGTGAGACAGGAAACAAGGCTATATTTACACTTCCCAGAACTCCTCACTATCATTGTAAGAGTTTTCATTCAGTTGCTAGGAGCTTAGCTAAACTTTTAAAATATTTGGGCTAAAATGTGGTTTTGTATTATGATGCAGACTTCAATTATGTGAGAGCACACTATTCTTCTCCAACTCTTTCCCTGCCTGCCTCATTCAGGCCACAAGATGGATAGTACTCATTTAACAGGCAGTTTGCAAATGTCATTTATAAATGCACTTCATTCAGTTTGTGGCCCCCTGGCCCACTGCAGCATTCAAATATTTCTCTGAATATGACACTGTTGATTTCCTCACAAGAGTGATGGGCTCCACTGAAACTAGAAACGTTACTGTCTCCATTTTATAATACACTTGTGAAATGAGTGTTCGTTTATTTCTGTTTTACAATGTGGTACTATGGCACAGTAATATATCCTCAAAAGCAGTTTGGATGACTAATGCAAAATAATTGTTACCTTATTTCTCAAAGAACGCAATTTTTAAAATTTGTCTAGAACTGTAGTTTTTAAAACTGGCAAGTCAATTCACTTCACTTGTACCTATGAATTCTTAAAACTTCTGCAAACTGAAGCCTTTGTGTGTCACACTGAGTGCTCAGAATGCACGGCACTTTTGTCTGAAGCAATATGCCTCAGTTCATGCAGGAATCAGTGGCAGAACTAAGAAGGAAATTCAGTTCTGTATTTTCTTTAGCACAAGAACTAGGCCTCCTTTCATTTCTGTAGCAAAGGGAAGTGGGATTACAAACATCAGGGCCATTCTCTACACAGCTGGCTTTCATCCTCCAAACCTCATCTTTTCTGTGCACTGCAGTGACAAGATTCTCCTTTTAAAATTAAAAAAATGCTGATGCTTGATATTTCACAGATAAGTAGGAGTTAGCAAGACATATGTTATGTTTTATCTTCCCTCTTATGCCCATAGAAGAAATCATCTAATTTAAGTAACATGGAAATCTTTCAAGAATATTCTTTGTTCTTGAGTTTAGCTTGAACCCCCATTGCCATTTTTACCCCAGTCACTTGCAAAATGCACATGCTTGGGACCTACGTGATGCAGCCCATGCCATTGTTTGTTTTAAATTTATATCAGTATTTCAGGTCCACATTGAGATACACTGGAATGACCTAATGACATATTCCAGAATTCTTCTCTGGCAATATCTTCAACACTTTACTAAAAATGTGATTTGATGATAGAAGTTGGAAGTTGACTTCGGCGG
>JAWWLV010000183.1:19434240-19461176 GCA_035041135.1 Platyrinchus mystaceus | reverse complement strand
CTCCCCCCCCCCCCCCCCCCAATTCTTATGTGAGCAGCTTACTTTTGAAAATATGGAGCCAAAAGCTTCTCTTACAAGGTGGTAAGGTGGACAAGCCCCTGCTCTGGGGCTAAAAGTCAGGACACAGGGCCCTCTGGTGCTGAGGCTGGTTTAATCACCCAGGACCACATGGTCCTGCCTTAAAGACAGCTCCCATCTGTATTGGTTGAAATATATACTATACTATGCTGGCATAGGTGTACTAATTCTGGAAAACAGTATTTCTGGAGGGTTATTTTTAACCTGGATCAGTTCATGACATGGTTTATAGCAGAATTTCACAAGCGGTTACACTGCTTTAAAGGAAAAGTGAGAACCTCTTAAGCCAGCTTTTCACTGAAGTCCATTGATTGTGGAATTAGGAGTTAAGCATTGCAGTGTGACTCCTAATTAACATCCTAAATCCTGTCTATTTGTGTGGTTTGTTACTAAGACTGTCAGTTCATGTCAGGATTAACATTTTGCCTTATCCAAACCCACTTAGATGGAATCTGTGTTTATGGCAACAAAACTGAGTTATCTTGCTCACCTTTTATGTATAGAATGGAAAAGGATGGAGATCAGCCATTGAATAAATTCCCAGGCAAAATGCTACTGCTGTCGGGTTTTTTTTTTCCAACCGAACAGTGTAGGACATGTACATTAAGGGACATGAAACCAGATACACAGGATATGACATTAACCTAAATTAAGCTCCAGGAAAATGAGTGTCAAGAACAGAATAGAGAATCCCCACTGTCATTGGGATGATATGGATATGTGGTCATTTGTGATCCAACTAAAAAGAAATCTGATCCTTGAGATGAGAGTGAGAAAATTAGTTTTGTGTGTGTTTTTGATAATGTACCTCTAATTCATCTTTGAAGGTGTCGCTCAAGACTCAGGAATAAGGCTGCAACCTACACTTCATTATGAACTGTAATACCACAGAGAGGCATGACCATGGTCGTGAACAATATATTCGATACTCTGTGAGTAAACTGAGCACTATCTCCTTAGAATGTGGCATTTTCATATTAATAGGTGGGCACAGTGGAAATACTTCAAAGTTATCTTTTTTTTTTAGAAAATAAATAATTCTTTGGGGGAAGCTGAGTGGCTAATTTGTTTTGTTCATTTGTATCTTATATGGCCTTTGCAAACTTCTAGGCTTGATTCATGCATCTCTAGGGCACCAGAAAAATGGAATATATTAAATAAGTACAAAGGTTGTTCTACACATTAAATATCAGTAGGAAGTAGACATTGGAGAAACCACATGTTAGGCAGAATGAACAGTTTTCCCTTATTTTTTAAACGGCAGAGTTAGAATCCATAGTTTATTAAAGCTAAATGAAAAAAAAAAATCAGCAAATCAAACTGCACTCTGAAGCAACTATTTTACTAACATTGTCTTTCAGCCTATCACTCAAAATTTCTACTTTTTGTTTTGTATTTATCCTTAGTCAGTTTTTATATGAATATAACCGTACCCTTCCTAAATCATAGAATGGTTTGTGTTGAAAGGGGCCTCAAAGTTCCTCTGGTTTCAACACCCTCTCTATATATGTAGAATAAAAAAATCAAAAGTAAGCCTTCTTGCACATTTAGATATACTTGTAACTGAAGGTGAAAAAGAGGGAGAACCATAATTACTCTTTCTCAGTAACAACTTCCATGAAACTGCCTCCAGACTCTAATGAAAAGAAGAGATTTTGTCCTGCTGAGCAGCTGTCAGTAAGAATGTTCTAAATTAATATTATATATCTTTCAGTAAATGTTGTCTACATCTAAATAAGAATTTTTATTTTCTGTATGATATTTTAATAAGAAATATTTGTTGAGAAGTAATCCTTCATTATTATGTTTGGAATTATTCAGTAGGTAGCTGAAAGGAAAAAGAAATCATTTAGACAAAGTAGTGTGGCAAGGTGACGCACAGTTATAGATCTGAAGCAGTGTCAGCCAGTTAGATATTATTAATTTTTGTTAACTTCATGGAAGCTTGCTTTAATGTTCAGTAAAGAAGACTGCAAAATTGAAAACATATAACTGGTTGCAAAATTATTCTGTATTTTGATAACCAAAGGAAAAGAAACTCTGTCTTATAAGATTAAAGTCCCAAATTTTCTGAGATTCATAATAAAATATAATTCTTCTTTATTCCAGTGAAGCATGCACATGAATTCTGTGTGTATTCTTTGCCAGTAATTAGAAGTAAGCTTGGTAAAATTTTCTTTCTATAATCAGTGTCACTTATCTACATCTCTGTGGCAGTGCTACTGCAGGCTTACTAAAAGGTTTTTGAAGAACTGCTGACAGATTTAGATTGTCCTGATGAACCTACCCTGGCAACACAGAGAAAAACACACCTCAAGGAGGTTCAATTCACTGGACCACTAGAATTTATTTCAAAAATAGCACTTTTCACAGCTAACTCCTAGATTTCTAAAGGAAAACGTAAATAGGAACAAAGAATCATGGGGTATGTATTCAGTTTTTAGTACTTTATCTCCACTGCCTCATGACAGGCAGTGGCCAGCAAATGCATCTACGGAAGGCTAAGCTAGCAGGCCATCAGGTATCCACATTATGGAATATATGGTTATTGCAAACAATACATTTGTATTGGGAAAGGAGATGCAAATTCTGACATGCTGTGACCAAACAGCTGTATTTGTACTAGAAGTCAATTATGGTTATTTTTCTTTTAGTTTAAAGGATAAGCATATTAAAGTACTTTAAATTTTTTTCTTAGTCTTACACAGGTACTCACTAAAGCTTTTTCTTGCTTAAATAGTGAAAGTTATGTCCCTCTTCATAGCATCTCAGAAGTTCATTGAAGGATTCATTAGCATTCACAGTGTCTTAAAAACTGTGGTATGAACACTAAACCTGATTCACAATCTAGAGTGAATTCGCTGTGGAATTCTAGCTGTGGCACCGTGCTATGTCTTGGGAGCTAACACCAAAGTTCAGTTAAAAAACCCCATGTTAAACAAGAAGCTTCCTTGATGAGGCTGTAAAACTCTTGAATTTTCAGGAAATGCAGCAAAATGCTTGGAATTGTTTATAATATACATGGCACATGTAGTTTCTTAACGGGGGCAGTTAAGTGACATGAAATATATTACACTTCCATGTGGGAGTGTTATGTGTGGCATTGTCTGTGGATTCATCCACACCAAGACAATGCAGAAAAAAGGGAAAATCTCATCTCCTAACAAGAAAGGAAAAAGAACCTCAGTTGTCTACAGGTAATATACCTCTGAAGAGATAATAAATGTAACCAGTGCATAGATTTCCAGCTGGAAAAAAGCATTAACCTTTCGGAGACTTGTGAGGAGTGATGGTCCTAGAATAATTATGCATATTATCAGGGGAGAGATAATGGCTAGAGAATATGTAAAATGTGTAAAATTAATACAAAAACTCTCTCAAAAGTTTTTGACAAGAGAAAAAAAATCCAACCCCTCCCTCCTGATATTTTTTTCTGATCCTAATTACTATATTTTTCTATTATTCTGAATCAGTCTTGTGCTTCAAATGCTTTTTTGTTCTAAACCACTCTTCCCACTACATCATTCCCATTTTGTAAACGAGCATCACTAGCACAAAGATCAAAGCACACTGGTAAGAGAATGTAAGCAGCAATTCTATAAGAAAATGTGACATCTTTCTTGGAAAGGAAGATATGGCTAAGCTGTCTTAGTATCCACAAGTGAAAATGGAGGAAAATTTTTAAAATTTATTTTTCAGTTGTACTGCTTTCTAGAGTTGTTTCCCAAAGAGGCAAATTCTGAAGGACTTCTTTAGGATCCAGTGGAACTATTAATTGTAGCATTCATTGAATTTTGAATTAGATCATTGCTACTATTAACAGTATTACTGCCTTTGAGTTCAGATGAGATTAACCATGGGCGGGTGAGTCAGTATAAAACTCATCCCTAAGCAGAAAGGCCTTTGTGAGTTTGTGTCACTTTGATCTTATTTCAGTTCTGATTCTTAGTGCTACAGTCCTGAGCAGTAATTTGATGTGTGTTGCTGGGAAGCTGGGTGCAGTTGGGCAAATACTTTCTTTACCTCTCTCAAATTCATATAGGAGCTCTGCAATGCTGCCTTTCAACAATGGCAGGTCTCTTGTATTTATTACATATCTCTCCATAGCTGGTGTTTTTCTTAAAGTCCCAGCTGCTAAATCAGGGTCTCAAAAACTTTTTAGGTCCTAATGATTACTGAAAGAAGTCTGAAAAAATGAGCAATGTAAACCAAGTCTCAAAAATCTGAAATAAAATAAAACCAGAAAAACAAAGTGAAAAGGCTTTAAGTTCTTGGCACGTGAGGGTAATCTCTAGAAATGCCTGGAAGTGAATTATGTGAAGTTTCTGGGGCTGTAGAAGAGATGTGTGATGTGTGCACTTTTATTTTTTACATTTCCCTTTTCCTCTTCTGCTTCCCAGTAAAACCCTAGCAGAGAGTCACCCTGCAATAATGTAGCAGTTAAGTGATTGCCATATTGCTTTAAGCAATGCTTGCAATACTTGGAAAAACTGGGTACTTTTGATGCTGCAGTGTTCCTCATTTCCACTATGAGAATAACGGGATCTGCATGTTCGGTCATTTGAGTAACAGCTCAATAACTGGGACTGTGCTACTTTTTATTGGTAGGCTTAGTTGGTCCTGAAGAAAAAGTATCCCCCAATATTTGTACAGATTTTAGAAATCAGTTGTTTCATGCTGTTTGCTTTTTATGAACGCTCTAGCAAATAAACTTTACAGGAGTGTTCACAGAAGAATACAATTTGAGTTTATACTGGAGAAGAGGGTATTTGGAGAACTCACACTGGTTATAAGAAAAATGTTCAAGCAAACACTACACAAAGTCTAATACATGGCTCAATTAGTTTCACAGACTAAATTTTGAATAATAAACATTCATAATGGGATTGAGCTACAAAAGAGGAACTGTTTGCAGAAATTATTCAGCAAATAGTTGTAATGAATAATAAATATGAGAAAATTGTGATACATTCATAGGCATTTCATTAGTAAGTAAAAAAGGCAAAAAAAATCTCAACTAAATTATGGATGGCAAGTAAATTATTAATCATTTCCACAAATTTACTGTTGCGAGATCATGTGCTGACTTTGAAATTACTCAGAGTAGGTATGTGATTTCTTCTCACTGGTTTTGTGTTATTTTAACATGACAGGTTCTCAGTTCAAAAAGCAGATGCTGTTCACAAGAGATGTAACCCCTAGTAAATTATAAATCCAAAGCACCATATTGCTCTAGAGGCATTTATCCATATATAAAGTCATTTATCTAATATAAATGAAAGGGCATATTTGCCTTCAAGCATATAAAAATGCTGGTTGACTTTGCTGGATTATTTATGTATCTGAAGGTAAGCAAAGCCCCAGGCGTTTGCTGGATCCTAGGTTTGATTGCAGATACGTAGTTGGGGCAGGTTGCCTTGCCTCAGCTAACGAATGAGATGAGCACGGCCCAAGTTCTTATTTTCCAAGTGCCACATAGCACAAGGTATTAACTTCTGGTAATAAACACCTGCATGTTTCACTGGGCTTTACAACAGGGGCTACAGCTCCCGTTTTCACAGAATCATAATAGCTGAGGTTGGAAGGGACCTCTGGAGGTCAAGTGGTGCAACCTGCCTGCTCCAGCAGGGCCACCTAGAGCTGTTTGCTCCCAGCTATGTCCAGGTGGGTTTTGGCTATCTCCAAGGATGGAAGTTCTACTTCAAATGCAGTAGGGCTATCATGTCACAGGGATAAATGCTGCTGCTGGATTACCGTGCTGGTGAGAGGGATTCTTCATAGATCCCGAACCATCATAAGTGGTTATATCCTACTTACTTGCTACAGAGTAAATATAGTCATATTTATTGGTTGAAGAACCATTGCAGGGAAAATGGAACTTCTGTATTATAAGGAAATGTCTTTAGGCTTTCTTAGCTTTACTTAGTTGTCAGTAAATGCAATGAGTACGTATCTGTGGTGTAATGATTTCTCACTGTTTATAAAGTTTGCACGAGAAATCATTCTGGAAATTAGGAAGATATGTACTTATTACACTAAACCACACTTTTAAGCAGAAGAGTAGAAGAAATCTTTTAGTTAAGTCACACACAATGAATGTAGATTCACTAAGACAAAAATCCCGTGTACCTAAACAGGATACCAGTTCCAAAATACAAATAAAAATGCTGGTTTTTCCATGACAGTGTTTATTAGTAGAAATTATTTCCAAAATGTCTTACTAGAATAAACTATCCAGGAATTGGAGCTTTAAAAAAATAAATAAATAGTAAAATAACGTTCCTTGGGAAATTTACAGGACTTATAGTTTGTGCATGAGTCCATAAATTTGTCTGTGATTCTCAATAACTGACAGATTATTGTGTTTTTCTCACATTTTTATATCCAATAAAGCCAAAATGCAGTTTTGAGAGGATATTTCTTCCCACATGTCACAAGGACATTGCTGGTTTTATAAATTACTATATTACTTTCAGACCCCAGTTTGTATACCACTGAGAGTAAAATGTGTTATTAACCATACATCTATATCACACATTTAGCAAGAATGATAAATGATAGTTTACCACATGTCCTTGAGAACTCCTTTTTTCTCAAATTCCAGAAGCATTTATTCCATTCCAGTCCCTGAAAAGATTTTTTGAAAGGTTTTTCTTATGCTTTTTGTATCTTCCTATTTTTAAGATACAAATACTTAAGATTTCTAGATTAATGTGTTCCATGTCTAAGCTTTGGTTTTCATGTCTCTAAGTGTTTAAAAAAACCCAGTATTACTTGAGATATTACTGTGCATTCTTACTGCTAGTTATGCCAGTGGATGTTATGTTAGGGCTGGATGAGTTTGGTATTTAATAGGAAGGATTCATGGTGTTATTAGAGAATTGGAATTCTACTCCTGAAAAACTGTTCAGTTCTTTTGCATCTCTCAAAATGGGCTGTGATCAAAATTCCTTTCCTCTAATGGAAAAGCTTGTGCATGAACACCTAGGACATGTAATGTTCAATACAAAACCAGGTTCTGACATATACATTGAATGTGTGAACAGATAACTATAAACTCTTTGCTTTCAAACATGTATGGCCAAAAAAAAAAAAAAAAGGGGGCTTCAATTTAATGCATTTATTCCTGGAGCCACTGCAGTGTTAGTGAGCATGAGAAGCAATCACCATTTTCGACTGCATCAAAGAATGAGAGAAAACCTTTTCAGCTCTGGGTAACAGAAACTGATGTCTAGAGTGCCTGGCAAGTTTTCTCGTCTTATCTGCTAATTCCCAAATGCTCATCTTTTCACTGTTGAACTGTAAAGTTCCTACACTGAACAGAGAGAAGGTGGATGAAATTTACACCGTCTTTGCCTCAGTCCCCAAACACATCTGTTGATGGCTTTTCAGAAAATCTGAAGATAGTATCTTGAATTTCCACCACTGATCTTGGCAGTTAGAGAAGTGTTTCAGTTTATGTTTTGAGACAGTCATCATTGCTTCTGAATAAACTGAACAGTTCACCCACCTTTGTGGATAATCGTAAGCGTTATTTAAGACCAGGAGTAACACACTTTCCAATATGGAAGACCAAAATGCCAAGTTATATTGAATTGTAAAGTTATAGAAAAACTATATGACCTCTTTGTTCTGGATATTGGTAATTACTTATGTTTCCATTATTATAAATCTGTACATAAGACCCTAATAACAGTTATTTGCCAAGTGAAATGATGATGCCACTCCCAATGTTCTTTAGCCATTGTAACCACTGAAAGTGTAATAACAGATGATGATTTTAAGTTTGCAAAAGGGTTTCCAGTGGCATAACTCAAATCTAGTCTGATTCGAGAAATCAAATCTAGCCTGACAATGTGAGAAATCAATATTTCATTTGGGAAATATAATAGGTTGGGCATTTTTAATTGCAATTGTGTGACAAGCTATTCTGTGTTATGCTTGATAAACTATGTGAAGAGATGGTAAATGGAGCACCTGCATGTTTTGGACTGGGCTAGTTTCTATGTTTTAGCCTTCAGCAAGTTGCTAGCTGAGGGGTAAATTGCTAAAAGAAAATCAGGGAAACTTGCTTTTGAGAGGATGCTTCTCTTTGCTTCCACTGGAGGTCTGCTTTTGAATTCTGCTGCAATTTTATTGAAATTGTTCAGTTCTCTACATAATGGTTTGATTTTGACAAATCAGCAAATTCTCATTTAAAAAAAATCTAGTGCTCTTTCTCCTTTCCTTGATGCACTTTTATAGGACAGCACGGTTGAGGTGTTCTGCAGTGCTGCATTCCACTGCTGTAAGCAGGAGTAAATATATAGGTGGAAGTTATTTTCATCAGTTCACACCTGACAAGACTTTTTCTTTTTAAACAATTATCAGAAATATAGATACTGACTATATACTGAAAAGTATACCAGCCAGTCAAGGTGTCAATTGGATGAATAAGATATAGGGATATATTTGACATGATTTCAAGGTTCCATTAAGAGCAAAATGCTGTGACTGGACTTCATCAGTCACATTTAGTGTTATAGCTATGTTCTTACATATTTAATCTGATACTTTAATAACATCTTGTGTTCTTGTGAACATTTTTTGTTCTAACATAATTTCCAGTCTAGCTCTTCATGTTCATGAATGACTGCATAGGATTCCTGCTGTTCAGACTCTAAGAACAGCCAGAGAAGGAATTGTCTCAATCCCTAGTTCTTAACTCCAAACCATGTACACAGGACGAGACATGATAAGGGTTTAGTTATCCTTTGTAAATAGTTTTGCAAGGCATACATGATCTCAAAAGGTTAGTGTTGTAAGTTCTCACTGTTGCATCTCTCTGCTTTAATTTAAGGCATTTCCATTGGGATGCAACAGTCAACTTTTCTCATTTGATATTTACTTTATTTCCTCTGTGATTTAAACGTGCCTACATTTCAATTTCCTTACCTCTTTAAAAAAATCAGTGATAGCTTTTTCCCTTCCACTAAAATATCCTGTTACTAGGATTTTTACTTTTTTCTCTTGTATAAGTTGGCAATTTTTTAGTGAACTTCTTGGAAGTTTCATTGCTTCTTCAGTCATTAAAAATATCCTCAAAGTTTAAATGTAGGACTTGTCACAGTTCTTGTGTGCTGAAAGAGTAATCAATGCTGAAATGATATTCTCTGTCAACTCCCAGATTTCTCTTTTAATGCATATCTGGAGAAAGTTAGATAAATGAGAGACATTAGAGCTGAAGTAAATAATACAGTAGCAGCAAAATAACTTAAAATGATATATAGGCTTCTTTTGTATAGGAAGGTCATGCTACAGTATTATTCTTGCAGCTTGCTTTAGGAGACTGAGCTATTCTAAGATTCGTATAAGTTAAATTTTAAAATAATAACGTTGCTAATCAAAAGGGTTTTTTTGAATACTCTGCTTTCTTAAACAGAGCTACATGCACTGATTGTGGTTTAAAATTTGTTGTTGACTTCAAGGTTGGTGCATTGCAGCTGCTGAGAGTCACTCAGTATCTAGGAGCTGGCTCATGGTACATTTTTTTCTTACTTTGCCTAATTTGCATTCTTTTCAAACTGACATCTTTCCATTTTACTGTTTCAAAAATTTCCAGTTGATAAGGAAGTGCTGACGGAAGTGCTGACAGAACTGTAGGTAACTGAACTGCTGAGTTCTGGATGCTTTTGGCTTCTGGTCTCTATAGTTATCAGTGCACAAGAATGAATCTTTTAAGACCTTAAGTTGATTTCTGACTGGTTGCTACTGAGAAGGAAAATAGCTTAAAAAGTACTGCCATGGCCAGTGGAACTTAGTAATAAATACCAGTTTTGTTTTGTTGCTCCTGTTACGCTCTTCTACTGGCTGCATGTGATAATTTCAAATCTGATTTTTATATTTTGTTTAGCCATCAGAGTCTGTTTCCTCTCCCACTATGAATATGTTTCAACATGGGTTTTGGCACACAGCAGATCTGTGTTCTGACTTTGTCAACCTACTGGACTGGATGTCTTTCTTACACAAACTTAGA
Organism: Platyrinchus mystaceus; assembly: GCA_035041135.1. Classification (NCBI taxonomy): domain Eukaryota; kingdom Metazoa; phylum Chordata; class Aves; order Passeriformes; family Tyrannidae; genus Platyrinchus; species Platyrinchus mystaceus. Next base: position 19,451,083 of record JAWWLV010000183.1, on the reverse strand, counting down.
TCCTCTACACTCAGAGAGAGGGGCATGTAGAAAAAATGTTCTGGACATGTACAAGTGCCTAAGAGTTCACTTGGGCTGTAAAGTCACATTACTGACCAAAATGTATTGTCACCAATGCTTCAGCTAGTAGGCTGCTGATCAACAGGTTAATTGCTGTCAGTGGAGGAGACAGGTTACTGGCAATCTTTATCAACACCAAATTTGGAAAGAGTTTGGGGATAGGCTGTTCTTTCATGACTATTGATAACATTTTACTGCTAGTCAGTGCAAGTTCCTTTTCATTATGAACAGAATGAAGGTAAGAATTCCTTAGCCCTACAGGACTTAGTGGAATGCGGATCATTCCCCTTCTCTTACAGCTGAAGTGAAGTCTCCAAGGCTTTGGAGATGAGCCTTTCTTCTCTACTTGCTAAAGGATGAGCCATAACCAGCATCAGCCTCTTGTGGGGAGACTGGGAGGGTTCTGGTCTTGTAGTTTGGTGATTTTTTTGTTTTGTTGGATTTTTTTGTTTTGGGGTTTTTTTTGTTTGTTTTTTTAATCTCAACACCTATCTATCCATCAAAACAGCTTTATGAATTAAGATGGCTGTAAAAACATTTCATGTCAATTCTCTGTGGGTTCAAGTCTCTCATAATTTTTGCCTCCCCTACATCTAGTTGCCTTATTTATTATTGGTTAAATAATTAAGACTCTTGTACCAAAATACTTCACTGTTGCAAACTGCTACATGTCATAGTGACGGATTAGCAAACAAATGCTTTCAATCGTGTAGTAATAATTTTAAAAATTACAAATGGGCATTAAATGAATAGCTAGCAAAGTTAAAGGATTGTACAGTCAAAGGTCAGAATAATTGTGGTGCTGTGAGTACTTCTCAAAAGGTTAACTCATCCATTTTAACTTCAGTGGCATTTTGGTGGCCTTTTAGAGAAACAAGCAGGTCTGTACTGGTTTAACATTAAAATACACTTGACTTGGATTTTAGAATACTTTGGAAGAAGACCACGAAGTAGTTTTTATATTGAGTTTTCCATGTAATTTAACAGCAGTGTCCCTACATATTTCTGAAATTCATTTAACTTTCTTGGCAAGCTCTTTGTAGAAGGGAGAAATTATAATTTTAATAATTGCAGCTTGAGATTTACTTTTCAGTCAAGGTCAGGCCTTATGTTCTTTGGAAAATGGGTTTTGGTCTGACAGACATTAAATCCTGGAAAACTATGCAGAGATCATTAACTGATTGCTCAACCAATCCTCCCAATTCTTAGGAAAGCTATTGAGATTTATTTTCTAAAATAAATATTAATAACAGTAGGTCATTTCAAGCTGGTTCCTTATAAACAATTGTAGGTGTTTCTGTTTTGGCATCAATTAAATTATAAGCAAATTATCATATTAAACAATATTTAAGCATTCTAAAAGATCTTAGAACTGTACATGCATATCTGTTTCTAAAGAACAAATGAAACAACAGGACTAAGAAAGAATAAGTCCTTTAAAATATATATGTTCTCCTTTCCAGTAGAAAAAATGAATTAGGTTTCTACAGACACACAAGTCCTGGTCTGGACTGTAGGTAAGTATGAAGAATATTTATTGTTAAGTTATAAAGAATTACAGCAGTTGTGTTGACACTTTTCCTCGATATGGATATTTTGATTAAAGGAACACATACAGCACCCAGCTGCAGAGATTTCAATTAGGTCTGAAGGAGAACAAGACAGTTTTCTGAGGTCACAGAATTCTTGTAATCTCACTGTTGTCCTGGATGATATTTAGAGGACCTTTCTAAATTCTCTGTTGTCCTCATCACTTGAGTAATTCCACCTGTGGTCTGCATTAAATGTTGCTGATATTGCAAGGCTTGGAATGGATTAGCACTGATTACACATTAAATTCAGTATGCATGTCACAATATCAGTGGCAAATAAATTTCAGTGCTTGCTGAGACATTTTTATTAGAACTTTGTGTATCATTAAGAACACCTTTGCTTTTGCTCCTCTTTTTCCTAGATGATATTATCTCTGCCTCACTGCCTCACCCAAAATTGGAATTGTTTTGCCTGGAAAAATATTATATTTTTTTAGGGCATTTATTGAACGACTGTTCATTCCTATTCCTTGGGTGAATGCTGTATCTACACTGCATGGCAGGAAAAGGCAGTGAGTGCCAGCAGCCTACATAAATCTGTGTGTTAGGTGCTCTCTGATCTCATTTGGCCCCCTCCCCAGCCTGACAATTACAAACCATTGGAAGCTGAGAATGATATGAGCTCTTCCATGTGTCTGATGACCTTCCCCACATAATTAGCTAGGATTTCAGGGAGTTGAGTTTGCCGTGGAGGCACAGACACCTATGTGCAGCCTCAGCAAAAAAATTATTTATTCTGCTAAAACCAACCTGTTATATTCATATTATCCATTAAAATGCATGTCCAAATAGCCGTGGCTCCCTGTAGCCTAATCCAGTGTTCCGTGAATCGCAATTACGGCAGCAGAATAAGAGATGAATTGTTGATTGACACAGACTGACTGAAAAATGAGATTTGAGAGGGGGTGTTATCAAAGATGACTAGGATTCAAAGAAGAGTTGCTTCTGTAAATGAAAGATAGTGATTGCATGGGATGCAGGAGGTTGTATCTGTGTGGGGTACAGTGCAAAGCATCCACGCAACCTTCGTGGGATATCATGCCCAGCTTGGCTTTAGGAAGCACTGCCTTATCCCACATGAGACTGACATCTTAAGAAGTTACAATATTGCAATGAAGAGCAATGACATCCAGGTTTCCAACACTTCATCATTCATCCCTCACTCAGGTTCAGTATCCAGTTTCCCTGCACATTTTTCCTCTCTCTCCTATATTCATCACAAACCCAGCACATTGCAAAGCAAACTTCACCCTTCCTTATGCTTCACTGCCAGCTCTTATTTCCAAGTCTGCTGCTGACTGTCCTTTCCTTTCTTCTGAACTGTCATAAGAGGACAGCTTCTGTAATGTTTTCTTTTCTCCCCTGTTACTGAAGTTCTTTTTCTTGTTGTTCTCATTTGTGCCCTCTCTGACTTCTTGAACACCAAGCTCTTTTCTAATTCCCTCCCCTTCCCACATCATACCTGTCTGCAACAGTTGTATTTCCCTTAGTTTTCCTCTCCTATTTTACTCACTGCTTGTCACTCCTCCCTTCCTTCTTCCTTGATTTTTCTATTTTCTTTCATTTTAGAATAAAACAGAGTAGACCATTTCAGTTTGAAGGGACCTATAGGGATTATTTAGTGCAATGGTCCGACTGATTCAGGACTGAAAAGTTTAAGTTAGTCATTAAGGACATTATCCATAAGTCTCTACAACACTGTCAGGCTTGAGGCATCAACCACCTCACTAGCAAGGCTGTTCCAGTGTTTGACCACCCTCTTGGTATAGAAATACTTCCTAGTGTCCTGTCTAAACCTCCCCTGGCACAGCTTTGAACCATTCCCACGTGGCCTATCACTGAATACCAGGGATCAGCAGCTCCCTCTCCACAGGAAGTTGTAGAGAGTGATGATGTCACCCCTCAACCTCCTCTTCTCCAAGCTAGACAAATGATGTCTTCATTAATGCTCCTCCTTGTATCTTGTCAGAATTAAATTTACTGTCTACTAACTACACTTATCTCCTCTGTGTCCTTTTTTCTTTCATTTCTATCTCTCCTAAAAATATAATTCTATGAGCTCTTGCTCTGTTCCCCTCGCAATATTGTTCTTTTTTTGTCTTGCTCCTTTTGGATTTCATTAGACTGTGAGTTAATGCGTCTTTCTTACATTTTCTAACTCTTTGTTACTCAACATCAGAATATACAAACAACTTTTGCTATTTCATTTAAACAAAAATGCTTTGTAGTAGTTAGTGTGAACACAGAAATGCAACATTTTGGTGAGAAAGCTGTATTTTTCATGTATGTAGCTACAATTTATTTATAAAACACTTGCAAAAAGGTTGCTGGATAATAGGAGTTTTTTTTCTTCTCCAAACATACAGTTTTGACACCCTAGATATTATCATAAGAATATATTTATATAAAATGTTTTAGATTTTGTTGATCCTGCAGCATCTTGGAATATAAATGGAGAACTTATATGCTAAACTTTTAAATTCTATTAAAATGTTTTTCTGTCAGCTCAAATAAATAACATTTTAGAAGTATCACCACAAAAGAAGACAACATGTGTATGCTTCTTTATATATGAGGGAAATTTAGATATTGCTGTGTGCTGTTTGCATTCCATTTGAATATATACTTTGTAAAGTACTATTGGCAATGCTAATGTAACCCTCAGAGGCCAATAATTAATAGAGTATTTTGGTCAGGACAGCATAATTTGCCCCTTGTGAGGTAAAACAATGCATAATAACACCCCACTGTAGTGCGACAGAACCCAATACCATACCAAGAAATGATGCTGGAGCATGTGAGCATATCTGATTTATCCCCTTCCTCTTGTATTTGTACAAAAAAGGCTGGCTTACAGAACAGCCACAACCTTCAAGGTGTACCTCAATATAGGACAAAAATTATTTCCATGTATTCAAATGACTTTTTCAGTCTCTTAAAATAGATATTCCCAGATCATGGAGGGAATGGAGCTAGGTGATGCTCACCTAAAGGGCCTGTGCTCAAGCTGATGCAGCAAGGCATGGCCAGAGCAGGGCGTTGTCTAAGCAAGGTAGACTTGCACCCAGCAACCTTAGACCACAGGCAGGATGAGCCCAAGGCTGCCTGTGGGAGACCCATCTCTTTCTGTGTGTTCCCCTCACTTAATGATATCATGACTATACCTCATATCAGATGGGCCTAAGCAGGAAGGAGAAAAGAGGGAAAGGAGTCTTTTAGTCAGTGTTTTGGGTGCATGGACACACTGATAAGACTGTAATGCTTCTGGTCTCTCAGGCTGAAACAATTGCATTGCATCTTCCTGCAACGGTGCTGTGCTACATAAACACCTCTGCATTCCGCACGGCATTCCGTCCAACTTGGCACTTGGAGTACAACATACCTACAGGCTTAAGGTAGTAACCAGCTGCAACACATCTGTTCAATACCTTGTTAGGGGCCTTGGGTTATCCCACTGGAACATCATTTCACTTCATGGAGCAAATTAGCCTGTGGTAGAAGTAGTAGTCACTGCCCTTCCTCAAATGCCAATTACGAACATTTTCTCTATCACTGTAGTACAAGTCACTTTTTACATTAGCAGTCTCAGCTACCTCCCAGAAGTGCTTCTCTATTTGATAGTTTTTCATTTTTTTCCAGGGAATAATGGAAAGAGTGGTTCTGTGACAGTGACATTCTTGACCTGCTTTGAAGGGAGGGATGGAAATGCTAATGGTTTACTGTAGGTGAAAATGTGTCTAAGTTTCAGTCTCTTGGTGCAAGAATCAGACTGTCGTGTTTGCTACAGAATACTTGAATACAGCATGCTCTGGCAATTGCTTTATTGAAAAATCAGCTCTAAAGAAATTATATAAAACAAAGAATTGGTCAGGTTCTTTATCTGAAAAACTTATGCAGCATTCTGTGTATTTGAAATGCAGAGGACAAATGGATACCCTTTTTTTTTTTTTTGCTGTGAGCTAAAAAAACCAGTGAAATATCTTCAATCTAAAGCTATATGAAAAAATAATTTTTCACAGCTCTAAGTGGAGGTATGAAGAAGAGAAAAACTTGTTTTATATTAAATGCTTTTATTCCCAACAAAATAGAAAACAAAAACTTTTGATATGGTATTTATTAGAGAATTGCAGACATGACAGACTACAGTTTGTCTGTTATCTAACTAATGAGTTGCTCTGTTCAAAGACATACAGATGTTTGTGCAGGGGGGCTTTGGGCAAGAGGGTTGACAATCATGAAGCTGACATATCAGGAATTCCATTTTACTTGCCAAAACAATTAGATGATTTTTATGTTGTAATCCAGATGTGGACATAGAGACTAGAATGAAGTTTCTAATTTGTCTAAAACTTCTTACTCAGCTTTACCAAGGATTGCTGTCATGTCAGTGTTTTTCATAGCTTGTCTGTATAGATATTTTCAAAATCTTTCTCTTTGCCTTGATGTGATTTTTTAACTTTCTTTTCTCAATCATGTGCCATGTTTTTCCTTTCTGAATGTAAATAATTTTTCCCCATATTAATAATGTAAATGAAAGAACACTAGCACTAAATCTTTTAGAGCATAGGATAAAACTGGAGATTAATGAAGTCAGATGGCGTTCGGAATGTGTTATATCTTTTCAGAAATCCTAGTTGGCCTAACAGCATACGCTGTGCTATTGATTAATTATAGTCATGGAATTGACACTACAGTTATCATGGAGGCAGTACCTAGTGTTGAAAGATCATCTGCTTTCAGGCACTTAATATATTTCTGTCTGTAAAATGTTGGTCTGAAATTTTTAATTTTCCATCTTTCAGCTCAAAGGCAAGGTTATTTATGATTTTGGGGTTGCTCAAGTCTTCTTTACTACATCTCTTCCCCTCAGCGTAGAAATAGCCAAAATTCACTTCTCCTCATTCCATTCACTACATGCACTTCCAGATATTTTCTATGATTCTCAGATATAAGAAAACACATTTTACAGAAGAACAAGAGGTTCTTTTATGCATCTGAAGAGGCATATTTTAGAATAAAAGTTGGAAAATTCAGCATAGTACTCAGCGAAGTAGGTTAGGCCAATTATTAACTGGATAGAACAGCCCTAAGTGACAGAATGGGTTTTCTGTGACCATGTGGCTCTGTTAAATTGAATGTTTGGAATATAACTTCACATAAATGTGTACCTGCTGCAGGCTGATTTAGAATGTCATATGAAAAGTCGTACATCTTGAGCTTAATTCCAGGAAATGAGCAAATGGAGATGATCTATAGAGACAAATTACTTCTTCAGCTCTCAACTCCTAACTGTCTAGTTAGAAAAGACAAGACACCACTACAGTAGCATCTTAAAAAAGGTTTATTCTTGAGATATTCTGCAGGGCCAGCCTATTCAATCTTTTCTCTGGAGGACCCTGAGTGCATATGAATCCTAAGATAGCTATTTTCCATCAGTACAAGGTCTGTCTTACACTGCTGGAGCTCCTAAAGGAGGCTAAGATGTCATTAGCTAGTGACTTATTTATGATCTACAAGTAGCTTCTACATGTGCATTGCTACATTTCTATAAATTCTTATTTAATTGTCATCAAATTCTATCAGGATCTTCCAGGTGACTGCTGTTGGATTTTTAGGAGTTGGATTTGTTAATTCTGTGTTTGTACAGAAAATAAATTAATCCTTTTCTAAGGTACAGAAGTGTTCTATGATCACCTTTGTGTACTGAAATAGTTAGTCTGCATCTCTTGCCTCTCTTCTTCTCAGATAGAGTTAATCAATCCCACACAAGTAACAGTTCACTGGTCCTTTGATTTCCCTACCCATTAAGCACAAGGGACTCTTATAAAGATGAACAGTCCTTGCGCTTCATTTGCACAAATTACCTGCAATGGTGTTACTGGACAACGTTGGAATTTAGGAGCTCAGCAGAGCTGGTCCCTCTGGGCTGAAGGATGAACATGCCTGTTGAGAGACTCTCTTGAGAGACTCTCTCATTGCATGAAGGTTCAACTGCTGGGAGGGATATGACTCACCCTCAGAAGTGGTGGCAGTTTTTGAGGTTAATTGTGTTTAATTGAATCTGACTCTGCAGTTTCAGATAGACCATATAATATGTTCATTTGAATTTGATATCAAACTTCTAATTCTTGGTTTAAATAAGCCAAAGAAATTGCATGAGACAAACTCCTGCATTGTAATTACTGCTGGCATTTAAATAGAGTAAGGAAATTCAATTCCTATTTCAAAGATAAAAGATTTTTTTTAAAAGAGAAACTTGGCCATAATGTATATATAAATTTAACTCATAGCAAAAATAGAAGAGCTTGAAGACATTTTTAGACATAAAAGAAAGCTTATGGGAAACAAGAAGACATGATATTAAAATATATCATAAGAATGTAAGAACAAGAAATTGGACAAAAGACAAAGTTGTTGCTTTTTTTTCAAATACCTTGACTTTGGAAAAAAGGAATGTATTGAGCTATAAAATATGTATGCCCATCTAAGTATACATGCAGTCATACATATGAATTACTTCTCCCTTACACAGTAAATACATTTTTATGAACTGCTACCATAGAAGCTAGGGGTAGAACTCTCATCAGTTTTAATGGCAGTGGGATCAGACCTTAGCTGTACTTTGCCATAAATATTTTCCAACTTCAGGCATTAGGGTCAGGGATGTATGTTTATAATGAATTATTTCTGTATTTTCATACCCTTAGAACTTGGTTAAGCACTAACTTGAAGCATTTGATAATTATTATTGCTGTTGCTTCATTTGAAGCTTTAAGGAACATATTTTCAAAGAATAAAGTCAGTGTGACTATGAACACTTCTGGCTGCCTGCCTGTACCACACAAACAGGCCCTCCTGCATGGGACAAATAACTATTTTGCACAGCCAAAGGCTGTTGGAGAGGAGTCACTTGCACCTTCCTCTGTAGGTGAAAAAACATTTATCAATATTTATGGAAACAATAAGCCTATGGCAAATCCTACTGGTGTAGGAAGGGAGGCAGCAAACCTATAAGAAAGGGCTATGGAAAGTTGTACTGCAATATTTTCAGGAGATTATTTTACCATTTAGGTAATAAAGCCACTTAAAGGAAACTGCCATTAAAATTAAAGCTTGAAATGTCTACTCTTTCTGTTATCCCAGTTGCTATATACTACTCTAACCTTTCACAGTCTGTTTCCTTGTATTCTTCACATTACCTTCACACAGGGAAATCTCCTATTACGTTCATCATTTAGGACCAGAATAACTGAACACGATCAAAGTGAGTTTGTTTTCTGTGAGCACTCAATAGCACTCTGTCTACCTTATGTTCCAGGTTTTTTGTATGGTGAATTCGTATGTGTTATACAAGACAGATAAGTTTAATTAAAATTTTTAAATAGATAATTTTGCAGGGGACCTAGTATTTGCAGAAATTTTTTTTTCTCGTGTAAAACTCTCTCTAAACTTTCTCAACAGATGTTTGTTAACTCAATATAATGCAAAAAAATAATATTTATGCATGTTACTATGGCTTCATCACTATTTCATTACTTGAAAGAAGCTGAGGTTGTAGAAAAAGAGGGTGTATTTTTCTAAAACTATCTGATATGGCTGGGTAAAATACATGTGCTTTTGGAAACATAACGTTTTATAAGTTTGTTGATTTCTTTTCCCCCCTCAGCTATGTCAGTTGGTCCAATAAAATACATTCTCTCTGCCTAAAAACTTTGCCTCACTTATAACAGTTACGTCACTCCTAACTCAGTGTTTGATAAGAGAAGCCTCACTGGTGTATGTTAACTTGTAGTTAAGGGTAGTGTTTTGACTCTCTGAACGTGCCCTATGTCACGTTATTACATTGATTATAATAGCAATATATTAAAAGGTGCTGTTCTAGATATCAAGAGGGAAGTTTTCTAGGGATTAGAGTTTACATGAAAGCTGACAAGCTGCCGTGGACATTGCAAGAAGCAAAATCGGACATCATTAATGTAATTCAAATACAATGAGGAGAAAATGGACTTATTTGAAGTTTTTTTATCAATAATTAGGTTTTAGAGAACAGAAGAGTATTGTGAGGCTACTACAAGTAATTACAATTGTTTTCTTACCCAGACCAGTAATTTTATTTTACACTGTGCCTGCAGAACTATATGGGTTTTTTGAGGTTTTATGGCACCTTCCTCGAGGGTACCATTCTTTTACTACAACAAAAATTACAGTAAATTTTGCATTTGCAGATAAGTGTGAGGTAGAGATGGAATTTCCTTTTTACCCACAGGTAATCATCATCCCCTTTAAAGATCATATTGTGGGTGGTTGCATATCAAGGAAGTTCTATTGCTATCTCCCAGTCACGTGGATAGCTAAAGCAGTTCATCAACACTGTGCTTACACGCTCTTTCAAATTGAAAAATCTGCTACATTAATTTCCTTGCAGAACAGGAAAAATGACAGATTGTATTTTCAGGCTTTGCAAATGATTCCAGAGTCCTGGTGTAGAAAGCATTTATGATCACAGTGGAAGAATAAGTTTTGAAAAGAAAGCAGAATTTAAAAAAATCTTGCAGCTGGAGAGTTCTGTTATAATTCTGGAATGTAATTAATGAACTGGTTTTGGATGTCTTGAAGCTTAAATAGAAATCAGAGCTCTAATTGCAAAACATAAAAAAATGTACAGAAATTTCCCAGAGCCTTGTATAGAGGTAGAATAAAGTCTTGAATTCTTATTTTAATTGAATACTTGCTCAATGTGCATTAAAAAAACAAAATATTTTTCTGCCCTTGTTCAGAAGTCATAGCAACAACAGCCTACAAACTGAAGCCCCTCAATGTGAGCATTAGTTCTCAAAAGGTTGCTGTTATCTGGCAGCAATTCTAATATACAATGCCAAAATGGGCCTTAGTTTAAATGTTTTGTTCGTTTCCCCCTAATTTTTACTTGGTTAGTGTGTTTTCCTGGCTATGTTTTATCTACTCCTGCCGCAAATGTAAACACTGTGTCATCTACTGTATTAGGCATGGATACTTTATAGAGATGTTACACGATAGGTACATGAAATCTGATACTGGCCTAAAGGCCTTGCCACGGGCATCGTCAGTGAAAGCACTGGTTTTGCATATTTTCAGATTATTTCGTACAGTGCCTGTTCCTGCACAGGCATTTTCTACTAAAAACCAACTTTTTATAACTTGGTACCAAAAATAACTACGATTTTCAAAGAAAGATGAAGACCATGGCTCAATGATTCATTCATTTATCCATCCTGCACAGCAGTTTGTGGCAGGCCCTGAACTTGGAGCAGCTGGATTAACTTTTGCCAATATACATGAAGGCACAGGCTGTTCTCTCCACCCACAAATCTGTAAAAGCATGTGATTTTCATAGAATGCAGTAGTTAAAATTTAGCTGCTTTTTTCTTTTCCTTTGAAAAGATTGACAAGATTAAGCATTTAATTTAGCTTGTTGTTCTCCTATACTTTATGTTGTATCATCACTGACAAGCTGCAAAATAGCTATTGCTGGGCAGAATAAACCCATAGGGAAAAAAATTACATTTCTACCATGAACATGAAACTGAATTAGTTTATCCAGTCTTAATAGGTAGGATGCAATCCTTAAGTCCTTGTGACTCTCACAGAGGTTTTACTCGCAACAAACAGCTTGCTCTTCAGTGGTTGGATATTTTATTTGAAACATCTGTCTTACCTAAACAGTAGGCCAGATATGCCATGTTACCATGAAATTCTGTTTCATAATGGAATAAAATTAATTGCTGTAAGAATTCAGGTTGTTTTTTTTTTAAAAACAAGCCTTTTACTTTTTTGAAAACCAAGCCTTTTACTGAACAATTATATCTTTTTAACCAGTTACATGAAAATATGAAAATGATAGTCTTATGTACACCTGACAATATACTTGTTATTTTAGATGTAGAAATTAATTGAAATGGCTTGAGTATTGTTTTACACTGCAAAAACACTCAAGACAATCCTCAAGTCAGCTGATGCCTTCATATATTATTGCTTGATGCTGCACGGAGATTCTAGTTCAAATCCTGAAGCCATCTGCCAATCAGCAAGGCTAATTTATTTCAGACCAAGCTTTGGATCTTCCAGTTTTGGAGCCAGGTGAGCAGCCAGCTGAGATTTCTTTGTTTATAATCTATGATCTGTGTATGCTTTTTGTCCAGGGAAAGAATCTTGAGCTGGTCCTGAAGGTTGTTTCTCAGTTCTGCCTTGAGGTTTACCCCAGTGGCTTATTTAGTGGTGTCAGTAAAAGTTTTGTTTAATGGCAGGTTTTTGAAAAAAAAAAAAAAAAAAAAAGATATTTAAACCTGTAAATTCCTATTCACAAATATGAAAGACTATACAGAAATAAGACATACCTACATGCAAATACTTTGTTATTTTTGGACCATGGTTCTTTCTTATTTTAGTCCATTAACACTATTGCAATTGCAAAAATGAATTTATGCCAGCCTTCTAACTCCTCTTTCTGTAGTCAAATGCATCAGGTAAGTTCAAGTTGAACAATTTTACATACTTTGCTACATCTTATTTAATTTACATGGGCAGTTAGACATTTCAGCATATGAGAAAGCCACCTTCTTTTAGACTAGTTTCTTAGGAGGGGAAACTGTTGCAGAAATTGTCAGCAGTTGAGGCAGCCATGGGTGAAATGGCCTTTCTTATGAAATGTCACAAGATTTAATGTCAGAGTATAATTGGGATGGAAAGATAACTGAGCTAAGCTCAACACGTCTTTTTCTGCTAACACATTATTAATTTACAGGAGTGTTAAAATATGTGTTATAAAGGCCCTATTCACTTGAAAATTGTTGCTTCATAAGGAGAAAAGCCCCAAACTGTTTTATTGCAGAGCTGATGAACAACCATTTCGGACTTCCTTCACAGAGAATTTAATTTTGTAAGTAAAGCATACAGCAGAATGGAGCACAACATGGAATTCATGAAACACATAGCTTTAAAGATTATTTTTTTCAACCAGCAAAACCCTACATATATAACACCCAAACACCATAAAACAAGTAACAACTGAGAACTGATTTCCATTTGAAATTCCAGCATTCTCACTTGAGAAATTTCTTCTATTAATTTGACCTGATTAAATGTAACAAATAACTTATTGATATAATGAATTCGTAGTTACTAACTCTTGCTAACCACTTAGCGAGGCAATTCAGTGATGAAAGCCTTTCTGTCTCAGTAAGAAACCAATGTAGAACATTGTTTTACACTGTTATGTCTTGAGATTTTAGATTTTTCCATTACCTTTAAAGTAAAATACAACAGCAGTAGAGAAGCCTTTGCAGACATCATTACATTTCTGATGGGTTTTTTTTGAAATGTAAAAGAATTTTTTTTATGGCATCAGTTATATCATAAAATCATGGAATCATTCAGGTTGGAAAAGGCCTCTAAGGTCACCAAGTCCAACCATTAGCTGCCAAGTCAACCAATAAACTGTGTCCCTAAGAGCCACATCTGCACATCTTTTAAATACCTCCAGGGATGGTGACGCAACCACTTCCCTGCACAGCCTGTTCCAACGTCTGACAACCCTTTCCATGAAAAATTTTTCCCAATATCCAATCTAAACCTCCCCTTTCATAACGTGAGGCCATTTCCTCTTGTCATGTCACTTGTTACTTAGGTGCTCCCTCAGCTGCTCCTCATTAGACTTGTGCTCCAGATTCATTGCCTTTTTCTGGACTTGCTCCATCACCTTTGTGTCCTTCCTGAATTGAGGGGACCAGAACTGGACACAGGACTCAAGGTATGGCCTGACCAGTGCTGAGTACAGGGGAACAATCACTGCCATGGTCCTGCTGGCCACACTGTTCCTGATACAAGCCAGGATGCCACCAGCCTTCTTGGCACAGTCTGGCTCATGTTCAGGGGGCAGTTGTCCAGCACCCCCAGGTTCTTTTCCACTGAGCCCCTTTCCAGCCACTGCCCCCAGCCTGTAGCACTGCTTGGGGTTATTGTGGCCAAAGTGCAGGACCCAGTGCTTTGCCTTGCTGAACCTCTTACAATTGGCCTTGGCCCATCAATCCAGCCTGTCCCAGGTCCCTCTGCAGAGCCTTCCTGCTCTCCAGCAGATTAACACTCCAACCCAACTTAGTGTTGTCTGTAATATATTTATGTAATTTTTGGTAAGAAGACAACTCCCATGAGAAAGGTGACCAAATGTATGAATTAGTGATCCAATTATATTTCTTTTTAAATTATATTTTTCCTTAGGTTTTTTTTTTTTTTTCCAAATGTATTTAACTGTTTTTCCAGGTAGGTGACATAACATGAGTAAAAGAGACTATAATACACACACTCAAAATATATCGTAAGTGTTCAGCTCTACCTTGACATCTTCTGGGGAAGCAGTCTTTCATCACACAGCTTTTGCCACTAAGAATCATTTAGAAAGCTGGAAAAAAAAATATTCCCATAGCCCTTTGTTACTGTTTCTCATTTGAAAAAAATGCTGGCAAACAGTTAAAGAACATTTCTCTCGTAGTTTATTTCTTGTACTTTTTGCTTATTTCCAAATGGAAAACAGCTACTGTATTTGTCATCTTTTAAGGTGATGATGATGTCTTTTCACTCAGGAAGCATTCTTGCCAAAAAATTATTTTAAAACAAATGCTACAACTTCTACACTAAAAAGTCAGAAATATTTCTAACCAGAAATATTTTCCAATTAGATTAGCCTCTCTAAACAAAACAAAAAGAACTACTTTCACTGAAAATTTGAGCACCACTTCGCTGTGATTCAGAGGGTTACAAATTCCGCATGTGTTGGGTTTGTTTTCTTTATTGGTGTGAATGTAAGAACTTTTTTATGGCCAATAACTTGAAGTACTGAGGAAGCTAAATCTTTATAAATGTTCTGGAAAATGAAGTCTTACATTTTAAGAGTACTGACTCTAATTTTAAATGAAAAAAATAAGAGAAGGCTATCCAAGCAATATATTTTCTTGTCTTCTTCCTTCTCAAAGAAACAAAATAAATAAAAGATGCCTATGCTGATTAATCAAAATAATAATAGACAGTGGAAATGTTTAGAATTTGATGCAACTTCACTCAGTCTCAAAATCTTTTAGCCCCTTTAATCATTTCTTCATCACTTATGTTCTGCATAATTTATCACATTACCTTAATCTATATTCACACTTTGAGTTTACAAAATGTCTTAGTCATGCAGAATGGCTGAAGTAAATTGCAGAGAACTTCAGAATACTGCCATTTCTAAAATAGCCAGAGTAGAAAATGATGGAAAACCAGATATATCTCATAGTATTTGCATGAGAGGTTTAGCACGACAAAATTCTTCTTTCCAAGTAAAAGGTTAGTATTAGAGTTAAAGGACTTCTTTTCTAATTTTTGGTTCCAAGAGGAGTTAATCAAAGACAACCAGCCAATTTGATAGCACTTGCTTCTATGCTTTTTTAATAGAGTATCAGTTCAAATGTATTCAGGCTCCCAAGGAAGTAGAATGCCAGGCAGAGCAGGTAGTTAAAAGAATTCTACAATAAGGTATGTGTTATTCTGTTGAACTGTAGTGCAGCCTCCCTATCTGTCAGTGCAGTAAGCTCAGCTCAGTTTTTCTACAGGCTGAAAGAACTGGATGCATCCAACCTTATTTAAGTGACTAATTTAAAGATGGTGATTCTGAGAAATGCACACTTAATAGGAATTCTGTCTTGTTGAGCTGCCAGACAGTAGTCCAAAGTTCATACATACTATGCCTAGGGTGCCTATTTCTGCAGGAAGTAGCTGAGGGGAAATCTCTGCAAGACACCTTTCACTGTAATGGAAATTCATGTAGTTCACTCGGAAATACTGCACAGGTGAAACTCAGAACTGTAACTCCCTACAGAAGAACCATATGGCAAATTCAGGTGTTTCCAGGTACTGATAAATTACGGTGCAGCTCTCCTCCTGGTATTTGTAGCCTAGCATTGGAGAATATAAAGAACTTTGCTTCAGAGAAAGGGAAAAATATCAAAAGTCAGCTCTTTTATTCCAGCTGGGTAAAAAATTCCTTAAAAATTTTCACAACTTGTCTATTTTCCTCAAATGTATTTCTGGTTTTAGTTGAAAAAAACCCCTGAGTGCTTTTATTTTCAGGTCTGAGAGTTGCTGTTTGCTTGTTTCTTTTATAACAGAAATAAGGTTTTGGCCAGCTTGTCTCCTTGTGAATTCAAGAAGAAAAATCCTCATCAAAGTCAAATCCCAATGAATTATAGACAAGTTTTAGTGGTTTTGTTTGGAGTTTTGTTTTGTTTTAATCTCAGGACAAAATAAATACTGCATACAAATTCTTTTTACTAAAAAACAGGGGTGGAAGAGCTCAAGGTGCATTTTTCCTATAGGAAGGAAAAATATGGCAAAACATTTCAGCAGTAGCTCTTCTGTGAAATAAGGAAGACAAAGTGAGAGCTCCTCCCAGAATTAAATTACTGTTAATTAAGCTCCCTATCTAGCATGAGAAAAAAAGCCTTTTATTCTGCTGGGCTCTTATAATCACTGATAGTCACACAAATCATAAGATAAAGTCTGTTCTTGTAGAAACAATTCGTAACTAACATAGGCATATCAGGTAAACTTAGCAAAGCTGACAAAACCTGACAAAAATTATTTCTTGAAAGTTGCACTCATTCTGTACCTGAAAAAGCATCTATGACTTCTTCTGTTTGGGATGGTTTGTTTTCTTTTGTTTGCATGATGACACAGCTGCAGATTCCTGCAGTATTATAAAGGCTTAAAGTGGCCATCATCAGCTTCCAAAATTTGTAGTATCTCTTACAGGTCATTCTCAATGTTACTTTGGGAACCAGGTATGAAAAGTGGAATTAATATGCCTTAAAAAACTTACTAAAAGAAGATTTCCATTTTGCAAGAATTGCACCCCAGTTTTTGTCAAAACGTCCTATTTGCTCAGAACTAAAAAAATGAACAGTTCTATTTATCATGGTTTCCAAAATATCTGAGCATAATTTACTCAATGCACATAGGTAGCAGCAATATGAGTATAAATGGTCAGACTACAATTGCCCTCTTCAGTGTGCACATTTAAATACTAGCTATTGAATGAAGCCTGGGCAAAGGAAGACAATGTACTCCTGAACTTTCCAGGGTGAATGAATACAAGAGTTACATTCCTGTTAGTGTTCCAAGACTGG
>JAWWLV010000183.1:19423338-19433520 GCA_035041135.1 Platyrinchus mystaceus | reverse complement strand
AGGAAGACAATGTACTCCTGAACTTTCCAGGGTGAATGAATACAAGAGTTACATTCCTGTTAGTGTTCCAAGACTGGTTAGTTGTCTTTCACAAAGACTTTAGTTTTGAGCAAGTGTAAGCAAGATGAGTGATTTCTTGAATTACTGAATCATTTAGTCATAATGGTATGCACAGCCTCTTGCAGCAGTGGATAAGTAGTTTTTCACTGAGAAGAAAGGGCATGCTCACCGGTGCTAGCACACAGAAATAGTTCTGGCCATTGATGGAATCAGTGAACATCAAGTGCCACCTGGAATAAAAGTCAGGTTTACAACTCCCTCTCCCATATGTTCCTCAAGGAACTTCTCTGACAAGTACTGAGAAAAACTTTTAAGTATGTCTGTGTTTTGAGTCCATGTTCTAGGCTAAAGCCACAAAATTTAATTTCACTCCCCAGGAGGCTGAACTGCAACTGCACAAAGTAATTAACCATTAGCAACTGATGTATGTTACAGTGCTGGAGAGGAAACTGCAGAGAATATGGACCAATTACCTCCTGCTAGGAGAGCTCAGAGAAGCTTTTGTCTGCTTATTAAACATAAGTTATAGAAAGTAAGAAGGACAAATTGGAGAAGGCATATGCCTGAAATCCATGCACCTGAGAAGCGTAACAACGTGAGCATAGAAGCTCTGATACAGAACTCTCTGAAAACCTCTTTGTATAATTGCGTGGATTTTCCTGCTGTGAAAGTAGAGCAAATACTGATAAGCCTTCTATTAAAAATTGTAGCCAAACTCTTTTAGAGTTTAATTTTTCATGTGTGTGTACACTGGCAGTGTAGTCTAAAATAATCGTGCTTCTCCTGATGTTCAGGAATAAAGGTACAAACTGTAAGCATAAACATAGCAGCAGTAAAATGTTAAGTTTTTAATTTCTTCTATTAATCAGATAAATTCTCAAGCACTACATATGTTTACCATTAGTAAATAAGCAGAAAATCCCCAAATTCTAAAAGCCATAGGTTTTAGGGTAAAGGTAAAAGATGATCTTCATCTCTCATGTTAAATATAGTCTTGCAGAGCACAAGTGTGAATTTATTCCCACTTCACTCCATAGTAATACAAGTAGTTTTCTGGACAGAGCCACTAGAATAATACACAAATCCTCTGAAAAGATGGAATAGCTAATGCTTTAGTGAGAGCTCCTCTAGCAGATGTTTTGACTGAATTTATAAAACACACTCAGACAACCTCAATTTCATGTGAACAAAAAAGTATTTGTTTGGCCTATTCCTCCTTTCTGCCTACAGCTTATGTTCTGCTTGGCTTCACTGTTCTCAATACTTACAGGTGCTATCCATAGTAAAAAAAAAGAAAATAACAGACAATTCTTCTAAACAGCAAACAGCTGGGTCTCAGCTTCTAAATGTTTGCATGTGTGTTCTGATGATTTTAATGCTATTAAATGTATGCATATTTGAATTATCTTATTGCCCAAGGCATACTAAAACTGCTGGGTACTTGAGAATAAGAAAGGCACACAGATGCTGGAATCTATACCCCAGAAGTGACAACTAAAGAAGCTCTGACATCCCTTGTTCTGCCCAGACGTACTGGCTTTCCCATGTCCCCGGAGTTTGCTTCAAGAAAATGTCTAGTTCCCTTATATGTTTGTAATATACTACATTTTGAAAACAGTAACTGAATTACCAACATAGATTATATGATGTTTCCAGAAATTCTTCAGTCATAAAATAAGTAACACCTGATAAATTCAGTGCTGGATATAGGACATATATTGTGGGATTATCTTTGTTGGTATTGTCAAACCTGAGAGTTACTGAGCAGTGAAAATGATTTGTCTGAATAAGACATTAGAATTGGATCTACAGCCATTGCAATGCCTGGATTTGTGTTTCACAACAGAAAGATTAATGTTTTATTTGATTAAATCAAAGAATAGAACTGAATTGCTTTTTTGAACTCCCTCATCCTTCTGCATTGGATTACTGACATACATCTGTATACTTCGTTCTCCTTAGTCACGATGGTTTACATCATAATTGTGAATTTAATTCAATGGCTTTTTTTCCTTTAAACTTTATTATCCAAATAACATTGGGAGTTGAAACAGAATTTTAAGAAAAAAAATTCTTCTTAAAAAAACCCTAACTTACACTTAGCCAAAATTTACCTTGGGAATTGCAAAGCTGGTTATTTTTTGTATTTAGTCACAACTTACTCTGCACTTGTTTCACTTGGTCTATATAGCACCTGCCACAGTAGAATAAATACTAATTAGAACTGTGAGGTGCTAATATGCAACAAATAACTAATAGTAGTATCATGAAACTGTAAGAAAAAATATTTCTGAACAGATGGTCTGAAGCCCAGGAGCAAAGTAAATCAGAGAAGTTCTACATATATCTGTATAATCATCCAAACTTTCACATTATGATTTTTCCAGGGAAACAAACAAGAATATCTTTGGAGGTTTTCCTATCACCAGCAGTAATTTTCTGCTTTTGCAAATCTGCACAAACTAATCAAATAGTAATAAGAAAGGTCTTGATCCTGTTCTCATTGATTTCATTCAGTTTGGTATTGACTTGGAAATTATCACTGCTGAATGGAGTTGTGCAACAGACAGCACTTTTGACATGGAATTTTGTTAGAATTATCATAGTCATTTTTATTGTTGACTTTTCCCTTAACCTACTTTGCTGCAATAATTTGGTACTTCTTGGGGCAGGTTCTCATCTTACACTAGAATAGCTTCCTTGTTTGGAAGAAAATTACAAGATTGAATTAGTAGAATTTTCTTTATTTGGGAGATCAGTTAGATAATTTGTTTAAGATTAAAGTAGAAAAATAATCAAAATTATCAGCAAATTTTAAGAGCATGTTGAAATAAGAGACAAAGCAGAAGAAACATTTATTTACAGTATTGTCATAGCAATGGTATTCTCTGCATCAAAAAATTAAAGTCAAGGAGAGTTCTAGGCAAAAGCACTTATGCACGTGAAATCAGTATGTGCCTTGCTAATTAAGAAGCTTAATTTATAAAGTTCCTTCTCCACATTGTTCCCTTTTCCACTTTGTTGAACTTTATTAAGTGATCTGTGACTCAGATCCTGACAATGTAGATGTCTGTGTTAGAAATGCAGTGGCTTCCTGAGTGTCAGAATTTTTATTAGTATACTTATATTTTCAAGATTTATCTTACAAGCATGTTAAACTTTAGAGCCTGCTGAAAAAACTTTAAAAATTGTTCTATTAAGTTTAATGTAGTCACAGTAAGGAATTATACCCTTTCCAGTCTCTCACATTAAACTCTACGCACCATTTTGTCCTGATGCAGACAACATTTTCAATCAATCTTACAAAGCTCTTTCTCTCTCCTCTGTCCACTCCTCTGTGCCAGTCCTTGATCCCCTCTCTCTTCCTGTTGTTTTTTTGTTTGTTTCTTTACTTTTTTTCATTCTGACTGCAGGAATTTTTTTTGGAGAAAAGGCCAAAGGTGAGGCTGCTTCTCGGTGACTCTCCAAAAATCCATCTTTCACTTCACTGAAGATTTCCCCTCCTCTCTTCCACTGTTCTGGAAATGACATTACTGCCTCACATTTACAGCCCAGCCAACTGTAAGTGGGACACTTGCAACTGGGTAGCTGTGCAACACTCCATTCCAGCTGGTGCTCGATACCAAGGAACAGAAACTTTTCTTGCCTCCCTTAAGCATTGCATCTTGCCTATCAAATACCAGGGCAAAACCAATGTAACTGCCATTCAAAACCATCTTTACTGATACTGACCAAAGCACCCTGTATTTCTAGAGAAATGTTCACATGTAATTGAATAATTTTAATGACTATAAAAATGGTAATTCTTCAGATAAACATACATGTAATGAGAGTGATTACCATGCAACAATAAACCATCATTGCTATTATAAAACCATAAACTGTTATTCAATATACTATAAAATTCAAAATCTAATTGAAAGTGCCAGTTTAGCATAATTCCCACAAGCCATCAGTCTTTAATATTGTGAAATGAATGGGAGGTTTGTGGAGCTATTAATTGTTACTGACAAGCAATAACCACTGAAACGAAACTCCAATTATCAGCAGCCATTAATCACATCTACTGTCATCCGCGATGTCAAAAAAAATCAATAATATTCTAAACAGCAAAGAGGAATTTATATCTCTTATGTTTTAACTCACTTTATAAAAATGAGATGGTCTTCTGGTGGGAGAAGCAAGGAATTACAAAAGACTATTTTCATTCCTGTTCAGTCTTGTGTTTTCCGGTTTAGAAAAATCCTCTCCCTTTATTGCATTTTGGTGGGCTCTTAGATACCTCACAGGTTTATTTCTATACAATTATGTACAATTTACAACATAAATGTTGCTAGCATGATGTTATTGCAGTCACCGCCTTTAAAAATAAGAAATTATAGTGATCATCTGCGCATGCAGTTCAGTAATCTATTCCAGGAAAGCACTTAATGTTGCTTTTAGGATGCAGCTTGATCAGGAGGTGTTCTTGGAGATTAGGGTGTAAACAAGGGTGGCAGAGCCTCGCTCAGAAAACATAGTTCTATACTTTTCATCTTGTTCATTTTTCATATACTGTGTTTACTTCAAATAATTGTCTTCCTTTGAACATACACAGTATATCAAAAACATACATGTACATCTTTGGGAATAAAAGGATAGGGATCTGTTCAGTGCTAGTGAATGGATTGGCCAAACGTGCAATGTAGGCATGGCAGTTAAAAAGCCTCACTTGCAAAATGGTATCTGCTTTCTGAAAATTTCCACTGAAAATAAGAAATGACATTGTTGGACTATTAAGAACATATCATTAATAGGACATATCATGTCCTTAAAACTCTCAAATGATATTGAGGTTTTTAGTGAACTGCAGAAAATACAGATCATGCTGGGTGCTCAGGAGACTTTGTCAGTTGTTTACCTTGGGAGTCTGTCAGCTTTTGCTGGAATAAAAAGACTTAGATTTAGAATAAGGAAGCATTTTAGAGGCAGAATAAGGAAAAAGAATGAGGAAGAATTTGGAAACACAAATGACGTTATCCATAGAAAACACAGTCTGCTATGGCTAATGTCATTTAGAAAAAGCACTGAAATCCTAATATATTTTGTTTACTACACCATGTTTTTCACTTCCAGTTTAATCAACACTTCATAATCTAGCAAAGATATAAGTACTCTAACAGGAATCAGCAGAGCAGGTATAACATCTGTTCACAATATACTGCAAATATCCAGCAGAGTACCTTTTTAGAGGAGACATATGAGAATTGACAGTTGAATATATATCAAAAGAAGCCCTAAAATATACATAAATTGTATTAGCTAGGTCTTAGGCATCTCTAAAGCATGGAGCAGTTGCTTATTTTTCAAGTTTTTGAGTAGAGCTGTATTTATAAAACTGAATATAGTAGTGCCTCTGGAAGTGAAAGTCAGAGGTTGACCATACTAAAAATTTTATTATTCCAGTTTATATAACCAATTTTCCAAGTTTTTAAATACTGCATTGTCACTAAAACTGGGGGGTATGTAATTGACAATATGCTTTTATAGTGTACAATGTACTCTTGAGTAGCTAATGTCTTTAAGATCATGTCTTAGGAGATCATGTCTTTTCTCTCTGAAATTCTCTTAAGGTATGGCCACTGTTCAGCCTTGGTTACTTATACACTATGGTTGGATAAAAATACTTCTGATTTTCCTGCTAGATGTAATTGAACATTCTACCTCTGAAGCACAGAAAATTTTTGGCCTATCTGCATTTTCTTAAACTAATTGAAGACTTTTAAAGTGTACACATCTAAATAAATCAATATTACACTATAATACTCTTATGATCAATTAATAAAAAAAATTAACTACCTAAAAGAAGTGAACTAGCAGAAAAAAACCTTGGAACATGATTTTTTCCTTGACTTAAATTCCCAAACTTTCCCATTTATCATTTTCTTGATGTTTTTCTGAGTTGTTCAGTGTGAAGCTTCAATGGTATGTAAATTTAGTAAAAAATAATAGTAGAAATAATTACCGTGCTATGATAAGATTTTAGTTTTCAAAATTCATACTGACATTCCATTTCCATATTTAATTAAATATTTCGATCTTTTCAGCAGAAATTACTAAGTATTTAAAAAAAGTTGTTTTTTCCAGTACCAATTTAAAACTGCTGCACTGAAAATTTATCATGACCTAACACATTCATTTATGCTTGTTGTCAGGGTAACAGAGCTTATCAGAATAGCAGAAATCAAAGTATTTAAAATGTAGTTGTAAATTCTCAATTTATTACAGTAAGGTAAACACTGATTCTGTCAAACACTAGTTATCTTTCATTAGCATGGAATTGAATACATTCTTAGAAGACAAATATACAAATATTACTCTATCTTGTAATAATAAACAGCTTTCCTTTAAAGAAGATAATAATAGATAAATGTTTGCTAATTTACCAACTATATTTACAACATTGAGTCTTTAAACTTGAGCTGTTAGTTAACTCATATTTAAGATTCCAGCTCACTTAAAAAGAAAGAACACCCTTGAGTACAATAGTGAGAACTGGCTTTTTCCCTCCCTCTCTCCCTCCCTTTTTTTTCTTATCTCTCACTGAATAATAACCCTCATTTAGTGACATCAGTCATTTTTGCCATCAGCCTATTTTTACGGCTGGAACAGAAACTTGAGTGGCACACAGACTGAAATGTGTGAAAACTTCATAGATCTTGATAATACAGTGGAGAATGTGTCACGAGTTGGTGTTCACATTAGCTGAGAAATGAAAATGGATGCAGTAATTTGCACAGTAGTTGCAGCTCAGCCCCACCTGACATCACTGGATAGCAGGTATTTACAAATGTAAAGAGTGCAGAGTCAAACCTTGATACTGGTAAACTGCACTGGTTTGGGTAGTGAGTGCAAGCTTTACAAGGGCCATATAGCCACGATCCTCTGTTCTCTTTTCTGTGAGGTTCTGTTAGCTTTAAATGACCTTGAGTCACTTGAATGACTTACCAAAAAAAAAGGAAAATCTTTCTAAAAGCTGGTAAGAACTAACAGGAAAGCAAAGTGCAAGTGGAAATATTGAGAATTATTAGAATTTATCTCATTCCTGCTAAAGATCTGGCTAATGGGAGCGATCTACTTTTTGGCTGCTCAAACTGAATAGTTGAATAGATGATAGTTTTGAGGATGTCATCTGAAATACTGCACAATTATTGTGAATAATTTGAAAATGTTCTGTTCCGGTAACTTAAAATGCCTCATCTAATGGACTATGGCATTTAGAGCCAAACTAGTCCAAAAACCAGCAGGCCTGTATGTTCATGCTATTTGGTATCACAAAATTTGTCATTTAAAATTTAGGTGGTGACTGAATAATAGCTCCCAAAGAATGATCTAACCTTGGCTGGATTTTGTTGCAGAGTCAGATAACAGCTGCAAAGATGGCACTCCAGGATAGAGAGTGGTGAAGCTCAATTTATTGGCATGCAAAGAATGGAATTTGCAGACAAATACTGCCATGTAAAATAGAAAGTATTTTTTCACTGAAGAGTCTTTCCTCAAACCTTTCTTAAGTTTTGGCCACATTCATAACAATCTGCTTGTGAATTCTGATATATTGTAAAGAGAAAGCCTTTTTAAATTTGGAGTTTCTCTTTGTTTAGGAATTTCTTAGGCCCTGTGGACAGCTCACTTACCTGGTATCAAACGCACGCAACTAACTCTTACACTTTTACTTTAATTGTTTTCAGCAAATGTCCCTCCCTTTATTGTTCTAATAATTCATGTCATGGTTTTATTACAGCTGAGCATATGGGCTCTCATTTAGAGATGACTGATTAAATGTTTTCTCCAGCCTAGCCCATGTAAAACTATTTTTGATGTAAAACCATATTTTGGGAATGTGTGTAGCATTACACATAGCATTTCCTGACTTTTGAGTCAACCTGCTTTGAGGTTGTCTGTAGGCTTTTACATATGGTGGCTGGCAATTTCTTTCTGTTTAAATATTCCTCATAGAGTTTATTACTTTTCAGGAGCTGGGAAGTAGTATAATGCACTTTCATATTTAGTTTCATCTCCATTTCACTTTGATATAATTAAGAACTATGCAATTTGCCCTTATTATTCCACATACCTTGAGTGTGTTCTCTTCTTTCACTTTTAGCACACTCCCCAGGGTAATACAAAATAATAACAGGCCATATGGCAAACGGAATCAGCTGTAACACCACACAGCATCTTTTATCGTGTAGCTTTTACAATATGACATTCCCAAGTTTGTAACTGATGAATATTGCATGTCCTAGAGAAACTCCAGCTGTATGATGCTGCTTCTCCCATTAGAGGCATCCTTGGTGATACTCTGCATACATGCAGCAGCCATCAATCAGCAATGTACAAAGGAACAGACAGAATGTCTCAGTGTGTGCCAGTCTTACCAAACTGCAGAAAGTTATCACGAACACAATATTGCATTATCAGGAATTGTGTGATGTATAACGAATATGATGCAACAGTAATAATGAGTTTTGAGGATTTTTGTTTGGTTGGTTTTTAATGTCTTTAGAGCTCTTGGGGATTCATAGAATGTGTTATTTCAGTAGTGAATTTCCATAGATTTGGAGTCGGTCTTCTGAAAAATGCTGTCTGGAAGCATTAGATGCTGTTCTATGGAAGTTAAATATAAGTATAACATTTTGTAGTTGGGTTAAAGCACTTCTACAAGGCCAAACTCTAAAAGGATTTCTGTTTCGTGGATAAACTAAATGGATGTGATAAGGTGATGGTGTTACTCAGGAATGCAAAAATCTGTAACAGCAATTTTGTTCAAAAAGTAAATTCATTGTGTGAGTGGGTGTAAGTAGGGTACGTGTATGCGTGTGTATATGTATGTCCACAGACTCATACAGCAGTAATTCTCAGAAATACTAGGAAGGGCAAGATAAACATACACTATTTGATACAATTATTTTTACATTTTACACTTTATACAGAATCATCTGAATTACTTACCTGTTTTTTTAGTAACTGCTCTGTCTTTTTGTCCTTAATTTTTCTTTCTTGCTTATCTGCATCACATGTGCTGCCGTTCTCCACTGTTTGCTTGCCTCCTTGTCACATGTGAAACCAATGTGGACTCTATATTGATAAACCTGCATTGACAAATATCCATGAGTTACAGATGGGTAAATGAAAGACTTTTATTACTTTTCTTTCTGTCTTCCATGAAAACAGATAGAACAATTAGAGACCTGGGGTCAAGTACTGAAGTAGTAAGTTTGCAGATGTGAATACTGACATATTTTTATATTGCTAAAGATTTAGATCCATGCACAGAACCTACTTATATACATTTTTTCTGCATAAACTGTGGCAACACAAACATGTATAAATAACGTGTCTCCTGCAACACAAAACATGTGAGCTCATGAGAAACACAAATCACTGGTGTTTGGCAAGTTGTCCTCTGTAACCCCAAGCAACACCTTTAGAATGACCAGTTAGATGTGTCACAGGCTAGTTTAGTTACAGCATTGATCTCTTTTCTTTCAGGCCTGATCTTGAAGTTTACAACAAGCTGCCTATCTAAGACACCTCTGCAAGGTTCAGCAATTTTCACAGAATTCTAATCGGGCTTGGAAGACTTATCCTTGTATTGTAAATGGTAATTTTGTACATAACAGTTTTAAGGAGGTTTGTCTGTTCCCTTTTCTGGTTTATTACTTTTTTTTGTTTTATTTTGTTTTGGTTTTGTTGTTGTTTGTTTGGTTGGTTTTTTGGGGGTTTTTTGGGTGTCTCTCCCCACTCCCCGAACTTATACCTTGGCCTTTTCTGGTTCTTAACAATCCCTTCTCCATCTCTTGTGCCTCTTTTCCTCACCTTTCCTTTCGAATAATCATGCCTTTAGGCAAGAATTTGTTAATTAAAATTGTATTGTCCTATGTTATGAACTTTAACTATTACCAACATTTTTATTTCTAAACCTCTTACATCCTTAATTAAGCCCAAAATAAACACTTGTATCTGGAATCTGATGATGATTACTTGAAATGACACATTTTTGTCAGAAAATTTGGGAACATAGAATGGTGCCAAGGAATTTTAACTGTATTAAACTGTCAACTATTGGGACACCCTTTATAG
>JAWWLV010000183.1:19386335-19400708 GCA_035041135.1 Platyrinchus mystaceus | reverse complement strand
CACCTAAAAAATCCATTGCGCAGGCTTGAAAGGTAAAAACACCTTTCCCAAATCTTCGTTCGCAAAGACTGGCCACATTTTAACACAACCGTAACGATGCCAGCAGAGAGATACTTATTTGCATCTGCCTAGACATTTTCTGTTTTTATAACAATAGTTTAAATCTAGTTTGAATCAAACCATTACAGCACACTACTGTGATTAGTGCCTTGAAATAATTTTGATATGAAGACAGAATATGACACCTATTAGAATTTACTCTTCCCTAAAAAATGTAAAGTATTTTCATGTTTGGCTTCTTGGCAAGTGAGGACCCATGTTTCAGTGAGTGGCTGCACCTTCTACAGCCTTCAATCACAGAATCATAAAAAAATTATAATAATTGTGTTCCAAGTGTGAGCTCATGGTATTTTAAACACTGCACAGCATGTTTTCAAGTTCTCTCTTTCATCCAGTCCTCCAGGTTTTGATATATTATTTATTGAGAAAATTCTCATTTCATTAATGTTGGAATTCTGAGTGTGTTTTCTGCCCAGTTCTTGCTGCTGCAGCATCATAATAAAAGATGGACTGAAGCTTTTAAGGAAGTTGAACTGAAATTGCAGTGTTAATAAACATAAGCTCTGCACAAGAAGCAGTCTCCCACGAATAGCAGGATTCTGCTACTGCTTCAGATTTTGTCTCCCATCTCCAAGTGGTCAGGCTATGGAAAAAGTTTGTGTGCCATAGCCAAGGTTTGCAACTTTTCTAAATATTAATAGCATTACCCTCCTTTTGTTGTTGTGGTGTTATTAAGCCATTGTCTATTTGTCAAGGGGTTATGAAATGTCACCCTAGTATTTATCTGTCATATGGAAAAGGGCCAACAGCAGAAGTTCTGCAAAGATATATTGGAGCACAGTGCGAACAAGAGTACCAACTCCAGGTCAAGAGGTGGCTAAAAAAGTAACAAACCCGAGAGGCATATTCATGTCTCACTTCTGCTTATCTTTACTAGAGTACTCTATCAAGTTACACAGGCTGTGCTCACAAGCACCTGTACCTTACAAAAGATAAATGCTAGCAAAAGAATGACAAATGCTCAGCACTTCTGCAAATCATGTTAGATATATGCTGTACATATGAAATCAATTACTTATAATTACATTAAAACACCTGCATACAAACCAGTAATATTTATAGAACCATAGAATATGCTGAGTTGGAAGGGACTCATCAGGATCATTGAGTCCAAGTCCTGACCCTGCACAGGACACCCCAAGTGTCACACCATGTGTCTGAGAGTATTGTGCTCAAACACCTTCCGAGTGAAAAACCTTTTCCTGATATCCAACCTAAACCTCCCTTGACTCAGCTTCATGCCATTCCCTTGGGTTCTGTCACTGGTCACGAGAGTGAAGGGATTGGTACCTGATCCTCCACTTTCTCTTGTGAGAATGTTGAAGACTGCACTGAGGTCTCCTCTTAGTCTCTTCCTCTCCAGGCTGAACAAACCAAGTGACCTCAGCTGCTCCTCACAAGGCTTTCCCTCCAGACCCTTCACCACTGTTGTTGCCCTCCTCTGGATGCTCTCTAACAGCTTAATGTCTTTTTTATGTTGTGGTGCCCAAAACTGCACACAGTACCCACAGTGAGGCTGTACTAGTTCAGAGTAGAGTGGGACAATCACCTCCTTTGACAGGCTGGCCATGTTTTATTTACTTTATGAATAAAAATAATTTTCACTTTAAAAATAAAAATATAAAAATATTATTTACTTTAAAAATACCAATTAGCATTTTTAAAATTCTTTGAATATTTATAAGGCCTTTTGAATCATTACCAGATAACAGAAATAGATGAAACAATCCCCTTGTGAATTTAAAATATAGATGCTTGCCGAATGTAGTAAGTCATTAGTTTTAAAAAAATTTGTTGACAAACATTAATATCTTTGTCTCAATGGCTGTGGCAGTAGTATTTTTAATGTGCTCTTCTTGTTTTGAGCTTTTAGTATTGGCATTATACTCTATAACTTACACTAACAATTTGCAACAAGATTAACCTACAACATACACATTACTCATTTACTTTGGGACTATTCCCCTTACAATTCCTATAATGCTCATCTGTCCATGCCTGATTGTATTCCTTTTTTTCTCATTTTTTGGGGTTTTTTTCACCATGCCTTCTGATTTCTGTATTCCTTCTGATGATTTTTTTGTGCACTTAAAATGTTCACAGAGGTACAGAGTATAGGGACTCCATCACCTGCAGTTTACTATAAATCCTGACCTGAAATATTGAGTATCTGTTAGCTGAGTGCTTGTTCTGCCTAGAGGATACGTTAGAAGCACTGCATGAGTTAAAAGGTTTTCATCTGATCCACATACTGCATGCTCATTTGGAAGTTATTTATAGATACGCTGTGCTGTTTCCATTTTCAATCCCTTTATCTTTCTCTCTCAAGATTAGTATTGCTTTCTGCCTCTTTCTGAATGTGAGCACTTCTATCATTGTAATTCTGCTGCTCTGATCCATTATTGTTCTACCACCTTTATTTCATACAAGTCATTAATTGAACTTCATACATTTTGGGCAAAAGGAAGAAACATGATACAAACAGATTCAGTTACTGTCACGTCAGAAACAGGACAGATAGTGTGTTACAGTTGTACCCAAGCCAGTAAGAAGCTGAATTCATTGTGCACTCCCAAGTGTTTGGGGAAAACATAGGATAGCTTCGGGGTGAGTTAACTGCAAATCATCTCATGTTCCCTTCTTCCTTTTTGTTGTCAGGACATGATGCTGTAATTCAGCCGTAGCTGTACAGTCACCTTTATCTGTTTGAGTGCAGCCTCTCGCTGGAGGTTTGTTTCTCATTGCTCCCTTTACTCATGGCCAACCCTGCATCACCAGGCTACCATTTGCACAGCCAGACGATGGATCATGGACTAATCTGGCTACAACCTAATCTAGCAAAAAGAAGCAAAAATAATCAGTTGGCTCAGTCAGACTCACTGCACTGACATGCAATTCTGGGAAGAGAAAGTGCAATCATGCTTTTCAGCAGCTGCCCATATATATCTGCACCAAAGCAGCCATGAAATTATAGTGTCAATTAGGCAGTAGAGTTGGGGGACAAGAGGGAAAAACCCTATTGACTGTTTGAGCTAGAGGATCAAGGCTCCCCTCTTCACAAGTTCACGTCTTCATATTAACTCAGGAAGTTGTCAAGAAACATTGGACTTGCATGAAAGATTTATTTGCATTACAGTCATCAAAAAACATTTCCCACCACAATACTATCAGGATCCCAATTTTTTTTTCACTTAAACAAAAAATTATTCAGCATCCCTTACTCAGGTCAACAGAGAACTATCAGCATAATATAAAAGAAAGTCTGTCCCAAAATATTTAATATATAGGAGAAGGGATACTAAGTTCATCTTAGCTTACAGTAATAAATTGTTTCAGCAAAAATACATGGGGGAAGGAATCTGGCTGAATTCTTGAAACAGTGGGAGGGGAAATGAACTGCTGGAGTTGAAACGAATTGGTTTTTCTGGGGCTCTTGAGATGTCATGCCAGCCCTGTGAGCAGTACACTGTTCATTGCTTTTGATATTAGATAGTCTGTTTGTAAGGAGAATGAAATACCCAATGACAGTATCTACTCATTTTCTTTTGAACAAGAAATAATCCTTGCTAGAGCCCATGTGGTGCATAGGACTCGAAAGTGATGGCAATATGCAGTGCATTACTATAACCAAATAATCATAAATAAAACATTTTATGATTTGCAGCTGTATGCTTTCAGAAAATCTCTACACAACTTTCCCAACACTCTGCTTTCAGAAATAAAAAGAAACCCACTTGAACTTGGCCAGTTCAAAATGTACTCTTGGCAGTGGAAACTTTGAAAGATGGAGCATATTCAGCATCATTTGTATCTGTTGGCTTATATTAGTTCTAATATAAGCATTTCAAACAAAGATAGGATGTTTTCTTAGCTCTCTTGGAATGCTGACATTAAATCATCGATACTACAGGGATACTTGTCTAAGGATTGCAGAGTCTATTATGCACTTCCTTTGGAGAAAGAAGAAAGATAACACCAAATCCGGTGGTAAAATAGTTTAACTTAGGAACAGCAGCACCAGACTAATTTGGGGTTTTTGAACCCAAAAGCAATCAGTAGTCAGGAAAAAAAAGATTAATATCTAGGTAACTAGAAGGGTAAAAGGACCAGGAAAAATTAGGAATATTAAGGAATGGTAATGCAATGCTACTCTTGGGGGAAGAATTCCAGGATGGGGTCCTATGGAATATTTCTGGATATCAATCTAATTAGTAGGAACAGAAACATGCAAATTTTTAATCTTGTGAAATATTTGAGCATTTTAATTTATTATTTACATGTTATAGCGTTATTTTCTAGTTACATATGTAAGTCAGGCCTATATAATGAATTTTAATAGCTTTAAATATTTTTAATTAATACTTTTTAAATTCTTCTGTGCACTGAAATACTTCATTACATTAATGTTAACAGATTCTGCTCCCAGTAATGGTGGAATCACACAGTTCACTAAGTGGATTTATTCCAGTTGCAACAGGGTCACTAAAAGTAAAACTATGTCATGCTTTCTTGCATATTCAGTTAAAAATAACTCAAATATTACATAGGCTGTGTGGATTCTTTTTCCTCATAGCAAAGATTGAGATTCCGTACAAGTACTCAAGTTCCAGGAGACAAAAATATTCAAAATCATGTACGTTTTTTGTGAAGGACAAAATTAAACATATATTCCCTACCATAAATAACTTGTTTTCCCGCTATTTATACATCATTTATCAATAACTTGCCATGCTAGAACTTCTACAATTGAAGAAATTTCAGGATTTGAAATTGAAATTAATTGAAATTAATTAGCCATTCTATTCTTTTTATCACCTGTTGTCAAAAGTATTTACTGAAACTGCACTAACGAGAAATATGTACTATGTAATAAAACGACTAAAGAATTTCTCAGACTAGTGTCTTAAGCACAGTATTATATTAGAAAAATAAAATAATACATTTTAAAGTAAAACCAATAAATATATACTACTAAAATATAATAATTCCTAATATATATAATAAACCCCATAATATTAGCAAAAAAAAAAAAGCTATTACAGAGTGTAGCATCATTAAAAAACACTGTAGGATTTGTGCAAGATAGAGACATTTGAAAGAAAGTCTCACCTCTGTTCTCGATATGATTTGCTTAGATTGAAATGTCAGGTTAAAATTTCACAAAAGAAAAAAAACCCGGAGAGGCAGGGCCTGCTTCACAGCTCTGCTGAGTGGCCTCATTCCCAAAATAAATGGGGAGAAAAGCAATCAAAAGATACCATTCCATAGGAATGTCTTACATTCCTTGCTCTATTTGCTTTTGCACAGGTTTTCATAGTCAGAAATGCAAATTTCTCTTCAGGATATGTTTTTAAGCACCTTTAATGATGGTGCTTTTGGTTTTGATGCACACAGTTTCCATTATTGGAACAACTTGATATGATTTGGTTTTCAAATTACTAGCAAGTAGCATTATATATTTGCTAACAACCTGACTAGAAGAATACAGAAACGCAGAGAGCTCTTTCCAGTGACAGGAAATGGGAACACTTCTTCAATTAATTCACAAGACTCCCTTGTTTGCCGATACATTTATGCACATATTTATAATTTTTTTTAATTTTTTCTGTCTTTAATTTTGACATAATGAATAATTTTCTCTATAAACATGCTGCTTAGAATAAAATAGTGCATCCAAATTTTTGCTCTTTGTCTTTTTTCAATACTTTGATAGCATGTCTAGAATTGTTCTCACTGTTTTCATAATTGCATTCTAGTCATTTTAATAATTATTTAAGAGGAGCATTCAGTGAAAACCTTCAAGTAAGAATGTTTTGAGAGTAGATAATATTCTTGCTTTCTCTGTGAAGAGCTTTGGGATTCCTTGTCTTATCATTCATCTTCCAAACCTAAAATATTAGTTTTCATGGGCTAAGACTTGTTGTTTCCTCAGCTTTTTTAACAATATCTTCTGGGGAAAAAAAACCCTGATTTTATCTCTGTTCCATTCATCAAAGGAAAAAATATTCCCTACCTTTATAGAATGGTAGAATGATTATAGTCATTTCCAGTAGCTTACATAGTTAACAAGATTATCTATAAATGGCACAAACTTACATTTCTGTAATAACTGGAAAAATGGAGGAGGAATAGAATTTATCCCTAAGTGTATTTCCTCCAGTATTTCTGTGTTTGGTCTGTAAAGCTGATTTGCTGATCTGTTTGCTGCTGCTGCTGCTGCTGCTAATGTTTTGAGATGTCTACCAAAAGGAGGAGAAAGAGCAAAGAAAACTTAAAGACAGAGAATCTAGAACCAAACCTCAATAAATCAATTATCTAACCCTAAAGAAGGTTTACATACCCAGCCTACCCTACCTAGAAAAGTTAAATTTTGTTGCAGTACCTTAATTTGTTTTTGTAAGTGCTTCTGTGTTCTGTCTGTGCACTTGCATTTAAATTTGAGAACCTTTGCGTAACATGCTGCAAAAAATTGTTGCCTATTAAAAAAAGTTACATCTATAAATGTTTCCTAAGTAATACCACTCTTCTCAGCCTCTTTATATTTCTACATAAAAAATTGGCCTAAACTTTTTAGAATGAAAGCAATCATGAAATGAAAAATCAACAGTTGTTTTAAAAAAAAAAATTCATATTGGAATGCTTGTTCACTAAAGAGGTGTCCCTGTGAGTTCATCCTCCTCCTTTTTCTTTTCTTGATAATCTCATTATTGAAACTGGAAGCAGTGCATTGATTATCTTGAAAAATCAGAGGCACTAATGAGTTTTTAAAAAGGTATTTTTTCATATACATTGATACCTGTAAGCTTTCCTTTTAACAGATTAGACATAATCTGGGATTACTGTTGTCCACAAAAAATCCATGTGGCTTTTTAGTTTAGATCTGCCAGGAGTGCCCTTGGCCACAGAGTAGATCAGACTTAACATAAAATTTGCTTCACAGTAACACACTGCCTTTTACAGTCACAGAAATACTGCAACTGTAGTTTTAATCCCCTTTCACTTGAAGTTAATTTTAAAAAAGGAAAATATAAATAAAGAAATGTACAATGGAGTTAGTTAGTAGTTTCCTGAGGAAAGCTTAATATCATCAATGTTTTCTGAAAGTTGTACCTCCATTATTCATAGACATCTATAAGAAAACAAATGTTCTAGTAATAAATATGGGCTTAGGTACACTTGGCATACAAAAAGATTTTTTTCCAAGTAGGGACAAAAATTCTCCTTTATTTTTATCCTTATTTACTGTCAAGCTTATGCAAACATCATTAAATCTATCCTTGCACCACCCTTCAGAAGATATTTGCTGCATCAGGTCTTTGCTATTTAAGATGTCTCTGGCAAAACAAATAAAATCTGAAACCCATCCACAGTTTTTCTCCATAGTTGGGTTCCTTCAGTAATAACAGGTCAAACGTGGAATGAAGTTTGCAGGTGCATCTCCTTTGCCTTCGCCTAATGGTAAATGAATAGATGCTGTGTTTGCCTTGGCTATTGCAGATGATTTCTTAGTATCCTGTTTCCCTCTTGAAAATAAGTTGCCTCATGCTCCACATTTTTTATCATCATTTACATTACAAAAAGCTATAGCGGTTGGAGGTCTTGCTATCAGTATGATTTCTACTATACAGATCCTCTGTCCCTCATCTAAGCAAGCTTGGAGACCCCAGAATAGCAGCTTAGGCACACAAAAGTACTTTGTGCCCGTTTCTGCTTCTGTGTAAAGATATAAAAGTCTGTAAAGCCAAGTTCTTCCAGGTTTCTCTTACCATCTACATGCTAATGAATTGGGGAGCAGATCCTGGGATCCATTTTAAACATAACATCCCAAAGAACAGTTACCATTGGAGTAAGTATCTTTATCCATTTTTTTTGCCCCTGTGCTACTGAATCCTCCATAAATAAGTGATTAGTAGAGAGCTTGTATTGTCTTCAGAGCACGTGTTCTGGCTGTATCCATCAAACTGTAATGCTAGGAATGCTCTCCAAAGCAGACTTTGGAGTCCAAGGCACCTTTTTGTACAGAAATTGTTCTTCTTCTGGATTCCTCTCATATTCTAATCAAACCTGTTGCTTTTACTGGGTTTTGCAGTGTCATGCAGAAGAAAAAGAACGCACAAGAGCATATAAAAGAGCGTACTCCAGATATCACATCTGCTAGACAGCTGTATTTAAATGACTGCAGTGTTACTGTAGAGTCTCAGGGGAGTAAATCTCTTCTTTTCAGTTTCTAATTATTCAATATTCCTTATATTTTCTACTTCTTTTGATAGGTCTGGTGCTTCACACACACAACAGACCTCCAAGCTGTTTCTTCTTCCAGAGGTTCTGTTGCAAGCCAGGACCTAAATGTTTTTTCTCTGGAGACTTGCTGTTAGGTCCTTATCTGGAGTGATGCTTGGAGATATGTCTATATTCTGTGTAGTTCTTTTTCTTAATATTAATCTTCAGGATTGAACTTTTCTGTGTTTGGGTTGGGGTGACACTGCTGCTGCTTTTTTCCATCATCTTTTCACTCTTGGGTCCTGGCTGTGTATGCCTGTCTGAGAAAACTTTGTTCAAAATGTCATCACATCGAGCAGTGGCACAGTAAAATTTGAGACTACTATTTCTGGACATAGGATTGAGAGAAAAGAAAATTGAGCATCTACATGAAAGAAAACTATTCTCCAATAAATACCAAAAATAACTTCCTTGGATTGGCATGGATCACATCCAAACCACTCAGCAGTACTTGCAGCAGTCAGACCAAACTAACTGCTTCTTTGTATTTCGCTTCTGCTACTGCAGGTCATTTTCAGTTAGTGCACATTAGTGGAGCTGTGGGTTGTATGTTACTGGGTTTGGTCAAACTGTGTTTGGTGGTAGATGACTTACATAAAATATTGTGACCTTGTATTCATGAAAACCACTAACATATTCATCTCCAGACACATGCATGACCTTGGAGCTATTTTTATTTGATATTAGATGTGCTCTGAATGTGCCCCAAAAATGTGTACATACAAATGTCTCAGCTCTTGTATTTCTGGCATTTGTAATTGCTAAATCCTGTTCTAGCCAATCAACTAGGATAATCTCAACTAGTACCTTAGATAAAATGGCATATAGGAAAAAGATGCTTCTGGAGATCATGCATCCTTAGTATACTATATGACTAGTTTAAATTCTATTTCTTCATCATAGAAATGATTCCTTCAGCCAAAAAAGGATATACGTCCATATGTCTGTCATGTTTGATTCTCAATTTTGAGCTACAGCAATCTGATAAATCAGTTTTGGGCAACTGATGTTTTTGTATTTCTTACTGGCATGCTTCAAATACTCAGTCTGAATCTGATATACGTCATCTGTAAACTCATTTTTTATTTTGTTGTTTTAGCACTCTAGTACTTTTAGGATTTAGAAATACTCTCTGCCATAATTATACTATATTAATGTATTTGGCACATCTCAAAACTGTAGTTTATGTAGGTTCTGAAGACTTCTGCCTCACACCCAAAGCTATCCTATTAAGTGGGCAAGAAAGTAGTAAGGATTAAGGTGAAGAATTATACAGAAGACTGTAAATCTTAAAGCAGCCACCTTCCTTCAATTCCCATCCTCTGTTGGTCTGTCAGGGTGCTGACATTACTGATAAGTTCTGTGCAATGCTGCCTTCTTCCCAGTTCTTCAGATGAGGCACATCGTTGCAGTGGAAACTTTAATGTCCCTTAGCAGGATCAGCAAATGGAAATGGATGGAGGAGCTTAAGCCTCTCCCCAACAAAATCCTTGTACCTACAGGCTCTCGCCTGCCTATGTGAGGGCATAGGTAACCACATATTAGCTTGGGTAACAATGCCATTTGTTTACCATCCTAATATATGCCAGGCATTGTTGGTACAGCTGATTCCCAACTTGCTTCTCTCTAAAGCCAATTTTGCCCAATCCAGCAGTTAACAAGTAATAAACTGTGTAGGAGCACATAAACTTAAATATATGCCATTATTAGTGACTACCAGGCTCTTTTTGTTTGACAACTTTCTTCATCAAGGTGCCACGAATTCTGAAGAAGACTGGGCCTCATTATATTAAATACTGTGCTAATGTACTTAAATGTGCTTTAATAATCTGAAGCTAATGGTATGCTGGGCCAGCAACTTAATTTTACAAGATAAAGACTTGACCATTCCAAAACACTGAAGTCATTTACTGCATATGGAACAAATCTAATTCTCTTAAAGCAGAATTTACGTGATATTAAATATATTCTGACAGCACAGTGATAAAGAAGATTAAAAGAAAATTGTGTGCAGGGCTGTACCGGTTGCATCCATCTTCCCATTACTTTGGGGAAGGTTTTTTCCCCACTTAAGCCTTAAGTTTAAAGAACCTTCCACAAAATGCAAATAAAAGGACAGGGGTTCAAATCTCATAGCTTGTATTTGTTACTATTAAGAAGCCCTGATGTTTTCAGTCATAACAAATTGGTTGGATCTGTTACGCATCATCAGATAAGAATTCATGCAGATTATATCAACAAAACAGACACTAAATTAGTAGCTAGAATAATATGAATTAACAGACACTGGTTTAAAATTTTTTTATATAGTAGATTTCCACACAGCATAATGTTGACTCATTAATACGAATAAATTACCATGCTATGACCCCCAAAATGTACAACAAGTTTAGCCAAGTGCCTTTACAACCAGCAGAGATGTCAAGCACCAGTGTAAACAGCACTGCCAAATCCCTGGGTTTCTTTTACCTTTGGCTGGTTTCTGACCATGGGATGTTATTGCCAGGCCAAGGACAGATAGCTGTAATTTGTGCTTCTTCACAGCTACCCACAGTTTCCTAACTGGAAAACTGCTGACTGGATGGTATCCAGCAGCTGCCCAGAGCTGTGTTAGGATGGCCAGCCAGAAACTGGACAAGGTAATCATTAATCTGTGCCCGTGCTGCTTGGGCAGCTATCAGACTCGCTCATGAGCTGCCTGGGGCATTGAGGAAGCAGGATTTCTGACAGAGAGGCTCAGTGTTGCTCCCTCACAGTTCTGAATGAGCTGGCAGGGCTTATGCCAAGCACTCAGCCATCAGTAAAGGGCACAGAAAAGAATCCTGAATGGAAGTGAATATAGGAACACAAGAAAAGAGTTGGCAGGACTCATTGTTTAGGCCTGATAGTTTTGTTTCTTTTCCCCAGCTTCCGACAGACAATATTTTCTTTTAACCCATATCGAGCTTTTGAATGCTTTTACTGTGTATATTAGGTTACTTTTATGTATTGCTGTCCCTTTTGTTCATGTTCCAGCCTACTACAGAGAACACCAAGTTAAAGTCTTTGGGCTAGAGAAAGCTGCAGATGCCTCAAGTGCCGTGTCCTCAGCCCTCCTGGTAAGCACACAGCTGTGCTTCTCTGTTGCATCCCAGGTAAGAGCACATCAAGGGATTTAGGCCAAGTGAAAAGGCACAAAGAGCTGAAACTCAATTTCTGTTGAGGCTGAACCATTGTCGCCTCAACTTTTACTGAAACTTATATTATACCATTGAACCTGTACAAATACGCTGTATCTGAGCAATTGAAACGGATTCCAAAGAGAAAATCTGGAGATTCAGGAACCTTGGACTTGAAGGATTAGTATGTATACAGCAGGAGTTGTAATTCCTTTACTTGGGCATGAGATTTGAAAATAGCTTTTCACAAAATGAAGCATACAAAGGGGAACACAGAACTTACTTTTTTCTTGCATATATTATTTTTTTAAAAGCAGTTGTATTAATAAAGGATCACTGGAGACATTCACTAAATCTCTAGTTTTAAAAAGCTTTTCAGCCGATCTTATAAAACATTAAGCATTACTTATGATCTTTGATAACTATATTTTAATAAAAAAGCTCAACCCTTCTTTCCTCTCTCTTCTCTCCTCCACTTCCCTGCTCCTGGAATTGTTTTCTAGTTCACCTTTGCTTCTAATATTACATTATTTATATAAATAATTTACATTGGTCAGGTTCATGGAGTTTGACAGGAAATCACATTCCATATTAAAAAAGGAATAAACTCAGTTCATTCAACAATCTCAACATGATAGAATATGCAAAAGTGCAGCCAAGCTAGAGAAGTCTTCCTGATCCTATCTCACCAAGTGACGTTGTACCTTACAACTGAGTTGCAGTGTTTGGGTCTCAGCACGTGTTGTTGCCTGCACACAGACCCTCACAGTAAGGGCTAAGCATTCCCTGGAAAATTTGGGCTAATGTCAAACCTATACGTGTTTGATCATGAAATAAATGTGAGTTCAAACTCAAGTAAAATCTTTATACAATCCTATAACAAATCTGGATGGATTTATATAAAATTTGATTAGATTAATTTTAAACTGCTTCTGATTCCTGTTCCTGACTGTTCACCTTGTGAAAAGATATGTATGAACAAATCCAGCAGATTTTTTCTGTTCTGCCCATTCAGAAATTAGGTTTTACTTTCGCGATTGATACATTGAGCCTTACTGGCAATAAGATACAGTTCCTTATAATACTAAAAAATTCTTACTGCACAAAATTTGCTTTTGAAAAAATTTATTTTAGCTTTCCTAGTATAGTGCACTATGAGTAAATTTATCTTTAAAAATATAATTTGAGCTGATACTATTACACCCATACCTTGTACAGTAGGATTTTGACAGTTCTATCATTTAAACCCAGTATAATGTATGTAAGCCCTGTAGGGTAGATTATTCTATTGGAAATACTCAGAAACCTGAGTTCAACGTGCATGAGAAGATGAACACTTCTATTTTTAAATATTATCTTTTCAGAAAAAGTATCACATTACATCACAGTTAAGACTTTTTGAAGCATGGTCCATGAAAAATAATCTGCTTAAAAACAAACAGTCTAAAACTTACAAACATCTTACAAAAGAAAATTCTGTCAATGTATTCTGCCAATGCCATGCAGTATTTTCAGACTCCTTTAACACATGAATACCAGTAAGTGGAAAATTTAATCATATAATTACATATATTTAATCATTTCATGTAGCAGAATGACAGAATTTTACTGAAACATTATTACAGCTTTTAAATTGCTTATTGAACAGACTAATTTTGACCTTTAGCCAAAGATAAAATTATCCATAAAAACAAAGGAATAAGAACTTCAGGTACTGCAATTTGTGATAGCTACTATGAGATCAGCAGAGCTTTGAAGGTTGATCGCTCCTGTCAAGTCAAATTAATTCAAGACGGGAATTCTAGATGTGCCAAGAGACGTAGTGTAAATGAAGTGATAACTTTACTTCATTAATAATTTTAATCTTTAGTTAAAATTTTAAAAATATTTTTAAAAATTAAATTTTATTATTTTTCTAACCACTGAAGTTACTCTTGAGTTTTGTATTATAAATACATAATCTGTTTTTCATAAATTCTGTCTACATCATAAACCAACTATAAGCTGAAATTTTTAATGTATTATATTGGATATATTACTTCCCTAGAAAGAAATTTTAAAGCATAAACAGTTTTATTTCTGTTGTTTGTTTAGTATGTTTTGGTTTGGGGTTTTTGTTTTGTTATATAAAAGCTCTCTCAGGACTTACTTTTGTGGGGGCTCAATATCATTCAGTAAATGCACTTAGTAAAGGTAATAGTGCTATGGAACTATCGATATTCTTAGACATAACAAGTCATAATGTTGGTGATTCTGTCCATTTGACATGCACATTAATCCTTTGGGACTTACAGCTGAGTCCAGAAGAGGACCAGCTCTGCATTGATCAGCAAAATGCCTATGTATAAATGGTTAGTTAGGGAGATGATACCTGCCTATACAGTGTACTTGCCCATGGTGTTTCTATAGTCCTGTAAAGTCTTTCATCAATACTAACCAAAATTAATCAGTTTAAAAATGAATAGCTGTGTCACACTGGAGACCATAATGAATTTCACAGCTAAGCACCATCTCTGTATTTCAAAGAAAGGTCAAAAATACTTAGGGTATTCTCAACCAGACTGCAATCTCATTTATATATAATGAGTCTCAAAAGGTTATGACTTTACATTCATTATGCTGTCATTACAATTCTGTATATTCTTCCTCTAAGTCCCAAGACCTATACATTCTCCTAAAGGAGTCAGCATATATTTATTAGTTAGAAAATAATTTAAATTCCTATTGCATTTAACAAATAAAACAAACCTACGTCCTGAGGACCTCACTGCCACTGTCCAAGCCTGCTTGGCCCGGCAGATGAACCTTAGGATTA
>JAWWLV010000183.1:19368095-19380374 GCA_035041135.1 Platyrinchus mystaceus | reverse complement strand
CAGTTTGCCTTAAAGGATTCAAAACAGTAGCAGTGAACTTTCAACCACTGAAATTCAGATAGGATCAGAATGATGTCAAAGGAGTTCACACCTCCCCACCAGTATGTGTTTATAGAAAATGACTTCTGGCTTCTTAAAATGTAAATGCTTGTTACAGAGAGAGAAATGTGCCATAAAAAGGAAATACTAAAGAAAGCAAGAGGTTTTACTCTCCCCTCCTTACTTCTCATGCAGTTCACAGAAGGTGCCACATTTCATTTCACTCTAAAACCTGCTCAGGCTTTGGTCTGAAAAGATCTGGAATATTAAATCTGTGTCCTGTCCTGGCATCCAGGAGTGATTTCCACTGATGCTACCTGTGGAATAATTAAGGCATACTGGGTACTGTATATTAAATCAGTGTTAGTGTCAAAATAAGAAAAAAAACTAACCAAAACAAACAAAGGACCCTGAGAAACAAACCTTAAAAACTGTGCACATATGTTCTTTCTATTCATTCATACAGTTGCATTAAGGGATGAAAGAGAAAGAAACTACATTTTTCTGTGCAAAATGATGATGAAATTATCCATACAAGGTAGTTTCTAAAGAGTCAAAAGGTGTACATAATGTGGCTTCTTTCTGACATTTTAACTGGTGATATACTTCGGTAATCAACGAATTCCAAGGCACCTGAGCCCCTCATATACTAACCCTAAACTGTTGGTCTGTTGATTTAAGATGGCATTATTGTCACTAGCATATTTCAAATCCATGAACAACCTCATTTTCAGGCAACTGAAATTTTAGAGAAATGCCAACAAAAAGATAACAATCTTTCCGTCTTGTTAGGATGTGAGAATGTTCATTTGCCCTCTCAGAGGTTTTTATTGCCTTTTCCACAGCTTGACCTCACATTGCTCTTTTCCTTGCAAATTTATCTTCTCACATAGAAACTATTATACAGTCATATTGGTAACATTACCTCAAGGATTAATTGATATTTACTTAATTTGCATGTAACAGAGTATTAATATTCAGACAGATCACTTCTTTAACTGAATAATGAATTACTTATTAATTCACAAACACAAGATTGCATGAATCATGAATGGACCTATTTTTGCAGTGTATGAGCAGAGTTGTGGGGGTTTTGGTTTGGCTGAGTTTTTTTGGGAGAGGTTGGTGTTTTGGTTGTTTTGGTTCAGCTTGGAAGGGACCACTGGAGGTCCCTCTGGAGGTCATCTAATCCAACCTGCCTGCTCAAGCAAGGTCCCCTAAAGCACGTTACTGAGGATTGGGTCCAGATGGCTTTTGGGTATCTCCAGTGAGGGAGACTCCACAACCTCTCTGGGCAACCTGTTCCAGTGCTCAATTACCCTCAGAGTAAAGATGTTCTTTGTCGTGATTCTTGGGGTGTCCTGTGGAGGGCCAGGAGTTGGAATCGATGATCCTGATGGGTCCCTTCCAACTCAGCTTTCTAAGATTCTGTGATTCCGTGTTCAGGTGGAACTTCCTGTGCATCGGTTTCTACCCATAGCCTCTCTGCCAATGAATCACAGAGCAAGTCTGAACAACACCACCAGCTGGTGCAAGCGTATGGGCAACAGCAGGAAGCACTACATTGTTCAGGTTGAATTTAGAAGAATGATTGATACTGCTGCTTTCATTTTCTCTTTACCCCCATTTTTAAGAGATTTCCTGGAACTATATTCATAGTTCTTACAAAAAGAACTCTGGGAAGTTCAGGGACTCCATTAATTATTTATTTTAGCATCTTAAAATGAGCACAAATGTTGCCAATATATTGAATATTAAAATTTCTCAAGCATTTCTTTATTTGTATTATTTATTATTATTTGTATTATTTAAGTAGCTATTTTACAGGTTCTATGTGGTATTCTGATCCTCCTACCCCTAGGAAGACAGCAAGTTTACTGAAATAAGTTTATTCATCATGTCAACTATTTTAAAATTGATTAATTGCATCTACTCTTCATTAATCCATATAAGTATTTTCTCCTTGTATTTCTATACCCTCCGCAATCCATTTGTAAGAGCTTTCATTCCTATACTGCCAACTGGGAAAATCTTTAATGAGTTGAAAGGTGTAGTAAGAGGTTTCCTGTTTTGTATCAATGCTTGCTAGAATGTCCTTTGTTTGATGAGTACAAGGACAGACCTAAAGAACAGCTCTGGATTTTTACAAAATCCACTACCACCTACTAGCCTTGAATGATGCTGCAGCTTTCATGCTGAGAAATAGAGAGCTGATACATAGGATTTTAAAGTAAAGATCAGATATATTCTCAAAATATTCTTAAGTAGGACACTGTAAATCAGTAACCTTCAAGATTACCACTGGATTTCCTGACGGTACTGGTCTCTAGTCTGGTCTAGCCCACTATTGCAGCATCACAAAATCAAATTGAAGAGAATTTACTTGAGAGGAATAACCTGCATAAGTGAATGCAGCATTCTTTCTTAATAAGTCTTATGATTTGTTCTACATGACCTTTGCCTTTTTTTGCTTAGTTTCTCTTTCACATGCCTTCCCCAATCACCAAGTCTTCTTAATCCTGAAATAAACAGCCTAAATGAATCTATTTTAAAAAGTTATATGAAACAACAGTTACCTGTGTAGGGCACTTCTCTTTGCTTTTTAAATTATGGGAAATAATTTTCTTGCAGCAGAAAAATCTTGATTTTCTGGTAGACTCTGCTTCTCCTCGGAGTAATTTGATAGCTCAAACTCAGCAGAGTCAAACCATCCAGTTTGATGACACCAGTTTTACACCTGAATTCTTATCAGCCCTTCTGCAATTATCTTAAAAAGAATAAAATAATAATATTAATGAAATACTAATTAAAATCACTTCTGTTGCACTTGAAAATGAGGAAACACGCCCATGGATAGCAAAGAAAATGCCAGTGAGTCAATGAAAGCTTCTAAGCCCTATTTTAAATATTATCTTATCAGAGAAAAATCAGTCCAACACCAGTTACATATTACAGATGAGGGCTGGGGGGGTTTTAAACATAATTTTTTCTTTAACGTGAACAGTGATTATAATCACAAGCCTGCTATATACAGTTCATTTGCACTGAAATCTTCATAGCCTAATAGACAAATAATTAGGAACTTTTATTCTTTCTTTTATGGAAAAATAAGTTTGTTGAACAACTTTTGCAAGGTATGTGCAAAGGCAAAAAATTATAACTATATACACTATATAAATTCTTCAGGATTCTAAATGAAAATTAAAACTGTGATAGGAAAATAACATTTCAAAAAGAAAACCTTTTCCCCTCTCTTTTTGGATCATTGACTATTCAAAGGAAGAAAAATGCCATTTTCAGTAATGAAACTAGAATATATATTGTGGCTAATATGACCTACTCTTTGCACTAAAAAAATCAATAATACTAAGAAGTAGCAAAAATCTCATTATTGATTAT
This sequence comes from Platyrinchus mystaceus, assembly GCA_035041135.1. Classification (NCBI taxonomy): domain Eukaryota; kingdom Metazoa; phylum Chordata; class Aves; order Passeriformes; family Tyrannidae; genus Platyrinchus; species Platyrinchus mystaceus. Next base: position 19,376,936 of record JAWWLV010000183.1, on the reverse strand, counting down.
TTTGTATTTCATTAACAGCTCTATAAAACGCATGCTGAATTTTTTCTTTAAATTCGATCCAGCATAGTTTAGTCACAGGACTCCAAGTTTTATCTGAAACCCATGGTCAGTATTTCACTTACACTGCAGTAGTTTTATATAGTGGCAAATAGGGATGCTTAGAGATTTAACCTCGATGATATTAAAATACATTCTTTTTAGTGAATTATAACAGTTATATTCTTTCTAGAGATATGAGACTGAAAGTTTCATGCCTGACCTAATTTTGTAGTATTCCATGAAATGAATCTTAAAAAAAAGAAACCGTTTTTGTAAATTTGCTGCTCATCTTAGAAATCTCAGGAGTTCTTATTAACAGAAAATTACATTCATGTGATCAAGAAAACTTTTGTCATCCCGCAGATGAAATAAGTCTGTGTGGAGTCATGAACTAATTTGAAACGATTTGAAAAAGCAGCTAAAACAAAAAGAGGCTTTTTTCAGATGATCTTACTAAAAAGAAATGTCACCAAGAAAGCTGATTATTCATGTTAATAGTTTCCATGAAAAAACTGCAGCTAACAAAGTTCCAGACTTGGCCTTGAACGTGTGCACAGGTGCCTGAAGCAAAACTAGTCCCCTTGCTGCATGGTGTTCGTTTGACACAGATGGAACTGGCTCTTACAGCAGTTATTTGAATGCTTCCAGATGCAGCCAAGTCCTCTTATTTTGTACACAAATCGAAATCTGCATTTTTTTTCTATTATTAAAAGCAGGTCAGCATATCATGAGGTGCTGTAGAGTTCAGCTGACTTCCCAAAATGCTTAGATGTTTAACTAGTAGGTATATAATTGCATATGGTTTTGTTTATGTATGTATCTTTGGAATTATGTGATTTTTAATATAGACACTTTATTTATCTATAAAAAAGATGACAGACTTCTGCATAAGGGTAACTCATTCTCCACATATAAGGCTACCATATACAGTCATAACTGTGTCTACTTGTTGATCAAGGCAATTGAGAGAGTGATTAAGGCTGTAAACTGCTGGTGAAGTTTGGTACATATTTGTTATTTCAAGTTAAAAGGAGGACAGGGAGAGGAGGAGGTTTTGTTGCTTGCTGGTTTTGATTTTGTGATATTTTAAGAGAGTAAATCCTTCCAACTGTATCACAAGCTATTACTTGACAGCAAAAAGTAGTTTTCAATGGTACCTCAAACCTTAAACTGCTATTGTCTCAAATGTCATAATTTTATATAATGAAGAAATAGCAATCAATTCACTTCCCATCACCTTATTTGCACAAAGAATAGATAAGTTATTGTCTTCCTTATGGGTACTTGCTGGAAAAATATGTCCAGTACATCCTGAAACAGTAGAACTGCTACCTTCCCAGCAGGCTTTGCACTAATTTATTCTACCATAACCTGTTAAATGTTAAGCATTCCTTCAGTATCTGTATTTTGCTGATATTGTTAAATCTGTGCTTCTAACTGGAAGCTGCATACTGGCATAAGCCATTGAATTCTTTTACTTTTCCAGATCATTCTGTGCATTTATTCTTCTAAGAGATTCAAGACAAATCCTATGGCAACTTTTAAGGAAAAACATCTATAGTCTTTATTCAATAAGAACTGCAGAGTCAAATGTCATATTTGATCCATCTTAATGCTTCCAAAACTGGAAGCGCTCTGGTGTGCCCATATATAAATAATAAATATTTCATTATTGCTTCCCATTATTTCCAATATCCTTTCTAAAGCTGATGCCAGTTGGTTTCAAGAACAACAAACGCCCCGGGGTTGCAGGAAGCAATAGTGGTGGTTCAGGTGGTGGTACTCACTGGCTCCATGCTCATCTAAGGTCTTTTTGCTCAGCAGGGGACAGTGGGTTCTCAGTGGTGCATGTTCCTAAATACAAAAACAGTGTCCTATCTACTTCACACAAAATATGCAGCTGCTCTAACAGATGGTGACCTAGTAAAAAGGTTAGAAGAAAAAAATCCAAAATAATGATGTTGGTTGCAAAATATACTACTCACATCAGGAGAAGGTGGAACTGCCTTGCAAGGGCAGTTCTACATTTCTGAGTAACTACTGATAATCAGAAACACCAGCAGAAATTGAGGCAAATGGCTCTTTAATGTTTCTAAGTACAGCAAAATTACTATCTGTGTATTTAAGAAATTTATTAGGTAACATCAGTGCTAGTCTGGCCCAATCTTGACTGTGATGTAGCCAGTTTACATTCATCTAACAAGGATGTCACTAAGAATGCAATTATTCTTCATGGAAGACAGGGAATATGTGTGCCTTGTAATGCCAGCAAATTATAAAGATAACAATAGAATTAGACTTGACTTCATGAATTTTTGGTGCTATCTATATGTTTAATATTTGCGATGACTTCTATTTCACAAGCTGCATTTAAAACAGCTGCAGGAGAGTACCATGCCTTACTTCCTAGGCCTTTTCCACTTCTCATCCAACACTAAAACAATGGCACAAAGGTGTTGAGCCTTTTCTGAGACAAGATTCCAGCTATTCAGACATGAGACAGTTGCCCAATGGTTATTCCCAGTTGTTGCTTCCTGGCACAGTTCCCCTTTCTCTTTATGTAGAACAAGACTTCTTCCTCTTTGCAGAATAGGACTTCTTTTTGCTTCTTTTTGAAGCTTACTTAAATGATGAATTTATAAGCTGCTCCTTTCAGAGGAACTCAATACTTTAGACAATACCCCTGAAGTCATTTGTTAATATTTCTGTAAGTAAGAAAGAATTGTTCATGCACTGTGTGCAGCCTCATTTGGTATGGATTATGGATATCATGAGCAATAAAAAAAATTTACATAGACCAGGCCAGCTCAGGTCCAGCAAGGTGATACCAGGTCTGGAGTCCTGCCAGAACGTGGCTTCTGGAGAAACCAAACAGGACACAACTTGTGCGCTAGTTGCTGAACTGAAGCCATTTTCGGTGTGCCTGCCACGCCCTGCCACACTTCTGATTCCAAAAGGTCTTACTGGGTCAGGCAGACCCAGCTGCAGCACCTGAACTGGCTCCATGTGTTTGCATTGTGTGCACATTGCGCAGTCTTGGGAGAGAGTCACAGGTAGCACACTGAGCTTCAGAAGCAGTGGAATTAAATTCTTCCTCAGTCCAGAAAAGAGAGCTTCTCCAGTCTGTTTTTGTTACAGATAATGGACTGTTGACTTGATTTTAATGCTTCAGAATTTTTTTTCCCCTTACTGGGAAGATACAGTATTACAATTATACAATAATATATTGTACAATGTTTAGCAAAATTGGATGTGCAAACCCTGCCAGTTCCAAAATGAGTTTCTTAGTGCATACTGAACATTAAGAACTTTCCCCCAAAAGTTTCTACAAAAGACAATAATGTAGACATCTGTGACTTTCTTTGAAAAATAGGTTTATCTTTGAAAACAATAGTTTACTACCTATTGTCTGTGCTACTAAGAAGCACTTTAGACAAATGTTCTCTACTATTCCTCTTTCTTTAGATTGACATGGGCTTTACAGGAACATTTATTTTATAAGAGTGATATGAAACTCTAAAATGCCTTATTATTTGCTTATACTACATTTAGGTTGCTAGTGAATAGTAGTGTCTTTAGCTTTTAGAAAATATTTTCTTTTTCCTCACTTCCATTAAAAACACTTGCTATTTGTAGTATGTATGAAAAATACTTGGCTATATCACCTTCACACTTGTGTTTCTAAAGTCAAAGAAGCGCAGTCTCTATGTTTTGTTGAGTTTATTTTGACAGACACGTTTGATCTTTAAATGGGGCTTGACTGCAGGTAACTGAAAGCTCTGCACTATGGAAAAAATATGTCCCACATGTGTTAAAATCCCATCATATTCCATATATGTAGTTTAGATTCATATTCAGCTCTTTCTCTTTTCACTGTCATTCATTCTTCCTGTGTTAAAGATCTGGTGATTTCATTCCTTATTCTTCCAACTTGTTTTTTAAAGTAATCTTATAACTATAGCATCAGTGACAGACATGTATTTCTTGTGCACTTCCTCGAATTTATTCTGCTCTTTATCTACTTACTCAAGTTTTCCTCTTCAGAAAATGCCATCAAATACAAAAAAAAAAATTATATTACACATGTTCTGTTTCAATAAATTTGTGAGTGTCACAAAGTAATTAATATGTAGCTATTCTAGCCTGTAAAACTTTTTCATGCTATGAAGTGCTACAGAAATCAATGGGGAAACTCACATTAACATGCTAGGATTTCACTGTTAACTTGTTCTAAACAAAAATGCCAGTTTAGTAGGTTCCTCGTGATAGACTACTCTACAGTGCAGTGTCCAAAGGTCAATATGCCAAGCCACTAGAAGAAAAAACAATTGTAATTCTATGTGGTGCATTGTTGAGACAATGGTTTTTATAGAACAAACAAGTTTCACATACTTTCTCTCAAAAGTGAAGTCGGTGTTTATGAAGAACAAATAGTACTGGTTCCAGATGCCTGCAGGCTGTCCTGATCAGCCTGGTGAAGTCCAGACTTGAGATTTCATGTTTCTTTAGGTCAGAGACATTATATAAATCTGAGATGGAAAGGAAGCTTGACATGAGCCCTCTTACAAATTACCTTGAAACATCTACAGAAATTGCTAATAGGCTGCTAAGCCATTGCCTCACCACAGATGCTTTGCCTTCTTCTTCAGCCATGGCTCAACATCTACAGCTTGACTTGCCGTCCATACTAAGTGGCAATTGTCCTGTGCACTGCTACGTGCAATGTGACTGGACACAACTAGCAAGGAATTGAGAAAATTAAATCTAGTTCTTAAAAGTTTCTTCAAAACACTTTCTCCCACAATGACAGTCTAGCAATATAGAAAGTGTAGCAATATAGAAAGTATCTCAATCAATTGTGAAAGCTAATCTATAGTTTTTAAAACACAAAAAATGAAAACATGTTTTTGTATTATTCTGATTTTACATCACTGAGCAGCCTGTACCAGTAGAAAAAAACAAGCTGTTTGAAGTAGCTTCTTTTACTTCTCCAGTGGCACATATTTTTCTATCTAATTACAGATAGCAATTACAACATCTTAGTAATCTCTGTGAAATAGCCAATTTAGTTGTCTTTTTTCTTTCTTTTAATTCTCTCCCTCCACTTCCTGAAGAGTAATCTGGAATACAGAATGGATTAGATATGGATTTCACAACAGTTTTTAATAATCTTAAATGTGGACCCATCTTTATTGCTACAATTTTTGTCCAGGCATTAGAACATTTGGTGTTGAGTACAGCTCTCCTGTACCTCCTAAAAACTTCGACCGAATGGAATCAGTGCATGATCTGTTAATTTAAAATTGTCACATGACTGTTCATTTAAAATTTTGAAGAGCCAAATATTTCTCAAAATTTGTATTAAAAGCACTTTCCTGAAAGTCTTTTTCCTGCTATAGCTTTTATTTTCAGCCAAAGCACAGTGAGTTACAGCCTTATAGATCCCGTCTAATTTAACTCTTCTTGGGACTTGCCTTCCATACTGCCAACAGAGCAAGTCCCTTTGCCCCTAAGTCATCTCATGTGCTGTACTGCAGCCAAAAGAGGCCTGTACCAAAACTGCAAGGTGACTGCAGATTTTCTCCATGGCATGCACTTCAGTCTATGCCTGGGTACTAAATCCTTCTACATTGTGAGTGTGGATGGTCTTTTAACAAGTAGGCATAACGGAGTATAAGAAAGAATGCTTCATACAGAAAAAGAGAGTAATTTGTAATTTGTAAATTTTACAATACCTTAATTAAATTAGCTAATTAATACTCCTAGAACATGTAGACTCTGCCTTTCTCAGGCAGGAAGAATCAGGGAACCTCTAGGTATCTTTGAAAATCTTGGCCATTACTCAAATTACTTTAATTCCAAACGAGATTTCTTCTTGAAACAGTCTTTTCCTGCTAACAATAGACTTGTAAGTTTCAGTGCCAAAAAACTTTAATAAATTATCAGCCCTTGCTACAAACAATATGCAAGCAAAATAGCTTTCCATTTGTAGTTTAAATTACCCATCAAATACAATGGAAAACTAAAACAACCTAATATTGTAACAAACCCAAAAGGCTGCTTAGGTAGACTTCATACACTTTATACAGGTTATGAAGAATGAATGATTATCCATATATAACCATATGTCAGCATTTCTAACCTGGCTTTCTGAAATAAATCCTTTAGTAAAAAATAAAAATATTGTACAAGGCTGTGACGAAATTCAGAAGAGAGTTCTCTGTATGCAAGCATAATGCTTTATTTTTCAGACTATCATATGCCATAAATTTAAGTGCTCAATATTGTACCAGTCAGATATCAGAAATGAACAGAGAACCTGCCAGAAGAGATGTTTTCCATTCTTAACCATCATCCTTGTCCATGACAGAACTGATTGGCTTTTTCACATATACTGCTACTAGCAGAAATAAAATATTATCTCTCTCTAATAATTGTCTTTAGACCAAATTTGTTCACTTGACTTATGATATTTTCATTTTAAAAAAAGAGACTCCACAAGATTGTTCTGCTGTCAAAGCACTGACACAAGAGCTCATCAGTGACTGGTCACTTTTTAGGAATCTGCTGCATGGTGTAGCATTTCCTGTGATCTGTGAATTATGTGATCAGTGTGCAACAGAAAACCATGACAGAATTACAGAAAAGCGTTGTTACCAAAACTGATTGTTTGCACCCCTCCTTAAAACTCTAAATAACATTATCTATTGGCAAAAGAAAAAAAAAAGGCAAAAGCTTTGCTTTGAATCACATTCAATTATTTTTTTTCTTCTGCTGTTTCTCCCTGCTGGCCAGCCCATGCTGATCCAGCAAGAGACTTTCATAGAAAGTTCAAGAGTGCAAGGTGAGTGATCTGCCATTAGGCAAACAAAGACTTCACTGATCAATCATCCAGGTCAAAGGAAGACTTTTTTCCATGGTTTTAATAGACCTTAGGCAAGGTTCGTAATTTGGAAAAGGTTGGCTCAAGATTGTTCTCAGGAGTGAACTTGTTAAAATCTTTGGAAGATGAACTTCTCAAATCCCCTTTGCCATGTGTTCAGTTTTTTAATTAATTCATTTGGAATGCATCTGCATAATTTGGTTGTATGTTGGCACTGAGTGGTTGTGATTTGCCTCCTGCTCTGCTTTATCACTAAAATAATAATATACAAAACTGTATCACTGATCCAAAGTCATCCATCCTGTGCCTTTTGTAGCCTCACAATGAGCAGGCAATTTTGTTACTTTTTTTGCAAAAAGCCACATTTTGATCAGGAAGTCTTTGGAAATCCTCCTGAACTCCAAGTTCAGAAAATGCACATTTTAAACACATGTTGCATCTGACTCAAAGATAGCTCAGTGAGTAATAGAGGAAAACACTACTACTAGGATACTCAAGTTTGCTATGGTTGTGATTCCTTCTTTCATGACATTAGTGTTCACTTAAGGTACCAGTTGTTTAATAATATGAAAGAAGAATTATTCTGACTGTAACAAAACTAAAATGCCAAGTTACAGGAGCATTTTTCTATATGTCTTGACAGATAATTTACAACAATACCAAAGGACTACCATTGATTTTTCTGGATAAAAAGGCTTCCATCACCCTTAAAACATTTTCTCATCTTCCGTTATGATGCTTTCCACAGTGAGCTGGCAAGATGAAGGTATAATTATGCAAACCTAAGAAACTGTACAGTTCTCTTTAAACAGTAAGTTATCTTCTTTGAAACAAAAGGATTCAAAATCTGATTCTGAAAGCATAACACTCCTGGGGAAGGTTGTATTTCCCTAATTACTCTCAATAGCTTTATTTCAGAATTCTCAGCACATAAAATAGTTTATTTTTGGAGAATACTTATGAAAAGCCAGCTGCAATTCTACAGATGCTGCATATTGTCCAGTTATATAAATTTAACTCTCCAAGTCATGATGCCTGGAGAAATACATGGGTTCTATACCTTCAAAATCATAGTTAAAGATTTAATGATAGAGTAATTTGTTTTAATAGACTGCTGGGAAATCTTTACATTCTCTACACCTCAATAATTTCTTATGAGTTTCATGCAGTCCTGATGCAAACAGTCCAGCCCTGGAATGAGAAGGGAAAGGCTGGCACAGAGCCAGCTCAGGTTTGGCAGCAATAGAGCAGTGGTAGCACGAGGCAGCCGGGACTGGTGATGACTCAGAGCCTGTGGTGCACTCCTTGTCACAGGGGATGCTTTGGGGCCCCGTTGTTCTCTCTGGCAGTGCACGTGTACATTGTCCTACATCAGCCTGTGCTCAGCTTCTGAATTATTGAATTGCAGCTATTTATTGTGCCCAACAAAATACTAAATTATGTTTTTATGTTGTGGTGCAAAGAAAACCACTGAAGGGGCTGAGTGGCCATTTCAAATTCTTTCTCTGCCAAATGTGCTACAGACTTCATCCTTGGCAAATATTACTGTACTGTTACTAAAGAAACAAAATGTAAAAAGGACAGAATAAGTTGTCAGTGTTTGCATTGGTTTTAGCTAACAAAACTATCCAGAAGTGTATATCTACCATGAGTAGTGGTAGGACCATAAGCAGTGATAAATGCAAGCATCAAACATTTGTATTGTGAAAGCCAACCACATTGCTTACATGCCTGCAGGATTCACTCTGGCTCAGCTGAAAGGCTGATTGTAAAGCAGACATTTAGAAGTTTGAGTTATTGCCTATATTGATACAACAGGAAAGTTAAAAGCTTAATGTCAGGTTTCTGCAATCTTTAAGAGCATATATTTAAGTGAGTGATAATGCTGACTCAGCTTGCAAATCCTGACTTTTGTCCTT
>JAWWLV010000183.1:19346849-19366598 GCA_035041135.1 Platyrinchus mystaceus | reverse complement strand
TTTTACGTAATTAATACAAAGAGCTGGGTTGTTATATACCCAAAGAGGTTATGGCATTTCACTGCAGATCTGGAGTGAATCACCTCAAGTGATACTGGAGAGGGTTCAAACAGCATCATGCTGCTTTAGCTAGACAACTCAAAGCTGAAAAGGAGCATCAAAATTTCACGTATTTTTTTAAAATTAATGCCAGGAAATCCATGAGCTTCTTCCATGCTTTCTCTGAGACAGATGTCCAGAACACAAGCAGTAGTCTTCCCTACTCAGTGTAGCACAGCCTTTCACCTGGGATCAATGACCTTTAGTGAATCATGCACATGTAGATGTAGACCGTGGCTGGGATGGTTCAGGAATAGCATAAAAGTAAACCAAGAATAAATATTGGAGGGTAATATATTTATACTAGTCTTTAAGATTTTAGTGTAGAACCTTCCTTGACAGAATGGCTATGAATACAGTCAAGAATAAGGTATTTACTTACCAGAATACCTTATTAGCAAGCTAAGGAACTGGCTGCTTTGTTTTGGTATTTAAATGTTTGTTTAGTTAATGGAAGCTCACATTTCCTCCCTTCACCTTCTTTGCCCAGGATACACTGGTGTATAGTTAGCATACAGGCTTCAAGAGTAAAAAGGTCAGGTTTGTATCAGGAAAAAATGGTAAAGACAGGGTGTGAATGACAAGGCCAATTGCCCCGGGGGGAAGAAGTAATTCTTTTTGTAGCTGATGATGACTTGGATAGGAAACATCCTCTGTCTGACCTTATCTGCTAACTGCAAGTCATTCCCACTGCAAACAAGGATTTGCCCTGTCAGATTGTCAATACCACCTATCTCATATTTATTACAAATTACCCCTTTTTCAGTGTGCTAGCTTTGGTCGGGACTTTCTCACCTCACTGTAAGAATGCAGCTGAATGCTGGCCTCTGTGTTACCACACTGAGCCTCAGCAGGCCTGGGGTGGGAGCTGATGAGGAAAACGACATAACAGGTGTTGACTGTCCCTCTTTCACACATAAATAATGTCAGGAAAGGTTGCTGTGGCAGTCACACAAGGTTTCAAGTTCAGTAAGTTCAACCTACTATCCAAATTGTTTGTTAGGAAATGTAAAAACAATGAGCCTCTGACTGACTCCCTTGCAGCTGAGTGAGAGGCAAAAAAAAGGATCTTGTTAGCAGATGCTCTAGATTGTCTAATGGTAGAAGGGTCCTGATTTTTCTGCTGATTGTTAATATACAAGTAAGTCCATTTACCTGGAAGTTACAATAGAATAAAGCAAATGTGGTATCAGGAGAGAGTATGTGCTGTACAGCTTTCCTCAATTCTGTGTACCAATATTATCATTTGGGGAAAAATAAAGTGTGATTATTTTTCTTAAATGTATTACATTATTTATTTTATCATCCAAATGACAAGGCAAAACAAATTAGTTTCACTTGTCCCATAGGCTTTCAAACCAGGTAACTGCCTATGCTTTCCTGGTAGCTTTTCCTTTTTCTAATGTAGGCAAATAATTTTTTAGAAAGCTAAAGAACTAGAGAATCCTTATCCTTGGAAACTAGCTACAACCAGACTGACCCTCAACTTGCAGTCCTGAACTTACCCAAATACACCACAGTGTTACATGGTATTTTTTCCAGAGGTGCTGGAACACTATTTGACCCAACAGCAAACTATTTGACCCACTATTTGCCCAAACAACTAGCTACCATCAATAAAATTCAAAGACTTTCAGTGACAAAAACAGCTTTGAAATTAAATCAGCTGTTTACAGAAAAGATACATTCTGAAGACAAGACTGGTAATTTGCAGGTGTGTATGAGGACAGGAGTCACTTCAGCTGCTGTGTAAGGCAGGGACAGGCACTCAGTCACAGACTGCAGGGAGACTTGCTGCGTGCTAAGAGCAAGGCAAAAGCAAGGAACTTCTGCTTGAGTGGAAAAAAGGGCTAGTGATGGATTATTTTAGCACATTGAAGATGGTTTTCTGAGTGGGACAACAAAAAATGCTGTACTTTATTCTCAGTGACTGTAAAACCTTACTCAGTAGAGAAAAAAAACACTAAAAAGGTTCTCTTCACTTTCAGGTTCTTCCTTATATTTCTGTATTTCCCCTTAGTGAAAACCCCCAGATATACTGTTCCACACATTGGGCAGAATTTTTAGCAATTATCACCTTGTTAATGCTACTTAGAAATGTAAGTTTCAATATATTTCTAGTTATTAAATATTATCAAATTTATCAGTATATTACATCCTTCTTGATGTTCAACTGTAAAAAAAGAAAATGCAACTGCCAGAAACAACATGAATGTTATTCCAATTTTTTTTTAAATTTCGTGAATGGGCTCAATTTTAACACATAGATCTGAGATTACTTCTGGGTCTTATCTGATGATTTTTTTTTATTTCATCTTCTCTTGGAGATATTTTATATCTCATTTTTGATCAACTATATTTATCCATGTGGCTTACTTCAAGATAGGGTGATGATATTTCTTTCCCATTGTAATTATGCCCCATAATATTTTTAAGTGCTGTGAGTAGTAGTATTACTCCCATCTAGAAATCTATGAGCATGCAAGCAGCCAAGTTTAAAAGAAAACCAAAAAACACCCCCCAAATTCAAGCATGTTTTTTATTAGCACAATCTTGAACAAAATACACTCTTTTCTGCCTATATTACATAACAATTTTTTGAGCAAAAACATATACTAGTGAACATGAGCTGTGCAACAAATCAATTTGTTATAATCCCACATGGATATTTTTCTAGGTTTGTAAGACTTGGATTATACTCCAGATTCCTTTTAAAGCATGGTGGTTCATTTCAGTGGTAGGTTGAAGCAAGAGGCTCTGAATAGATACTTCCTCAGAGATCTGCACAGGCTTCTCTAAAGAAGAGGATGGGATTAGAAAGTAACACAATTTAGAAAGTAACATGAAAGTAACAGAGCAATAGTACAATTAATCATATTGTGTCAATCAATGAAGGTCCCAGAATCTTTTTAAGGATATTTATACATTAAAGTTGTAGACTTCATTGATTCCATGAGGGACTGAATGCTTCAGTTTGTACCAACAGCCAGCTATAGGAACCTCTTTGAGGTAGAGAGCTCTAGAGGCCACCGGAAAAGATCAGAAAGAAGGGGAATGCATCAAATTATTAATATCATAAAAGTTAACAGCAACCTAACTACTTCAGTAATTTTAAGACTAAAACCTTAACACACGAGGCCCCAGATGTCACTGGCCAGAAACAGAGGGTGACACAAAGAATTCCAGGATGTTTAATTTTATACAACCACAACACCAGGAAAGTTTATATACAGCTTTGTTCCACAAAGCAAAGTGGAAAAGGTGTTTGCACAATCTGGCAGCTTATGCAGACTTCAAATGCAAAGCCCAGAGACCCCTGTGCCTCCATGACTGCACTGCTTATACTCCTCTGCCATCTCCTAAATGAGATTGCATCAAAGTATTTAAAGGGAAAGATGTAAATACTAATGAAGATTTTATTAGTTCTTTATAGTTTGATATTCCAAACTAATCCACAGCTGGGTACTGACCGACAAAGACGACATTATTAATTGTATTATGATACACCTTAATGCAGTAAAATTGTATACAACAGAGTAACCGGTCTTGTGAGGTTTTACTTGTGGACAGGAGCTTCAGAAAGTGAGAGTAGGGTTTTACTATAACTATTAAAAATTCAAAACATGGTTTTAGTTTCTAAGGATTCATATAATAAATCTTTGCATCCTTACTAATTTCAGATAATTTTGTTAATCCAAGTAAAAAACCCAGTTAAATGTTTATGAAAATTTGAAAGAGACTTGTAGTTTCTGGTACCACAGTTTTCATAGCTTTTAATTTAAATTTGAGTTTAGTTATTATCTGTATTTTCAAGAAAGATGATGAAAAATGCTTTATTTAAAAAATTAATGTTCATAAGAAATGCTTTAGCTGCAGGAGAAGCTTTATTGATTTTTAGGGCTGGGATTTGGGAATTGAATTTTTCTGGAGCATAACATTTTGTTTACTGGTGGTTGATAAACTGAAGTGTCACCTGCCAGCTGGCTTCAGCTAAAGAAAGCTGATTGATAGCCCAAGATATACACATGAAAAACAGAATTATAAAAATAGTAGAAACTTTTTTTCACCCTAGCATTTGTCAGGCTAGGTATTCCTTTGGCTTGAACAGGATCATTCTTATTATTTACTGCCTGCATTATTCTCTCTCTTATAGGTAGCAATCACCATTACAGTTCTGTCTACTAGGCTCTTAACATTCTGTGCAAAAAAACAGTTTGGACACACTATACAGTCTCTGAATGTGTATCATCATTCAGCACAATTTAGACATTTATCCATGTGTCAACTGCTATTTCATGTCCCCTGTATGAAGATGCAGGTATTAAAAAAAGTACTCCAGTGTTCAGGAGTAAATAAAAAGAATTACATTAAAATAATTTACATGTTAAATGCAGTGGTAGAAAGCAATAGCAAGTTGGTTTTTTTGGGGGGGGGTGTTTGTTTGGCTTTATTTTTGTTTGGTTTTGGGTTTTTGAGGTTTCCAAAATAATCTAATGACTATTACTTCAGCTTTCTCTACACAAAACTTAGTTCTATGAATCTTGCTTTAACCTTTTTTGTGCTGGCTATGGTCTGCAGGCAAGTGCTTTTCACACATATTAATCCTGTTCCTTGACTTGTGGTTTGAAACAGTTTGGTCCATCAAAGGGGATGCCCTTCTCAAAGGGTCAAAAGCCCAACTCCCACCTCCAAGTTTTGCATTTCAGTTAATAAAAGACTGGCAGCAAGGCCAAGGAATCTTGTACACCATCACACCAGTATTTCATAACTGTCTTTTCTGTCATCAGATGTGTACCAAAGACTGTGAATGGCAGACAGTAATCATAATTTTGATTAGTATTAACAGTGATTTAGAATTTAAATTATAAGTAATTTTCTGGAGGAGCACACAGAGTTTGGTGAAAAAACAATGCTTAATTAAACTGCTCTTATCAGAGAGGAGTATCTTTATTAGATACACTTTTTTTTATAATCCCAAGGAGCTCTGAATCCAAACAGATTCATGAAGACTACAGAATACATATTTAGTACAGTTATTCAGTTTTGTTTTGAATGTCTAGAACATACCAGATTAGACAACAGAAACAGCTTGTAATGTCTGAGGAAAATCACTTTCTAAGAAGGCTACTATCTGCCTGTCAGGAGTGGCCAAAAAGATATACTGGGGCATTACATTATGAACATAGGTGGTCTGTAGGCTGTCCACCAGCCAGACACATGGACACAAAGCTTTCAGTATGGACAAACACTTCTGAAAAGTTTGTGGCTTTAGAGGCCTTTCTTTTGACTATAAGCTCTCACCATTCCATGCCAATTTTCTCTTCTAGGAAAGGGAACCAGTGACCCGTCATTTACCTTTCTGATTCTCTAACAGGAGCATAGAAGAGATCCCCTATGCAGTGCTATTGAAAGATCCTTGTCCTGCCTCACATTCCATTTAGAAAACAGGTGAACAAAATCCCTTTCCTCTTAATCAAAGTTTCAGAATGATTAATTTTGGCATTCCATCCTGACCTGATATCTTATGATACCACACATAGCAGCAAGAGAGTAGGAAAGTGACTGCTGCTTTGTGGATGCTATCAATCTGGTTGGCCCCATCCTTCAGAAAAGCAGACAAGGAGCTCCTGATTTGTTTACTTCCTTCATTTATCATCAAGGAAATGCTGATCACAAGTTTCCTCAAGATTAGTTGGCAGTTTAAAAACCCCCAACAACAAACAACAGAACCAGGCCTGCACTAAACAAGCATAACCCACACGGAGCATGTGACGCCTGTTCAGTGTCTCCAGAATCTGCAAGAATAACAAATGATAAAGTTCCTGAGCGGGTCTTCTTATTTGCATTTTAAAAGCAACTGCTAAATTAAGAAGACAGTAAATATTACTGATTTAGGTACCTTTACCAGCTAAAAAAAACCCCCAGAGTTCTCAGCTTCATTCCCAGAGGAAAGTAGAATTACAGAATGGTTGAGGTTGGAAGGGACCATCTAATCAAACCCCCGTGGTAAGGAAGGTTTTCTTAGAGCAGATTGCACAGGATCACATCCAGGGAGGTTTTGAGTATCTCCAGAGAAGGAGATACTCAGCAAATAGAGCTGTGAGTGGGACCAAGGGAATTTAATGAGTTGAAACTACTGTTTGAAATTAAATATTTGCTTGCTGAGTAGCAATAATGGAATCTTTACTAGGAGCAGGACTGTTAGACCTTGGCTGTGATTCACTGGAGTTTCTATTTTGTGTCACTGCTCTTGATCCTTTTCTTTTTCTTACAGCTTGAATAACCAGTTTACAGCCATCCCAGAGCTGGGTGGAAATGCTGGGGTAAACTGTAGTGAAAATTAAGGGTGTAGTGGCAGAATAAGATGATTCACTACTGTTCAGAATCTCTGGATCACTTCTGCATAACAAGCCAAACTTTTTAATCTATATCTGAACACATATACTACAAAAATGACAATGCAGAGGTAAACTGCCTTAGGTTACATCCTCTAGTAGCTACAATTCTATCACCTAAAACAGGTTCCAGCCCTGGCCTCTGGTTCCAACACAGAACAGCAGAGAAGAATCCTCCTTCCATCCACAGCCCATGTCTTTGAGCAGCCCATAGTTAATTCAGCCTTTTGCAAACATCTAGGTAAGATGTTCATCAGGAATAGTGACTATAGAATATATAAAGACAAGGCATCATAATCTAACCTTGAAACAGCTTTGAATTATTCTACTAGTCACAAAATTGATCTCTCTGGACATTTAAGAATTGTATGTATGTGGTATGAACCAACCAAACTAATTGAATGCCAGTCCTTGCTCAGACACAGCAATTTAGACACAGCTCAGACACCATATTTAGAGACATTTATAAGCATTAAGGGAGCAAAAATGGTATTCCAGTATTTTCCCTATTCAGCCCTCAAATTCCTGAACATTTCCCTGAGAGGGCTCAAGATTTACATGTAAGTGCCTACAATTCGGGTGACTGCTGCTCTGGAAATAGGGATTTCACAGATGTTCATTTTGCCTCCTGTAAATATCTGAGCTTTAACAGCTCAGTGCCAAAGCCTACTTAATTTTCCTTCCAACAAAATCAACAAAAAGTATCGCGAATGATAAAATTAGAACCCACTACTATTACTAGGTGTTTTTCCTCTGTAGTAGCAGTTAAAAATTAAGAAATACTGGAAGTGTAAAGACAAGTTGCAGACAGTTGCAACACGTCACTAATCATGTTGACTTTACAAATTTTTATTTGTGATGAAACCCTGGATTCTCAGTTGATCTGAGAGTTTAATCACAGATAAGAAGCTAAAGTCTGTAAAAATACAGTTTACTAGAAGATATTGCCCTTTTTTAAAAATGTCTTACAAATTCAGCAATATGCTAAAATTCTATTGTGAATTGAATCATTAACAGTAAGCTTCAAGTCTGTGAAGAAGGGGCTGTTGTCCTTTTCTGTATTTGCACTTCTTCAAAGGCATCCAAGTTAAATACATGTAAAAAACCCCACTATATTACTAACAACATGATATGTAATACTATTATATATAATACTACCAATAATGATAGAGTGGATAGAAGGAATAGAAATAATACACTTCATATTTTAAGGGAGAGGTGAAAAAGGTTTCCAGACATTAAGACTCTTTCTTCATAAAATATTCTACTTTGTATTACTTACAGAAATGTTATTCTGCTGTTTCAGAAGAAAAGTAGAATGAAAGTGGGGTAGTAGATAACTATATACAACAGCATTATATAGTATAACAGCAAAATAACTATATACAACAACAATTACAATGTCTAGTCCTTTTTTCTTTTGAATGATTAGTTTTACTTGCTTCATTCATAAGAGCAAACACAAAGAGCTAAACAGAAAACATATGAATGTATATAAAATAATTAAAAATTATGATCATATAATCCATAGAGACATCAATTAAATAAAAATATTAAAAGCTACAGAAGGTGGGGTTTGTATTCAATTTAAAAAAGAGCATTTCTGAAATGAACTAAAGGCTTTTCAGTACAATGCACATGGAACAAATCTATTCAAAAGAAGGCATCACTCAAAGTCTGTACAGTGACCATTTGAAACAGAGCATTTGGAAACAATTTCAGATGTTGCTTCAATACCAAAAGATCTCTTTGGGAAAAAAATGTTGGATTTTTATTACGAAAATTACAGAAGTTAAACTGTTGGAAAGACGCTAAAGAAAGAGTCAAATCGACCTAAAGATTGATTAGACAAGAAAAAAACCTTCTAAAATTTAGAAAAGATTGGAGAAGTAAGTAATCTACAAAAGCAGATTACGAAGGTTGTTTTTGGAAAATCTTTGGCTAGTGTACATAGGTATAACTTCATTAACTTCAGCTGCATTTTGATAGTATCTGCTCACAGTTTTGTGAAGGCCAAGTCCAGTGGGTTGCAAATTGTTTTTAAGAATAACATCATGTTTTCAGACAGCTTACAGTAAGATTGCTTATTGAAAACACCTTTCAAGGTGAGGTGGCTGAGCCTGGAGAGCTAAAATTGTTTGAAAACTATAAATATATGCCATACATTATTTCAAGAGACTGTAACCCCTTTTGTGTCACTTTAACTGCACAGTACAACTAGTCCTATCTGAATTCTGGCACGGCCTAAAAATGCTATGAAATACCTTTTGTTTTCATCTGAACATCACAATACTTGCTGGGTTCTTTAATCATTTAATTAAAGAGCGTTCCTAACATTTTTGATTTTCTAATTCACTTTGAACAAACGCAGTAATTTCTGAGGAAAACACACTTGATCTCTGTGTACAGTATGTGAGAAAAACTTGTGCCAGTGTTCAAAGGAGTAAAGCAATTAACCTCAAGACAGTGTCACTGTGTTGATTCAATAAAGAAAAAATATTTGTGAAATCTTAAGTATTATATTAAAATGGAAATATTTAGCAATATTTGGATAATTTTTTGGACATGCTTAATGCTATAAAAAGAAGAAACCACTGATAGGGTTGTGTAATTTATGTATTGCATTTCCAGTTTTAGTAATACCAAACTGTTAAGGCATGTTTTCAACAAAAATAATTCCAATTTTACAGATTCTGAAATAAAATAACAAAGTTCTATAACCAAGTAATTATAAAGGTTTCTATAACAGAGGTTGATGTTTCATAGGTAAGCAGCTTTTTCCAAATGCTGTGGGGCAATTTTGCTTTGGAGCAGGGTCAGTCCGATCCCCCTATGATTTATGCATCCTCATTTTGTTAAACTACATATTACTGGCAACACAGACGTCCAGTCAAGTGAGCTTCTCTTTAAAAAAGAATACATGATCTTGGATTGTCAGGACCTTGATCATTCCAGAGAATCTGTCAAACACATAAAAACACAGGTTTTACTTCTTCTCATCTGGTCTGTTCTTTCTCCCATCTAGCCAATGTATTAATTTTCTGCTCACCTAATCATAGCCCCACCTATGAATCATGTAGGACTGACATGGTCCTGTCAGCCTACTGACACTTGTACTGCACCTCTTATACCACAGTGGCTCTGTCACCTAACATTACTAAGAACATCCACCTCATCTTCTTATTTTGTATGATGAGATGTGCTCTGTGAATGTATTATTCAGCTCTAACCACTCTGAGGTAAATTATCAGTGTAGTGCATTGTACATGACTCCCAATATATCCCACAGATACAGTATAAGCTGCTCCCTAGCAACTGCAGCAAAAATGTACCCCTTTAGGCATTTTTTCCAGCTAAAGAAACCAACTTTCTATTTTATGAACTTCATATATAAAACAATCTTGGCTCCTGCCAGCTCAAATTGTTCTGACTAATGGTCCTTAAGATGTGTTTTTAGTCCTTTGTCTAGTTTGGGTTCTGATACTGAAGCTTCTTTTGCAAAACCTCCCACCTCAATGCTTTTAGCACCAAGGAAAAAAAAATATTTCCAAACCAAGAAATATCTTCCCAATAAAAACTAACCATTTATACAAGAATTAAAATCACAAGATAGAAATCCATTTTAGATGGAAAATGTAACTCCCAGCATGCTGGCAAGAGTGATCACACTGGATTAATTTTGTAGAACACCAGAAAGAGTCTTTTGGCTGGATTTCATTCACATACTGAAAGGGATTGCAAATACTTTCAAAGGACTATAAAGCTTTTAAGTAGTCTATTGCTTCTTGTGTTACTCCAAATCCATTTACGTGAACTTAGTTAATATCTGGGAAAGGCCAGAAATTATTCCTTGTTAGAAAAACTAGTCTCATGATCTTATTCACCTTGTGAACAAGATGTGGCTGCTGTGAGATTGTTATTCATAATACACACCATAAAATATTTTAAAGAGAATAACAGAATAATAACAGCTAAATAATACTTCACAAATGAACAGAACCTTCCAACAAATGACATCAAAATTTAGGAATGCCTTCCCCCACCAGGGAAAAGGGTGTTACAGCAGACAGTTAATTTCCCCATGCAAAGTCAAGCCTTCAATTTTGATGTTATCAGGCTGGTCAGGTTAGCAGGTTTAGGCAATGGCTAGTTTGGCATTGTTGCACTGCTGTGTAGGGTGAGCCAAAACCATTACCAAAAAAATGATGAGGGAATTGCTGAAAAGGGAAACACTGGAGCAGACACAATGCATCTTTGATACCTCCTGGTACCAGTTTGTTTGAATCTGGACCTTTCATTTGGCTTCCCACATAAAATGTCAAGCTAACTTTAGGCATCTTTGTACTCCTATGGGTCTATTTCTAAGGTTGCTTAGATTAGGTTCCATGATTAATTATCTTCGTTAGACTGTTGTACTCAATATGGTGGCAGCCACTGCAGACAAGGATAGCTGATGTATAACACAATGCTGCTCTTATATCATGCAAAGCATATCTCCTAGTGATTGAATTCCTCAACACCTCAAAACCCAAGGACCTGTGATGGTGAGACAGGTTGTGTGCAGGAGTTTTGTAGTCACTCTCTTTTCTCTGGCCTTCCAACATGGTGAAAGTGTAACAAGTTCTCTTACTGACAACTCAGCAGTGATAACTACACCTTCAAGGTTCAGCATCTGCATAGATTAGATTTTGGCGCCGGTCTTGAGTTATGTCTGAAGTTTAGCTTTTTAAACAGTGTAATAATTACACTGTAAGATATATACATATACACAAAAATGCAACCTATATATTATAGCTTGAGGCAACTTATTGAGTAACCAAAAGTTCTGTTGCTGCCAAAACGAATTATACTGAGTCCATGCTACAGTGGTACATACAGAATCTATTAAATTCTACGTCCCAGAAGTAACTTCTACAGAATCATTGTACATTTGTACATAACTGCACTAATTTTCAACTTTTAAATAACAAAACCACTTGTAGAATGAAAAAGAAACCCCTGGATACAAGATGGTATATGCATGTAAAGAGCTACATACCGTCAACTCTCAAGAGGTGGTGATTTTTTTGAAACAGAGTACAGGGCTCACAATGGCAAAAAGTGAGTGAATGCACTATTGATTTCTTTTTTTTTTGGTGCAGCTGAGATGACATGAGTGAACTAACTTAATCTGGACATAAAAAGAACAAACCAACAAAACCAAAGCTAACCAAACAAGCCTCCAACAAACCCTATCACAATAACTTCTTTTAATGAAGTGTAAGGTGAATTTCTGACTTTTCCAAAAGAATAGAGGATATTTCAAAACTAACTTCTGTCTTCTTAATTAGACTACAGCTCCTTTCTCTCTAATTCTTTCTTTTCTGAACAACAAATATTTTAGAGAACATTAGAGAAACTTTTATTACAAACAACATTCATTAATGCATTTTCTCTCTTCTGCCTTAATTTAATACTGGTATACAAGAAAGTAACAGACACTGAAGAAATTCTAATTAAGATTTTTCAGGCAGTCCTGCTTGCCAGAATTATTGTTTTCTACTCAACATAAAAATTACAAGATCCGTAAAAGTCACATGATTGACTCTGGGTTCAGTGAAGAGGTACACAAACTCGATTTAGATCTTCCGCTATTCTTACACAGTTGTATTTTCTCAGCTGAGTCAAATTACATACCAAGAGCTTCATGCCACTGTGATTACATTGCTTCCTGTACAGGAGTCATTCGAGTGTCTTTGTTCTGCACACAGAGAGAATACAGTTTCAGTGTTGCTGTGTTCATTTACAGTAATTTACTGCATATTTTGTCCACATTTAATTAAAAATAAAAGCACTGCTACTGTCACACTTATTGGCAATTTAAAATCAACCCTGAAAAACCTTAAACCAAAGGCAGTAATTATGCAAAAAATAAAGCATGTGTACAAATTTTCTCATTGGGCATTGATACTTAATTATAAAAGACAAATAAGAAAACACTGGCATAGATAAGATTAGTTCAAGTTCTGTGACCAAAGAGAAAAGCTCAACTTTTACAGATGTCAACACTTGTCTCACTATCAAATTCAACTGAAAAAATCCAACCTCACTTCCAAAAACACGTCTTCTGCAACATTATTTTCTAAAAGGCACAGAGCCCTCATGCTTCCAAAACTGCTAATCATGCCTACCTAACCAGTTCACCTGTATCCTTTCTATCATGCTGGGAAACATAAGTGCTTCAGTTGCAATGGTCTAAAAATAAGTATATGCATACATTATCAATTCAAAAGAGAACTTCTATAAGGCTTAAAAATTTAGGAACCTCATCTTCCCCTGGCATGCAGCCTTGTGGATGGTCAAAAAAACAGCAGTTCCAGGCCAGAAGAGCAAACAGCTAGCCACAGAAAACAGCCATTCAAATAGAAAAGCAGGACAGCCTTTCCCTTTAGGAAATTCTATCTACCTCTGCAGCTGTTACAGAGCTCTAAAGGATCTGTCCTTTCACTAGAACAGGAAAAGACAACAAACACCACCTCTGTTGACTGATACCTCTGATAAAAAGCAAAGCGTGTGCTGTGTGTGCTGACACTTCAAGCCTCTTCCTTAGTACCCTTTAGTGAAACTGACCTTGAAAAAAAGAGTGAATGAAATTCACACACAAATTTATGCCAATTTTGATACAATCCCAGAACAGGGTGCTGAACACCATCTCACTTGGTAAAGGAGACATACATCTTCTAAGTCATATGTCACTGCCACCTGGAGTTGAACACTAGGGGGAAATTGGCATATTTAATAAAATGCCACTGAAATAAATCCTAGTTATAACACTGTTAAATGACATGCCCAATTCCTGAACCAAAGTAATCATCTTCAATGTCAATTGGTAACTGGCACCCAGCACCAAAAAAATGGCATTACTATTAGAGCCATGAATTCATCACTTCTGTATTGGGTAAACACTGGAGATCAAACTGCATTTCCATGAGAGTTCAATATGGTATAGCTGGCACAGTGTTATGAATTCAACCTTGATGCACAGTTTTATTAATAGTAGTACAGTCTTTAGTTCAGCGAGATTCTCATTTCATGAGCAAACATCCTATTTACTTTTCTGGGAGATTTATGTAATTTAGGTCTGCAATGTCGGGTCTTCTGTATATATCTTAATAACCTAATTAAAAGAAAAACAGTCATATCACTACACATGATATAATACAGCAAGAAGAGGGGGCTGGCTGTTTCCCTTTTACGTTAACAGGCACAAAAATTTCTAGGCAACACCTTTTCATACAGTTCTGTATTTCCTCATAACAAGAAACAACTGGGTTATACAAATTCACCAAATGATGAAGGATTTATGCACTTGAAAGGAACAAAGACCATATATGTATGTGGCATGCCTTCCTATGTATGAAAGTCCAGTTGGATCAGAAGAGAAAAAAATAAAAATAGTTTTGCAAACTTTACACTCAGAGAAAAAAATAATATACAAGCTTTCTAAGAATGCTGAAACAATCCTTGCAAAACAGAACATACTATTTTATTTCAAAACTCAATTAAAACCTTAAAACACATGTCAACTTTAATATTAACTATGTTGCCAACTTAAATTTCTAGCCCAGACTCAGACAGTTTTCACTGTTTTATCTCTCTCATTATTTCCAGAACAAATATAGCACAAACTCTGAGCAAGGTGTTCCTGATAGTAAGCTAATACTAAAAAAGGAAATTCAGTACAGGTACTAAACCCACAGGCTGCAGTTTTTGGGGAAAAGGAAGGTATAAACTTTCTCAACACTGTGTTCAAGAGAAAGCTGTTAAATACACTGAAGCAACCTAAATCCTGAGAACTGGATTCACTGAAACTCAGGCAAGTCCTGGTTTTTCATTCTCATGAAAGAGGGGAAAGGACTCAAGATTGAATGAATTGAACTGAGGTCTTAGAGATCACTTTTACTCAGTCCACTGGGCTTTGGTTAAGGACTTTAATGTGAAACTCACTTGGCAATCTCCCATTTTCAATTTTGAAAAATACTTTATTTCTATTTATATACTTGTATATTAGCCTGCCTTTTATTCATTTGTTAACATGTAATATGGCCGTTTCGTTCTTATGGTTCTGTTTATTGCAACTGTTCTTTGCATAAACATTGTTTAAGCAGAATAATTATACTGTTTGAAGAATAACTCCAGAGAGCTATAGTTGATATTCTTCTCTAAAGGTGCACAAGGTTATTACAATATTTCATTACCACAAAACAATACATCTTCAGATAGAGGCAGTATTAGTGTGTAATATTTCTTGCTACCACGGTACCAACCTTCACTTGTAAAGCAATTTAATCACTTCCATATTGGTTATACATGAAATATTAGTGCTGTGCTTCATAGGTAACACCTCCTGAATTTTCCTTACAATACAACTGTATTACTTACAGAGTCAAAAATCCTATTTGTTTATAAGCATGTCATTACATTCATTGAAAAAAAAAGAACTGGTTTTCCAGTCCTCAATTCAAACAGTTTGGGGTTCATTAATTTTTAACCCACATGTCATCTCCATCATTCTTTTAGTCATCATTCACATTAGCACCTATTAGAACTGTTCAAATACTACAAATCTTTGTGTTTTGAGACAGACAACAATCACATAAATTTTAATATACCATAAGATAACCTGGTACTTATACATCTAATATTAACTATAATCTTATCTAGCCACCATAAACCAAAACTAGTTAAGATTACAACTATTTGTATTGTTTTACACTTGAAATATGTGGTCATCACCTTCAAAAGCTCAACATGATTTTATTTTTCAACAATGAAAATACATAAAAGTCAAATGAATTATTTTAATTTTCTCCATGAAAATAGTCCATTAGATAACAAAGAAAAGGTACCTTTACTAATACCATGCTCTTCTTGGCAAATCAGGCAAAAATGTCACCCCGTGAGTTATGAAATCCTGGCACATAAGAACAACATGTACAAAATGGAAGCAATTACAGAATTCTGAGGTAGTGCACAAAGACAACATAATGGATTAACAATTTAGGCATGCATAAATAAAACCATACATACAGCACATTTAGATGGCTTTTGAACTGAGAAATGGGATACTAAACTTCTGATCAGCATTTTTATCATCACTGTGGAAATGTTAGGCCAGGCTCTCAGGTTCATGGAGATTCCACTCTGCAAGAGAAGTAGGCTGTCACAAAGCCAGTGATCAGCTACTTGAGTCTGTAGTGTCCTCAGTACCAACACAAATTTGGTGCCACTTGGCAAAGGCTCAGCCAGGGAACCAAGCTATAGTAGCCTTGAGATTCACCCACCCAAGCAAGTACAAGTGCCACCATGTACCCATGTGTGTCCCTGTACCTGTGAGTACTTTCAGACCCAGCAGACCTCATTTAGCTCTCCCGGCTGCTCTCTAGTAGGACCAATTAGTTCTGTCCATGCCATGGCTGTAAGTGACTCTGAAACAGATCACCACATCCAGCCAGGACTGCTGCTCTTGATCATCTATAGCTCAGGGAAATCTGCTCTAGTGTTCACAGCAACAGGGAATCCAGGAGCCAAAACTGACAGAATGACTCTGCTGCACTGTGTAGAATTTTCTTAACTTGTTCTACAGATAACGCAGTCTCAAAGACTGTAAAGAAACAAGTACTACTGAAAGCATTTGTACTATAACTAATACCAGAACTGATTTCTGCTATCACCATACTTTTTATTCAGGGGAGGTTTCAACATACAAGATAGTAGATGCTTCTATCTGCGCACGCATGCTTTGTCTTAAAGAGAATTACAAAACACCTTTTAAAATGTAAAATCAGACAATATTTTTAATACAGCTGCTTGAAGCCATGCTGTTAAAGCCGTGACTAAAAGTTACTTTCAAACAACTGCATGCTGTGTAGGTGGAACCTTGCTTCTAAGTCATATTGGCCCAATAAATTAAAAATTGATAGAGTTTGAAAGATGGGAAAAACATATTTTTAAAAGTTTGAGTAGGTCTAAAAAAGTTGGAAAACCTACACAGAACCTTATTGATATCTTGCTAGAAAGAACTCCATTAACAACAATTCTGGATAGTAGAGGCTCGAAGTTAGTTTCAAAATATCAGGTAACATGCAGTCAAAATCAAAGCCACCTGAGCCCAGAAGGTCTTAAACAAAAATTACAACATGTCTGAGTCTTCATTTCACTGACAATTGTACGAAGTGCATTGGAAGTCCTCAGATGTAACTGCTCATGCCACAAGTCTCACTATAGAGCAATCATCTCAAACAAGTATCCAGTAGAGAAATGAAAGCATGCAGTAATGTGGCTGAGTGACCACACAGAAAACAGGGACATACTTTACAGAAGACAAGATCAATTAGCACTTGTGTGTTGCTTATTTTTACTGGGTTATAAAGAAATTTTCCTTTCCCAGAGTTTTCAAATTATGAAGGAGATGATTTCCAGGTGACCTCAGATGTGACACATTAACCAATACAGGGCTTTCCCTGACTCTGTAGTTAATATATACTATCGGTGTGATCTGGCCTAGGCTCAAACTTCTATGCCCTGGTACCTGCCTCTGAGTGGACATGTAATCCCATGACAGCCAGCAAGAATGATCTGCAGTTATTTAGCCACAACAATCAGATGCCTCAGTCAAAAGCCAGTCATGAAATGCAGCAGCAGGCACAGGCTCAGGGGAGCTTTCTACCTCCAGGTGGGCTGTCTTTGTTCTGACAAGTCCTTGCAGAGCAAACAAAACCTAGCAGAAGCCTACTGTGACAGTCTCCTTGTTATATGATCCACCACTTCTGTTGCATCATCCATGCTCGTTCACACATTTTACTATGACTTGATGCATAGCCTGATATGTAGTACAAGTGCAACATCTTCAGAGGAAAACCTATTACTTTTGACTCAAGATATTTTCTGTGAATTTTTATTGAGCTGTTTTGCAGTGTGTCAATTTATATTTTACTTTCTAAAAATATTTAATTTTGTTTCAGAAAACTGAAATAACAAAACATCTGAAAGTGGACAGCTGATGCTATGGCATGACTTTCTTCTCCAAAAACCTGCAGGTATGCATTTTGTTTTTACTACCAAATGCTCTTGCTACCTACTTTTGTCATGACTGTTCATGAGATTACAGCACTGCCTAATTGTGTCAGATCTAAAGAGCAGTTTTACAATGTGAGTTGCAGTCCCAAAAGCAGTTTGCAGGAGACTTCAGATGATATCAATACCAAATTTTAAACAGAAAGAACTCTCCACAAATGAAAAACAATTCACAGTAAGCATCTTATTTTGGAACTTCTCAGCAGAGTTGTCTGTGTATGTTTGGAATGAGCACGAATAACAAAAGTATTTCACTTCCCTACTATAAATAACTAAACAGTACAGAATTTCTACAAGGTAGCTCTTAGTTTAACTAGCATTTTTTTTTATGCCTCTGTGTACACTTCTTTTGTTCATGCCCACTTCTATCAAGAATTTGTATTTTCTCCCGAAAAATATTCAGAATAAGATACCTGTAATATGGTATTTCAATATCGCCTCCTCACTTGTAACTAGGACATAATGTGTTGAATTCTATTCTCATTGACTTCTAATTTCATAAGGTACATAGAATATATGGATAAAGAAACTGTTTCTCAGTAGCAGTATATGTTCCATGTGAAATGTTTAATATGATCCAACTTCCAAAATTAATAGCAGACCAGATGCTCAAATTCTATTCCAGACTTTTCTAGTCTATTTCAAAGCCTGGGTAATCAATGGGAATATTTGACTTTGTGCAGTAATCTGAAATCTGCGCATGAAAATTTCCAGGAGGTAGGCCAGTCTCTTCAGGGTTTGCAAAACATTTTTTCACCTGAACTGCAACACAGTAATATATTTGTGTAATAGGTATTACAGAGCAGAAGTGGTAATGTGCTCTTTAACAGACTGATCAGGTAGAGGTGAATCTCAACAATGTAAACTTGAGACATGGGACTCAACATGACCTAGTTGCCACTAACTTGGTGGAAAACTTTCATTTTAAGCTTTATTCATTGGATGAAAACCTCACACATTTGAATCTTTCAGCCAACTTTTAGCAGTGCTCTGTTACTTCCTAGCTTATTCAAAGTAAATACAGTAACAAACTACACATAGCAGAATTTGGTTTATGATTAATTTGAGATGATGCCTTTTAAGAAACATCTAGCATACACAAAAGCTTGGCAAAAAGAAAAACCAGTGGCTTTAGTACAAAGCCTGAAATCCAAGCAAAATGTATTATTTTTTTACATGGAAAAATCTTGCAAATTCTCAAAGGTTTATGTAAACGTTAATACAATAGATTTTTACAGTATAATGCTATGAATGTACTAATGTCACTCTTACCAGGACTAACAGACCTGATAAATTCCTGAGATTTAAAGTATCTTCTAATAAAGCGTAAAAAGAAGAAATTACCTTCTTTAGAATATTTTGTGGATGCCCAAAACAGTGTGGCTTCATTTACATGTACCATCCTACCTACATGAAAGTATTTTTTCTAGGAGAGAGCATATTAAAATTTGGCTGATGAGTCTGAAGTATCTTATAAAAATTTCAGATGAATAATTGCATACATCTTAACACAAGATGATATTGTCATAATTAAACAATGGAACACAAGTTCCACTTTTTAGGATGATAGTCTCTTTAAGGCAGATAAGCAGCACAAGTGGCACTGCTTTATCAGTATGCTGCTAAATGTATTCAGCACGGATCCAGCAATTACCACTACCATGGCCTATAAGTACTGGGAGGGAGGGAAAGACACTGACAATGTTCCTGTCCATCCACTACATCCTTGCAGGCTACCATGAACTCACTATTCCACACTCAACTAATCTTGAGCTGCATCAGCCTACAGAAAGCTGACCATGACTTTGCAGCTACTGTACACAAGGATGTGTTTGTCATGAATAGGTGAGTTTCAAACATATCATGCAAATAGAACACACCAAACCCCTTTCCTGTGGCAAACTGCCTTGTCTTGGTTGCTACAGACTCCAGCAAACACTACCCATTAAATACATCAGGAATCTGACTTTAAACCACCCATGACAAAATTTAAATAGTAGAAATATATTTGTTATGTACTTGAATACATGATAGTTTGAAAAAGCTATTTTGGTGAACTGTACTGTAGTGCAAAACAAAATGAAAGAAGAATCCTGTTGCTGCAACTAACTACAGTTGGTAACACAGTCTTTTAGACAAC
>JAWWLV010000183.1:19296456-19336814 GCA_035041135.1 Platyrinchus mystaceus | reverse complement strand
CCCATAAGTTAGAAGAGTTCAACAGTTCTTTCTGAAAAATGATACAGTACTCTTGAAAAGTATTAAAGGACATACAGGAGCTGAACTGCTCTTACAGCAGAAACAGCATAAGAAATGTAATCCCTGTACAGCTCTGTCAGCAGGATTTCTTTCTGGATCAACAGGGGTGGCAGAAGTCAGGAGCCATACCTGTTAAATCATTGTTTTAGCTGTTAAAACAGCCAACAAGATGTGATCTGTGGGCTAAATATTGGTATTGGGGACCCTGGCAGACAGTAGGGACTTTGCTGAAGTTCATCTCCCAAAAAAGAAAAAAAAAAAAGAAACCCGGTTCTGTATATCCTTTAATGTTTAACCTCAGATTTTAGGAGAGTAATACTGTATTATTGTACTGAGGCACATTGTACTGGCAGATCTTTTACATCAAACTGTAAAATAACCTTTTAGAGATAAATGTTATTTCACTCCTCTGTTCTGGTCAGGTTTGAATATTTAATTGATGCATGGATACAGCACTGCCTTTACAGATCTGGGGGAAGAATATTTGATTATTTGTTTTTAAATGTGTTACAATTTGCTATTCAGCCTCATTTGGTAACCCATTTCTTTATATCATGCAGATGTCTGCTGTGAGATGCAAATCAAAGTTATGTGCTAGGTGCTATATAGGCAAGTAAGGAAAATTCTTGTCCCCTCCTGATCTCTTCTGGAAGTGCATAGGGATCTGATTTCACACTGCATGACAAAGTGTTTCCTTTCATTATTTTATCTCCCATGTATTATGTCAGCTGGAAGGAGACGATCTCCCCTTAAACAAAGCAAGGCAACTTCCTTTGTGTGCAGAGTCCTTTGAGATGTTTGCTTATCTGCAGTGATCAGTTGCAAGCACAGCTTCCATTTATATAGTGTCCTTCATAGCAATGTTACCATGAACATAGTGAAAATACTTGGAAGTATTTAAAAACTCCATAAATATATATTTCTTTGTGGCTGCCTTGAACAGTGATGTAAGAGAGGCATTTTGTATGGAAGAATGGATAGGTGGTGGAGCATTTTTTCAGATCCAATCAATTCTGCTTTGTGTGAGTGACCAGGACATAAAGAACTTTGTTTTTTTCTCCATTGCTCCTGTCAATTTAGATATTTTTATCTTTGTTTTAAATGTATTGGAGTTTTTATTGTTCCCCACCCCATATTTAATTTTGTGGTGGATCAACTTTTTTGACAAGCATTTGCACTAATACCTAGGAAATTAATTATAAAAATTTAATCCAGCTCTCAGCTGGTTTAACCAAGAGAAAAGAGCCTTCACATCACAGTCAGGGGCTGAATCCAGCTGGCAAAAATCAATGTGGTTCTGTTTAATCATGATTAATGTTTTCACTTATTTTATAATTTTGCATGCAATTTTCTTTTAAAGGCTCTTGGAGAATGATTTGGCAATTGCTACTCAAACCAGAGAGCTTGATTCTTTGTAACGTGGTTTGCTTACATGCAAGGGGATGTGACCAGTAGTGGAATGTAACTTGTCCTTAATTTCCATTTTCTCAAAGGACACAGTTACCAGAGTTCAGGATTCATGTCCCTTGGAACTGCTCTGCAAAGGTTGGAATTGTCATCACTGGTAGTATTTTGTGATTGACACACAGGACTGTTTCTCTTACCCTTATTTTCATTGAAGATCATCTTAAGAGAAATTATTCACATGTTTCTGTTTCTGTAGTGGCATCCACATAGATAAGAATGTCTGCCTAGCAAGGGGCTGGGGACATGGGTACCAACATTTTTTTCAGAGATAGAAGAACTACATCAGGAACATTTGGCTGTGTGCTGTTGCTTATCATCTGGAAGAAAAATTTGTCTGAAGTCTTAGTCCCAAAGAGCTTGTAATGCAAATAGAGGAGCAATAAAAGGAAAAATGGGGTATATGCATAGAAAGAATGACAGGAAAAACAGTGAAGCCACCACATTATGAAGCAGTTTAGTGGTACTGAGCTTGCTAGTTCTATATATCCACAGCTGGTGTTACAGTAATTTCCTGATTTCTTGTCATTCTACTTATGTATACATGAGTATTTATCTATTTAAATACATACAGACATATGATATTCATATATTACATTAGAAGAACATTAGTTTTGAAAATGAAAATGCCTGAATTCAAAAGCTATCTGGTATAGTCTTTAATTTTGCGATTTGTATTTTTCTTAAGACTCTTACCTTATTCAGAGCATAGAAGGGATGAATCCTGCTGCTTGCACAATTGTTTAGTATTTTGATTTATTGAATTATTAAAAATATGGCCTCGGGATTTATTGATTACAATCTCCAATGTATCTTCTAGCTGCTGCAGCAATTCAGAAAGAAATCATAATAAGAATATTCTTCTGGCTATATATCACCAGGACATGATGTGTACCATAAAAAAATAATGTGAGATGTTGCAATGGAAAACTATATTGCAAATATCGTCAAAATAGAACAATGTCAAAATTGAGACACTAGATTGATTTAAGTTTATTCGGATGAAAGGTATCTTTTAGCGTGGGCACGTGCTCTTACCATGTGTTCTTCCTGGAAATGGAGAAAGCCTTTTTGGTAAAGCTTTAAAAATAATCTATCTGTCTGTCCTTTCCTGTGTGCAGAAAGCTTCTCCTCAAATAGATAACATTAGACAGAATTATAAGCAATTGAAAACAGCATTTTTTAAATGGCGAGTATGCAAAACTATTATTAGAATGGAATTACCTTTTCCCACAATTAAAATGCATACATGCCTGTGTAGGATAGAATAAAACATAGAATTTTAACACCACAGCTTAACAAGATAATATTGCTTGAGTAAAAGTGTGTCACTTACAGAAATCACCCCAGACAGGTGTTGGTGGTTTTTTCTGCTCCACCAAATCATTTAATGTGTGTTAAGAAAGAATCGTTCTAGAAAGTTCTTGAAAATTCTAGTATTTATTTTTATCATTCCAAGACTTGAATCAGGGGAGGAATTACTCCTAATATTTTAAAACTTAAAAGTCCAGCAGTCCATAAAGCATGATATTTTGATGATGGCCTCCAACAGTTTTCAGAACTTTTAAGTTGATCCAGATTTTGAATTTCCAGAACTCAACCACTTTAATTGTATTTGGCACATATGTAAGTATGTCTTCAGCAGATCTATTAAAGGAACATTAAAGTTTCAAATTCAAGCACTCAGATGTTAGCAAATGGTAAAATTAAGGTTGTCTATTTGACCTTTTTTTATGAACTGGTGAATTATGATTACTTTTTAGAAACTATGGTCGAATAATAATGAATCAATAATATACCAGGTATTAGTAAATACAGTAATACATGTACATACATTTGGACAAAGTCATCAAAAGTACAGGAGGTGCAGAGCTTCATCCATTAGTCATCTTTTCTGTATAGCCAGGTCTCCATATCAAAAAAATGCTATGTCATTCCTGTCTCTTGTAGGTGATGATGGAATTTGTAGCTGGCTAAAGAAAACACTTTGTTTGCTGGAGTACTGCAGTAGTCTTGAAATGTCATCACAGAACATAAATGTCTGGACGTCTAATCCCAACCTCTCCTAATTGGTTGGAAGGTATTTGGAAGAAGTTTATAAAGCTGAGTTTTCTTACACAGGCATTCACAAATAAGGTAAATTATCCCTGTTTATTTTTTCCCTCAGTTTCCTGTCTTGATGTCTATAGTGCACATTGACTTTCATTAAAAATAAAAAACCTAAGATATAGATTCACAGAATTGTTAGGGTTGGAAGGGACCTCTGGAGCTCATCTAGTCCAACCCCCTGCCATGAGCAACCTAGAGCAGGTGACACAGGAACACGTCCAGGTGGGTTTTGAATGTCTTCAGAGAGGGTGACTCCACGACCTCCCTGGGCAGCCTGTTCCAGTGCTCTGCCACCCTCAGTGTAAAGAAGTTGTTCCTTATGTTGAAGTGGAACTTCTTGTGTTTTAATTTATGGCCATTGCTCCTCGTCCTTTCAATGGGCACCACTGACACCTTCCTCTTGGCACCCACCTTTGAGATACTGCTGCATTCTGCAGTATGTTAATTTATAACATTAGTATTTTTAAATATAGTTTGCTGTACATTATAGAATGTACAAATGTTCATATTGTGATACCTCCAGAAACATGTAAAGGTGTTATTCTTGGTTGTTGTCTTAATACTTCACTTTGAAGAAAACAATTTAGAGTTCATATTCTGGCCCAAGAAGCTGAGTCCATGCTGTTTCTGTTTTATGGCATGCTGTTGGCATGGATAGCTGCCAGACCCTGTTAAAGCAACTTTTCATTACCTTCTCTCCAGGCACATAAAACTCACTGCTCACCGTAGCAAAATACTTTTCTCAGTCAAAGCCACCAAGACTCAATCTATAACCTTCAGTGCAAGAGTACTGAAGTCCTATCAAGTTAGAACAGCAGCCTATAGGACATAAGAAAGAAAAAGAGGTTCTAAACAGTATATGACACTATTCATGTGCTATTTCCTCTCTAATATTGCTTTGTGAAAAGCTGTACAAAACCTCTTAAGATTGGAACTGCAAAAATTATTTTTTGCGTTCATCTATATAAGCAGAATTCATAGCTATTTCTTCCTTTTCATCTAATATCCTGTAGAGGTCTTAACTGTGATCACAGAAAGAAACTGCAAGCATATTTTAAGGGGTAAGAGACTATTTCATATAGATTTGGGTTTTTTTGTTACAATATGTGCACTAGTGTTACAATTAAGATGACATAATCTAGTTTACCAAGCAGTACACTGAAGTACTTCTTTTACTGCTTTGTTCCCCCATGGTTCAGCTATACGCCCATTGCCCTGTAAAGATTTTAACCATTTCATCATTTTATCTTTTATACTGACAATTTTTTTTTTTGAGAGGTGACTTTCTTGATCATGAAATTTTGTATTTGGTTGATTTTTGTTTCTATAATAAGGATGACTGAAAAAACTGCCTTCTTTTCAGTTTGGAATATGCAGTTTCTGCAGGGAAGGAATGGCTCTTTCATAGATATCTGTTGTGATAGAACATTATTCCTTTTCAGCATTTTATCACATGAATCATTTTATCAGCATAAAAGTAATTTTAAATGGCTACTGATAGAGATGGTTACAGTGCTGAGAGACAGAAGGTAAAATGGGTTGGAACCCTTTGAGGTTTTTCTTTTTTTTTCATGTTTTTTAAAATTTAAACAGATTATGAAATTTTGAAAATCACTGCTGCAAATGTATAGTAGATTTTTCATGTCTGTTTTAAATAAAACTGTAGTGTGCTTAGTTAATGAAATCCAGATTCAAAGTAAATGTGAAGACTTTATTCTCTCTTACTCACTCACACCTTACTCTAAGAGCAGGGAGGTTAGGAAGATGTAGGAATTAGGTCCATGGTGAGGTAAGACTGAATTTTTCACTTCTTTTGCTGTAGCAGTACAGTAGACAGCTGCCTTATTTTTTTATTTAAGGACTATATTGAGAAAGTCAGATCTTTCATGGTTAACTTGTCATTTACTCTTTTAGAAAGCCCAAAAGTAAGGTCAGTCTGATTATGTTTCCAAGCCCATTTTAACACAGGTCTACTCTCTAAAACATTTAAAAATGCTTTATGTCAAAATCATTAAATGTAATCCACATACAAGGTGAAATGCTGTTAGTGAATGCCAATAAAAGTCATCTAAAGTGTTAAACTTAGCTGCCTCTTAAGAGATGAAAGCAAGAAAAGAGACAAAGGTTTTAATCTGTCTCTTTTTGTCTTTGTGTTTTCCTGTTTTTGTGAGTGTACCCAGGGTAGTTAATGTTTTTGCAATTATACCTAACAGCTGGAGGTATACTTGACTGAAATGACCAAAATCTTTTATAAGCAATTCTGATAATTATCCTGCACTTTGAAAATAAGGCCTGAACTATAATTATTTATAGGAGGGATATTTCAAGAAATGTTCTGTGTTAGAATAAGGCAGATCCTTAGTATGATTAGTGTCTACCCTGAGCATTGTCATTTAAGATAACTAGTGTAGGTCTGCCTATTGATATGTAAGAAGGACATGAATGCTTAACAGAAGACATGCAAGGTATGTACACTTTTTGAAGTAATCAAGCATTTGCTTTCAGCAAGTCCCTCTCCTAGGAGGAGTCCAGCTGTATAGTAAAAGTGTTATATAGGTCCCTCTATAGTTTTGAGGATGCCCCCGACTCTACAAGGACTCCAAAGAGATTAGTTGACATGCTGCATCTCTAAAAACAATTTAAGTAGCTCTAAGTAAGTCTTAGTGCCAATTATGTTAATGATGCTGCAAAAGGACTGCAAATTTAGAAGTCCTATAAAGTTCAGTGCTGGCCCTAGCCCTTAAATCAGGCTCTTTAATCTTGCTAATTGGTGCTTTTGAGTATAGGAAAATACATGAACCCTGCTGTGTTCTAAAAGCAGTAGAGCATCTTCACTAGCCAATAATACCCAGTGAAAATAGACTTCTCAGGCTCCAAGTCTCCTGTACTAAACAGTGATGTGGAAAAGTTTCATTTCACTGCTACCTGTCAGTGCAGTTTTGCTTGTTGAACAGTGCTTGGCTGCACCTGTGCTGGAAATGGATCAGCTCTGACCATCATGACAAGGTTCCTGTCCCAAGCATGGCTAAATATCCTGTCCATGAGACAATATCTAGGAGTAGCCAGAAATTCTTGTCTCACTGACAGAATAGGGGGTTCAGTGCCATGATTCCTCTCAAGAGCCGTGAATCCTCCCCTCACAGAATGAGACTTTTACAGACTGATGACCAGTTATTTAAACTCAGGTACTAAAACTTAGATAGCCTAGATGATTACTTAAAGCTATTTAAACTTAGAATAACAACTTTCTCTCACAAAAGTATGGTTCTAATGGATGCTAGTTCTTTTAAAACCATAAAGACCAACTCCTTGGCTGCAGTGAGTTTGTATGGTTTCACCAAAATGCATAAGGCTTTTTGGCAGCTAAAGAGTTACTGTCAATTTAGTATTTAATTTAGAGAGTATCAGTAAGGTTGTTACTTTCTAGCTACAGATTTTATGCCAATCTCACTTCCAGCTGCTATATGTATTCTTTTCACAGTGTGACTTCTGTAGTGGTAATACATGTATACATTAGGGTGACTCAGGCATATGCCATTACTCATCTTTTGCATTGCTTGGAAAAGGGAGTAAGACTCAGTGAGTTCCAGCCTTATCTTGTCTCTGATTGCTTCTGCTCTAAGCTTCTGGCTCAAGTTCTGAAGAACTCTTCTGCTTCATTTTTTTTCAGATAATTTTCATTCTTCTGTAATTTTTTATTGCCCATGGATATTAGTTTTCTAGAAGGGGTTTATAGGGTGTCATCCTTATGATTTGTATAAGAACTCCAAGACAGTATAATGGGGCTTGTGCTTCAAAGAAAGAATTATATAATATAATTTAATTTAATTTTTCCTTAACATTCACCCTCAATACTGGAGGAAGAAAAAAGGCTACTCACTGAGAAGAGAATGCAAAGCTAATGAATCCACTAGAGGAAGGCTCTGCTCTTCTGTGTCCATCCCATGCTAAACAGAATCTTGATCATGGAATATCAAAAGAGATTTATCCTGTATGGTATGTCATTTATGTATGTTGAATTTAAATAATATTCCCTCTGGGAATAAAAAATTTCTTATAGTCTTGCTTTGTTTCTACTATTTCATCAAAGCCTTTATTTCAGTCATCTCTAGCTGGCCAAAAGGAACACACTTTCTGTAACTCATTTTCTATTTTGCTTAGGAGAAGCTAAAAGATCTGTAAGGATATCTTGTAAGGATACTTTCAGAGGCATTCATTTCTTGGTGTAAATGAGTTTTCACCATCATAACTGATATTTGTCACTCCTCTAAAATTGTTGTATACAAGTTTGAATTCATCAGAATATGCAAAAGGATGGAAAATGGCACAGGTATAAATGTTGGAACCATATTAGCTTTTCATTTGAATTATTAACTTACATTTGATCACACCTACATATGTGCACATAAACAAATACCATTTCACCCTTAAGATCCCTTCTGTTTCCTGACTAATACAGTCACAACCAATCTTATATTTAATAAGAACTTTTGAGAAATGGGGGAGATTTAAAAGTTTAGTTCATGTAGAGGTCTAGATGTTCCAGACAAATTCCATTGATTTTCTTCAGGCATGCATTTTCTGAGATTTTTTTGTTGTCTCAGCAGGAATTTTGTTGATGTTATTTTTAGTTGTGTTAGCTACTCAAAAAAGCAAACAAAGTAATTTAGGTCTATTTACTCTCTTGGGTTTTAAAAATAATTTATCATGGTTACAACCAAGTGGGGTGAGAAATAAGAGAGAGATATCTTGCAAAAATAATTCTAAAATATTCACATTTGGCTGTAGGCTAATGCTTTTTAATGAACTTCTCAAATGAAGTGGTATTGGAGCGCCTTGTGTGAAGGCTTTTCTTCTGACAACATTCATTTAAGAGGTCTTTCTATATTTCTGCATTTCATGAGAATACTCTGAAGTAGTATACTCTAAAAGTATTCTTGTGGAAGAAATACTATGTATAGCTTTTCTCTTGTGTGATACTTTATCATTGTTTCTGTGCAGGTATGGAAGAGTAATGTGGCTATCCCACTTACCTACAGTCTTGTTGCCTTGAGCAAGGAGTTGCTGTGCAGCAGGTATTTTGTTCTAGAACTCTGCACAATAATTTCTTAAATATTTTAACATCAGCCTGTCTTTCCTGCAAATTATTCCAAACCCGTCTGTGTCAGATACTTCAGGAATTATTTTAAAAACTGTATTCTGTTTGCCCTTCCTTTTAATTCACATTTCAGTTGAAAATAATTATTGCACGAAGAATTTCATACACTATTTCAGGAAAATCATATGCATAAATTCATATTGAAAAATCTTCACAAACTAATTTTTTGTAAAGTTCTTTTTTTATTATGCATTGTCAGCAATTGAATGATATGTTGCTCTTTCATGCAAGCTGGAGTAGTGTTAAGAGAGCAAATGTTAATCCATAAGCATAGGTTTTAAGGAAAGAAGTGCTAGGTCTGCATAAGTTTGTACAGGTTTAAGTATGAAACTGGAGAGCTGCTTCAGTTAAAATGACATTGAATTAATTACAGAGACAACCACTAGTATTAATTGCTCAGTGTCCCCAAACCTTATTCCAGTTCTGCTCAGGATGTTTGGTTTTATCCTGGGTTAAAATTTACACACTCTTGGTGCTTTTTCTGTTGTTCATTATAACCGTAGTAGCAGCTCTAGGAATATAGCAAAACATTACTGTTCACCAACCAGCTGCAGTTACTATTCAATAATGAGTCCATTGCAAACTAAGTACTGTATGATAATCCAAAAACACAAACAAAAATCCAAACACCAACCCCCCAAAAGCCCAACCAAACCCAGATCTTCTACTATGAATTAACACAAGAAATGTACATAATTTGTCATGGAGCAACAGCTCAGTTACAATAATAGTACATAAGAAAAAAACTATGGAAATTTTTGTGCACGCCAGGTGCTTCACATCTGAAATCATTACAAACGATAAATATTAAAATTGATTGTTTCTCCAGGATGGTCATGTAATAAAATATTCCTTGCAATGTTCAGAAATGTAGAAAAATGAGTTGGTTTTTTTTTTAATTACAGACTGAAAAAATTCTATCTTGCCCTAAATATAAACTAAATAGATAAAATCTGCATAATTGACAGTATAATTGTATTATTTTTTATGAAGTCTCTGCATATTAAATTCTTCAAGAAGGACTAAAATAACTGGACTGAAGAAATACCTATTTATGACATACTTTATAATGAATGACAAACATACCTGACTACTTAGCTGGTTTAATCCTTTTCATCATAAAATCTATTTCTTTTAATTTGTTCCTCTACAGTGAGCTGTTTGAACTTGACTTTCTTGCCTTGGAATGATGGAACAGCAGTATGTCTTGAGCTCAGTAAATCTAAGCTTGTGTTTATGTCATTCTTTGCCACTTTTTTTATTTCACTTCCTTGACAAGCATTAATATAATTCAGTTCTGTATCATAATTTCCATGTTCTTTTGAATATGGAGTACAGGAACGTTTACTTATGTCTACAGGGTCTATTAGACCACAGTTGAAAACCAGATTGTCTTTTTTAAGAAAAGATATTTTCATGGTGTCAGATAAAATAGTATATAAGTTTTTGTCTTTTTTGTCATATTTGGATTCCTCTCCAATTCATGCCAACTCTGTGTCAACAGGCGATGTTGTATTAGTTTCCTCCTTTAAACCTAATGTGCTATTAGTTTAAGACTTCTGAATAGTGGCATTACTGTTAAACTGAGCAAGATTCTTAGAGGTAACTGCATCTTCATCTTTTGAGTCCCATTTATCCTGTGAAACAGTTACAGTATCACTAGAATAGCTCTCATGAGGTTCATACATCTCAAATATTTCTTCATTTCCAGACTGACTGTCCAGCTTTGCAAAGGCACGCTGTGATTCAGTGCAAATCACACGGCTTAATGTTGTCTTAGACATAGCTGAGAGAGTTGTTTCCTGTCTATAAATGTTTAGATGTGAAAAAGTGGCATAATTGTTATTGTTGTTCTTATTCAAGTTGCATTCTTTGGGATTCCTTTGTAGTGTTACATCATCAATGTTAGTAACTTGTACAACTTCGGAATCATCAATTTCATTAATTTTTTTCTCTTGCTCCTTCCCAGTACTATTCACAATCACATTGTCACCTTCCTTATTATCCTTTCCACTTTTCTCCTTGTTCTGTGGTGCTTCTGGTTTATACAGCTTATCTGGCATGTTCCCAGCTTTCTCATCATTTCCCTTCTTGCCTGCTTCATTTATGTTTGCTTCTTTTTCAGACAGAGAGCTAAAGGATGAGTGTTGATTTTGTTGTGCATTTGCAGTGTTATTTTTATTTTGCTCCATCTGAATGTGTTTTTTCTGAGATTCAGTTTTGCTACCCAGAGGATTATTTGTATTCAAACTAGAATCTTCTTGAACAAAACCTTCTGGAGGCCACTTTGACTTATTTACTTTAGCTACTTCTTCAATAGAAAATGTTTTCTTAGATGTTTCATCGTCTGTTGAAGGAGGCCATGACATCTTTAATTTACCTCTTTCTGTGGATTTTTTCAAATTATTATCCAAAATATCAGAATGAGCATCTTCAGTACCCGAGTACAAGTGTTTATCAACTTCTGTAATTGGTTTAGGATCAACGGGTGTACTGTTAATGGGATTTGTTTCTTCAGCATGAGTACTGTCAACTGAACTATGTTGATCCTTAGAACTCCATAATTCTTTATGCTGCTTGTGGCCAAAACCTTCATCATAATTTCCTTTTGACTTGAAAAGTTGCTTAAAATGGGGTTTACAATATATTTTTCCATGGAGTGATGCATAATTTCCCAAGCTGGCAAATGCAAGAAAATTAGTTTTATACTTTTACATATCATAAACTACCATGAACTTTACATTTTATTTGCTATTTCAAGTACCTCTCTATATAACAGTACATATTAAGAAAGGAACAGCAAAAAGAGAGCAATGTATTGTCCAATTCTGACCACACACCTCTCCCGCTTTTACTTGCAAAGTCCCATACAATTTCAAAGTCAAGATGAAGGAGAAGAGTCATGCTTGGTGATTTAAGAAAGAACATAAACTCATTTGGTTGTTGCACAGCCTAAGCTTCAAATAGAAATGTTCCACAGCACGATTTTTTTTTTAGCCTTTGTGAAAATTACAGGAATTTGTGTTTAATTATATTTGGAATCTGCTCCGAAATGAAGTAAAGGAAATGTGTGTAACTAACCCTCAATGTGTTAAAATCGAAGCTGTTGGCCTTTGCAGTTTGATAGAGCAATAAATCCTGCATTTCATTTAAAGGTTGCCAAGTGGTTTGCTAATGCAGAGAACCATCATAACTCCTTTTATGGATGAGGAAAATTAGGAGAAACTCTGGTGTGTGTTCAGATGTCTTAAATTCTACCCAAGTTTCTGTGTCTGCTGCTTCATGAAGGTCTGTCACAGTGAGTAGGAAGTAATGTGCAGAAGAATTCGGAAGGTACTGGGGTGGAACAGTTCTTTGGAGAATTTAATGACCTTGTTCACTGTCACAGGGCAGATGTAAGGAGCAGAGAAGAAAAGGGGAATTCAAGATACCTCTCTGTCAATCTTACATCCTACAGGCTAAATAGCACAGTTGAAAATAATTTCACCATCTGTATTTATACTCATAAGCAGAGTTCTGTGGGTGAACATGCAGTTACTTCTTACCTCAATTGACTGCCACAGTGGTGACATCGGAAACACGATCTATGAAAATTCTGCTTGTCAGCAACGAGGCATTCCATTGGGTAAACTCTCTGTTGACAGAGTTTACATGTTTCATTTTCCTGAATCTGCAGTTTCTAGAACCACATATTAAAAAGTTACATGTTAGTTTAAGCCACATTATGATTATGATTGATTTTAACAAATATCCATATATTTTGTTAGAACATTATCCATTTTCCGCTAGCTGGTGTCTCAGGTGGTAATTATAGGGCTTCATTTTTGTTCAACTAACAGTTAAGCTTAGGAAGTGAAAAACTATTTACCTTTCCCTTTGCAGGAATCCATGCATTTGAAAGGACTATTTACGTCATCAGGTACAATATTTTCCATTTATTTGTAATAACTAATTATTTTGTGAAATGAGATAGGATAATAAAATGTATTATAGTATAAGTGGAATTGAGTATAATGTATATACAATCTTTGAATGTACAATGTGATGGAAAGATCAATAAACAGGGGCAGATGTTTGAAATTCTGATGAGGAAGTTTTGCTAAACTATACCAAAAGTACATTAGGGATTACTGCTTTTGTGGTAACCTGTGCACTCATATGGTCCAGATATGTTATGGACATAATTATTTTTTATTTTTGCAATTTTAATTTCCAGCCCTGATACTTTTTTCAGTTAAATTTTAATACTGAGATAGCTACATTTATATTAGCAACTATATAAAATTCTTTCTTCTATGAATCATAGTTAATTATAAAGGAAACTATTTCTCTATAAAGCACAAAACATGAGTAGAAAGTTTATTTCATGCCAGTAAGGGGCAGAAGGAAATAATGGATAATCTGTTGGGCTTGAAAAATGCCTGCTGCTCTTCTGTCTTGATCTCTGAATTGCTATGAAAATGGAACTAGCAGACAAATACAAAGACAGTGAATGAAATAATTGCTGTATAAATATATCTCCACTGACAATAATAATGCCCCTTGACATCAGCAGAAAATTTGCCCCCTTTCAGTATTCTGTCTGTGTTTGGTTTGCCTGCTGGTGTTGATTTTAGAGCAATTCACAAATCAAGACAGAAAGTAACATAGATTTTATAACTACAGCTTTAGTTGCCACATACCTCTAGTCCATAAAGAGAGCTGTGAAAAATGCTGAAAATTAAGTATCTTCAAGATAATGTAGAACTTGCAAAAAGAATAAACCATCAGCAAGGACTCAGCTGAATATTCTTAGGTACACAAGTATTCTGAATGTAAAGAGGGAGGAGAGGAAGGGGATAAGGTGATTGGGAGTTAGAAAAAAGGTGACATGTCTCCTGGAAAACTATTTAATTGAATGGTTATACTTTGGTGTAGTTGGATAGTTGATAGTGAGTGTTGCGCCTCAGAAGACAAGTCAAGGGAAGAGAAAAACAAAGAGGGGATTTAAGGGAAGTTTATCCCAAAATAACTTCCAGGACTGAATAGTGGAGCCAATATTCATCTTCATGAAAATTAATCATGCGTTGTGTGTCAGTTGGTGTGGGGCTGTGGGGCAGCCTCTGTGAGGAGAGGCAGGGGCTGTCCCACACTGTCACAACCGGTTCCGGAGGGTCCAGCGGACCCACCGCAGGGCATGGCTGTCATGCCTTTGTCAACGCTCCTGGTGCCTCTGGGAAAACATATTCAAGAGGAGGCAAAAAGCTGTGCGTGCAGCCAGGACTAAGGGAAAATACTGTGAGAAACAGCCATGGGAACACCAAGGTCAGAGAAGAATGGTCCTACAAAATTAGTGGGGGAAAGGCCGGTCTAATATTTGAGGTCATCAATATTTACCAGATAGAAGAGATTAAAAAAAAAATCCAGAGCCTTGACTATATAGAGAACTTTCTATCCTGCTGGTACTGGGTATTTCTGCTCATTTCTAATTTTAATATGCTTATATACTGAGACTGTCTAAAATTCAATTAACTTTCTTCATAGCAGGCCATGTGGTGCTGTGTTTTGGATTTGTGGCTGAAGTGTTGAGAAGACACCAATATTTTAGCTATTGCTGAACTGTACTTGCACAGTGTCCAGGTCTTTTGTCCCTCCCACTCTGCTCACCTTCCCTGTC
Organism: Platyrinchus mystaceus; assembly: GCA_035041135.1. Taxonomy (NCBI): domain Eukaryota; kingdom Metazoa; phylum Chordata; class Aves; order Passeriformes; family Tyrannidae; genus Platyrinchus; species Platyrinchus mystaceus. Next base: position 19,322,367 of record JAWWLV010000183.1, on the reverse strand, counting down.
TGAAGCAAGTAGGCTGAGGATGCACAAGAAGTTGAGAGGGGACATAACCAAGACGGCTGACCCCACCTGACTGGAGGAATATTTCATAGGATATGACATAAGTAATGCTCAGCAATAAAAGTTGATGGAAAGGGGGAGGAAGAGGCGATATTCAGAGCTATAGTGTTTGTCTTCCAAAGTCACTGCTGTGCATATTGAGGCCTGTGTTGCTTTCCAGGAAGTGGGTAGACATCTGTCTGCTTATGGGAAGTAGTGAATCAATTCCTTCTTTTGCTTTGCTTGGGCTCCAGCTTTGCTTTATCTTTTAAACTGTCTCTACCTCAGCCCACAGGTTTTCTTGCTTTTGCTCTTCTGGTTCTTTGTCCCATCCCACTGTGGGGGAGTGGGTGAGTGGGTGTGGACTACGCTGTCAGTCAGAGCCAACCCACCACATGAAGTATTTTGTTGGGCCACCACCAGACTGTGCCTCATTTTACAGACTCACAAGCTATTTGTGTTTAATTCTGCTCCTGGTGTTCACAGTGTTGGTAATCCCAAAGCAGAGCTTTCTGTTTAGGAGTTACACTGGTACAGGAACATTTAGCTTTCTTCTGCTGTTTTCTTTACTGTTCAAGCATTAGCCTTCTGCTCATGTATTTCAAATGGCTAAAGCTATGGCAACATCTGGTCTTCCTGCAAGATGCCATACATATTCAGTGCCCAAAATAGATGCAAAAAAGGAGAACACTTATGTTCATCATGTAATAGCATATATAGTATTTTCTAAGTTTCAAACGCATAGCTGCAATCTAAATGCTATTTTAATATAATTTTTAAGTAACACATGCACCATGAGAAGGCATTTATTTTCAGTGTTTACTTCATATTCAAATATAAAAATATATACCTATATTCACATCATACAGTTAAAAAGTTTACTTCAATATGAAACAAACAATGGGCTTCAGCTCTTTGAGGGACACTGAATGGCTCCAGTCTTTCATGATGTGAAATCTGCACCCTGATATCAGGTTTTGCTGCCTGAATTCAGACTAGGGTTTCATGAAGTGGTGAAATCACCCAGTAAGAAACAGTAATGCTATTTTAATTTTAATAATTTTTAGTATCTTTTTATGTTGTTCTATATAATTCTTCAGGATAGATCTTGTAGTGTTAATCCTAATAATGATGGAAAAGATAGTAACTAGAGATTTTCACTAAACAGATTTTCACAACAGTATCTGCATCTTCAACTTCTCAACCTTCTGGTCTTCATGGAAATCTATTTGAATTCCTACCTCATATTTTTGTACTACTTGCGTATCATCACCATCAAATGCAGACTCAGAAACTGTGCTTTGCTGTGGTGCTACAGGAGCTGCTGCATCTTTTGTGGGACTTGGCTTTTGGTTTGTTTTTTTCTTGTTTTGTTTTGTTTTGTTTTGTTTTTCCTCTTCTCTTTCTCTCTCTCTTTTTTTTTTTTTAACATAGGAAACAATTTTTCTATTCTAGTTCTAAGCTAGTTCTGCAAGCATCCAAGCAATAGGATTATAATAAGATCTGAAAAGACACAATCCGTCAACTATTGCTCAGAATGCATAAAGCCAATCTTTTGAGCTAAGAGCTGTGCTATTTGCACCATAGAATATATGTGAAAAGAACTGTGGAATTCATGCAAAATGATGATTGAGCAGTCTTGGAGTTTTTGCTGCAACAAATGCAGACTTTGCATTATAAGGATAATGTAAACTTTAGCTGTAGCCTATGCTCATTTTCATTTCTTCTGAAAAGGATACTTTCTATGCTTCTGAGAATCTGTGGTGACAAATTATGCATACATATTCACAACAAGCAAGAAGGAGACTATTCAGCAGAGGAGGACAGGAATGCAGAAGTTTTTACTTTTACTTGTGTTTATCACATACTGTAAGCACTTGTGAGCCATCTAATGTACTTCATATTACGTTATGTGCACTTAATTTCTAAAGTCCATATATTTCCACCACTTTTGTAGGTTACATTTTATATAAAAACTATTCAAAATAGAAATTCAGACTGCATGACAGACCAGTTTCTTAAGTTCTAGTTTGCATAAGGAAAGATCCCTCATTAAAAACACAGACCTTTACCTCTTTTGCAGATGATGTGATCTCTCTGTCAGAGTGAACAGCCCTTTCCTGAGCTGCCTTTTCAATTTGCTGTTTTAAAATCTCTGTTACAGTCTTTGGGAGCTCTTCATTCTGAGCTGAATTGATTGCTGCTATGGGAAGAAGAACAAAAAAGATTGTTTTTCCTCCAACCTGCATTTTATGAAATTGACTTTATCAGTGAATCATAGAACATTATTATCTTAGAAAAGTTGTGCTTAGCCTTGCAGAAGTCTAGAGAGTCACTTGATCAAGAACAGAAATCCGTAGAGAAAACAACAAAATAATTGTTGATGCACGTGATATAACCTGTTTTGCCATACCTGAGAGATGTGGCAGGGCTAAAGGTTGACTGGGATCTGTGGGAGAATATAACACATGAATTCTAGTACAAGGACTAAACTGCAGCAGCAGCAGTGTTTTCATAGTGTGGTCATATTCTGCAGGGTTATTCAGTTCAGGTACAACTCAAGCTTTCTCTTCCACAGCTGTGTACATACATGGAGAAGTGTTTGTCTGTGTTTTCAGTTCTTTCGAGCGACTGAGAGCATATTTAAAACCACATCCTTATGCAAAAGTAATCTCTTCATACTGAATTTTAAACTCACTTAAGTCCTGTTGAAGTCAAGGAATGTGCTTCGCTGAAAATTCGGAACAATGTGTGTTTTCATGTTTGTATGTTAAGAATGGTACATTTGAGTAGAGACAATTGCCATTGCTCATTTGTGAGCCTTTATTCTCACACTGCTTCTTACCTGTGTCATGCTGAGCAGATGCAGAAGCCATTTTTATTTCATGAGTAACTTGCTCACGATGAGAAACCTGCACACAAAACCTTCACTTTAATACAGGATTTATTGCAATACATAAGAATTTTCCACACTTCTAAAACCATATTTAAAATGCTATATCAATGAAAAATATGAATGTAAACCTAATAATTATCATGTTAAAACAATAACAAATTAAAAACACTTAATAAAACACCTTTAAAAATTATTATGCACTGCCTAATGAGAGAAGATGTTAGCAGACCATCCAGATCTTGCTGTACCAAGTGGTAAAGGAGGAAGGGGCAAAACAGATATAATTGCCCAATGAGAATATTATTAATTGATATAGTTACCTCTTGTATTTGAGAGGCTTCTGTTTGACTTTCTTTGGAGGTCATTTCATTGCGCTCAGCTTCCCTGGTGCTTCTTGATACTGTGTGGTGCTTGCTACTTGATTTTTCCTCAAGACAAACAAAAATAATTGCACTTCAACAGCTAATAGGTTTTTGGGTTTTGGGTTTTTTTTGGTATACAATGGGCTGTCACAAATAAATTCTAATGTAAGTGGTGTAACTAGAATAATCATTTTACAGCAGAGTACCGTTGTTATTATTATTGATATTTGTTGCCATAAACATTTGGACAGGCTTTTTTATAACACAAAAGATGCCAAGTCATTTTTGTTGCTGCAGCCAGGCACTGGCCAGCAGATATGGCAAGCTGCATGAACACAGTGTATAATTGGACTGGAAGGGGACAAAGGTGACTAGGAAGACTGGTTCTGGCCTTATGTGCTGTGCTATCAACTTGTTGCCTGTCAGCAGCATGAGGCTAATGCAACTTTGCTAAAGGAAGTATAGTAATACAACTATATAAGGGGTGATGACTTCCTGCATATGCTTTATACAGCTCTTCCAGTGCAAAAATCACACTGAATTGCAGTTATGAAAAATATGACCATAGGCTAATGAGAATATCCTTTAAAATACATGTTAACACTGTATCTATAAGCCTGATGACTGCAGTGTGATAATCAGAGCATATTGTTGGTAGTTCAAAGCACTGTCCAAGATGTCTGTGCAAACTGATTTCTGAGGTTATATGTGTTTATTTTGGCTTCAAATTCTGGCAGTAATTTGTTTCCTTACTTGAAGCCTGACATAGAACTTGTGCTACATCACATTACTCATGTCCGTGGGGTACTTTGGGGTATAGTGATTAGAAGCAATAAATCTGAAAGATTGATATTATTAAGGCAGCAATCCTGTGCTTCCTCTCTCATGCGCACAGAGTCATCTAAAAAATAATTTCACTCATGTCAAATGATATTTTTTTCTTCCTTTGTGAGAAGGAAGCTTTCCTATGAGTTTCTACTGATTATAAGCTTTCAAATGAAAGGAGCTTCTGGTCCCTCCAGCAAGAGCTTCCCAAGTGTTCAGTGTAACTTGAATGGAGGCAGCACTGTGTTGCTGAGATTGCTGCTATATATGTAGTGCAACAGAGAGCTGTAAGCTTACTGCATCTCAAATCCTGGCGTCTTCCTCAAATCCAGCTAATTTGGGGGCAAGAAATTAACTCTCTCTGTTACTCATCCCATGAAAAAACATATATTTATAGAATTTATTCCACCTTCAAACTAAGGAACACTTACACTGCTTGCACTCCTTTAATATTTCTGCTGAATTAATGTAGGGGGGCATCTACTGCCTGGCCCGTAATTTCTGCCATGCAGGAGGCAGCAAGGGCTTTTAGATTCTATGGCAGAGAAACAACATGCATCCCTTCGTGGGCTTTAGGAATTCTATTCCACTTCTGTGCTTCCAAATCCTCTATTTTATTATAAGATGAATTAAAATGGTACAAAAAATAGGCAGAATTAATTTTCTTATTACTGGCCCAGTAAATGACTTAGTGCATTACCAGTATCAAAATCAATCCTATATGAACTGTCACAGTGAATTGAGGCTGGAGGAGAGCACATCACAGCATGGTTTACACTTACAGCTTCTGTACGCATAACAGTTCTGAGGGAGCTGCACAACATATGAGGAGACATAGAGCTAACCCCATACCAAGTTGAAAAGAGGCAGTTCAAGGAAAATGAAGCGTAAATTTTCCCATCTATTCTCTCTTTAATGACCGCGTAGGTGTATGTATAATATGCCTTTTCATTTTTTATGGATATGCATAATATATTTGTGCATATATATGCCTTTTTCATTTAAGATATGCATTTCTGTTCTTATGTGCATGTTTTAGATATGTAAGTCAAGCTCTCATTACTGGAAAACTCATTCATGAGACACAAAATATGTTCACAGTAGTCATTATGTGTCCTTTGAATGGTGTGGGGTATTAAAAAGAAATATAATTAGGCTTAATGTAGTCAGGAAGCAAATCTAATCTGAATGTCACTACTGCTTTATTGCTGTAACGTTGGTATTGCTTATGAAATAGTTGCCATATTGCAAAAGATTATAATCGTTTAATGTGATAGCAGTGGCTCTCTGAAATGCAGCCTAAACATTATAAGCCAGATTTTGACAATATAATTACACAGCCTTGCTTTGGGCATGCAGGGGGGAAGAGGGACATGGAGGATCTCATATTTTGTGTGTCAGTAAAGATGGCTAATTGAAAGTCCAGTAACAGAGTGTTAAATGCTGCTTGTTTATTATTCCAAACAAGTGGAGAGTTTGAAGACCTGTGGTTTCATCCCTCCTCTGTAATTGCCAGCTGTTGGATATAGGATTACTGTAGGTAGGATTAATTTAGTCTACTCCATCACGTTTATGGCATGTTTTGTAGATCCCATAGACTTTTGAGTATATTCTATAGAATTATTTGATGATCAATTACTTCTTGTTCATTCTATGACCTATTATGAATAAGCTTCAGAAAACACTGTCAGCTGGATGATGACTAGCTCATGAACAGTTTCTTATGGTAATTTTATTTTTATTTCTATTTCAGAATTTCATCATCCTCCAGTCTCTCATGTTTGTTTCACATCACCCTTTATGTGGGTTGCTGGCCTTCCCATGCATATCTGTATGGTACTTAGAACAGAGGACTATAGTGTCCTTTGTGCCTCTGGGTAATAAGTCATTCTGACCTAAAACAATGTGAGAACAAGTCTGTGTAAGTTTTGTTAGAGGAGTGGGGTTTTTTATGTAGGCTTTCAGATTCTGTTACTAAAGAGAACTGTAATTGCTACACACATTTTATATGTTAGTGGCCCATGCATCAATTTTAGTGCCTCTGTGCTGCAATAATTTAGATGGAATTCTGATTGCAAAATGTGCCAAGATTTGAATTTTGAATAAGTTCTCTGTGTAACTTAGACCAAGGTTTGCTTTTTTTCGTGTTGCTACTTATGCAGTTTCTCTCTGTTCTGATAACAGACAAAACATACTTTTCCTTTCAAAAATAAAATTGCTTTTCAGATCAGAATATGTATGTTATATGTATATGTACATAAAACATGTGTAAAGTTCTGTGTATATATGTATATATGTATTGCTCAAGGGGATCAAAAGTTCATCCAAGCACAAGAAAGCCTTTTACCAGCTCACATTTGAAGTATACTCTGTTTAGGTGAACTGTACATTATGGTCATCTTATAATCTCTCTGGGAAGTTGGAAGATGAATATTGTTTATATGTTGGCAGATTTAGAACTTTCTGTTCTTAATGAAGAGTATGTACAAACTTGCAGGCAGCAATGGAAGTAAACATATGTCTTTTTTACCTATTTGCGTTCTTAGCACAGTATTATCTGCACATCAGTACTGTGAGGGTCCTGTAAAAATTTCTTATCAGAGCTTTACTTATCCTCACTTCATCCCTATGATTTGTCAGCCTTGCTTAGTTGTATGTGAATACTTAGGGTGTCTTGGGCACTATATGAAAGATTTTCCTAAAAATGTAAGGTTTTCCCCGTTCAATAACATTGTCCCATTATTCAGTCTTATCCTCTACAGTTGCTAGAAAATTGGCAATTGCAACATTAGTCATCTTAGAAAATTTGTCTGGAGTGAGCCTCAATGAAGAAGGGGGAGCTCTACCTGTGTCATTCCTGACACAGTACTATATGGCTGAGCAAGTATCAGATGCTTTAGGGGTATTTCACTCCTCCTTGCTATGTAGGAGGTTCAGCTCACTTGCCAGAATGGCTTGTTTCTGACAGTGTGAGACTTTGCCTGAGCAAAAGCTCCCCTGAGCTGAGCCGGGGTAGCAAAGCACTTCATGCTGGCATCTGCCCAACTATAACACCAAAGCTTATGGCCTCTTCTCAGTTTGGTGGCTGATGGCAAAAGGTGCTCACGATGCCAGTGGTCAAATTAAAGACCAGATATCTAATCAAACTCTGGTTGAGTTTGTGAGCACATGACAAGTCTGTGCTCAGGTTTCATTGCTGCTCACCATTCTGGACAAGAGTTTAGTGCATTCTTCTAGTAATATGGCACCTATCACAAGTAGTCAATCTCCCTTATATTGTAGAGAGCTATGAGTGATGGCTGCTGCCTGAGAAAAATAGGGAGATTAATAATTATCATTTGCATACTTGATGGCAAGATTTTGAATGAAGAGCCATGAACTCCTTAGGCAATGATTGAATATGTAGTAAAATGTCCAGCTACTTAGATTACGGTTTTAAAAAAATGAATTGCTTTCTTATTTTAGCTTGGATTAATATTTTGAATTTATCCAGATCTGGAGATCTGTCTTCAAACTACGTGTTTTCTCTGTTTTGCCCCAAGATGGATTCAGTGACCTTGAATAATTTTTCAACTACCTAAGTGTATAATCCCATTTTCCATTTAAGTGCGGTTATGTTAGATAGAAATGGGATTTTATGGTCTTGCAGTAAGTTATTCAACCTGAATTTAAAGTTGCTTCCATATAGTCTGAGTGACTTTATTTTCTGTGAACGTGGCTATTTCTGCTGATGATTTGAGAGAGCCTCCTCAACAAGCCACAGAGAACAAATACATGGGTAAGTATGCTTTGAGGTGAGGTCACATCTTTGTTGAAGAAAGGGAACCATCATAGTGGATTTGTGGAGAGGTAGATATCCAGGGAAAATGCATCTGCACATCACAGAAATGAAATTATTGGGTTCTGAATAAGAGAAAAGTCACATAATTTCTGTACATGTTTCTGCATTTCTCATCAAGAAAACTGGCAGCTCTGTTGGGCCACATCATCAGAAAAGTATGTGCCTAACATTTCCCATCACCATGGATTATGCACCAATATGATTATGTCCCACTATGGGATTTTTCTGCTTAGTTGAAAATACATTAATACCTCTACAGCAACCTGTGTCTTCTCCCCTACAAACTGAAGTTCTGTTTGTTGTCTGTGCAAATTGCCAGTGTAGGTATTAATGTATGAGAAATGAGAGACAACTGGTAGATATGATGATACTTAAGATTAAAATGAATCTATGGCAGAATGTTAATGTGTCTTTTTCTACAATTGGGTGAACAATATTTCTTTAAAATCTTTTCAAGAAGTGCAGAATGGTAGAGAAATTTATTGTGCCATTACTGTTTTTTAGAGTGCACAGGACAGATTGTACAATGTGTTTTATTGTAGGGGATTTTGCATAGTCCAAAGTCATTATCTCTTACAACAATTTTTCATGTTATATGCTAATGAGGTAATAAAATGTAAAGGCCTTTTATTTAAAATAACACTTAGCTTCTGCTTTGTTCTACTTTCATGTAGCATTCTGTGCAATTTTTGATCTCTTTAGGGGACTTTATTAGGTTTAATTCAATGGAAGCAGGAAACTCCTTTTGAAAGAGAATTACTTAATATCACATCATGTGCAATAAATGCAGAATATCATCATGATACTTGACAATGTATAAATTACGGTCTTACAGACAGGGCTCAGTATAAAATACTGCTATGGTAGTAACTGCTTTACTCAATCTATGTCTGATTGAGTCTAGTCTATATTGAGTCTTCATCTGCATAAAAAATATATGATTCCTGTGGTACATCTCAAAGATAAAATTCTGAGTATGAGCATTAGGGAAATGTTGTCTCAGTGATAATGAAGACTCTTCAGTAAAGCAAGCAATCATATTTTTCCTCCAGTTATAAAGCAGAGCATACCTAATTTGTTATTATTGAAATGCTATTTTTACCTGTACAGATCTATGCAGCTGCTGGTACTGAGCAAATGTCTTCTGTGGAGAGATCCTCTGCACTTTCTCGAATTGTTTCCGCACTGCTTCCACTACTGTACCAGGCACGGTACAGAACTTGGATTTCTGTGAACCCTAGAGTGATAAAATACGTCCAATTATTTTCCATTTGTACTAAGAATGTACTTCTATGAGTTGTTTAAAAAAAAATTAACAACAGTATATGATAATGTTTATAAATTTGAAAAGGAAAATTTGGGAACGCTTGGTTATGTCTGTAGCCTTTTACAGGCAACTTCCACCAATGTAATCTGTAAACCCTACTTATTTTAACATTACATATGAACTAATATTAGCATTCAAAATAGATACAGTAATGAGACAATTATTTTTCAGTTGTTATCATGAAGATCCAAAACATATACATATTGTTAACATTAACTATTTAGTCTCATTGGGCCATTTTAGGACTTGTCAACCAAAAATTAGGACCTGTAAATTATGCAGTTCTTATACAGTCTGAATTTTGCGATCTAGAACCTAGTTAACAGTAACATGCTCCTATGTTGAACAGCTCCTGCTGGCGTAGCTGCAGTATTTATGGTGTAGTATGGTGTAGTATTTATCTCTCCCTATAGTACTGTCTGAGGACTCAGTGGTCTCCTCTCTAGTTTTAGGGATCAGCCATGTATTTTCATCCATGTAATACTCTCTCTTTGCAGGAATGACTCAGACAATCATAAATACTGGGTTTGGTGAGTTCATAGACCGCCGCACAGGAGCCATACATTATGTTTTAGACAAATTAAAGGTATGCTTGGCCTGAATCTTGAGCACCAAAAGAAGTAAAATCCATCTACTTGACTGTCAGTAGCAATCGCTTTCCAGAACAATCCTTCTGCTATTCCCTCTTCTACTTGTCTCTTCTGAGTTCTGTGGCATTTAGAGCTGCCACCTGGTCTCCTCTGTATGTTTTCAATAGGTATTGTTGAAAAACATGCAAAGAGCTTCAAGCAGGCCTTTGTGAGATGATCTTCACCAATAACAGCACCAAAGATCACAAGACTGCCCTTACCCTCAGGCTTCCTGTTCTAGTTCTGTCCCTTATGTGTTACCTCAGATGGTACTAGATGAAGCTTTCAGCATTTGAACTTATTAATCAGCCTACAGAAAATAAACCACCCAAAAATTAGGAATAGCCTTGTAATGAAGGCTACTAAGTAAAAATAGGTTTAGTGCTTACACCTGATGAGTAAGTAAGCAGGTCATAAAAAAACCAGACTTTTTTTCCCCCTGGTGATGAAGGTGGCATGATTATATATGTAATGGATGTGTGGACATGAAAAGTAATTATTTTAGTGAACAAAACTTCAGGCACACTTTACCAGTCATTTGGAGATATTTAGAGGGAGTAAGTGCAGTTATGAGTCCTTTAGGAAATGTATAAATTCTCTTTAATGGAACCAGATATAAAGTTCTTTTTTTTAGGCAATCATCCATTTTAGCAAGAAATTGAGAGGAGTTCCTGAGTGAAAATAAAGTAGTTCCTATGTGCTCAACACAGTCAGGTTGAATCAGGCTTGTTGCGGTGAGAGTGTACTAATTTAAGCAATGTTTCCAACTACAGGGCTAGGAAATTGGGAACTTCTCAGCCAGGTGAATAGCAGGAATCTGCTCCAGATACACACCAGACAGTTGGGAAATAAGGAAGTCAGCAGGCAGGAATTTGGTGGTTGGAAAATACCTGGTCTCTGGTGCCTGTTTTCACTATGTGGTTTCTGGGCTATTGAGGCGCCTAGTTCCCTCAGGCCATGCAGACCACTTTTCCCAAGACCAAAGTGCAAATAAGACTGGGGATCCTCCTACAGCTCTACTGGCATACAGATAAAGATGCTGGCTGGTGAAAGCTGAATTGTAGTTCTTTTGCTGAATACGGTCTCTGATTTACAGAAATTACTCTTGCCTTACAGTGAGAAAAAGGTGTTCTACCCATGTGCCAAAAGTTCAGTGTAAACAAAGAGCATTGGCATTCTCATATTATAGCAAGCCATCATAATGCCTTCCTTTTCCTTGTTCAGGGAATCTGAGCTACTACTTGTAGGTAGGATTTTAAGATATGGTAAAAATACTTTTTTGCCCCTCGTATTTCTGCAGAACTGAAGCAGATTTTCCTGGCTGAGATCTGAAGATCCAATTCTCAGATACTTCTGACTCCTGACTGATAATTAAACATGTGATGAAGTGCTCTATTTTAGTAGATTATAAATTCTCTCATACATTATGTGATACTTGGTATCAATATTTTAAACTTTGCAGTAAAATACCTAAGCCCTGTTGATAGACATATGGAGAGATGAGTAAAACAAAATTAATAATTTTTTTCCTATGTATTCTTTATATATAATGCCCCTTTTTATTGATGTTATTACAAAACAATACTTTTTCATACACCTTGTCTCATAGAGCTGCTATTTTAAAATGCAGCAATTTCAAATTCTTTAGTTTGAACAGTGAGAGATCTAAACTTAATGTGGTTTTGAATATGATTGGTTTTTTAGTAATATTTTTAGTAATGCAGAAACTGCTGGGTGTTGCCATTGTAAGCTGAAATAATAACTGTGTTGTTAATCTGCCACAAGCCTAAGGCCCTAACTGTAGTTTGTGCAACAGTGGGGAAAAAAAAAAGAGCAGTCCTTCCAATGAGTAAAGGGAATTGTCCAGGTGACCAAAGGTTTATAGCATGAAAAATCTCATTCAGCAGAGACAGAGACTGATGCATCAGTATGTTTGCTAAGTAGATTTGGTAATTTGGGTTTCAAATTCTGATCCCCATAACGGTCCGTGAGTCAGGTTGTTTGAATAAAGAATGCAGGATATGTCACTACACAAAGCAAATAGAGGGCTAAGAAGGTAAGAAATCATTGATATCTTACATGAGCAAAGGACACAGCAGCCTTGTACATAGCCATTCTTTCTTTAAAGGAGACAGTCTCCTGGAAATCCAGCAGTGTGTTATCAGCCCTGGGAGTGCTCTCTTTAGGTCCTCTCACAGGTTTGCGAGACCCCACTGTAGGTGCAAACAGACATCTTATTTTCTAAGATGGAAATGGGTACATTTTTTTCAAATCTTGATAGAAAAGCAGTAGTAGAAAGAAGTAGTATTATCAACTTTTTAGCAACTGTATCTTATTTTCAATTTAGAATTTACAGAGTACAGAAAAATTTAATTCAATGAAAGTTTTGAAACTGGGGGAAATTCCTTGGGGAAAAACTAGAAAGCTTTTAAATAAAAATATATAATTATAACAGCAAGCATAGTATAATTTTCTTGATATTGTTATATTTGCATTTCTTATTTCTTAGAAAAATTATGTCAAGCAAATTGATTTATTTAATTTAATGCCTGCAAATCATCATCAAGATTTGGTTTAATGTACAGACTTCTTACCTGAAGAACAGCAATTTTTTCCCTCTTCTAATTTCTACTTTTTCTGAAAATCTAATCAAAACAATGGAGAGATTGGAAGGACCTTTTAGCAACACAGAAGGATAGTCTGCCATAGCCAAACAGTGTCAGTTCATTTTTAAAGGCAGATTGAATTATGTGACAGACTACTACCAGAATGAAATTTCTCAGCCATTGCTTTAGTTCTCAAGAGTGTTAAGAGTTTTAAAACTTTCTTGGTATTGCTCTGATTCAGCAAGGGATTCTTGGATTCTACCTAGTCATAACCATGTGAATGGTTTCATTAAGTGCAATGGGAATACTCGTGTGCTTAAAGTTAGACATTTGATTTAATTCCTTGCTGATATGGGGCCAATGAATTTAATGGACTGTTTTAAAAAACATTTTAATAGAGACATATTATTAACCACCTGGGGAGTGAAGGTAATAGAAACTATTCTCTTGTTAGCTTTAAAAGCTTTAAACAGGAAGTGCCCTGTCTTTAGAAGTGAGTTGGATTATAACCCAATGTGAAACTCTTCGTGTTGGTATGAGAGATTATGTGATCTAAACTTTTGCTCATTCATTTTGCACTAAGGTTTGCTCATTCAAGGGAACTTAAAGGTATAATATCTTTGATTCTTTCAGAAATAAATGTGTGTTTTGAAATGAAAGAGTTAGTAAGGAGAGCCTTAGTCTTGTGTTTATCAAGGTCAGGTATGCCAACAAAACCTGTTTGCCTTTGTAATGTGGGACTTGTACAGTAGCACCTATTTCAGATAATCTAATTCTTTTATTAACAATGAGTTACACTAAGTCTATAAAAGTAAACAGAGCTTGACAAATCTTTGTGCATATTAGGACTTGAGAATTCTGGCTTTCTGCCATTTTTGTCCAACAATATGACTACATTAACTATCCCTTATGGACTTTAAAGACTCCAGGTTTTCATGGTAGGTTGAACAGCAGTATGAGCGTTGCCTTTATTGTTTTTCGGTGAAGACAATAGAAGTTGTTGGTACTCAGTCATAGAGCTTGCTGTAAATGTTGCTCGATACCTCTTCTAGGAAAATAAGATTTTGGCATAACTGAAACATTTAGCAAAAAGTTCCATAACACTTTAGTGGTTAGAGGGTATTATTCTTGCTGAAAAATTGAAGTAAGCTGACATATATTGTTATTGGTTATAGAAAACTCAAATCTCATGATGATGAGAGAAATAATCTATGAATCAGCATTATCTTACATTTTTCAGAACCTAAGTATTTATTCAAGTGCAGAGTTGCAGATTTCAGTGCCTAACTTCACCTATTAGAAGTTTACGGGTTTTCACCAGTGCTTTCAAACACTAAAATGAGTCTATAGGGAATTTACTTCTCATAAGACTGTCTGAATGCAAAATGGGATATTATGGCTCTCACAGGAACATAGAAAAACATTATCCCCTATAGGTCTGTCACATTTTTAGAAAAAGCTTCAATTTTAGGAGGTATGAATTGTTGACTGTGCGTTTTAACATAGCTCATATTCTTTGTTATTCCTGGTGGACCAAAAAATGCTTCTGAAACATACTGCACCAAATTTAGACTCAGAGGCGATGTGGAATGGAGGATTCTGCTCTCTTAGAGGGGAAAAAGAATCGCTTTGAACTAGAAGATTCTAAAAGGAGAAGGAAAAAAAACCCCAAAACCACCAAAAACGGTCCTTACAACCATATTATGAAAAAAATACCATAAAAACTTGAGAAGATGTGGAGAAGAGGGGAAAAAAAAATACTACCACACAGAGAACTGCAGCTGTATCTGGTTAGTGGAATAGGTGGTTATGGAGTGTTATGGTCATAATGTATCACCATCCTTTCAAGAAGAAGAGAGCAGGTGTTAAAGGTCTCATTAATTTTGTAAGGAAAAACAAGAGAAAAAGATAACCAATGGCTGAAAGTTAAACCTGACAAAAGATCAGATCTTTAGTTTGAACAATGACCATAATAAACTTAGCAGCATTATCTACAAAAGGTCTTGTACACTGAAATTTCCCTTTCCCTTTGATCTTTTGAAATAGGTTAACATGTAGGCTAAACGTTTTCTGAACAAAAAAAAAGAATGGAATCAGTAATTGGTTGATTCTGTGTAGAAGGCTTATTAATTTTCTTGACAGAGTGGAACAAGTCTTTTCACGCTATTTATTTGGGTAATCTGTTGTTTTACTTAAGGTCAGGTCCTAGAACCTCAGAAGTCAATAAGTGAGTCAGAAAATTTGGTTATCTGTATCCTTTGTTTGTTAAAACAAACCAAAAGACATATACATACACTCTTTGATATTGTCAATTGGTGGTCTCCTAAATGAAATGTGTGCACCCCAGGGACTGTGCAAAACAGTTCACTAGGGTGCAGCAAGCTAATATTTGTTGTGAATAAACACTTTTAAAAGACTTTTTTATTTATTTCATCCATCCTTCTTTAACTTCTATTTTTGTGTATGTTGCCTAAGGTACATAATGTATTAGTGGAGT
Organism: Platyrinchus mystaceus; assembly: GCA_035041135.1. Lineage (NCBI taxonomy): Eukaryota > Metazoa > Chordata > Aves > Passeriformes > Tyrannidae > Platyrinchus > Platyrinchus mystaceus. Next base: position 19,307,348 of record JAWWLV010000183.1, on the reverse strand, counting down.
AGTACATGTATATGATTTGTAAATAAATAGATATAGAAACATTGAAAGTGCATTCTCAAAAATATTGTAGTGATAGAGGTGACCATCAAAAAGATTTGGAGACCACTGCCTTAAAGCAAGATACCAGGTGAACATGGTAATGCTAACCTTCAAAGCTGTTGCTGTGGCCATTTACTGATGACATCTTTTCAAAGATTGCTCTCCCTCTTTTCACACAAGACTCCTCCAGAGATGTGATGGAATGGCTTCCAGGCTGACTTTTCAATGTTGATGAAAGAGAACTTCTCTCACTTACTGTTTCCTGTTAGAAGACATCAAGAGGATGTGTGTTAAAATCTATTGGTAGGAAAGAGATATGGAGTTTGGGGTAAAGAGAGTGTATGGAGAGGCAGCAGATTAGAAGGGGGTGCTGTTTTGGGGCAGATGTTCTCCAGAATGCTGTAGGGTAAATTTCTGTAGCACTGCAGCCTGCAGATTCATGTGTGCTGCGCAGTTTTTTGTTCAACAGATAGTGATGCTCAGAGGTTTTCTTTTGCCATTTCTTGCCTGTGGTTAGTTCCATAAGAGAAAAGTGATGGTGGTAAGGATCACAATAAAAGACACCAGTTGCTCTTTTAAACACCATTTGTACTTAGAAAACTTGACAGAGGGAATTTCGTTAATTTCATGTATCAATATGTAGGAATATGTAAAATCAACAAATGATGACTTGGAAACCAGATGTGCATGGGCATTTGTATTTTAGAAATCTGATTTTCAATTCTCCTGTGTCCTATCAACTGAATTTAGTTTAATCACAACAGTGGTTTGATGTTCCATACAGATAGTTTACACAATATCATTAGTATCTCATCATTACTCTGTGACCTCAGCCATTTGAGGCCAAATGGGTAATTATTGCTAACCAAGACTTTAATGTGTTGAAACTGGTGTTTTGAGGTGCTTCTCCTTCCTTCCATGCAATACTGTACTCAATATGTAATTGCACACAATGGCTGTAAAGTCTCAACTAAAGCTCTTATATTAAGTGAATAACTGAAACTGCTGCAGTAGCAAAAACAGCTTTCTTTTTTTTGGCAAGGGCGTAACTTGTAAGGTCCACTGAATGTCCACTTTTGTTGTCCCTGTAAAAGAGGTGGTGGTATCAAAAAAGACAGTGGCTAGGTTGCTGGTCTAGTGGCTGCATAAATCTCCCCAGCAAGAGTTTGCAGAACTTATTTGCAGAACTTATTAGCTCTTATTTAAGAGCCCCTAATTTCCTAAATGACATAGTTTTCAAAATGTTATGCCTTCATTAGACTACTTCCTTTTTTGCGTGTGCAGACAGCTTTAGTATTGTATACAAATTTAATGCTACCCTTGCTATGATCTCAATGAAGTAACTTGTAACTGCATTTAGATTTAGATATTATGCATGGTGTGTAAGAAGCAGAATAATTTGACCCCTGAATTGATTATTCTAGATTGGAGAGTGTCTTCCAGTAACTACTTGAAAAAAAAAAAGGAAAAAAAATAATGTAATGCAACTTAATGAATCCTCAAATAGAACCCTTAAAAAAGAAAACAGTATAAAATAAAATGTAAAATCCATTTTTGCTGTAACATGTAAGCAATTAATATGTTCACTTTGGATTTTATGAAACTAACAGTGAATAAGCATTGGAAAGATACTTTTAAAAATAATGCATTACTGGCAATCAAGGACAATTGTGCTTCACCTGTCTTTAATAAATTTATGCTTTTCTTATAGCTGCTAATAGCTTTTATCTTAAATATGGGTTGTACTTCATTTCCTGACCTTCCATTGCAAGAATATTCCTTCCAGTACATTTACAATAGGTTACACCTGGTAGAAATTCATAATTTTGTAGCAGTCTGTCTACTTATACAATTTATAGTAGCTCTTGCATTGAAAATAATTACTGATTAGACCACAGAGGCTGAAGATGCTTTACTACCAGAAGTATTGTAAACTCCTTTTTTCAGAAAAAATGCCTATGGTATCACCAATCACCCATTATCTTGTCACATCAGTCCACTCCTTCTGCTCCCCTCCCACCCCCCCCGCCCCAAATCCACTACTGCTCCTGAATTGAACTTAAAAGGTAGTTTTGAATATGGTAGGTAGTTTTAGCAGATAGATCAGGAAGTACAATTAAAAAAAACCCAACCCTTAAATAAATGTAGCTAGACTTAAAGGGGATCTTAACCAATACTGTGCGGTTTGTTGCCTTTTATTTATCAGGTTTATAAGACATAATTGGTTTAAAACTAATTCTAATTATTCTCTAATTGCTTTTACATTTAGAAGCATATTTTCCATGGCTATTATGGAAATTATTTTTGGAGGTTAATAGCAAGAGAAAGATTTCTGGAGTAAAGAAAGTAGCTGTCTTTCTACTCCATGACTCTTCCTTGCACCTTCCTCACTAGTCTGTTGATACTTTCAGGTTGTACATCCCACTCAGAAATGACACAGTGGCACAGTGCCAGTGAGATAAACTCTGAGACCAGGCTGGGCTACAATTCAGGCACGACAGTGAAGGTGAGCAGTTGCAGCACAGGTAAGCTTGGCCAGAACGTAGGTATGCTGAGAGGAATGACATACTGATGTACTAGAGTATCAGGAGACAGCTGGTGTCTAAAATTAATAGGGTATTTTGTAGGGGAAGGGCTATGGCTTAAAACTGGTATTCATTTTGAACCTTTTTCCAGAGTTGGCCATTGATTACAATTACAACCCAGTATTAATGATGATATTTTGGTTTAAAACAGCTGAAGAGCTGTGGATTATGTCTGAAATGTTGTGGAGACAATCCATGATGCAGAAATGGCTATGCAGAGGAGAAATGAGGGATGGGGGATGGAGAGAAGAAATTGAAAAAAAATGCAGCTGTGCATGTTACTAGATCATGTTTGTCTCCTCCAGGTACTGCAGCCCCCCAGTGCCTGGCATAAATGAGAACAGCCTCAGGATGATATTGTCCCAGCATTGTGTGTGCTTTCAGGAGTGAACACTAGAGAATTGTTTTAATGATGTTCCAACTTCTACAGTATTAGAACAATATAGAAAACTCAAAATACACTGTGTTTTCAACTACCATTGGCATCTTTGAGAACAAACTCATCTCTATTTGTTTTTTTTTAACTATTACATTTTTCTGTAGTTACCAATTACAGCTAAAAATCTTGAGAATTTACTGTTTCTTGTTCTTGCAAGTGAGGGAGAAATATAAATTTGATTTGCATTTTTCTTAACTCTGTGAATTTTGGTAACTTATAACATGTTTCTATGATGATTTTTTCTCAAATTTAGATCTCTCTGATAGCAATTCTATTACCTATAAAATTCAGATAACTCAGTCTTTTGAACATTAATTTTAATAGGAAATTTTTTAAAAAGTCTCTTTTTTGACCATTTTTAGTATCAATTACAGGAATATTGGCCCTATGGAAGAGAAAGTAATGTCAATTCTTTTATGGAGAGATTTCTAAAATGTCTACTGGTAGGCTGCTGTGGCGAGGGTGCTTTGACTAAGCTTATTTTCCTGTGTTCAAAAAAAGTATGTGTGAAATAAAACTGGAAATCTGGGATAATACTTACCAATTGCTAAGACATAAAATACTACCATTTCTCTTCAGTGTTTGATTTTTTCACATACAAGCTTGTCTAAATCTCAGTTTTGTTTTGAATTAGGCATTATTCCCATTTTTCAAGATTGCAGTGGGGGTTTCATTTTGTATTTTTTTAATTTGGGTGTTTCAATAAACAGTGTCAATTACCAATTCTAGGAATACTCTTTTCAGTTTTATGCCATGATATTAATTTGTCATCCCAGTCGCATGAAGCATTTCGTTATGGGCGACTAAATGCAATTTACTGCAGTTTCATAAGTAGTCTGAGGCTGGTGTTTATTGTTCCAAATTTCCTTGTAAATTTGTCTTCTGATTTCTGTTTACTGCTGCCTATAATAATGCACCCAAAAAAGAACAACTTTATTTTCCTATGTAATTACACTGACAGTTGAGGGAATGTTCATATATTTTTCCACAAAATATACTTACACTGTAGTGTATCTATTGTTTAAATACATTAATTCTCTTTCAGTTGTTTCTAACTAAGTTATCCTTACTTCCGTGGCCAGTTTTAGCTTTTAGCAGAGGTTTCCACAGTATTCTTTAAATCCCTGATATGGTGAATCCCTGTATAGGCAAATAGTCCACTTAAAGTGTCTGTGAGGATGGTCCTGGTCTGATTTACAGTGGTGATGGTCTGGGCCAGAGGACCTGCATGCTTAGGACTATGCAGAACTTTTTGCTTTAAACAAATCAGTTCTATGACTGTGGGCATTCTCTTCTGTTCTTCCCTTTCCAAGACACCCCCATGTGACAGTCTTCAGCTGCTTCAGCCCCATTTTGCAAAGAGCATCCCCATCTTAGGGGGCTTTGGAAGGATGATTTTCTTGCACTATTATTCCAGCTGCAGTGCTAGAGCTCAGATTTTTTCTCAGGAAATGGTGTTTCCTATGATGAAAAAGTTACTGAAAGGTGTCATGATTACCATAAACTTTTTATTGAGATATCTACCTAGATAACCTAATGACAGCGAATGCCAAAGACATCTGCTTAATAAGGGTAGAATTAACATTTGAAAAAGCAGTGAGGTAGTGCCAAGAGGTGCTTAATTAGAAGCTAATATGTGCAACTCTTGCAAAGCTTGACAAATGAAAAGTAATATATTTTTTTTTTCTGATTAATGCAGGGTTCAGTTCATGCCAAGATTTTGTAACAGTCTTGGTGGGAGCAGGTATTCAGCTGGGATATAAATTGTTCTGTTGAGCACACTGTTTAACAGCATTTATTCAATTTTTTTTGTTGGACATAAACTGTTGAAGTCTGTTTATATTTAAGTAACTTCCTATCATGCAATTACTTCAGTTTTATACACTGGCTCTGATATTATACTGTATTTTTGCATGTGCTTCTCAGAAAAAGGTGACACAAGAAGCTATTTTTATGTTCTGATCTCACACTCGAGACATGATGAAAAGAATAAAGCACTGGAGTACTAAATTTCAAGGAATATGCAGTCATTACAGTTAGAAATGCCAAGAATAAAGACTCAAATTTCAGTGGCCTACTGAGTGGCTATGCTTCATTTAGACAGTGGATTTTCCACTTGCTATCCAGTCCTGCACTAATCTAAAAGTCAGTAAGCCAGAACACATGAAGTTTTAAATAGAGGAAAACTATTTACCAAATTACTGCTACTTTTTTTTGCGTACATAGAACTACCTTGAGTTGGAAGAGGAATTTGCAGTCAGCATATTAAATAGATTGTCAAATCTACTATTAATGTTCAAAGTATTTAATCTTTTTTAAAGGACACCTTTAAGTGTATTCAAAAAGTGCGCTCATCCATCGTATCTTAACTACTCTTGTTACATGTGCTACCTAAAGGAAAGCTGTCTACTACCTCACTTTCATTTTGTCTGTGGTCTCCACTAGAAGAATACATGTTAAGAAGTGACAAAGAGGGGTAGAAGGAATAGGCCCAAAGAGAAAGGGTAAAAGCATAAATTGAAAGGAAAGTAATAAATCCACAAAAGTATCATGAGATAGGAAACAAGTGGAGCAGTAGGATAAGTGTATAGAAATCAAATCTGTTGCTTTGAACAGTTATATAAAATCTTGATCGATCAATGCATTACTGATTGTAACTTTAAATACTTGAGGGTTGGTATTCAAATAATTGCTCTCAATGGCAATTCAAGTTATGCTTCATCTCAGCGCTTTGCTGGAGGGGCTCCTGACATTTACTAAGATTTACATTGCCTACAAAAAGCTGGCATCTCAAATTTCAATTCAAAACAAGAGACTGCTTTGCTGGAGAGTACACAGAAATTTGATGTTAATTCTAGTGCTGAGCAAACTGATAGTATCTTCTGTGAATCACTCAATCGCAGTGAAATATAAAAAAAATAAAATATAAAATAATATAATCCTGGTCTGCCTTGAAAAAGCCTTTAGAAATGCCAGCATGAGACAAGTCCGTTTCTGAGGCTTTTCTCATTTGTAATTAAAAATATGATGGAAATTCATTCTGGTGCAATTTGGAAACAGGGAGTGCAGGAATCATTTCTACCATCTGCTGAAATGCTGATGGCATTATTAAGATTGATGACAGACCCCCTAAATTGACTATTAGAGAGGAGTGCTAATAACACCTGCTGCATAAACTCTATGAAGCCAGTAAGTAAACTGTTGAGACAAAGCCACAGTTCTCAGTTGATGCTCTGCAATACTCCATTTCACTAAGTCAGAATATTTCAAGAGGCTTTAAAAAAATCCCTGTGGCTGCCTGAAATCTGCTCATTCATTTTATCTCCAGACCAGCTCCAGAGATGCTTATCCTTTTCAGCTGTTACAGATAGTTTTAAAATAAGACTATTTTTATTTAGAGGAAGGGTATAAAATAACTCTACTGTATACATGAAACAGAGGCCCTGAAAAGAGCTTGTGTCAACCTGAGGAAACAGAGGATCTATTTGCAGAATTGCCATCTGTGCTGATTTTTGCTGGGATAGTGTTAATTTTTTTCACAGTAGCTGGTATAGTTTGAATTTGTGCTGGAAACAGCCTTGGGTAATTCAGGGATGTTTCTGTTACTGCTGAGAAGGGCTAACACAGAGTCAAGGCGCCTTTTTTTGCTCCTCACACAGCCCCACCAGCGAGGAGGGTGGGGGTGCACAAGGAGTTGGGAGGGGACAGAGCCGGGATAGGTGACTCCAACTGACCACAGGGATATTACAGGCATTACAGATATTTCATATATTGTCATGCTGAGCATATAAAGCTGGGGAAAGAAGGAGAAAAGGGGGACATTTGGAGTGACCGCATTTGTCTTTCCAAGGCACCAGTGGAACCCTGCTCTCCTGGGGATGGCTGAACACCTACCTGCCCATGGGAAGTGGTGGATCAATGCCTTGCTTGGTTTTGCTTGTGTGCACTGCTTTTGCTTTACCTGTTGACTGACCTGGCTTTACCTCAATCCATGAGTTCTCTCACTTTTACCCTCCTGACTCCTCTGCCTCATTCCACAGGAGCAGGGGGTGTGAGGTGTGTGTGAGACAATGGCTGTGTGATGCTTAGTTGCCTGCTAGGGTTAAACCACAACATCATCTCAGAATGTGGCTCTACACTAAGGAAAAGCATTGAGGGACTAAATTTTACCAATAGATTTCACTCTTAATTGACAAAATCCCACTGATTTGCCATTTATCACCACAGCAAAATTGATACAGTGTTCCTGGACTTACTACTTAAAAAAGCAGTTGCCTAATTCTTTGAGCTAAAAAGGAAAATTGTTAACAATGTTTGACATACATCAAATTATTGAGCTTTTCAGACTGTTTCCTGGAAGGAACATCAGTTATATGCAGCTAATTGTATTATGTTGATATGAAATCGTATAGCAGTTCTCACAGCATGATAATGACTATTTGTGCTAAATCAGCAACTGAACAATGGGTTTAATAGGCAACTATAGGACACACAGTAGGTACAGAAACTTCCCTTCCTAAACCAATACTGTGCAGTGGTCCATGTCAACTGGCATTTTTGAAGGAAAAAATACTTGTGTGTTTTAGAAGAACATAAGGAAACTGAGGCCACAGTTAAGTAATTTGACAGTTACCAAACATGTTTAATGAGCTTTTTTCAAAAATGTGATACTACTGTGATTGAATAACATTATTTAAAGTAGGCCAGCTACAATTTCTGTAAAAAACTAAATCAAGATAAAATTTATGAAGACTAAAAATTAAAAAGAACCTTGGTAGAAGTAAACCTTACTGCAGCTTTCAAAAGCAAATATAAATAAAATCACATAAAAATCAAACAGAATTTATACTAAGTTGGTATTAGAAGTCTGTATAAATAACTGGCAATACATTACCAGCAAAACATGCAGAGTAAGAAGTCTGGATCTGAGACAGCTGTGTTTAATATGAAATATATTAGAAAGAACAGCAACAAAAGACTATAGAGAGGACAGGCAGCATAGCTTTCTAACCAGCATTAACAGGCTACAATTTTCACACTTGGTTCAAGCTGTGGAAACTGTTTACTAAACCAGTCTGATTAGTAACCAAGAGTAGTGTTGGTGTTCTTTTTCCAGAATCATGACCTGTGGCAGCATAAAAAGCTCACCACATGGGAGGCACAAATTAAGGTATTAAACACAGTAGCTTTCGTATTCTACCTTCTCTTGCCTTGTTCCCTTTTTTATTTACATGTATATATCAAACATTTGAATCAAATAAAAGTGGTTTATATAATTATAACTGTTTATATCATTCTGAAGTAAATGAAAAATGTTTTACCACAACCTTGAAAAAAAAAAAAACCCACACCAACACTTTTGTATGTAATTCTGCTCCTTTTTAGTGCAGTGTGTGGGTTTCAGTTTTTTGTTTGTTCCTTATAAATTCAGACAACATTTGCTTTTCTTTGCACACTTGCTGAAATTTACTTAGATACAGAGCCATATGAGTTTAGACCTCTCAACATTCTTAAAATATCTCAGTGTGTGTCTGCCTTTAAGGAAAACAAGACAACGATTGTGAAAGTGGTGTTTTTTAGCATGGTTGTTTTGTGTCTAGTATTGCAGCAGACATTCTTTCTGCCGTCATTTTCCACAGTTATTTGTTATTTCATTATTTTTGTAATTATTGTAAATAGCTGAAAATTATTAGAAATACATGGTGATGTGAAACAGAAACAAAAATAACAAAGCAGAAACAAAAGCACTATCAGAGGGGAAAAGTAAATGACTTACAAGGTGATTACTATTTCTAGTTCTTAATAGGCACTCTATTTTAACTGCTCATACACTTCTCCCTTGACCCTCTCCTTTGTTTTCTTCCACAATATTACCCGGCTTCTCAGATTTGACAATTTCCCAGTAATAATGAGCATGTGAGTTCCCAGATTTAACTGATAACAATTTTAGAAGCAGGACAGAAGAAACATTTTCCTTCAGTTGTTAAAGCAGCTGAAGCAGATCCCTCTGTTGTAGTCAAGAGCCAAAAGAAAAATGCACAGGCTTAGTCTAACTACAGTCTCTCCCTTGGTAAGAGTTCAAAGTAGTTGGCACATTTTAAAGCCTCAAATGTATTTATTTCCATTAAACATATACTAATTTAAAAAAATTAAATGTGCTCTATTCTCTGATGTTGCTTCCAAAAGGACAGTAAACAATAAGGGTTGGAGTGCCCAGAATTTTTCATTTATTCGGTAATAATACAGGGCACCTTCTACATCTTTGCTTTTACATCATCAGAGAGTTACATCCTGGAAAATTTTGGTGAAGTCTGCAGCACTGAATTTAAAATTTCTTGTGAACTTTTTCTCGGTGAGATAAATTAAGTTTTACCCCACGGCTTTTTATTATTATTATTATTTTTAATAGAATAGTTATATAGGCTCGAATAACTATCTTAAACAAAGACCTTTTTATCTAATATTCATTGCATGTTTTTAAATTAGTTTTCCCCCACAGTATTACTATTATCTATAAAAGATAGTAAAATTATGTATTATCAACATTCCCTACTTTTAAGAAATGGCATTTTATTTTGTCAGATACTGAACTGGTGTTTGAAAATGAGTAATAAGAGAAAATGAAACATATTCTATGACGGATGATTAACACTGAGCATATAAAGAGGGTATTATGTAAGAGATGTAGCTGCGGGGAATAAAGATGAGCTGTAAATGATGAAGACTCTGAGACAGTGGGCATAACCAGGGAGATTCTCAAATCTATTATTACTGTAGCCCATTTTCATATCCATAGTCTAGCAGTGATATTTATTATCTGTCATAGAACTTCATATAAACAGTTTCAGAGAAAGGCAATGCAGAACTTGAACACTCCTGGGTATGCAAAGTTCATAAACTGCCCAATCTCGAGTGACATCTATTATTCCAAACTTATTAATCAAGTGTTACAGTCTAAAAAACGTACCATCACACCGTGACGCAGAGGAGAGAACGAGTAAACAGGGTTAAAGTATGGCAATGGTATTTTCTTTTAATTTTTCTTTACCATTTGCTAGATGCCTTGTGGTTGCTCAGCTTTAAGATAACATGTTGGGGTGCTTTAAATCTAGGCAGCAAACATCTGGGAAAGGATTGCATCTTTACAGAACCTTTTTTGAAAGAAGCAGCAGAGCAAGCAGAACTGACAAAAGGGAAAAGACACTGAGCTAAAGGAACACAAACAGAAGAACACATCAGAGATCTTTTTAGTGAAAAGGATTCCTGAAGGATCTCTTCTATTAAGACAGCTGAAGCAGTAAAATGTATTTAGCAGGTCAGTTGTACCTTCTGTCCTACAGTGGCACTCACTGGCATCTATCCATATACTGGTACTACCTGTGCCTTGGACATATAAAGATGGGAAGTCATCCAGTTCTCTTTGAAAACCCAGGAATTGTTCTGCTTTCAAAAAGATTCACAACAATAGCATGAAACTTCTGAGTATGGTTTGTTTGGACCCATTTACTTCAACCTCATAACAACTTAAGAAACATGGTGAGTCCATTTCTCTTTCTACTAGATATTGCCAGAGAACAGCAGAATTGTTAATGGCTTCTGCTCACAAATGTTATACAGGCTGGAGGAAGATAACAGAATAGACATATTGGGGATTTTATTTTACATTCTTGATAGCCTATTGAAATAGTAATTGTAAGTGCTGGTGCAAGTGCTTATTTGATTAACTTGATCTTGTTCATTTGACACATTACTCATTGTACTCTGCAAGCAATGTCTCTTTCACTCCTGTTTAATTTATGGATCTGCTCTCCCCTGCATGCCACCACCTG